>JACDIV010000020.1:0-558770 GCA_022244645.1 Thraustochytrium striatum | reverse complement strand
TAACCTAACCTAACTAACCTAACCTAACCTAACCTAACCTAACTAACCTAACTAACCTAACCTAACCTAACCTAACCTAACCTAACCTAACCTAACCTTAACCTAACCTAACCTAACCTAACCTAACCTAACCTAACCTAACCTAACCTAACCTAACCTAACCTAACCTAACCTAACCTAACCTAACCTAACCCAGTCAGTCGTAACATCTCAACGTCAGTCATCTCAACTACTGAACCCAGTCAGTCGTAACATCTCAACGTCAGTCGAAGCTTTCGCTACCAGGTCTTGATGTGAGTATAGAGCTGAAGTTACTTCCCTAAACGTTTGCGGGTAATATCTAGGCTAGTGGAAAATGATCGATAGAGCAGCTTGCCTTTGCTTATTGCAATCGCGGTGGAGTTTGGGTTATGCTGACCAAAGACCGCCGAGTTGAGAAACCCGCGTGGCAACGCGCTTGAACAACGCACCTGCGCAACGCGTTTGAGCAACTCGGCTTGCGGAACCCGGGGTAGTCCACGGTCAGGTCGATCCGCCACCATTCAGACCAGGCCGATGTGGGCCTGGATTACGACAAGGCTGACCTTGGCGCGTATTCGGAGTGTACACACGTGCAAGCCAAGTTGAAGTAGAACGTGACGACACAAGGCGCGAGGCGGAGGGCAGGGGAATGATTGATTCACGGCCATGGAGCCGTGAACGGTCTGCCGCATGTTCTTGGTTCACGGCGCCGCGAACGCTTAGTTCCCGGCATCACGTGCCCACAGCAGTTGTCTGCCTGATTCTCGGCAAACAGGAGATACACTGAACAGGACTCTAGCAGGAGTGACTGCTTTGCCTCTCTTGCAGTTGTCAAACTAGCCGAGAGCAATAATTCAATACACGAGCGTTCTTAATCCAGTCTTGCCCGTCTCCCGCTCGGTTGCGCCGGCTGGCGCCACCGGTCAGTTATTTTAGCTAGCCATCCATGTGACCAGGATTTGAACCATTGCTGACCATTATTCTCACCACACCTAACCACGACTCTTTACCACCACTTACCACGTTTCTAACCACCGCTAACCACAGTTCTGAACCACCGCTAACCACGGTTCTGAACCACCGCTAACCACAGTTCTTAACCACTGCTACCACGGTTCTTAACCACCGCTAACCACGGTTCCTAACCACCTCTAACCACGTTTCTAACCACCGCTAACCACGGTTCTTAACCACCGCTAACCACGGTTCTTAACCACCTCTAACCACTTTCTAACCACTGCTAACCACTTTCTAACCACCGCTAACCACCTTTCTAACCACCCCTTACCACGTTCTAACCACTGCTAACCACGTTTCTAACCACTGCTAACCACGTTCTAACCACTGCTAACCACGTTCTAACCACTGCTAACCACGTCCTAACCACCGCTAACCACCTTTGAGAAACATTTTTACCAGGTACCAAAATTCTAAGCATGTATTGTTTCTAGATTTGCCACAAGTATCCATCTAAAAAACACTATCAAAGAAACTATAACTGATATAATGAGCCGTTCGCAGTTTCACAGTATAAATCGCTTATACTTAGACATGCATGGCTTAATCTTTGAGACAAGCATATGATTACTGGCAGGATCAACCAGATTGCTGTTCTTGTTGCGTATCACAAAAAGCGACACGTTCAAGAAAAGACACTAAACAGGAGGAAAAAATTTCCTCCTGCAATCGCCTCATCAGCGATTTTGATTGTTTCTGAAAAGTCGCGACACAAGAATTGTGCCACGCCTCGTCCAGTCGTCGTTTTACTTTAGTTCCACACGCCCTCACCGCCGATGCCCACTCGTTTATAGAGTCGGTCGTGCGGGGGCGATGCTGCAAAGTCAAACTCAGTCGCTTCCGCCATTGGGCGTACCGCGACCAGAGCGGTTCCTTGCGTTCTGCGTTCAGATTCAAGTGTTGCGCATCGCGTAACAGCATGAAGCCTTCTGCACTCGGAGCATGCGAGCAGCCAACTCTTCGTTTCGATGAAAGAAAGTCTTGGCCACCGCTCCCTCGATCCACCCTGCGCTCACCCTCCTTTCAAAGGGACAAGCAAGCAGAGGAACCGAATTCCGATGCTGCGAATCAAGAGGATCTTTCGAGGCGACGCCGCCAACACTTGGCCGCGCCGCGTCTCCCTCTGTCGCGCTCGTCATTTTCCCGTGGCACAAATTTCAAACAAGTTCCTGCCGTGCACTCCAAAGAGAAACTCGAAGAGATCCGATTTGAAGAAACGAAGAGAGGAGCAAAACTCCTCTCTTCGCCCTCATCTCTTCACCCCTCAAGCGCCCCCTCAGCTGCGACACTGAACCCACTCTCAACACCACTCTTGAATACTCAAAGCTCTAATACTCTGATTACTCATGAATCCGCGCCAAAAATGACCGTTGAAACATCCGTTATGCAAATGTGCGAGGATACGTGAGGGGAGAATGCACTTTGGTCGCACTTTTGGCAAAGGCTTGCCTGCTTGTTGTTCTCATGTTTCATAGACACTTGCACAGGGTCTCCCGAGGGAGTCGACCCGACACTTGGCCACGAATTCGCTCATCTTCGACACCAACAAGCCCAACCACGACGCGCGAGCTCAGAAGGGGCGCCACTGCCTCCTCTGCTGGTCGATGACGACCACTGGCCTGTGCGTCTGCTGCGCCTCCCCGCACTGGACGCGTCTACCGCCTAGCTCGCCCGCACGTGCTCGCGTTGTCCCGCTACCGGCGCAGACAGCTACCATTCCATTCACTCTCAGCATGCGTGTCCGGACCAGCCTCTTCTGCCTCTCCCATGGCCTGTCGCGCTGGATACTGTGCCGACGCCCGCGTACGCGACGCCCCGAGACCACCATCGCTGCCGCCACCGCCGCCGCCACAACTCGTCTCTTGCCACCTCCCTTCGCCAATGTTCATTCGTTCATTCATTCACCAGCCTGCTCTTCCAACACCAGCACTCCGCACCACCGCTCTGCTCCGAGTCGAGCCCCGTGTGCTCAAGCCAGTGGACACCAACCCCGCGCCCGCACGCACACCCCTGCGCTCTTGCCATCGCAGCCTCGCCCGTGGCGGCCTCTGCTCTCACCTAAAGCTCCTCACGATCTTGATGGCGAAAAGATCTTTCTTCGCCGAATCTTCGCTGACCGATCTGTGGACAGACTGGCTCCCGAGGAAGGGCCTTCATCATGGATCGGCTCCTGGCTGATCGCCCAACCGAGTCCTCGGCCGAGTCGTGCGCTCTTGTCGACGTGCTTCTCACAACACTAACAACGACCGACCACCAGCGCCACTCGAGTCCACGACCTCCTCGCGCACGGCCATGAGAGTAGCGACGCTGCCAATGGCCACCACGGCCACCTCCATCGCCTCACCGCGGCCGAACTCTTCTCAGCCTCGCACTTTCTCCGTTTCGGAAGCGCTACACGACCCCAAGAAACAACCTTGCTGTCTCTGCTCGCGACCACGCTCTGGCTCATTCTGACGCTTGCCCGTGAGTCTGCCGCCTCGATCGCCCGTGCCTCTTGTCCCATACCGCCTTCCGAGCCCCCCTGCTTCACAACGCAAGACTCCTTCGCTCTCAACTCGATCATCGTCTTGAAGCGCGCGCAAGTCGCCGACGCTGCTGTTCTTGCCAAACCCACCAAGCGCCGTGTCGAGATGATTGCCGCTCACCTCCACCCTCTACCGGGCTCCTCGACCTGTTCACCGCCACTCTTGATCTCAACCTCGCCTCCCAGACTGACCAACCGCACAACCACAAGTGCTCTGTTTGTTCAACCACATACAGCAGCCACCTGTGCCAGATCTCTGAGCTCTCAGCCGTGCCAATGCTCTGATCCACCTGTGCCACGTCCCCAACAAGCCTTCCGATTCACTCTCCTCCCTCTCGCCACCGCCTGGCTTGCCCATGCACTCTCGATAACTCCTCATCTCGCCCAACTCAGCCACTCGCTCGTCCTCAACGACGCCACGCCATCGGCAAAGCCCATCAACAGCCGCTCCTGCATCCATTCGCGGCGTTCAACTCGTCTCCAGCCCCGTGCAACCAGTTCCTCTGTGGCGTAGCCACCCTCGACAACCGTCTCGCTCTATGCTGCTCCTCGAACGCCGCACCACCACCCAAGGAGCGGCAGTGGCGCTGGCTGCCAACTTCGCCTGCGTCCCGAGCCCCGCCGTGGCCCTGTGTCTCGTCTGCGCTGCTTCTCAGGCCATCTTGTCGTGCCTGCTTCCAACCATTCTTCGTCTTCGCTTGCTTGCTTGTCTGCCTGGCCGTGTGCTTCTTTGCAATCACGCCATGGTTTACGCCAACGCCGCTAGTGCGGCTCATCGCCTCAGTCTGCGTCGTCTCCATCCCCGCCGCCCATCTGTCTGTCTTGCTTGCCCTCCGTCCACTCGCTCTCCGGCTCTTCATCTCCCTTTGCCACTGTCACCATCTCCTTCCAACTTGCCAACGCGGCTGACACTGCCGAGCATGGCGACTCGACTCGGCTGCCGAGCCTCTCCATCCTCGTCCTGCGCCACCTTAATCTCGTCCCTGCCATCCACTGCCTCGATTCTCCCCCTAGACGCCGACTCGACCATACCCAAGCAGTCAGATTGTTCTTGCAGCCGCCCAGGCAACCAAGCCTGCAACAGCACGATGGCCCGCACTCTATCCGTCGCGCCCCCGCCAGTCTGTCCATTGCACTCTTCGCAGCTGGCTTGCGCGTGCGTGCATTCAACCTCTCCCTGGTCGCCCGCCCTCTTCTCGTTCTTGACACTCCAAGACGCGCGATCCGATCAGCAAGACGCGGTGGGCGGCGCCCCATCTCTTCCATCGCGCAGATTTTAGCTCCCTACACTCTCGCCTGGCGCTTCACCGCCTCCCTTGACAGGTGGCCTCTGCTCCTTCTCAGCCCAAACAAGACCAAGTTTTCTCCTTGCTCGTGAGCACGCCCTGGTCCATTACGGCACTGATGAGCGAGTCGTAGCCTCTGTCTCCTCTCCGCCCCACCCTGCGCGGCCCTCCTTTCTTCCTTTGGCGATTCTCTGTGCTCTGCGGCGTCACCTTGCCAACACAGAGACCTTCCGTGTCTTACGGCGCTGCGAGGCGCCGGAACCCTCCAAGTCTCTGCCCCTGGTCGACGCGTCGTCGACCCCCGTCGCCCGCGCTTCGCCGCTTGTGCAGCGCGGAAGAGAGCAGAGCGTGAATCTTTTGTTGGAGAATTGCTGGCTACGTGGATCTGGCCGAATGGCGGATGTTCGTTCATAGATCCGGTGAAGCCAGGGCAAAACGTCACCGCGTCCGACGGCCGCGAGTGAGAACTGTCCTCTGCTGCTTTAGTGCCGCCGGGTAGGAGTATGCTAGTGCATGGGAAGTTGTGCATGCGAGTGCATGCGAGTGCATGCGCGGAGCCCAAGAGTCCGGGCCGCGAGACATTCCGTCGTCTCTCACGCTGTCAGAGCACCCAGAACAGCAAACGCGTCGGTGGCATCGGAACCAGCACCTCAACCCCCGTTCCGTGCTCCTCCGCCTGCTGGCCACTGCCTTACTGCCTCGTGCTCGCCTCTCGGAACAGCCAAGCCACACCCAAGATCTTCAACACTTTCACAACTTGCAAAAACCACAGCCCCCCTACTCCAGGCCACAGCGACAAACTCGCCTGGCGTCATCGCTTCCTGGGCCGGGTTGCCATCGCATCCTTCCATGGCGCTCCACCCGTCGCTCTCCCCTTGGCCGTGCCGCAAAGAACCACCACGCCGACTCCACTGCTCTGGGACACGCAGAGGACCCGCGAGAGACCGGGGTGTACCTTCCTGCTCTGACCGATGGTGACCGCCCTGTTCCCAGCCCGCAACGCCCCTGCCCTTCGCCACGCCGCCTCCACTTCACCGGCAACTTGCTCGGCTCGGACGTCGTGCTCCAAGCGCAACACGCAACCACAGGATCCGCGGCACCGCTGGCGATCGTCTGCGCCCATGTCCCGAGCTCCCTAAAGACCCGCCTGTGTGACTCCCATCCGTCTGTGTGCCTTGCGCACAGCCCTGCCGCCGACACGTTCATTCTCCGCCACTTTGCTGTCTCGAGTTCGCCATGACTCACGACGACGATGTCACAATAGCCGCCTTAGCGGCCTCCCCCGACCGTACATCTGCTTCATCATCGTGTTCTCGGCCCTATCCTTGCGTCTGCAGGCTCTGCGACCTTGCTGACAGCCATCCTCCACCTTTTTTTCCAGCTCGTCACGCCACGACGGCGCCCAGCAACGCAACAAGACGCACTTGGCCGTGCAGTATTCTCCAACGCCTTTGCCTCGACTACTCCACCCTCCGTCTTGACCTCCTCCATCTCTTTGTCATCGCCTCTCCTGGATCACTCACGACCAAGCACGCCAACGACCACCTCTGCAACCGCGCCGGCACAAGAACCGCTCGAGAGCCAGACCGAGTGCCGCCGAGCGCTACACAGCCTTCGTCTACCTGCGCCACGACGCGATCGAGTTCTCTTGCGCGCGATCCGCCCCACCATTGCTTGTTTCTCTGCGTTGCTGGCAACATGTCTCTTCGAACTCGTCGCGCCATGCTACGTCAACGCTGCAGCCGCAAAGCGCTTTCCCCACGCGCCCTACCGAGCCTGCCGTGTTTCCAGCCACGCCCTCCTTGGTGGCTTTGCCCTCCATCGACGAGATCACCAGAACGTCCACCTTGGTCGTCTCGTTGCTTCCAAGCCTTCAGACGACAAGAAACGCAGCGGCACTGCTTGCGCTCTTCTCCACCTGTGCCTTGAGCCATTCAAGCTCCCAAGGCTGCTTGTGGGTCTGCTCTCTGCCTTCCACGACGCCTGCGCCTTGGGCGTCGTCGTCGGCTTCACTCTTGCTCTTCGTCGGCTTGCCAAGCCATCAGATGGCCTGGCGTACCGCTATTGGCACGGTACGAACCAAGCCTGGTTGCACTGCCCGCGCCTTGCACTGGCTTGTGTCCGTCTATTCCTTTGCTTCTCCACCTAATCATCTCGGTCGTCGTGGAGCGTCTCGTGGGAACGCCTATCACGATGACTGCGGCGGCGAGGACAATCATGCACGCCTTCACCTCCCTCTCGTGGCCATGAACGCCCCGACGTCTCGTATTCGCCCGCCTCGCACCGTGGTGCATCATCAAAGTGGCCACAATCGTCCTCATCCGCCTCGTCCTCCTCATGCCAGGTCCAACCGGCGCCACAGTGTTGCTGGGCGTCGCCAAACCGTCGCAACACTCGGCGCGCTCCAGACCCTGGTCCAGAGCCCAAGCACCCGGCCCCTTCGCCAGTTCGTCTCACTTGGTCGCCGCTCCTTGGCCAAGCCCACTCAGTGTCACAAAGGCGACCCCCACACGAGCCACAGTCCCGCGCGCCTCCCACCATCCCGCCTACCGGCCCAAGTTTGATGCCTTCGTTTGCCCCTCCCCCCCCCCCCCCAAGCCTGAAACGACGACGACCATGACGAGCCGCTGGAGAGGATCGAGCCTCGAGGAGCGACGAGGCCGGCTCATGAAACCGCTAGTCTACCACACGGACGCGAGCGTCGCTACACTCCCTGCCGCGCTGCAAGCGCTCTTTAACAGCCCAGAGAGGTCGTCTTCAGGTATCTCTGCGTCTCAAGCTTGCTCGACAGGTCGCCACAAGTGAAACGCGGAGCTGCGAGCCCAGCGGCAGTGCTTTTCACCTACCTCTCGCAGGTGCAGTGGGTCGCCATCGCGCAGCTCGTGCTGGCTGCCACGCGCTTCGAGGCGGACAGATCGGCTACGGCTACGGCGGCGGCGGCGGCGGCGGCGGCGGCGGCGGGGGGGGGAGCGCGGCTCGGAGGCGGTTAACGTGACCATCCTGCTCTTCAAGTGCCTGCTCGACTCGCTGGCCATCGTGTGGATGGACCGCTTCTTCAAGACGCTCTCGGCGGGCGGGTTCTCGTACCGCTGCAGCAGGTGTACTTTGCGGTGTACGGGCTGACGGCGGGCTTGCTGTTTGTGCTCGCGCAGGAAGGGCCGCGCGCTCTGGCGTCCGAGCCGTTGTTCGTGCTCGCGCAGGAATGGGCCGCGCGCTCTGGCGTCCGAGCCGCTGTTCGCCGGCTGGAACGCTGGCGCCTGGACCAGCGCGACCCTGTCGGCGTTTTACGGGCTGCTCGTGTCGCTCTGGCTCGCGCCGTACAGAGCGCTCAAGCCGGCAAACGAGACAGTGAGGCTGTCGAGGGCCGCCGTCGCCTCCCTGTCGGGACCATCAAACCTTCTGGCGCCTCTTTCACCCTGTGCTCTGCCTTGCTTAGGCGCTCGCCTATCTCGTGTTCTGCGCACCATTCAACTTGCTCTCCTTGGATGTGACTACGATGCGCCACGGGTCTGGCAGACAGTCTGGCAGCCTCTGTCTGGGCGCTAGCCTTGGTTCCTTGGGGCCACGTGCCTCCAACGCTAGACCCTTTGGCTTCAAATGGAGCCCAGGTCTTGGCTTGGCTGCGCATCGTGAGGCTTGCTTAAATGCATGGACTGATCCGACCGCCTGGCGTGGGGTCGTGGAGATCAGCTGGTTGGCGGCAGTTGCTCGAGGCCAGCAGAGATTGGACGCTAGCGCCGAGCTGGCTGGCAGCCAAGCAGACAAAACGATTCTTTGACTCCATTTCGTTTCACTTGGTTAGGCAACGACGCGCTTGAGGTCGCTGCGCAGCTGCTCGACGGACACCGGCGCGTTGTGCAGGTCCAGGCCCGTGCGCTCCAGTGCTTTAGCAGATCGCTCAAGCTCCACGCGCTCTTGCCCTCATCGAGAGTCACCGGGTCGTCCACCAGCCGGCTCAGACGCCGGCTCACGCGCTTACGGAGGCTATGCCGCCGCTTGGTCTCGGCCAGCTCCTGCCACCTCAGCTCGGCGACCACTTGGTGCCGCTGGTGCCGCTGCCACTCGGGCCACTCGGCGAGCCACGCCTCGAACTGCGCGTCCGTGATGCCCAGCGCGTCGTCCTTGGCCGCCTCAAGCTCGGCGTCCTCGATCTTGATGTAGCTCGGGAAGATCATGGCCGTGGCCGCCACGGGCAGGTCGAGCGCCTCACGCAGGTCGATCTCGAAGCGCAAGTAGACGCAGACGTCGTCCACCCACTTGAGCGAGTCCACCTTGCGCTTGGCGTGCTCGTGCACGACCATGAGCCGCATCATCCTGCGCCCGAGGTCCCGCAGCTGCTCGGCGCTCTCTCGGGCCTTGGCGACCTCTACGACTAGGTGCATCTGGTTGAGCGCCCACACCGGCTTGTCGCCGCACGCGTCCATCGATTCCTCCATCCGCAGGAGCAGCTCCTCGCGCACGTGCTCGTCGTCGCCAGACAGCAGCTCGAGCACATCGACCACGCGCTTGGTGAGCGCCTTGCGCGTCTCGGCGATGCCAAACTCCTTGGCGTCGCGCAGCCGCGACAAGAATCGCACCAGCGTCGCATCGTCGGGCCCCGTTGGCACAGCCACGACCTCGACTTGAGCCTCGCTGCTCCAGAACGCCGCGGCTTCTGCGGCGCTCGCAAAACCAGGCCTTGCTTCAGACTGGCCGCCCCGCCGAAGGTCGACGTGGAAGCGCACTCCAGGCGCGTCTGCCTCGCGAAGCCACTCGGGCGCCTCCGTCGAAATCCCCGAGCCGCCCAGGTAGATGTCGTGCGGCCTGCCGCGCTCGTCCGTGGGCCACTCGAGAACGCTGGCCGGCAGACTCTCCAGCGACGTGCACTGCTCAAGCTGAAGTGCTCCACTGACACGCAGGTCCTCCGGCAGGCTCGCGAGAAAAGTGCATTGCCTGGCGGCGGTGAGGCTACCAGAGACCTGAAGACCGGCTGGTAGACTCGTGAGCAACGTGCATCCCGAGAGATGAAGCGACCCTCCACACGAAGGCCTTCGGGCAGACGACGTAGTGCTGTGCACCAATCGAGATGCAGAACGCCACACACCTGCAAGCCCTTCGGAAGACGAGTGAGGGCGGTGCACTCGGACAGGTCCAGCCCGCCACAGTACCGGTACCGTGGTGCGGTACCGGTACCAGGTACGGTATGGTACCGGTACGTACCGTGGTGCGGTACCGGTACCGGTACCGTACGGTACCGGTACCGTACGGTACCAGGTATGATACCGGTACCGCACCACGGTACGTACCGGTACCCGTACCGTACGGTACGGGTACCGTACGGTACGGGTACCGTACGGTACCTGGTACCGATGTCGCATCTTTCACACTCGGGAGCCGCTACTCTGAAGCACTCAACAGTACCGGTACCGTGGTACTACCGGTACGGTACTGGTATTCGCAAGAGGCACGTTGGGTCTGCTTGTGCAGAGCGTGAATCTTTGGGTGTGAATCTTTTGTTGGAGAATTGGTGAAGATCCGGCTGAGATGTTCAGCTCCGGTGAAGCCAGGCCAAACGTCACTGCGTCCGGCGGCCACCAGTGACAAATGTCCTCTGCTGCTTTAGTGCCGCTGGTAGGTGCATGCCTAGGAGTAGTGCATGCGAAGAGAGATGTGCATGTGAGTGCATGTCAGTGCATGTGAGTGCATGTCAGTGCATGCGCGGAGCCCAGAGCTGTGTGCTGCGAGACAGGCTTGGCGTTCACTGGGTTGGGTTTACACGTCGGGTGGACGCCGCACAGCGCCTCGGCCTCCCGCGCCAGCGCGGCATGCGCGCCGCGCGCTGCCAGCGCAAGATCATGGCGGCGGTGAGGTTGCCGCAGGCGGGCGCCGTCCCGCCCAGCGCGCTGTCCTCCGCGCGCGGCGCCACGGCCACCGGCACGGGCTCGCCCGGGAACAGCCCCTGCGCGATCGCGGCAACGGACCGCTGCTGCTGCAGACCCTGCCGCGCCAAGAACTTCCGGTCGCTCAGGCCGGCCTGGCACGTTGGCGGCGTGCCAAGCGCGCCGCGCGCCGCACCGTCCGCCGCGTGCACGTAGCGCGCGCGCAGCATCGCCCACGTCGACCATGGTCTCACGCCTTGCGGCGGGAGACGGCCCGCCTCGGCCGCGGCCCCATGCCGCGTCAGCGTGCCGTCTCACGCGCCGCCTGCCCGGCTCGGCGAGCGCGCCCAATGCCGCTTCAGCGTGCCCCGTCTCACGCGCCGCTTGCCCGTCTCACCCGTCGCCTGCGCGCGCGCGCTGCTCGGCTCGGCGCGCGCGCCCCATGCCGCGTCAGCGTGCCCGCCTCACGCGTCAGCGTGCCCGTCTCACGCGCCGCCTGCTCGGCTCGGCGCGCGCGCCCCATGCCGCGTCAGCGTCTGCACCATGACCGCCGTCCGCCGCGCGCCGTCCGCCGCCGCTGCCCGCCTCACGGCGCCGCGCTGCCGCCGCGCTGCCGCTGCATCGCGCCACCGGCGCTCTGCCACCGCCCTGCCCGCCCTGCCCGCCTGCTCGCCCCGAGCAGGCGCGGCATCGCTGAGGCTTGCGGCACCGCAATGCTCGCATGCTTCGCGCTGCCGCCGCCCCGCGCGCCGCCGCCTGCTCGCCGCCCCGCCCGCCCGCTCCGCCGCCGTGCTCGCCCGCCCGCTCCGCCGCCGCCTTCGCCCGCCCGCTCCGCCGCCGTGCTCGCCGGCCTGCTCCGCCGCCGCATAAGGCCTGCTCCTGCCCCCTTTTTTCCTCACCCATGACGCTCAAAATCCAGTCTTCAGGCTGGGGTGAAAACAGACCCATGACGCTTGAATTCGACCCTCCAGGTAGGGCCCGCAACCCATGACGCCCAAACGGGGGTGTTGCGGCGTATGTTTGGTCAAATCGGGTTTTGGGTACGAGTCGGAGTGCTACTTTCGAGAGATCCGACGGATTTTTGTGACCTTGCGTGTTTGCTGTTGTTGATTGACAGTGTGAGTGAGCAAGCCACATTTGTGCTGGCTTTCGCTCAGAGAGAGTTGTGATTGGGTGCAGTTGGCCTTTTGAGTGCCAGCCAGCTGTGTAATACAGCTTGGCAGGAGCGCCAGGTCTTGCTGTGTGCACCGCGGGTGTGGGAGATGGAGATGGAGGCGGCGAACGGCGTCGAGGTGGGCGCGGCGTTGCAGCTTGCCCTAGCTGGGCTACATGCTGAGAGCACCGAAGACCTGAGGGAACGCCATCTTGGGGCCAGCGACGGCGCCATGACGGCCCAGCTCTGTGCAGCGTTCCAGCCGGCGCAGCGTGAGCGCCTTGCAGCGTGTGTTGCTTTGGCGCCGCCAGGACGCCCGGCTAGCAATGACGCTGACGCTGAGATAGGGCCGGGAAATGCCATTCCCCGCGAGTTTGGAAGGCAAGTTGCAAGGGCTTTCTTTCAGAAGGCCATGGTAGAACAGGCCAAGGTAAGTGGGCTGCTCAAGTGCTGGCGGTTTGCGCGTGGTGAGGAAACACGGAACGTTGTCCACTTGTCCTTGTCTCCCGACAGCCTGAATCGCTACTGCGCGTTCGTCGGGGCGGCTCTTGCTGCTCTTTTCGAGTGGTCTTTAGCCGAGGACGGGGAAGAGTTGCGTGCAGAATTTGGACTGCGCCTTAGCGAACCTGTGTGGGAGGTACTGCAAGACTTTCGCGCCAGCGTGGCCGATGGTGACACAACGTTCAACTCGCCCCGGTCGACCAAAACGGGGAGATCGATTTCGACGACGAATGGCTTCAGTTCGTGGAGGACCTCTTTATCGGTCTTTTGCGTCTTTCGGGCCCTGGGTTGCTGTATGGCGCTGCAACGGACCCCATGTGTGCGTGCGTGGCCGGGGCGCTCTTTGATAGCAAGACGCGCCGCTTCACACGAGTCAGCAACGCCGAAAAAATGGTAAGTTCCCTCAAATTTGCGCTGCGCTGCGCCATCGTGCTCCGCGTAGTGCGTCGCGCTGGCGAGGATGGCCTTGGATGGCTCGACGAAGAGCTGCAGGAGCTCCGCGAGCGAGTCGAGCCTCGCTCTCATGGCTCCCTCGTGACGGCGCCTTCGTGCATGCATGGCTTGAACATGCTTGGCGGCTGCCTCAAGACCATGCCACGGCCGGCTGCCTGCCTGTTCGAGTACGTGCGCCGCGGGCTCGTCCGGTATCAGGGTTGCGAGGTGCGCGCCAACGAGGACCTTGGCATGCGTATGCGACAGCTTTTGGGCGAGCTGAATCAGCAGCTCTCGGATTGGGTTGGCGGGGACGATACCTTGAACGCCATCTGGCAGCGCGCCCCGCAGTTGTTTGGCGACCAGTTCGACCCGCTCCCTCCCTCGGAGCAGACGGCGGTGGGGTTCGGACTTGGCATGCAATTGCTAAGCCCTGGCGTAAACGAGACTCTGGTGATGAGCCCTGAGCGGCTGGTCCTCATGCGCGAGGTCCTGCAGGGTAATAACCACCTCAACATGCTGTTTGGCCTGGCGAACGGCGGCGACGACACGGATGAGTCTGTCGATCAGTTCGCCGTGCAGATGCTCCAATTCCTTGACCAGTGCAAGGTGTTCGAGTCGCGTTTCCTGGTGGCTTTGCACGGCCTGCTCTCGTTCGGCTGTCGCCCTCGCGAATGACCCCAGTTTGACTTTCTCAACGTCGAGGTGGCCGTGGACAGGCCCGCCGCACGTGTTTCTAACGCTTGCTTCCGAGTGCATTGCAGTGTTCTTGGCCGCAGCCTCAAGTCTCGGGACTTGGGGGGCAGACTCGGCAAGGCCGCAGCTGTGCCCACCAGACTGTTGACGCCAGCCTGGTGTACCTCGCCCGCGTTGCGCCCGATCGCGCACATCTTCGTTGCCTTCTGAGATGCACGGAGATACGACGATAGAACGCACGGCGCTCCGGCTCGCTTTACGCGGCACATTTTGCGCACGCAGACAAAGAGGCCAAGGTGAACACCTGCATTCGCCGGGAGATGAACAAGGACAGTGCCCTGTGCCTGCATTGCTCGCATAATCTCGCAGGATTGCTTGCGTGCTTCTCGATCATCACGCACTCGACGACGTCGCTTTGCGTCAGTTTGCGGACGCCCACCGGCAGCATGTGGCTCTTCGGTGCATGGACACGGCCTTATCACCAGGGAAGAGAATTAACGAATCACTGTCTCGGTGCAGGCAAGAGAGGCAGTCGAATCATCGACCTTCATCGAAGCGTGGAGGTGGGCAAGCGCTGGCTTGATCTGCTGGGCTTTGGTGATGTCTGGCCCGCCGACGAGGATGCTCCGAGCGACCCCGCTGATCTCGACTCCAGCAGCGACGATGAGGATGACATGCTGCCCCCCGGGCCCGTGCAAGAAGTGGCCGAGGACGCCGAGCGGAACTGGACGACCATGATGTCTTCGAGAACGAGCAACCCGAGGCCTTGGACTCCGACATGACAGCGGCAGCGGCAGCGGCAGCGGCAGCGGCAGCGGCAGCGGCAGCGACTGTGGCAGCGACGGTGGCAGCGACGGTGGCAGCGGCGGCGGCGGCGGCGGCGATGTTGATGGCGAGGGCGAGGACGGGGGCGAGGGCAAGGACGAGGACGAGGACGAGACGCGTGATACGACTTCCACTTTGCCGGCGGCCGTCGACGCGAGCCAGAGCCAGAGCCAGAGCCAGAGCCAGAGCCAGAACGAGAACGAGGGCGATGACGATGACGATGTCGATGGAGATGTTGATGGCGGCGGCGATGACGATGACGACGTTGATGGCGGTGGCGACGGCGATGTCGAAGACGAGGACGAAGACGAGGACGAGGGCGGCAGCGATGACGATGACGATGTCGATGGAGATGTCGATGGCGATGACGATGACGATGTCGATGACGATGTCGATGGCGATGTCGATGGCGGTGGCGACGGCGATGTCGAAGACGAGGACGAAGACGAAGACGAGGACGAGGACGAGGACGAGGACGAGGACGAGGCGCGCGATACGACTTCCACTTTGCCGGGATGTCGACGTGAGCCAGAACCAGAGCCAGAACGTGTTCAAGTGCAAGGCGCAGGAGGCGTTGTTTGGTGCGCTGGTGGACAAGGAGCCCCAGAACACGCTGGCAGTGATTCCCACTGGCTCAGGTAAGACCCATGCCGTGTTGCATGCGTGTTCTGCTCGGCAAGACAAGTCGCTGTGCGTGCTCGTTGTCCCTCTGGCGCCACTGATGGCAGACATCAAGCGGCGACTCGAGGGGCTTCAGAGCTTGCCGCGCGGGTCCTGGATCGCCTTTGAGGGGGGTGCATCTGCGTCCAGCGTCGCATCACCACGGCTTAAACTTGTCCTCATCAGCGCGGATGTGTTTGCCAGCGTCAAGTTCAAGACATTCTTGCGCAACAACCAGGCTCGAATCGGCAAGATCGTTGTGGACGAAGCTCCGCTTATCATGAGCTCGGCGTTCCGTGAGCGCCTTCGGGGGCTCCCGGGAGCCATCCGCGCGAGCTGCAAGGCGCCAATCATGCTGATGACTGGCACGTTTCCGCCTGCAAAGGAGATCGACATGATGGACTCCTTGGCTTCAACCAGCTTCGCGTCGTTCGAGCACCGACCGCGCCCCGAGCTCACGATCAGCGTCAAGAAGGTCAAGTCGCAGGGGAACAGAAGAAAGCTCCTCTTCACGGAGCTGCGCGAGTGCCTGTCTCGCAACGAGAGAGCGGTCGTGTTTGTGATGAGCCGCAAGGAGACAGAGGAGCTGGCGCGGGCCTTCCAGAGCCCTGGTACTGCCCAGGCGTTCGTTCTCCACGCAGAGCTTGAGGAGCAGGCTAAGGCAGCAGCTCTTCAGGGCTGGTCAAGCACTGAGGGGCGGTCCTCATCTCCACGTCCTGCGGCATGCTTGGCGTGGACGCAGCAAAGGTTGGGCTTGTGGTGTTTCGGCGGTTCTTACTCTCTTGCGGACTTTGTGCAAGGTGCAGGCCGCGGTGCGCGTCGCGACGGTGAGAGGGCGCGCTTTGGCTATCGTGCCGAGCAATGGCGACCACCGATGGGACGCTTCTTTCCGGGCCTTCGTCGAGCGTCCGGTTGTTGCAGGCGCACCTTCATCGCGTGAGATGGATGGTGGCAACCTTGCCATCGACGCCAACTGTGGCCGGTGCGATGAGTGCGAGCGCTTGGGGCTTGCCGCCGAGGAGATCAGCCGGCGAACCTCGACATCGTTCGGGTCAAGACCCTGAGTAAGTTGGCGAGCGGAAATGCGGCTGGAGCGATGAGCATCACCGCCGGGCTTGTCCGTGAGTACGAACAAGCCCGGAGCAGTACGTGAGGCGCAGGAGGCTGTGGAATGGTTCCGCGACGAGATATTCGGGCAGGCGGAGCAGCGTCACCAGTGCCTGGTCTGCGCGGCACATGGTGAGCCCAACTGCGGCAGCGTCAACCAGTGTAAGTTTGTCATGCGCTCGCACAGGTGTTGTGCGCCACCAAGCATCAAGGCGGCGCAGCAATGCGCTTCACGCAGGCAAGACGGCCCCTACCGTGCCAAGCTCTTGGGACAGCAGCTCTGCGTGACTTGCGCCGTGCCTCGCATGGCGGAGTCGCTTTCCACGTCGGCAGGGGCAGTATGGGCAGGAACTGTCTGGCGCGCACGCTGCACTCGGCAATGCTCTCGCTTTTGCCACCCAGAGCCATCGATGTCGCGGTCAGGATGGCTCGGCGCCCCTTCGTGGACGAGAACGACTTTCGGCTGTGGCTGCTCAACTTTAACCACCTAGGCCTGACGAACGGCATGCTGCTCAAAACCCTCTCGCGTGCAGCGCGTTCGTGATGTGCGCTCTCATTTGTTGTGTTTTACTTTCAGCATCCTTGACAGTCGCAGACTGGCGAGGGTGGGGGACAGGCCAGACGGCGAGACTTGTTCCGATGTCTGGCAAGTACTGTGATTGAGACTGGTTTGGGGTTCCAGAACGCCTTCCGGCTTCGAGCTTGCTCGTCAGACCGCAAGGTAACGAGGACCAGGGTTCCCGTGAGCCCTTCCACCCGCCTCCAACTGGAGGTAGCCCCGTCTCCCCCCTTTTCTTTCCTTTTCCCTTTTTTCGAACTGACTGACATGTGACTGTGACATGTGACATGTGAGGCGAGTGCTACGGTAGTCGAGACCTCCTTCACGGTGCGTCTCGCCCTGTGCCTCGCCTCTCCTGTCAAGCTACTAATGGAGAGCTACCGGTAGTAGCGTGAGAGGCGTCGGCAGCACGGCGTGGAACGCCGGCGTGTCCCGCGCCCGGGGGCAGCACGGAGGCGCGGAGGCGCTAGCCTGGAGCGCTGTTCGGAAGCAGCCACAACCTTGCCGACGCGATCGCGCTCCCGGTCGAACATCCGGAGGCGTCGCCTCGAAGATGGAGCAGCTCGATCAGCGTCGCGGCGAGGGTCTGGCCCCTTGGAATGCGGCGCGGGACGGGGCGCAGACGGTGACGCCCGGCAGGCAGTGACCCACGCTAGCGCCGGCGCGGGGGCGCAAGCGCTCCCGCGCCTGTGGCAGCGCGGAGGTACGAGCCCGGAGCGGTATTCGGGAGCAGGATCTCTGCCTCGGCTCGCTGCCGGTCGAGAATACGTTGCCTGGAAGGTGACGCAACTTGATGGCCATCTCCAGACCGGAAGAGGGCGAACCTCGCCAAGGGAGTGCGCTGCGGCGCAGGGCCAGGCCGCCGGCGGCTGGCAGGTAGCACCGCGCAGCCTTGCGCGCGGCAGACCCAGAACGAGTCCCGGCCTCAAGGAAAGCTTGGGGCAACAAGGCCGCAATCGGCTTGGCCACTGCGCGTGCAGGCGACCTCTCGAGTGCTGCTCCGAAGGATGTCGCGCTCCGATGCGCCGTCGGCTGGTCCTCCGACTAGCCTCCGTTCCGGGACTGCTGTCCTCTCGCGCGAGGGCGCGCTCTTCCCACCGGCTCCTCGCGCGGGGCCGCGCTCCCCGCCGCGCTGTACTCGAAGAGACACTCCCTCGCCAGCCGCCAGGGCATCAGCAGGGACCAGTCTTGTCCGCGCCGATCGCGCACCGCGTGCGCGCGGCAGCGGCTCTGCACGTGCGCGCGGCAGCGGCTCTGCACGTGCGCGCGGCAGCGGCTCTGCACGTGCGCGCGGCAGCGGCTCTGCACGTGCGCGCGGCAGCGGCTCTGCACGTGCGCGCGGCAGCGGCTCTGCACGTGCGCGCGGCAGCGGCTCTGCGCCGGAACGGACGGCGCGCGCCGCTCGAGTGCCGCTCCAGCCACGTGCCTTCGCGCCGCTTTGACGCGGACCCATTCCAAGCCACGATCCGGGCTCCTGCGCCGTCGCGCGCGCCTTGCAGTACCTCTGCCGCCGCCGGGCAGGCTCCCACTCGGTCCGTTTGAGAGCCCATTGGCCGGGTTCATAGCCTGGCCGTGGTCGCCCAGAGCACGATTGCTCTGGTAGGCCACGACACAAGCTTGGACGACGGTTGGCATGCTGTCTCCCCCCACGGACAGCACGAGCAAGGACAAGGCTTCCCATCGAGCGCCGCAGCGCTCACTTGGCCGGCCGCACAAGGCCATAGCGCGCCAGTGACTGCCGCGGGGCACCATCACACGGTGTTCCGCCTCGCAAGGGCCGTCGGCAGAGCACTACGCGGGATGGCCAGGCTAAAGCGCACGAGAACGGCCTTCGAGACCATCGCGCTGAGGAGCTCGAGCTTGTGAAGCGATCGATGCCTGTCGCCAGAACCCGTGTCACTCCCTGCCGCTTTCAAAAACTGAAAAACAACCGTCAAAAACCGTCAAAGATGTTCAGCCTCGGCCGCTAAAATGATTTTTATTTTGTGTTACAAGACCCGGAATTTTTTACGTTTTTTGCGATATAATGACACTGAGTCTTGTTTTCGAAAACCACCATGCGAACTGAACGTGGAACGGATAAACGGCCGCAGAAAGGTCAAGTCGCAGGGGGACAGGAGAAAGCTTCTCTTCACAGAGCTGCGCGAGTGCCTGTCTCGCAACGAGAGCGGTCGTGTTTGTGATGAGCCGCAAGGAGACAGAGGAGCTGGCGCGGGCCTTCCAGAGCCCTGGTACTGCCCAGGCGTTCGTTCTCCACGCAGAGCTTGAGGAGCAGGCTAAGGCAGCAGCTCTTCAGGGCTGGTCAAGCACTGAGGGGGCGGTCCTCATCTCCACGTCCTGCGGCATGCTTGGCGTGGACGCAGCAAAGGTTGGGCTTGTGGTGTGTTCGGCGGTTCTTACTCTCTTGCGGACTTTGTGCAAGGTGCAGGCCGCGGTGCGCGTCGCGACGGTGAGAGGGCGCGTGCTTTGGCTATCGTGCCGGGCAATGGCGACCACCGATGGGACGCTTCTTTCCGGGCCTTCGTCGAGGCGTCCGGTTGTTGCAGGCGCACCTTCATCGCGCGTGAGATGGATGGTGGCAACCTTGCCATCGACGCCAACTGTGGCCGGTGCGATGAGTGCGAGCGCTTGGGGCTTGCCGCCGAGGAGATCAGCCGGGCGAACCTTGACATCGTTCGGGTCAAGACCCTGAGTAAGTTGGCGCGGAAATGCGGCTGGAGCGATGAGCATCACCGCCGGGCTTGTCCGTGTACGAACAAGCCCGGAGCGCAGTACGTGAGGCGCAGGAGGCTGTGGAATGGTTCCGCGACGAGATATTCGGGCAGGCGGAGCAGCGTCACCAGTGCCTGGTCTGTGCGGCACATGGTGAGCCCAACTGCGGCAGCGTCAACCAGTGTAAGTTTGTCATGCGCTCGCACAGGTGTTTTGCGTGCGCCACCAAGCATCAAGGCGGCGCGCGCAGCAATGCGCTTCACGCAGGCAAGACGGCCCCTACCGTGCCAAGCTCTTGGGACAGCAGCTCTGCGTGACTTGCGCCGTGCCACGCATGGCTGGCGGAGTCGCTTTCCACGTCGGCAGGGCAGTATGGGCAGGAACTGTCTGGCGCGCACGCTGCACTCGGCAATGCTCTCGCTTTTTGCCACCCAGCGCCATCGCGATGTCGCGGTCAGGATGGCTCGGCGCCCCTTCGTGGACGAGAACGACTTTCGGCTGTGGCTGCTCAACTTTAACCACCTGGGCCTGACGAACGGCATGCTGCTGCTGTTCAAAACCCTCTCGCGTGCAGCGCGTTCGTGATGTGCGCTTCTCATTTGTTGTTTTTACTTTCAGCATCCTCGACAGTCGCAGACTGGCGAGGGTGTTGGGGGGAGGACAGGCCAGACGGCGAGACTTGTTCCGATGTCTGGCAAGTACTGTGATTGAGACTGGTTTGGGGTTCCAGGACGCCTTCCGGCTTCGAGCTTGCTCGATGTCAGACCGAAAGGTAACGAGGACCAGGGTTCCCGTGAGCCCTGTTCCACCCGCCTCCGACTGGAGAAGGGTAGCCCCGTCTTTCCCCCCTTTTTTTTCTTTCCTTTTCCTTTCTTTTTTTTCGAACTGACTGACATGTGACATGTGACATGTGAGGCGAGTGCTACGGTAGTCGAGACCTCCTTCACGGTGCGTCTCGCCCTGTGCCTCGCCTCTCCTGTCAAGCAAGCTACTAATGGAGAGCTACCGGTAGTAGCGTGAGAGGCGTCGGCAGCACGGCGTGGAACGCCGGCGTGTCCCGCGCCCGGGGGCAGCACGGAGGCGCGGAGGCGCTAGCCTGGAGCGCTGTTCGGAAGCAGCGCCACAACCTTTGCCGACGCGATCGCGCTCCGGTCGAACATCCGGAGGCGTCGCCTCGAAGATGGAGCAGCTCATCAGCGTCGCGGCGAGGGTCTGGCCCCTTGGAATGCGGCGCGGGACGGGGCGCGGTAGACGGTGACGGCCGGCAGGCAGTGACCCACGCTAGCGCCGGCGCGGGGCGCAAGCGCTCCCGCGCCTGTGGCAGCGCGGAGGTACGAGCCCGGAGCGGTATTCGGGAGCAGTATCTCTGCCTCGGCTCGCTGCCGGTCGAGAATACGTTGCCTGGAAGGTGACGCAACTTGATGGCCATCTCCAGACCGGAAAGAGCGAACCTCGCCAAGGGAGTGCGCTGCGGCGCAGGGCCAGGCCGGCGGCGGCGGAGGGCCAGGCCGGCGGCGGCGGCTGGCAGGTAGCACCGCGCAGCCTTGCGCGGCAGACCCAGAACGAGTCCCGGCCTCAAGGAAAGCTTGAAGCAACAAGGCCGCAATCGGCTTGGCCACTGCGCGTGCAGGCGACCTCTCGAGTGCTGCTCCGAAGGATGTCGCGCTCCGCTGCGCCGTCGGCTGGTCCTCCGACTAGCCTCCGTTCCGGGACTGCTGTCCTCTCGCGAGGGCGCGCTCTTTCCACCGGCTCCTCGCGGGCCGCGCTCCCCGCCGCGCTGTACTCGAAGAGACACTCCCTCGCCAGCCGCCAGGGCATCAGCAGGGACCAGTCTTGTCCGCGCCGATCGCGCACCGCGTGCGCGCGGCAGCGGCTCTGCACGTGCGCGCGGCAGCGGCTCTGCATCTGCGCGCGGCAGCGGCTCTGCATCTGCGCGCGGCAGCGGCTCTGCACGTGCGCGCGGCAGCGGCTCTGCACGTGCGCGCGAACGGACGGCCGCGCCGCTTTGACGCGGACCCATTCCAAGCCACGATCCGGGCTCCTGCGCCGTCGCGCGCGCCTTGCAGTACATCTGCCGCCGCCGGGCAGGCTCCCGCTCGGTCCGTTTGAGAGCCCATTGGCCGGGTTCATAGCCTGGCCGTGGTCGCCCAGAGCACAATTGCTCTGGTAGGCCACGACACAAGCTTGGACGACGGTTGGCATGCTGTCTCCCCCACGGACAGCACGAGCAAGGACAAGGCTTCCCATCGAGCGCCGCAGCGCTCACTTGGCCGGCCGCACAAGGCCATAGCGCGCCAGTGACTGCCGCGGGGCACCATCACACGGTGTTTCCGCCTCGCAAGGGCCGTCGGCAGAGCACTACGCGGGATGGCCAGGCTAAAGCGCACGAGAACGGCCTTCGGACCATCGCGCTGAGGAGCTCGAGCTTGTGAAGCGATCGATGCCTGTCGCCAGAACCCGTGTCACTCCCTGCCGCTTTCAAAAACTGAAAAACAACCGTCAAAAACCGTCAAAGATGTTCAGCCTCGGCCGCTAAAATGATTTATTTTGTGTTACATGACCCGGAATTTGTTCAACTTCTTGTTATATAATGACACCGAGTCTTGTTTTCGAATACCACCATGCGAACTGAACGTGGAACGGATAAACGGCCGCAGAAAAGGTGACCGCCCTGTTCCCCGCCCCGCTACGCCCCTGCCCTTCGCCACGCCGCCTCCACTTCACCCCAACTTGCTCGGCTCGGACATCGTGCTTCAAGCGCACCACGCAACCACAGGATTCGCGGCACCGCTGGCGATCGTCTGCGCCCATGTCCCAAGCCCCCTAAAGACCCGCCTGTGTGACTCCCATCTGTCTGTGTGCCTTGCGCACCAGCCTGCCGCCGACACGTTCATTCTCCGCCACTTGCTGTCCTCAAGTTCGCCATGACTCACGACGACAATGTCACCAATGGCCGCCTTGGCGGCCTCCCCCGACCGTACATCCTGCTCATCATCGTGTTCTCGGCCCTCTATCCTTGCGTCTGCACGCCCTGCGGCCTTGCTGACAGCCATCTTGCACTTTTTTTCCCAGCTCGTCAACGCCACGAACGGCGCCCAGCAACGCAACAAGACGCACTTGGCCGTGCAGTATCCTCCAACGCCTTTGTCTCGACCTCCACCCCTCCGTCTTGACCTCCTCTACCTTTTCGTTATCGCCTCTCCTGGATCACTTACGATCAAGCCACGCCAACAACCACCTCTGCCTTCCAAGCAACCGCGGCGGCACAAGACCCGCTCGAGAGCCAGACCGAGTGCCGCCGAGCGCTACACAGCCTTCGTACGCCACGACGCGATCGAGTTCTCTTGCGCGCGCTCCGCCCCCACCATTGCTTGCTTCTCTGCGTTGCTGGCAACATGTCTCTTCGAGCTCGTCGCGCCATGCTGCGACAACGCTGCAGCCCGCAAAGCGCTTCTCCCGCGCGCCCTGCCGAGCCCTGCCGAGCCCTGCCGTGTTTCCGGCCACGCCATCGCCTCCTTGGTGGCTGTGCCCTCCATCGACGAGATCACCAACACGTCCACCTTGGTCGTCTCGTTGCTTCCAGCCTTCAGGCCGACCAGACACGCAGCGGCACTGCTTGCGCTCTTCTCCACCTGTGCCTTGAGCCATTCAAGCTCCCCAGACTGCTTGTGGGTCTGCTCTCTGCCTTGCACGAGGCCTGCGCCTTGGACGTCGTCGTCGGCTTCACTCTTGCTCTTCGTCCTTGCCAAGCCATCAGATGGCTTGGCGTGCCGCTCTTGCCACGGTACGAGCCAAGCCTGGTTGCACTGCCCGCGCCTTGCACTGGCTGGTGTCCGTCTATTCCTTTGCTTCTCCACCTATTCATCTTGGTCGTCGTGGAGCGTCTCGTGGGGTTGCCCATCACGATGACTGCGGCGGCGAGGACGATCATGCACGCCTCCACCTCCCTCTCGTGGCCCTGAACGCCCTCGACGTCTCGTACCCGCCCGCCTCGCACCGTGGTGCATTATCAAAGTGGCCCACAATAGTCCTCATTCGCGTTGTCCTCCTCGTTCCATGTCCAACCGGCGCCACAGTGTTGCAGGGTGTCGCCGAACCGTTGCAACACTTCGGCGCGCTCCAGACCCTGGCCCAGAGCCCAAGCACCCGGCCCCTTCGCCACTTCGTCTCACTTGGTCGCCGCTCCTTGGCCAAGCCCCACCTCGGTGTCGACAAAGGCGACAAGCACCGCCGCGGACTTGTTGCCGCCCAGCAACGAGTCGTCAAGCTGGCCAGTGACCGTCATCGCCTGCCGGCCCAAGCCCCATGCCGTCTACTGCTCCTGCCCCTGCCCCTCTCGGCCCCTGCGAGCCGTCCACCACAAGTCCATCAAGCCTGAACGACGACGACCATGACAAGCCCGCTGGAGAGGATCGAGTCTCGAGGAGCGACGAGGCCAGTTCATGAAACCGCTAGTCTAGCACACGGACGCGAGCGTTGCCGCGCTTTCTGCCGCGCTGCAAGCGCTCTTTACCAGCCCAGAGAGGTCGTCTTCGGGTAACTCTGCGTCTCAAGCCTGCTCGACAGGTCGCCACAAGTGAAAACGCGGAGCTGCGAGCCCGGCGGCAGTGCTTTTCACCTGTTTGTCGAGAGTGCAGCGCGCTGCTCCGTCCTCTACCCTGCATCCTGGTGCCTCGGCGTGCGTTTCCAGTGTCCAAGGCCGCGAAATTTCGATTTGGGTGCTCTCGCGCCTGTCACATCGCGCCCAGAGCCCGGCGATGGGCCTAGCGCCCTCTGCCCAGGCGAGGCCGCACCCTTCGTTGCGCTCCCTGCTCCCAGGTCTCGCTCTTGGCCAAGGTTTCGCTTCCGCAGCGTCACGGGCTTGCTGGCCTCGTTCAACTCGCTCAGCGCAAGCAAGCCGATTCGCCGCGCCGTGAGGCTGTCAAAAGGCCTCTCCACTCATTCGGCAAGGCTACCAAGGCCCTTAACGGGCCTCTCCGCCCGTATCTCGGCCTCAGCGTGAGCTCGTTTCCACTGTTCTGCGTCACCATCAATTTCTTGCTCTCGCGCCAGACACATCGCACCAAGAGCCCGGCAAAGTGCCTGGCACCGTCGACCAGAGCGATGCCGCGCCCATCGTTGCGTCTGCTGCCCCTTGTACTCGCTCCTTGTCGCTGATTCGCTTCCGCACCCTCACGGGCTTGCTGGCCTCGGTCGACCTACTCAGAGTGCGCAAGCCGACACAGCGCGCCACGAAGCTGTCAATGGGCCTCTCCACTCGCCCGACAAAGCAACCAAGGCCCCAAACGGGCCTCTCCGACCGTATCTCGGCCTCAGCGTGAGCTCGTTTCCGCTGTTCTGTGTCACCATCAATTTCTTGCTCTCACGCAAGCCACATCGCGCCCAGAGTCCGGCAAACGCACTAGTGCCCTCCACCCAGGTGAGGCCGCGCCCACCGTTGCGTCTGCTGCCCCTTGTACTCGCTCCATGTTGCTGATTCACTTCCGCACCGTCACGAGCTTGCCGGCCTCGTTCAACTTGCTCAGAGTGCGCAAGCCGATACGGCGCGCCACGAAGCTGTCAACAGCCCTCTCCACTCGCCCGACAAAGCAACCAAGGCCCCAAACGGGCCTCTCCGACCGTATCTCGGCCTCAACGTGAGCTCGTTTCCGCTGTTCTGTGTCACCATCAATTCTTACTCTCGCGCAAGCCACATCGCGCCCAGGGCCCGGCAATCGCTCTAGCGCCCTCCATCCAGGCGAGACCGCGCCCATCGTTGCGTCTGCTGCCCCTTGTACTCGCTCCATGTCGCTGATTCGCTTCCGCACCGTCACAGGCTTGCTGGCCTCGGTCGACCTGCTCAGAGTGCGCAAGCTGATCCGCCGCGCCACGAAGCTGTCAACAGGCCTCTCCACTCATCCGGCAAGGCAACCAAGGCCCCCAACGGGCCTCTCCGCCCGTATCCTGGCGTCCGCGTGAGCTCGTTTCCGCTGTTCTGCGCAACCATCAATTTCTTGCTCTCGCGCAAGCCATATCGCGCCCAGAGCCCGGCAGAGTGCCTGGCACCGTCAACCAGAGCGAGGCCGCGCCCACCGTTGCGTCTGCTGCCCCTTGTACTCGCTCCTTGCCGCTGTGTCGCTTCCGCACCGTCACGGGCTTGCTGGCCTCGGTCGACCTGCTCAGCGCAAGCAAGCCGATCCGCCGCGCCGTGAGGCTGTCAAAAGGCCTCTCCACATTCGGCAAGGCTACCAAGGCCCCAACGGGCCTCTCCGCCCGTATCTCGGCCTCAGCATGAGCTCGTTTCCGCTGTTCTGCGCAACCATCAATTTCTTGCTCTCGCGCTAGCCACATCGCGCCCAGAGCCCGGCAAACGCTCTAGCGCCCTCTACCCAGGCGAGGCCGCCCCCACCATTGCGTTTGCTGCCCCTTGTACTCGCTCCTTGTCGCTGTGTCGCTTCCGCATCGTCACGAGCTTGCCGGCCTCGGTTGACCTGCTCAGAGTGAGCAAGCGGATGCAGCGAGCCGCGAGGCCATCAGTAGCCATCTTCACTCGCCCGACAAAGCAATTAAGGCCCCCTTCCGCCCTCTCAGCTCTTACCCTGGCGTATGCGTGAGCTCGTTTCAGCCGCACTGTGCAACGATCTGTTTGCTGCCCTCGCTGGCCACATCTAGCCACATCGCGCCTAGAGCCCGGCAAACGCTCTAGCGCCCTCTACCCAGGCAAGGCCGCCCATTGTAGCGTCCCCTGCCGCTGCTCTTCGCTCCTTGTCGCTAATTCGCTTCCGCAACGTCAAGGGCTTGCTAGCCTCGGTCGACTTGCTCAGAGTGCGCAAGCCGACACAGCGCGCCACGAAGCCGTCAACAGGCCTCTCCACTCGCCCGACAAAGCAACCAAGGCCCCCAGTGGGCCTCCGCCCGTATCTCGGCCTCAGCGTGAGCTCGTTTCCGCTGTTTTGTGTAACCATCAATTTTTTTGCTCTCGCGCCCGTCACATCGCGCCGAGAGCCCGGCAAAGTGCCTGGCACCGTCGACCAGAGCGAGGCCGCGCCCATTGCTGTGTCTGCTGCCCCTTGTACTCGCTCCTTGCCGCTGTGTCGCTTCCGCCCCGCCACGGGCTTGCTGGCCTCGGTCGACTGCTCAGAGTGCGCAAGCCGATACGGCGCGCCGCGAGACAGTCAGAGGGCCTCTCCACTCGCCCGACAAAGCACCCAAGGCACCAACGGGCCTCTCCGCCCGTATCTCGGCCTCAGCTGAGCTCGTTCCCGCTGTTCTGTGTAGCCATCAAATTCTTGCTCTCGCGCTAGCCACATCGCGCCCAGAGCCCGGCAAACGCACTAGCGCCCTCCGCCCAGGCGAGCCGCGCCCATCGTTGCGTCTGCTGCCACTTGTACTCGCTCCTTGTCGCTGATTCGCTTCCGCACCGTCACGGGCTTGCTGGCTCGGTCGACCTGCTCAGAGTGCGCAAGCCGATACGGCGCGCCACGAAGCCGTCAGCAGCCCTCTCCACTCGCCCGACAAAGCAACCAAGGCCCCAAACGGGCCTCTCCGCCCGTATCTCGGCCTCGGCGTGAGCTCGTTTCCGCTGCTCTGCGCAGCCATCAATTTCTTGCCCTCGCGCTAGCCACATTGTGCCTAGAGCCCGGCAAAGTGCCTGGCACCGTCGACCAGAGCGAGGGCGCGCCCCATCGCTGTGTCTGCTGCCCCTTGTTCTCGCTCCTTGTCGCTGATTCGCTTCCGCACCGTCACGGCTTGCTGGCCTCGGTCGACTTGCTCAGAGTGCGCAAGCCGATACGGCGCGCCACGAAGCCGTCAGCAGCCCTCTCCACTCGCCCGACAAAAGCACCCAAGGCACCCAACGGGCCTCTCAGCCCGTATCTCGGCCTCGGCGTGAGCTCGTTTCCGCCGCTCTGCGCAACTTTCAATTTTCTGCCCTCGCGCCTGTCACATCGCGCCCAGAGCCCGGCAAACGCACTAGCGCCCTCCACCTAGGTGAGGCCGCACCCACCGCTGCGTTCCCTGCTCCCAGATCCCGTTCCTTGCCGCTGATTCGCTTCCGCCCCGTCACGGGCTTGCCGGCCTTGTCCGACCTGCTCAGTGAGCAAGCCGATACGGCGCGCCCCGAGGCTACCAGTGGGCCTCTCCACTTGCCCGACAAAGCAACCAAGGCCCCCAGTGGGCCTCTCCGCCCGTATCTCGGCCTCAGCGTGAGCTCGTTTCCGCTGTTTTGTGTAACCATCAATTTTTTTGCTCTCGCGCCCGTCACATCGCGCGAGAGCCCGGCAAAGTGCCTGGCACGTCGACCAGAGCGAGGCCGCGCCCATCGCTGTGTCTGCTGCCACTTGTACTCTCTCCTTGTCGTTGATTCGCTTCCGCACCGTCACATGCTGGCCTCGGTCGACCTACTCAGAGTGCGCAAGCCGATATGGCGCGCCACGAAGCTGTCAGTGGGTGGGCCTCTCACTCGCCCGACAAAGCAATCAAGGCCCCCAACGGGCCTCTCCGCCCGTATCTCGGCCTCAGCGTGAGCTCGTTTCCGCTGTTCTGGGCAACCATCAATTTCTTGCTCTCGCGCCAGACACATCGCACCCAGAGCCCGGCAAACGCACTAGCGCCCTCTGTTCAGGTGAGGCCGCGCCCACCGTTGCGTTCCCTGCTCCCAGTACCCCCTCTATGTTGCTGATTCGCTTCCGCACTGTCACGGGCTTGCTGACCTCGGTCGACCTACTCAGAGTGTGCAAGCCGATACGGCGCCACGAAGCTGTCAGCAAGTCTCTCCACTCGCCCGACAAAGCAACCAAGGCCCCAACGGGCCTCTCGGTCCGTATCCTGGCCTCTTCGTGAGCTCGTTTCCGCCGCACTGTGTAACCATCAATTTGCTGCCCTCGCGCAAGCCACATCGCGCCCAGAGCCCGGCAAACGCACGAGCGCCCTCCAACCAGGCGAGGCCGCGCCCATCGTTGCGTTCCCTACTCCCAGCCCCCCCCCTCCTTGTCGCTGATTCGCTTCCGCACCGTCACGGGCTTCCGGCCTCGGTTGACCTGCTCAGAGTGCGCAAGCCGATACGGCGCGCCACGAAGCTGTCAGCAAGTCTCTCCACTCGCCCGACAAAGCAACCAAGGCCCCCAACGGGCCTCTCGGTCCGTATCCTGGCCTTTCGTGAGCTCGTTTCCCCCGCACTGTGTAACCATCAATTTGCTGCCCTCGCGCAAGCCACATCGCGCCCAGAGCCCGGCAAACGCACGAGCGCCCTCCAACCAGGCGAGGCCGCGCCCATCGTTGCGTTCCCTGCTCCCAGCCCCCCCTCCATGTTGCTGTGTCGCTTCCGCATCGTCACAGGCTTGCTGGCCTCGTTCAACTTGCTCAGAGTGCGCAAGCCGATACGGCGCGCCACGAAGCCGTCAGCAGCCCTCTCCACTCGCCCGGCAAAGCACCCAAGGCACCCAACGGGCCTCTCCGCCCGTATCTCGGCCTCAGCGTGAGCTCGTTTCCGCTGTTCTGCGCAACCATCAATTTCTTGCTCTCGCGCCAGACACATCGCACCCAGAGCCCGACAAACGCTCTAGCGCCCTCCGCTCAGGCGAGGCCGCGCCCATCGCTGCATCTGCTGCCCCTTGTGCTCGCTCCTTGCCGCTGTGTCGCTTCCGCACCGTCACAGGCTTGCTGGCCTCGGTCGACCTGCTCAGAGTGCGCAAGCCGATACGGCACGCCACGAAGTCGTCAGTGCCCCTCTCCACTCGCCCGACAAAGCACCCAAGGCACCCAAGGGGCCCCTCCGCCCGTATCTCGGCCTCAGCGTGAGCTCGTTTCCGCTATTCTGCGTAACCATCAATTTGCTGCCTCGCGCAAGCCACATCGCGCCCAGAGCCCGGCAAAGTGCCTGGCACCGTCAACCAGGGCGAGGCCGCGCCCATCGCTGTGTCTGCTGCTCCCAGGCCCCCATCCATGTCGCTGTGTCGCTTCCGCACCGTCACAGGCTTGCTGGCCTCGGTCGACCTACTCAGAGTGTGCAAGCCAATACGGCGCGCCACGAAACTGTCAATGGGCCTCTCCACTTGCCCGACAAAGCAACCAAGGCCCTTAACGGGCCTCTCCGCCCGTATCCTGGCGTCAGCGTGAGCTCGTTTCCGCTGTTCTGTGTAACCATCAATTTCTTGCTCTCGCGCTAGCCACATCGCGCCCAGAGCCCGGCAAACGCACTAGCGCCCTCTGCCCAGGCGAGGCCGCGCCCATCGCTGCGTCTGCTGCCCCTTGTACTCGCTCCTTGTTGCTGTGTCGCTTCCGCACCGCCACGGGCTTGCTGGCCTCGGTCGACCTGCTCAGAGTGCGCAAGCCGATACGGGGCGCCACGAAGCCGTCAGCAGCCCTCTCCACTCGCCCGACAAAGCAATCAAGGCTCCCCGGGCCTCTCCGCCCGTATCTCGGCCTCAGCGTGAGCTCATTGCCGCTCCTCTGGGCCAGCATCAATTTGCTGCCCTCGCGCCTGTCACATCGCGCCCAGAGCCCGGCAAACGCTGTAGCGCCCTGCACCCGAGTGAGGACGCGCCCACCGTTGCGTCCCATGCCCCCAGTACTTGCTCCGTGTCGCTGATTCGCTTCCGCACCGTCGCGGGCTTGTTCTCCGTGTTCAACTTGCTCAGAGTAAACCAGCCCACACAGCGTGCCGTGAGGCCGTCAGCAGGCCCCTCCACTCGCCCGACAAAGCAACCAAGGTCCTCTTCCGGCCTCCGCGCCGATAGCTCGTCCTCTGCATGAGCTCGTTTCCGCTGCTCTAGGCAACCATCAATTTGCTTCTCATGAGCTAGCCACATCGCGCCCAGAGCCCGGCAAAGTGCCTAGCACCCTTAGCCCAGGCAAGGCCGTGCCCATCGTTGCGCCATATGATCTCGATACTCGCTTCTCGTCGATCGCTCGCCTCGACAATGAGGCCAACTCTTCGCTCTGTCTCGTGCTGTACAGAGCGCCCAAGCCGACAAGCGAGACAGTCAAGCCGTCAAAGGCCGCCACGCCTCCCGCCGAGACCATCGAGCCTCCTGACACCTTTCTCGTCTTCTACACGACCTTGCTCGGGCGTGTGCTGACCTTGTGTTCCGCCCAACCATCAACTTGCACTTCTCTCCTTGGACGCGCCACAATGCGCTACGGGCCTGGCAGACGGCCTCGCAGCGTCTGTCTTCTCGCAGTAGCTCCTAGCTTTGACCACCATCGCCGTTCTTGCTGCGGCCAGCGGCAAACAAAAAGGCACTCTTGATTGAGCAAGTCGCGTCGAGCCCAAAATGTTCACAAATCAACGTAGACAGTAGGTACCATCGCTTCTTACTTGGCGCTCTAGCACCGAATGACCCTCGGCCTATGCGGCATCAGCGGCGCCTCCGCTCACCCGCGACGCCGCGATCGCAAGCAGCTGCTCGGCGTCCCAGCTCGAGAGGCGCTGTGCTTGGGGGAAGAAAAAAAAATAAAAAAAAAAAAAAAAAATAAAAAAAATAAAAATCCAGATCCGTTGTGGAGTTGGCGTTCGTGTCGCTTCTTTGTCAAGTCCTAGTGTTTTCATATATGTCTCCAATAAGAGTTTCGAAATGAGTGGATGGGATAAATGAGCACGAGCAAGCGACATTGGATCACAAGCGATCACACCACGGGTATTTCAAGCATCGGATCTCATCTGAACTCCGTAGCTTTTTGCAGAAGCGCGCGCTCTTCGGCGCGGTGCTTGCGAAGGAAGAGCTCCTGCGTACCTGCTCCAGCAGAGCGGGTGCGACGTTACCCCCGGTCCAGGTGCCGCTTGGCAGGGGTAGCGTAGCCGTTCCACCCCCTTGCGCACCGAGTGCCAAGGTTAGATATATATATCTATAATCATATCTGAACTCCGTAATTAAGCCCCGTAGGGCTCGTCTAGTACTACCGTGGGGACCAGGTGGGAAGCGCGAGTGTTGCTTGTTTTGCTCCGCCCGCACAGCACTCATTTTGGCTCTCCTGGTCGCTGCGCTTGCTTTTCCCATTTTGCTGCATGGTTCCACCAGGCTCCTTGACGACAAGACTTACCGGTACACAAGTGCGGGACTCGGAGTACGCTCTTTCGGCTTGTTCGTCACAGCCGCCGCCGCTGCTGCTGCCCTGCGTGGCGCTGGCCGTGGTAACGTTGGTGTCTTTCGCTCTTGCCGCGCCGATGGTATTCATGTCAGGGCCCGTGGCAGCGAGCGGCCTGGCCAGAGAGTCGGTCCTTGGCCACGACGCTGAGCAAGAGTCAACCACGGGCACTGGTTACCTGGTACGTTCGCCTTACCCGCGCTCGCGAGGCTGCTGCATGACCTCCGTTTCGAGTTGCTTTGCTGCCTGCAAGTACACAGCGACACCAGACACACTGCGGCCGCCTCGCCGATCGCAGCTCGAGTCTGTGCCAGCGGCAAGTCGGCCCCTCTGCGCGTTCTGCCAACTAATTCGCGAGGGCGGCAACAGACGGAAAGAACGGCTTCGAGTGCTTGGTTTATGCGCGCTCCCACTGGAAGACTTGGTTGGAGCCCATGTGGCATGGGTGGACGTACAGGTTGTTCGTGTGCATGTGGCGGTCGATGCACTTGTGATCAACGGCGTCACCAGGCGCCCGCGCCAGTCCATGTTAAACACCTGGTTGCTGCCGCCGTGGCAGCCGCCACCCCACAAGTACAGGTTGGTGTTGGAAAAGTTGTAGTCGACGCACTGGTCGATGTAGCCCGCCATGATGCGCCCGCCACCGACAAGCCGGAACCGCTGCGTCCAGCCGCCGTGGCAGATCTGCATAAACAGGTTTGAGCTATGCGTGCTGCGCGTCATGCAGTACCCGCTGGCCGGGTTTCTGAGTCGGTAGTACGTGCCGCTCGAGAGCAGGCGCCCGTCGCCGCCCTCGTCCTCTGGAACAGGCTCGTCCTCGGGCTGCCTGGGCTCCACGATGGGCGGGTTGGCCAGCTTTGCCGCTTTCTCCTTGGCGGCGACCTCTGCCACGGCGTGCACACGCCGTCCCAGCACATGCTCGCGTCGCCGCAGGGCGTGCCCGGCTGCACAACCAGCGGGATGGTGTCGCCGAGCGAGTACTCGCGGCACTGGTCGTTCTCCTCGCAGGTTAGCATCTGGCACGGGTTGGGCGTTGGCGTCCGTCTTGCACGGCTTGGCGTCAAACGAGATGCCAAACTGCTCGCCGGCAGCCGAGCATTGCGCCTCGTAGCTGACGCACTCGGCCTCCACGCACATGCCCGAGGCGACCGCGCCGGTCGGCAGGGTGCTCTCGCACGTCGAGCCAAAGCTGGCAAAGGTGCATTCCGAGGTGCAGCACGGCCCGCCGTCGCACTCCTCGCCCACCTCGATCACGCCATTGCCACAAGTGCTTATCGCGCTGGTCTTGCGTAAGCTGCTCGCGAGCGTCTGCCCGGCGGCAGCGAGCATGAGAATGATGCTGATCTTGGCCATTCTTGGCTGCTTCCTGCTGTTGTTGCTAGTGTTCTTGTTGACGATTGGGTTCTGCCCGAGAGCGCCTTCCACCGCCACGCCAGCCGGCTTCCAAAGCCGAGCAACCCCTGCTCGCGCGACTCACAGTGGCCGAACGATTGCGGGAAGCGCAAAGAAGAAGACGAGGATCACGCTCGAGCGCGCACCGTTCACCGTCTCGCGATCACAGGATCGCGCTCTCGCATTCACTCTCTCTGTTGGATCTTGAAAGCCGTCGCCACATTGGCCTCACAGTCAGGCCACTCCAGCTCTTCTGCCTCCACCTGGAGAAGCAAAAAAAAAAAAAAAAATCCAAGCTGAACGACTACGACTGAACCAGGCCAAGGCGTTCGTTCGCTGAACTGCGACCGGGGCTCGCCTTCTGCGCCTTGTCTCCGTGCATGCATGGGAAGGGCTCGCTCTCCCCGGCCTCTTCCCTGCCCAGTCGCTGGTGGCCGAGGCCTTTTTGCCATCACGCTCCTTCTCTCCGTCCCACCAAGCTGACAGCGAGTTTCCGCGTTCTCCGCTGAGCGAGCTGGTGGCGTGTGCTCTGCCCCGCTCCTTCGCGGAGGACGTGGCGGGATCCCACTTGCATGCGGAACGTGTCACTCATTCTGATTGCCATCCGACTGGTCCTTGGAATCAGAAGATGCCGCCACCGCCGCCGCCGCCGCCGCCGCCGCCAACCATGGAAGTCATACGAGGCCGACCGCACCCAGCTCTGTCATGGCCCCGTGCGTTTGACGCAGCTTGACGTCTGCAGCTCGATCGATACTGCGGGCATGGCGGCTCTCATGAGGGCGGCGCTACAAGGGCGTCATTGGTCACGACTCGCACCACCGCTAACGAATGCCACGCGCGACGCGACGACGCGACGACGCGCTTCTCGGTCGCCCGGCCAGCAACTGGCTTGTCAGGGAGGTGGCCAAAACCCGTGGCGCGGCAGCCTTCGCGCGCCCCACTCGACATGGCAGACGCAAGCCTGCGCCGGTCGGTTCTCGGCCTTGACTCTTCACGAACCCGCCTCGGCAAATCGGGCTGTGTCGAGCTTGCTGTTGCGCGGCCACAGCGTCCTCGAACCAGAACCGTGGCAGCAGTACTCGAGTACCGCGGTACGAAAGCGTACGGTAGTACGGCACCGGTACCGTACGGTACCAGGTACCGCGGCTGACGGCGCCTGTACCGTGGTACCACTCGTACCGGTACCGTACCGTACCTTCTCGGCCAGACAGGAGGACGTGCTCAATCTGATGGCTGGCCTGCTGCGTCGATGCTGTTCGCGGTTGCGGCTGCACGTGAGGCAGATTCGCTGGGGCTGGCACGACAAGGAGTCAGGTCTCTGCTCTCCCTGCACAAGCCACAAAAAATGAAAGAAAAAAAAAGCCAGAGCCAGCCCACTTGCCGAGAATCACAAATCTTGTTCGATGGTCTCTGACTGACTGACTGACATGTGACATGTGAGAGTGACATCGACCTCGAAATCGCATGACAATCGATGAAAGGAAAGAGCCACTTGGCCTTGACTTTCTTCTCCTGCAGCCAGCTGAACCTCCCACCAGCAGATGCACACACACCCTTGCATCCGCCTCGTTCTGCATCGCAATCAGGTGCAGCTTGACAAGTGGCTTGCCTCTGTTGGCCTTGCAACAACAGGGGTGGAAAAGGTTGGTTTTGCTCATGTGTTTGGCCGGCGCTGGAACATGCTTGCGCTGGAAACATCGGTTATTTTTGCTCTTGCACTTGAGCCTCAGTCAGCCAACCGTTCCAGCTCGATTTTCCGACGACGTCGCTGCACAAAAAAAAAACGAGACCGCTTCCCTTCGATGATCTTTCAATTCAAAAGATCAAGATCAAGCAAGCCAGGTTGATGAAAGTGGCGCGGCTGGCTGACAATCAGGAGCGCCTACCCAGCACAGCAGCAAAACCGCAAGCGGCAGGCGGCAGTCGTCAAGAAGAAAGCAACCAGTGGACAAGCAGGGTTGGCGCGATGGTGCGGTGCCTGGGGGTCGCTGTTGCTGCTACTGCTGGCGAGTGTGGGTGCTGTGGCGCGCTTCGTGAGGTGGCCAAGCTCACGGCCAGCGATGCTGCAGAATTTGATTACTTTGGCGGGGCTGTCTCGCTCAGCGGCGACACGGCGCTGGTGGGAGCCCATGAGGACGACGACGCCGGCGGTTGGGATTCGGGCTCGGTATACATCTTTGAGCGGAACCAGAACGGGACGAACGCGTGGGAAGAGGTGGCCAAGCTCACGGCCAGCGATGCTGTGAAAGATGGTAACTTTGGCTGGGCCGTCTCGCTCAGCGGCGACACGGCGCTGGTTGGAGCCAAGAGAGGTGGCAACGGCAATGAGGATTCGGGCTCGGCATATATCTTCGAGCGAAACCAGAACGGGACGGACGCGTGGGGAGAGGTGGCCAAGCTCACGGCCAGCGATAATGCGGATGGTGATGAATTTGGCATCGCTGTCTCGCTCAGCGGCGACACGGCACTGGTTGGAGCCCATCGGGACGACGACGGCGGCTATATTTCAGGCTCGGCATACATCTTCCAGGAACCAGGGTGGGCCGAAAGCGTGGGGCCAGGTCGCCAAGCTCACGGCCAGCGATGCCAGCGATACGAACGGAGATGAACGCTTTGGCAGGGCGGTCTCGCTTAGCGGCGACACGGCGCTGGTCGGAGCCTATCAGGGCGACGACAGCGACTGGGGCTCGGATTCGGGCTCGGCATACATCTTCCAGCGCAACCAGGGCGGGCCAAACGCATGGGGAGAGGTGGCCAAGCTCACGGCCAGCGATGCTGATATGCATGATGACTTTGGCTGGGCTGTCTCTCTCAGCGGTGACACGGCGCTGGTGGGAGCCCGAGGATATGACATCAGCGGCTGGGATTCGGATGATGGTGCGGCATACATCTTCCAGCGGGACCACGGCGGGCTGAACGCGTGGGGAGAGGTGGCCAAGCTCACGGCCAGCGATGCTGAAGCTGATGATTTGTTTGGCTGGGCTGTCTCGCTCAGCGGCGACACGGCGCTGGTGGGAGCCTATGGAGAAGGTTCTGATTCGGGCTCGGCATACATCTTCGAGCGGAACCAGGGTGGGCCGAACGCGTGGGGCCAGGTGGCCAAGCTCACGGCCAGCGATGCTGCAGCACCTGATATATTTGGCGGTGATGAATTTGGCTGGGCTGTCTCGCTCAGCGGCGACACGGCGCTGGTGGGAGCCAAGAGAGGTGGCAACGGCAATGAACATTCGGGCTCGGCATATATCTTCCTAGCAGCGCCAACGACCACGCCGACCAATTCGCCGACCACTGCGCCAACCACGGCGCCGACCGCGATGCCGACCAGCAGCCCGACCAGCAACCCGACTATCAGCCCGACCATCAGCCCGACCAGCAGCCCGACTAGCAGCCCGACCAGCAGCCCGACTAGCAACCCGACCGTTGGCAGCGAGGCAACCGCGACAACCGTGGCACCGACCGCTGCGGAGGAGGCCGCTGGCCTGGGCGTGGGCGCCATTGTGGGTATCGCCGGGGCGCGCTTGCCGCCATGGCCGCCGCCGCCGCCTTCTTCGTGCGCAAGCAGTCCAAGCCCGCTGGCCCAGCCACGTACGACGCGGAGGACGGCAAGGTTGCCTCCGTGGCCAGCGACAACCCAGGATACGGACTCTAACACTGGCAAGAAGACGCGCGACCACGCTTCGATCGCCTGCTTCTGGCTTGGCACGAAAGCGGGCCACAAAAGAAACCAGCAAGCGAAGCACCACTCTCTTCCCGTTGCGCTCCCACACGGCACCATGAACCTTGCGATCTCGCCCGCCAGGCACTCTTGGGTGAAGGCGTGCGGGCCTGAGCCCTTGGACAGGAGGAGCCAGTCGTCCTTGAGACTGCACTCTGTGCAGTCGCCGGCTTGCACCAAAACACATCCGCGAGCCCCTTCCGTGTCCAGGCCGCTACCGCTGCTCTCGCTCACGCTGCCCTCGGCGCCGCGCCGCGCAAAAGGTGAAGCTGAGTCGAGACTGGTCGCGAGGCTAGAGTTACCCACACCCCACTGCGATGCCGAGCGGGGGGCTGCAGGTATCACGTGCTGCCATCGGTTTAGACCGAGGTCTTGCGCATGTGCCCTCGCGGCTCCTGGGTCGCCAGGAGCGCGCGCAATAGGTGCCGCTGGTGCTGGAAGATCGTCTCCACGAGGAGGCGACGGCTGGCAGCTTGGCCTTCGAAGGCCGCTCTACCGTAGTCCGATCGCCCTTACGAAGGCTCCGACGGCCGAGCCAAACCTAGTTTCCGTTCTTCACGTCTTCCTTCCGCCCCGCCTGCACCAGCAGGCGGCACCTTACCCAAGCGTGGGCGCCTCAGCAGCGGTCCATCCACCGTAGCCGAGGTGCCGCGCTAACGGGCGCTTCAGCCAGGAGCTGGAGGGAAACAGTTTTGCGACGGCCTCGACACCATGAGGCACATGTCCCGCACGCGTACGGGGCCGGTTGGTGGGGAGAGTGGCTTCTTTGTTGCGAGGATCAAGCCAAGGAGACGCCGCTGGTGCTGCGACGAGTTGCCGTCAGAGTCCAAAGCTAAAGAATCGAGCATACACTACGGAACACCAACCGCTTCGACGCGGAGGATGTGCACCACGTTGTCTGCCCTGGCGACCACGCAGCCGCCGTCGGACGACAATTCCTCAATGTTGCCGTCGCTTGCGAAGGGCACACACTGGTCCCCACCAAACGCCACGATGCCGCCAGGCCGCGCACTTGGGTACGACTCCGCCTCTTTCGGACCGAGCTCCCGCCCTTGCGCCGCGCTCCAGGTCCGGGAAGCGCCACTTCGATCCTGGCTCATGATCACGTCACCCGAGATGGCCACGCTGGTGAGTAAGTCGGTATGCCCCTCGAGCGTATGCTGGAGCCGGCCGCTTGTGGCGCTCCACACACGCATGGTCTTGTCCTTGCTGCCGCTCACGATAACGTCGCCCGAGATGGCCACGCTCTGCACCGCTCTGGAATGGCCCTCGAGCGAATGCCAGAGTCGGCCGTCTGTGGCACTCCAGACACGCACGGTCTTGTCCATGCTGCCGCTCACGACCACGTCGCCCGAGATGGCCACGCTATTCACCAGCCCGCTGTTTTGCCCCTCGAGCGTGTGCTTGAGTTGGCCATCTGCTACGCTCCACACACGCACGGTCTTGTCAGCACTGCCGCTCACGATCACGTCCCTCGAGATGGCCACGCTCTCCACCCAGTCAGTATGCCCCTCGAGGGTTTGCTCGAGACGGCCATCGGCAGCGCTCCACACGCGCACGGTCCTGTCCAGGCTGCCGCTCACAATCACGTCGCCCGAGATGGCCACGCTGAGCACCCGGTTGGTATGGCCCTCGAGCGTATGCTGGAGTCGGCCGTCTGTGGCACTCCAGACACGCACGGTCTCGTCCCTGCTGCCGCTCACGACCACGTCGCCCGAGATGGCGACGCTGGTCACAAAGTCGGTATGCCCCTCGGGAGGCGTTTGCGCGAGGCAGTGATCTGCAGCACTCCACACACGCACGGTCTCATCCCTGCTGCCACTCACGATCGCGTCGCCCGAGATGGCCACGCTGGTCACCACGCTGACAAGCCCTCAAACGTGTGCTGGAGGCGGCCGTCTGCTGCGTTCCACACACGCACGGTCCTGTCGTGGCTGCCGCTCACGATCACGGCGCCCGAGATGGCCACGTCTTCCACTCCGCCGGTATGCCCCTCGAGCGTTTGCTCGAGTCGCCCGGCCGATGCGCTCCACACGCGCACGTCCCTGTCGCTGCTGCCGCTCACGACGACGTCGCCCGAGACGGCCACGCTGGTCACATTGTCGGTATGCCCCTCGAGCGTGTGCTGGAGACGGCCGTCTGCTGCGCTCCACACACGCACGGTCTTGTCAGCACTGCCGCTCACGATCACATCCCCCGAGATGGCCACGCTCTGCACCCAGTCGCCGTGTCCCTCGAGCGTGTGCTGGAGCCGACCGCTTGTGGCACTCCACACACGCAGGGTGTTGTCGTAGCTGCCGCTCACGATCACGTCGCCCGAGATGGCTGCGCTGGTCACCACGTCGGTATGCCCCTCGAGTGTGTGCTTGAGTCGGCCATCTGCGGCGCTCCAGACTCGCACGGTCCTGTCCGAGCTGCCGCTCACGATCACGTCGCCTGAGACGGCCACGCTCTGCACGAGTCCGGTGTGCCCCTCGAGCGTATGGTTGAGTCGGCTGTCTGCAACGCTCCACACGCGCAAGGTCTTATCGTAGCTGCCGCTCACGAGCACGTTGCCCGAGATGGCCACGCTGAGCACCCAGTCGGTATGCCCACGCAGCACTTTGCGCAGCGCCGAGCGCGCGGGCGTGAGCGTGGGCTGCATGGGCCGCAGCCACGCCTTGGGCATCGCCTCTGCGACGTTGCGCAGCGCGCGGTGTTGCGGCGGCAGCCGTCCCCACAGCTGTGAGGCGAGGAGCAGCGGGTCTCCCTCGCGCCGGATCACGGGCGCGGCTAGCTCCAGCACGCGCAGCACGTCGTCCACCTCGTCTCCCTGCCATCGTCCTTGCCGTGCGCGCGGCGGCGCGACGAGGTCGCTGGCGTCCACGCCGCTCTGAACCGCACTGAGCAGCCACGACCCGTCGAGTAGCATCTCGTTGGCGCGGTCCGTCTCCTCGGCCTGCCACAGGTGCCATAACGCATGGCGCAGCGCAAAGCGGTTTTCGCGATCGTCCGCAAGCCGGCCGGCCATCATCTCGTGCGCATCATCCGGGTCGATGGCCAGCTCCTCCTCCGTTTCAAGGTTGCCCTCGTCCGTAAGCCAGTCGGCCATGCTCTTGTGCACGAAGCGCAGGCCGCCGTCGTCGTCCATGTACAGCAGGTTTTGCGCCTTTTTCATCATGCTGTTCACCTCGCGCTCCTGCTTATTGTTCTTCTTGCTCGGCTTGCTCTTCTTGCTCTTGGCCGCCGCGGTGGTGTGCTCGAGCAGGATAGTGCGCACGATGACCTCGGGCAGCGGCTCGCGCGCCACCACCATCGGCATCAGCAACGCGCGGTACAGCGGTCCGCCCAGCTTGCCGTGAAAGCGCTCAAAGTACTTGCGCAGCACGCCCTTCATGCTGTGCGGGAACGCGAGCTCGTCGTCCAGGTCGGCCAGCGTCAGCTGCGTCTTGCCATCCAGCATCTGGTCCAGGAAGCGCGCGAAAAGGAACTTGCCCTCCGAGCGCCGCGTCAGCACGTCCACGATCTGCTCGAGCACCTCCTTGCTCGCGACGAGGTCAGCGAGACGGAAGCTCAAGTAACCGCGCATGTCGTCCTCGTTCTTCTCCAGCTCGGCGTCCACGCGCGTCGTCTTGAACTGCTCCAGCTCGTGCGGGATGTAGTCCTCGGGCCGCGAGGTGATCACAAAGCCGAGCCAGTCGGGCGTCTCGGCGACGCCCTCGACCTGCAGGAGGTTGAGCAGCTTGCGACGGGGCCCGTCCGGGCACTCGTCGAGGGCGTCGATCACCACCACGACGCGCTCCGGCGGGGCGCTGACCACCGTGCACGGTCGCGCAACAAGCACACGAAAGGCCTCGACCAGGGCGCCCTGGCGCAGCTCGTTCGGGTTGATCTCCTGCCGCACCGTCGCGAGCTCGCGCGCGAGACCGGGCACGGCGGCGCACAGTTGCTCGCTGATCGACATGAAGACGCTGACCAGGTCGCTGCGCTCCGACTCGCCAAAGTTGAACAGGTGCACGGCGCCGACCCGCACCACGACGGACGATGATGACGACGACGACGCGGTCGAGATCGATACGCGCTTGGAGATGGCGCGGCTCAGTCGCTTCCCAGCTTCCGATATGCTCCACTTCTTGGCGCTGGCGCGCTCGGTGAGGAGCGGCGCTGGCGCTCCACCAAGCGCTCCGCCCTGCCTGGAGACGTGGCCCGCCAGAGTGGACTTGCCGACGGCAGCAGCGCCCAACAGCACAAACACGCGCGTCCACTGCCCTTGCGGCTGCGCGTACCACTCGACGACGCGCTCGAGGATCCACTGCCGCGTGCCAGGCGCAAAGTCTTGCGCCTTCTGCTCGGCCATAAAGACGTTGTTGAATGGGACCTTGAACAGCTTGGCTCGGCTGCCGGCGCCAGGCTTGAGGCTGGCCATGGGGTCGCTCAACTTTTGCTTGACGCGCTCGGCGAGCCCTCGCGTGGCCTCGCGCAGCGCGCTGTCCTCCTTGGCCGACAGGTTCTCGTACAGCATCTCGCCCAGCTCCATCTGGGCCCGCGCGCCCCACCGGCTCGAGTCCAGCATGCTTGGCTCCATGACGGCCGGCAGCATGCCCAGCATGCCGTGGCGCTGCACGGCCAGGTTGAACTCGCGCAGGCAGTTGTCCGTCTTCTTCCGGTTCCCCTTTTGAGTCGCCCAGGTCATGTCGATCTTGTCGCTGTAATTCCTCGTCAAGCACACGACCACGACCTTGGCGTTGACGATGCCGTCCGCCATAGCCTGGCCCACGCCCACGCCCTTGGCCATCTCGCCCGTGCCCTTGCCGTCCTCGTCCACCCAGACCTTGAGGCCAGCGGCCGTGAGCTCCTCGGCCACAACAACCACACGTGCGTGGTTGTAGCCGCACTCGCCCTGGCCCCAGTCGTGCGACAGGAACACGTCCCACTCCTCCTTTTCGTGCACCATCGCCGCCTCCCACTTGCTGCTGGTGCTGGTGCTGGTGCTGGTGGTGCTGGTGGTGCTGTGGTGCTGGTGTGCTGGTGCTGCTGCTGCTGCGCTGGTCCGTCCTCTTCCACCTCCGACTGCCTGCAATAGATTGGGGATTGCAATCCAAGCATGCCAACAGCTCTCTCACACAGCATTGCTCCACTCGCTCTGGCAGTCTCAGAATTCAGGGTGCCGGTACGCAGACACAGAGTCAGTCGTCGACACCTCCCCGTTCCGATGCGGGTTGACGCGCACCTGCTTCAAAGCGGAGAGTCCCGCGTACACCTCCCTCAAACCGCGACACAAGCCACTCGAGCCGCGAGGCTCATTCGACTGTGCCCGTGCTCACCCTCGACGATTCGGACCACGCTGAGGTCATTGCGCTCTTGGGTGCACTCTGTCGCGGCGTGGCGCGTTCTTGTCCGCCATCGGGCCGCAGCTCGATGTTGCTCGTGGTCGCAGCTCGGAAAGGGGTGGACGCTGACGCAAGAGGTCGACGGGGGCTGAGCACAATGTGGAGCTGGTCGGATGTGCCGGCGTCCACGAGAGGCATTGGCAAAGTGGCAAGTGGACAGCGACTCGGTTTGTGCCCTGCTCGCAGAGGGTGGCCTTGGCTCTGCGTCCCCGCCGAGAATGAGAGCCGAGACTGGTCGCGAGGACAAGCACGGTCAAGTGATGCACAGGCTGCCTGCTACTGGTGGATATCGAGGGCGCGCGCTTGCGCCGCGGGGAGAGTGCCTTTGGCGCTGCTGCGAGGAGCGAGCGAAGGCCCTTGAGGCCCCGGCTCACGCTGCTGCTTTCTATCGGTTCATGATGCTGCTGTTGGGGCCAAAGAGAGTTCGGGTTCGCGGCAGCCGCGCTGAGGATGACCGGCTTGGCGGAGGCAGCAGGGCGAGTTGGCACACGTCGCTCGACCGGACCGTCGGTGCGGACATGATGTTGTTTCTTTAGGTCGACAACTTGCTGCTGCTGCTGGCGACAGCGATAATGGCGAGCGCCGGCAAGCCAGCCGTGCGCGCCGCAGAAGAGGGCGTAGAGCCGCCGCCACAGTCGGTGCACTTGACGCAGGTCTGCTGCCCAGGCCCCTCGGTCGTCTCGCCTTCCGGGCAGGCCAAGCACACGGCCGCGCCGGACCGGGAAAAGGTCCCCGTGGGACACTCGTCGCACTCGGTCGCGCCAGTCTCGCTAGCGGTGCCACCAGGACACACGGCGCACCGGTCCTGGCCGGGCTTGTCCTGGAACAGCCCGTCGTCGCACTCCTCGCACACGCCACCGCTCGAGGTGCTCCCGGAGGTGCCCTCGGGGCACGGCTCGCACTCGGTACGCGCCTCGTTCGGCTGCGTGCCCGCCCCGCACACCTGGCACTCGCTCTTACCCTCCTCGGGCTGCACCTGGCCGGCGGGGCACGCGCCGCAAGTGCCGCGGCGGTTGGCGTCCAATAAGGCAAACGTGCCCGCCGGACACAGGTCGCACTCTTCGGTGGCGCCCACCTCGTCCTTGTAAGAGCCCAGCCCGCACGGCGTGCAGCTGCTGGCGCCCGTGCCGGCCATAAAGTGTTCTTGGGGCACAGCGTGCACGTGGACGTGGGCTGGTTGGCGTACGTGCCCGCCTCGCAGTCCACGCAGGCCGTGCGGTTGTCGTTGCTGCGCTGCCCATCGCCGCAGCTGTCGCAGGTGGTGGTGCTCGTGGCAATGTACCCAGAGCTGCACAGCTGGCACGCGGCGCCGTCCTCGATGGCGACGGTGCCCGCGGGGCAGTCCTCGCACGCGGTGTAGTCCACATTGTTGGTCGTCCCGCTCGCGCAAAGGCCGCACACGCCCACGCCGCCCTCGCTGTAGGTGCTCTCCTGGTCGCACGCCTTGCAGGCGTCAGTGCTGTTTTGCCCCTCGAGCGGCTGCTGAGTGCCCGCCGCGCACGCCTTGCACTGCGTCTGCGCCCACTCGTCCTGGTACGTGCCCGGCTCGCACGGCAGGCACGAGTGCTCGTTGCTCACGTCAAACCCTTGCGTGAGGTCGCAGCCGTCGGTGCGTTCGCCATCGCGGCAGTCGCACTGCGCCACGTACGACTCGACCTTGACGACCTTTGGACACGCAGGGCTGCACTCGAACTGGACGAATTGGAGGTTGCGCTGCCACTCGTTGATCGTGGCGATCGGCTGCAAGCCGCCGAGGTCGTGCCAGGTCGTGGCAGTGACCCTCAGCAGCCACAACCTCGGTCCTGAGGTTCATAAAGGTCATCTTGATGGTGGTATCCGCCGCCACGGTGGTGCTAAACCAGATCCTGAACTGCGCGTGGCCCTTCCTGTCCGTGGAGTGGGCTCGCCGACGCGCGGGCCGTCCCCGTACGAGGCGCAGGGGTCGACGCTTGCGCCCGAGAAGGGCGAGAACGGGCCCGTGCCGGCCACGTCGATGGTCCTTGCCGCATAGCAGCGCCATCCACAGGCCGGCGAGGCCAAAAGCAGCAGTGCCGCCGCCAGCGCAGCGCAGCGCGTTCCCGTCGTCGGCGCCATGCCCTCCTCAATCTTCCTCTTCTTTTCTCTCTCCGGCTCGTGGGATCCGCTCTGTTGCTGCTGCTCCCAGAGTCGTCGTGCACCCTCAGTCAGCGAGTGCTCTCGAGTGCATCTGTGCACTCTTTGGCCGACATGCGGCTCTCGAGACTGGACTCTGTCTGTCTGCTGCTTTCGCCCCTTCACTTTGCACACCCAGAGTGGAAAGAGCTGATCGCAAGAAAGAGCTGGAGCGGCCCTCGGCGCGCCCTGTGATGGTTGGCTGCGGCGGTGCACTCTGTCCACTCTGCTCACTCTGTTCTCGTGAGCGCAGAACGCGCCTGTCGATGCAGCCTCGATGATCCAGCCTCCACGTAGCTATCTCGGGTCGACTCGGTGAGGGACGGCTGCTCGCGAGAGGACGCCACGCCGCAGACGGGCCTCCACAGAGCTGAGACACGAGAGAAAACAACAGGATGGGGCTGCTTGCTTTGCTTTGCTTTTGCTTTGTTGTGTCACAAGACCCGCCGCAGGTCGTCCTGCAGCTGTTGCGGACTGACGACGCTGTTGTGAAAGTCGAGGCCCGTGCGCTCCCAGTGCTGGAGCAGGTCGCTCAAACTCCAAACGCTCTTGCCGCCGTCGAGCGACACGGGATCGATAATCTTGTCGCCAGTGACGTTGAGCAGCTGGCTCAAGCGCCGGCTGATCCGCTTGCGCAGGCTCATGCGGCGCCTGACCTCGGGCAGCGCCTCCCACTCAAGCTGGCTGGCCACCTCGAGCCGCTGCTGGCGCTGCCACTCGGCCAGTCGGCCAGCCACGCCTCAAACTGGTCGTCCGTGATGGCCAGCGCTTCCCGCTTGGCTGCCTCGAGCTCGGCGTCGTCGATCCTGATGTAGCTTGGGAAGATCATGGCCATCGCCGCGACGGGCAGGTCCAGCGCCTCGCGCAGGTCGATCTCGAAACGCAGGTAGACGCACACGTCGTCGACAAAGCTGAGCGAAGCACCTTGCGCTTGGCGTGGTCATGCACGACCATGAGCCGCATCACGCGCTTGCCCAGCGCCCGCAGCAGCTCGGCGTCGCCCCGGGCTTTGGCCACCTCCACGACCAGGTGCATCTGGTTGAGCGCCCACACCGGCTTGTCGCCGCACGCGTCCAGCGAGTCGCTCATGCGGAGCAGCAGCTCGTCCCTGTGCTCGCTGCCCTCGCCGAGCAGCTCGAGCACGTCGACGACGCGCTTGGCGAGCGCCTTGCGCGTCTCGAGGATTCCAAACTCCTTGGCGCTGCGCAGCCGCGAGAGGAACTGCACGAGAGTGGCGTCCTCAGGCACGGGCCCGAGACCACCCTCCGCCCCCTCTCCGATGGGCAGACCAGCCCGCGCCCAGAACGTGGCCGCCACCGCGGCGTTCTCAAAGCCTCCACGGCCGCCGCCCTCGTCATCGCTGTCGTAGTTCTCGAGGCTAATGTGGAAGCGCAAGCCGGGCGCGTCCGCGGTGCGCAGCCACTCGAGCGTCTCGTTGGAGAACCCGAGCCGCCGATAAAGATGTTGTGCGGCCGGAGCTCCGACGTTTCGCTGCCGCTGCCGCTGTCGCTGCCGCTGTCGCTGCCACCGAAGAGGCCATAGTTGAGCCTAAAGCTGTTGTTGTTGTTGTGGTTGCCGCTGCTGCCGCTGCCGCTTGTCGGCGTCCGCGCAGGCCAGTCCAGGATGTTGGCCGGAAGACTTTCCATGGCCACGCAGCGCTCCAGGCGAAGGTCGCCGCCGACAAAGAGGTCGTCTGGCAGGCTGGTGAGCGCCGAGCAGCTGTTTAGGCAAAGGTTACCGCCGACGTGGAGGGCACGCGGCAGGCTGGTCAGTGCCGTGCAGCCGTCAAGATTGAAGTTGCCGCTGATGCGAAGGCCGTCGGGCAGCTCGACGAGCGCCGCGCAGCCCTCTAGGATGACGCTCTTGCCGACAACGAGTCCTGAGGACAGTCTTGCCAGCCCCGCGCAATGGGCACAGTTGAGGACGCCGCCGACCTCGAGGTCCTCCGGGAGTTGCGTGAGCGCAGCGCAACTTCGGGCGTCGAGGTCGCCACCGACGTGTAGGCCTTCCGGAAGCTCGCGTAGCGCGGTGCAGTCCCGCAAGTCGAGCTCGCCCTCAACGTGGAGGCCCTCTGGCAAAGTGACCAGCGCGATGCAGTCGTTCAGGTTCGCGTCGTCGGTAAGACGCAAGCCCACCGGCAAGCTGGTCAGCTTGGAGCAACCCGCGAGAGTAAGCTTGCCGCCAACGCGCAAGCCCTCCGGAAGCTCGAGCAGCGACTTGCAGTCCCGCAAGTCGAGCTCGCCGCCGACGCAGAGGTCCTTCGGCAGGGTGACCAGCGACGTACAGTCCTGCATGTCGAGGTCGCCCCCGACGCGAAGGCCCTCTGGCAGCGCAGTGACCGAATCGCAGTTGCGCATATCAAGCTTGCACTCCACGCTCAGGCCCTCCGGCACGCGAACCAGGGCCACGCAAGAGTTGAGGTTGAGGTCGCCTCCAACCCTGAGATCCCGCGGCAGGCTTCTGAGCGCCCGGCACTCGTTGAGTTTGAGGTCGCCGCTGACGCTGAGGCCCTCGGAGAGCCTGGTGAGCGCCGTGCAGCCGTGCAGCTCGATGTCGCCGTCGACGGCGAGGTCCTCGGGCAGCTTGACTATCGCCGTACAGCCATGCGCGTCAAAGCTGCCTTTCACGCGCAGGCCTTTTGGCAGCTTTGCCAGCGCGGTGCAGCCGCTAATGTCGAGGTGGCTCTCCACGTTGAGGTCCTTGGGCATTCTGGTCAGTGCCGAACACCCGCTCAGGTTGAGCGCGCCTCCGACCTCCAGCACCTTTGGCAGGCTGTTCAGCGCGGCGCACTTGCCGATATCCAGGTCGCCGCCCACGCTCAGCTCCTCGGGCAGGTGGAACAGCGCCGCGCAACCGTTCAGCGAGAGGTTGCCGTTGACGCGGAAGCTGTGCGGCAGGTCTGTCAGCGCAGCGCAGCCGTCGAGCCGGAGGCTGCCGCCCACGCGGAGGCTCTGCGGCAGACTGGCCAGGGCCGAGCAGTCGACCATGGCGAGATCGCCGTCCACGCGCAGCCGTCCGGCAGCGTGCGCAGCGTGACCCATTCCTTGATAGTGAGGTCGCCCGTGACGTGAAAGTCGTCTGGGAGCCGCTTGAGCGCCTTGCAGTGGCGGAGGAAGACGACCCCTTTGACGTCGAGACTCGCCGGCAGACTCGCGAGACGCCAGCAGTCGTCCAGGTCCAGCTTGCCGCCGACGTGGAGGTCCTCCGGCAGACACGTGAGCGCGCTACACTCGTCAAGGACAAGGTCGCCGTTGACGCGAAGACCTGGCGGGAGGCTTGTGAGCTGACGGCATCGACGGAGCTCGAGGTTGCCGCCGACATGGAGATCCTCCTGCAGGCTCGTCAGCGCCGAGACGTCATCCAGGTCGAGGTTGCCGCCCACGTGCAGCCCCTTGCCGACGGTGGTCAGCACGTCACAGGTGCCCACGACAAGGTTGCTGCCGACGTCAAGTCCGTGCGGCAGGGCCGTAAGGGCCTCGCAGTCGCCCACGTCAAAGCAGCCGCCGACGTGGAGGTCCTCTGGGAGACTGGTGAGCTTGTTGCAGTCGTCCGTGAGGAGGTCACCGCCAACGCGGAGGCCCTCCGGAAGCTTGGCGAGCACTGAGCAGCCCTTGAGCACAAGCTTCCCGCCGACGTGAAAGCCATCGGGGAGCTCGCGCAGCGTGGACCACCTGCACAGCCGCAACCCGGCATCGGGTCCAAGGGCGGCCAGCACGCGCTCGAAGAAGGCGAGATCGTCGCTGTGCTCCCTCTGCAAGGCCGCACAGTCGGTCAGATCGAGCACTCCGCCGACACTAAAGTCCTGCGGGAGGTCAGTGAGCGCATCGCAGTCCTCCAGGTCCAAGTCGCCGCCGACCTTGAGGCCTTCCGGCAGTCTGGTGAGCGCCCTGCAGGCCCGGAGACTGAGCTCGCCGCCAACCTCAAAGCCGTCGGGGAGCTCGGTCAGGCGCGTCCAGCGCGTGAGCCTGACGCCGCCCTTGGGCCCCAAGGCCGCTCGTATTTGAGCGAGGAAGGCGGCGGGGTCCTCGCGGCTCGCGTCGTTCAAGGCCACGCAGTCGGTGAGGTCCAGCAGGCCGCCGACGCTGAGGCCCTCTGGCAGGCAGGTCAGCGCCGAACAGTCCTCGAGGTCCAAGTTCCCGCCGACCGTGAGGCCCTCGGGGAGGGCGGTGAGGTCCTTGCAGCTCGCCACGTCCTTGAGGTCTCCCCCGACCGTGAGGCCCTCGGGCAACCCAGTAAGCTTGTCGCAGTCGAGCACGTTGAGGTCGCCGCCGACATGAAGGCCCTTGGGCAGCTTGGTCAGCTTGTCGCAGCTGTACAGGTCGAGTTCGCCGCCGATCTTGCTCAAGCACTTGGGCAGCTCCTGGAGAGAGCTCCAGTACCTGAGCCGCAGTCCAGCCTTGGGGCCAAGCCCGGCTTTCACACGCTCGAGGATGCCGGGTTGCTTCTGCAGCGCCTCGCAGCTGTCCAGGTCCAGGACGCCGCCGACGTGAAAGTTTTGCGGCAGGTCGGCCAGCCGCTTGCAGTCCTCCAGGTCAATGTCGCCGCCGACATGCAGGTCCTCCGGCAGGCTGGACATAAAGTAGCAACCACGCAGGGCGAGCTTGCCGCCCACGCGCAGGCCCGGGCCAAAGCTCGGGCTGCTCTCCGCGCACTGGGTGAAGTAGACCCTGTCAGGTCTCGTAGTGGAAGCCGCCGTCCACCTGGAGCTGCCGGGAAAGCGGCCGGCACATCGTCCCTAAAGTTGACGTAGAGCATGCCGCGGATGCGCAGTCCATCGGGGAGCGCGCGCAGGATCTTTGGTATCTCCGACTTGTTGCTGGCGGTCAGGAACACATTGGCGTCCACGTCGCGCGTATCGCTGCTCCTAGCAAGGCCACAAGCTCCGCCCGGAGAGCACCTTCTTATCCGCATAATCCTTCTCGCTGTCCTCCAGCAGCTCCTTCACGCGGGGGTGGTCTGCCGCCGCGCCCATCACCATCGATCGATCGATCGCCCACGTTCGCGTCTCCGCCAAAAGGACAAAAAGGTCCTCGCAAAGCGCACACACACCCCACGATGACGATCGATGTCCTGGCGCAGTCTTCTCGCGTCTTTCTCCACTTTGGTTCGAGTACCTCGAGTGGTGCACTGCGGGCATAGGACGGTGTGGCGGAGACAAAGTCTGTCATGCAACACCGTGCTCGTTTCAATCTTAGCTGCGGTAGTGATGTGAGCTTGTGCTCGAGATGGAGGCGCCGCCACCGTCGGCGTCGCCGACCAACGTTGGCGTCGACCAACGTCGGCGTCGCTATCGTCGGCGTCGCCATCGTCGCGAGGAGGGGGCAAGGCGAGGAGCGGGTCCTGACGACGCTCTCGCTGCGCCTGTGGTGGGGCGGCGCTGCGCGTTAGCGCTCGGGGGGCTCTTGTTCTTGTTCAAGTCGATTGTCAACAGGAACAAGCGCCTCGATCGATACAGGAGTTGGAAGACGTGACTTGCATTCATTCCTACGGACAGGTGTCGTCGGGAATGGCATGGTGGCAAGAGCCGCAGGTGAATTCGCTGTCGCAGTCATGATTGTCCGGCGTCCACTTGCCCCAGCGCTGCGTTATCAGAGGGTTGCTGACCAGCGCGCCATTGCCGAGCGAGTTGCGGCGCGGGTTGTCGCGACGCCATCCGGACGGGCACATGACCGTGCCATAGTCTGCGGCGGTGGGTCCCGCTTCCTGCGGATGGCGCAAGCCCAGGGCGTGGCCCACCTCGTGCGCCAAGAGCATGAGGCCCGTACCACATTCCTCCTGCTCGTCCGAGATGACGAGCTTGGCGTCCGCGCTGCCAATGCCAAAGCAAGCACCGCCGCCGTACATCTCGCTGGGACGAAACTTGCGCACAAAGAAGATCTCCACGCAGTCCTCCGTGTTCACCTCCCTTAGGAGGTCGTCCACCTCGTCCTCAGTCAGTGTCTGGTACCTCCCGTCGGGTCGGCCAGGTCGATCCATTCGCGGATCTCGAACGTGACGTCCACCTTGCCCCACTGCTCCACGAGTCCCGGGAAGCCAATGGGCATTCCAGCGCCCGAGTATATCAAGAACGGCGATGGCGTCAGGCACCAGTCGCCGATGGAGGACAGGCAGCGCCGGTGCTTGGTGCGGATCGGTTGCAGGCACAGACGGCGCTTGCGCTCGACAAAGGGCCACGGGTGGAGCACCAGGCCGCTCGTGCTCGAGTCGGTCGGCGTCAGCCTCCAGTCGATCAACGCTGCGAGCGGCACGGTTGCAAAGAATGGCTCGATGCCGACCGCGCGCTGCTCCTCGCTTGGCCTCAGCTCGACGGTGGCGGTCATTGCGCCCTGAAACAGGAACTGTCCGAAGGGGCCGCCTCCCGACTCGAGCTCGCGCAGCTCGTCGCCGAACGGGTCACCGTGGATCTGGAGCTTGACGGCAACCGGGATCTGGGCGCTCTCGAATACCTTGTCCAATGGCCCCTCGGGCTCCTGCTCCTCGCCGCCGCCGCTGTCCTTGACCTCGAACGGCTTGATCAGGGCGTCCACGATGGGGCTGTGTGCCAAGCCGGGTGCCTCGGCCAGGCAGGTGCCGTCCTTGCACTCGAGCTTGACCTCTCCGCGGATGCTGACCGACCAGGGCCCTTGCTCACTCTGCGTCGCGGCCTCGCCCAGGCGCAAAATGACGTCCGCGAGCCCGCCGTCGGCTCGCGCCGAGAAGGACGCCCAAGTCGCAGGCTTTGGCGCGTTGGTTTCGGCCGGAGGCTTTCCCGTGAAGGCAGCGCCAATGCCCTGCGCTTCGAAACGGATGTCCACGTCGCTCGCCCCGATCACGTCGATCGGCTCGGGCGTGCTGGGCGTCTTCTTGTAACAGCAGCCGCATTCGCTGAACGTGACGTCGCCTGCCTCGGCGTCGCAAAAGCCTCCTGCGCCGATGAACCTGGCCTCCTCGCCGTGCTCTGCGCGGCACTCTTCAAGGGCCTGGCAAGCACCGCCCAGGTCCGAGCACTTGCCCGTCACAAACCGCACGTGGCGGCCTTGCCCAGGTTGCGCCTCCCGAGCGCCGAGCTGCTGCTGCAGGCGGCAACGATCGCGGCGATCACCAGGCGGTGGCCGTGCATCGCACCCGACCTTCCTATTCGCTTGGGGGTCTCCAGGGACGCAGGTGGCCGCCGCGGCGACTGCTGAAAGCGCCGCAGAATGGTCCACTTTATTTGTTCGTTCAAGACCACCAGGCCACGGCGCGGCAAGCAAGCAAGCCGAGGTATCACGGGCAGCAGCTGGCGCGGCAAGAGCCGACGAAGCTTGTCCGGCCTTCCCTCTTGCCCTCAATCAATCCCTCGCTCCCTCGCTCCCTCGCTCGAAACTGGACGCTCTCCAGCGCCAACGTGAGCTTCTGCATGCCTCGTCCCTCGCCGATCAAGCATCCTTCACGTCCCCAGCGTGCGTGCATGTCCACTGTCCCGTCCAAGCCCAAGCCCGCTCTCTTGCAAGTGGTCCATTCTGCCTGCGAGTGGTCACTCTCTGGCAGTGGTCCATGCCGCCGCGAGTGGCACACGCCGGCCAGCGCGCTTGACGGCCTCTGTGCGTGGCTGTGCGTGCGTCAGCGACAGCGACAGCGCAGCGGCGGGGGAGAAGAACGCTTCAACTTGTGACGGCTGGCGGCATGTCAGCCAGGGATGTATGCGGCGTGTGCTCCGTTCGAGGTGCAACGCAGCTGGCGGTTCGTCTTGTTGGGAGCAAGCAGGAGGGGAGTGGTTCTGCGTGTACGCGACTGTACTCGAGCACCTGTACGCTGCGTGCTCCACGCCAAAGCACAAGAGCACAGCAGCAGCAGGGGCGGGCGATGGCGGGGGAAAGAACGCTGGCGGCATGTCATGTCAGTCAGGGGGATGCAGGATGCGGTATGCGGCGTGTGCTCTATTCGAGTGCGACGCAGCTGGCGCTTTGCCTGCCTTCTTGGGAGCAAGCAGGGGGACATCTTGCTTTCACAAACGATGCGGGCAGTTGAGGGTGCCACTTAGGTCCCAGCTGCAGAGTAGTCGTGGCGCACGGCCTGCGTGCGTGTACGCGACCGCATGCTGCTGCTGCTCCGTTGATCGATCATCTTGACCTTTCTTTCTTGATCAAGATCAACGAGACGGAAAGTCGAAACCAGACGGCGTCAACGCGCAGAACCGCAACAGCAGCCAGCAGCCAGCAGCCAGCACAAGCCAGCATGTCAGCCGTCGGCCCGCCTCCTTCCATGCCATCCATCGGCGATTCGCCTGGAGACGCCCCGCGCAAGAGCCGCCGCGGGAAAGTCCTCGGCGCCGTGGGCGCCGTCTGCCTCGTCGGCGTCGTGGGCACCGCTATCGGCGTTGTCAGCGGCGGCGGCGGCCCTAGCGGCCTCGAGCCCAGCGCACAGGCCGCCCTGGAGATCGACCCCACCGGCCGCGGCGGCGCTCTGGGCCTCGTGGGCTGCTTTGCCGACACGGACGCCCGCGAGATGGAATACCGCGCCGTGCTGGACGCAGACGCGATGACCCCGGCGGCGTGCGTCAGCTCGTGCCGCTGGGCCGGCTTTGGCTTCGCGGCCGTGCAGTCCGGCCGGGAGTGCTGGTGCTCGCAGCGCAACACGGGCAAGCCGCTGGACGCGTCGCGCTGCGACACGCCCTGCGCGGGGGACGCGACCGACACGTGCGGTGGCCGCAAGGCCAACCAGGTGTACCGCGCCGCGCTGTCGTATGTGGGCTGCTCGGTAGACGGATGGCGCGGTGGGCGACGACGGCAAGCGGCAGCGCGTCCTCGAACGCCCCGTCGAGCTGGACGCGGCCCAGCTCACGCCGGCGGCCTGCGTCAACGCGTGCGCCGAGCTTGGGCTTTGCCAGAACGGGCGCGAGTGCTGGTGCGGCGACAAACGACACGCTGGGCACGGCGGCCGCAGAGGAGTGCGCCATGCCGTGCTCGGGGTCGCCCGATGAGAGGTGCGGCGGCTCGCTGCGCAACTCGTGTTCTCGACAAGCAATACGCTACGCGAGCAGGGCGTGGGGTTTGCCCGCGGGTCACGGGGGGCGGCGCCCCCGAGCAGGTCCCAAGCAGCCTCGAGGAGCTTACCAAGTGGCTCGAGGACGACGTGCCGCGCGTGATCGTGCTCCGCGCGAGATGGACTTTAGCACCGAGGGCTCGGCCACGGAGGAGGGGTGCAGGCCGGACAACCATCTGAAATGCATCGGGCGCGGGCAGGACAAGGGCGCGCGCCGGCCACTGCGAGAACGGCGAGCCGCGCGTGCAGATCACCTTTGACCGCGCCGCCGAAAGGGAGCTGCAGGTCTCGAGCCACAAGACGCTGCGCGGCGTGGGCGCCAAGGGCGTGCTCAAGGGCAAAGGTCTGCGCATCCGCGGGCACAACGTCATCGTGCAGAACATCCACATCACGGAACTCAACCCGCACGTGATCTGGGGGGCGACGGCATCAAGGTCTGGGGCGACCGAGTGAACGGCGAGGAGGTGTCCTCGGACCTGGTGTGGCTCGACCACGTCAAGTTTAGCCGCATCGGGCGCCAGATGATCACCACAGGCTTTGGCGGCTCAGGCCGGCTCACGGTGAGCCACTGCGACTTTGACGGCCGCACGGACTTTAGCAACACCTGCGACGGCCGTCACAGCGCTTACGGAAGCGACTCGCGCGTCACCTTTGCGCGCAACCACTTTCGCTTCACCTCGGGCCGCGCGCCAAAGGTCGGCGGCAGCGCGGACAGCAACGTCCTCGTGCACGCCGTCAACAACGTCTGGTCGGACACCGCCGGCCACGACTTTGACGTGCGCGGCGGCGGCACGGCGCTCGTGGAGGGCAACTACTTTGCGCGCCAAGCGGCCCATGATCGGCAAAGGCGACGGCAAGGTCTTCGTGCCCGAGGGCGACGCCGTGTGGCGGTGCGGCGCGGCGCTCTTCCGCGGCTGCTGGGCCAACGCTGCGGAGGACAGCGGTCCCATTTCGGGTGCTGACGCCGACGAGGTGCTCGCTGCGCTGGAGGTTAGCCGCAGCATTGTCGACGCCGTCTCGGCGGAGCAAGCGCGCGACGAAGTACTGGGCGCCGCCGCCGCCGCTGGTCGCCGCCTGCGCGAGCAACAGCCGGCGCCGCACTTTGGCGTGCTCCAGGTCTAAAACAAGCAACGCTTTCTCATTCGGCGCTTTCTCGAGCTGCCTAGACCTGCTCCTGCTCCTGCTGCTCCGCCTCTGCCCGGGCTGTAGAGCTGGGGCTCGACGTCTCGAGCCAAGCGGGCGCCGGGACGTGTTGCAGCGCGCAGCGTGTCGTCGAAGCGCGTCCAAGCCGCTGCGCTCGACGTGCGACTCTTGGCCGTGCAGAGGCCCTGCGGGTCGGGCAAGAGGTACATGGCGGGCGCTTGCTCCTCCTCAAGCGCGAGCGCTGGCAGCATGGCGTGCCCAATCACGAGCTCCCACTGGTCACCCGTCTCGCGGCATGCGAGCGCGAGGCCATTGGCGGCCAGCGCCTGCACAAGCGGGCCGCTGTCGGGCGCTAAGCCCAGCGCCTCGCGCGCAGCGCGCGCCTTGGCGGCGCCGTCCATACGCGCGTCCGCAAACCACTGCGCGTCCAGCACCGCCACGCGCAGGTCGCGCAGCGTCGCGCGAATGACCTTGGCGCTTGAGTAGCCTTGGTCCCAGCGATATCCCCCGTGCCGAGCGCGTGCGGCAGGTTAAGCTGCAGATAGATGCCCGCCCAGTCGCTCACAGGCTCCCGCGGAGGGTGAGCGCGCATGTACTCTTGGATGGTGGCCTCATCCCCGACGCACTTGAACACCTGCAGCTCGGCGAGCTGCACCACGCGCACAGCGCCTTGCGCGCCTTGCGCGTCACCGCTCGCGGCCGCGTCTTCCAGCTGCTCGCCGCGCCGTTGTCTGCTGCTGCTGCTGCTGCTGCTGCATGTCAAGGCCGAGGAGCCTGCACAGTCATCGACATCGACATCGGACATCGACGTCGACGTCGACATCGAGGCTTGAAGCTGCTGCTGCTGCTGCCGCCGCCGCCGCCACTGCCGCTGCTGCTCGCCGCGTCGCGCCGCGAGGTCGACCCGCTCCTCGCGGCAGGCAGGCTCGCCGTGGCCAAGCTTGGCACGCAGGCCAAGCGCTGCCACAGCCAAGGTCGGCGCGGCGAGGTTGCTGCCGTGCGGCGCTCGTGCATGGCAGGGTCGCGTCCAGCCCTCGAGCGCGTCGCGGCTGTAGCGCTCGACTAGCTCGGCACGGAGCAGGACAGAGGGTCGGCTTGGAGGTGGACGAAAGCAAAGCTGGTTGGTTTAGAACATGTTGGCGAGCGCGAGCACAGCAAGCGTCATGGCGGCGCCCATGGTGGTCGCGCTGTTGGGCGCCTCGGGCGCGACCGAGTCGTCGGGCGAGTCGTCAGACTGGCCTCCGGGCTCATGGTGGGCTCGCGGTGGGGCCAGCGGTATCGGGCTCGGGGGTCTCGCCAGAGACAACGGGCGAAGCCGTGGGCGACATGGTCGGGGTGGCCGGCGCGTCCAGGCTCGGCGGCACGATGACGGCGTCCACGTAGTGCACGAAACCGTTGAGGGTCTTGACGTCGATCTCGTCAGACAGGGTCACGCGGTCCAGGGTGATCTCCTCGCCGCTGGCGGCCGTGTACTTGCCAGCCTCGGTCAGCTTGACGCTGTCCAGGGGCTCGGCGATCACGTGCGCGTTGAGGACGGTCGTGAGCAGGTCTTTGTCGGCGACCAGGTCGTCGAGGGTGATGCCCAGGGCCTCAAGCACGGCCGTGAAGGCGGCGTCCGAGGGCACAAACACGGTGTACGCAGCCTTGGCGTCGATGGAGGCCTCGCCAAACATTTCGGTCGCGCTGGCAGCGCCCAGAGCAGCCACAATGGTGCCGTAGCCTCGCCCTTGCCCGCGATCTCGGCCAGGATGCTCTTGTAGGTCACGCCAGCCGGCAGCAGGACGCCGTCGATCACGTGCGCCACGCCGTTCACGCCCTTGACGTCAGCCACGACGAGCCCAGCCTCGGTGCCCGCGGCACTGGTGAACTTTCCGCCGGCGTAGGTGATCTTCTGGCCGTTCATCACCTCGATCTCCTGGCCCTCGGTCAGGTCGCCCGACAGCACGCGCGCGTCGGCCAGCACATGGTGGGTGAGCACCTCGGTGAGGAGGCCCTTGGCGTACTCGGTCTCGGCCAGCAGGAAGTCCACGGCCGGGGCCACGCCGGCGGCGGCGAAGGCGTCGTTGACGGGGGCGAACACGGTCGCGTCGTCGCCGAGAACGCTGTCAAAGGCATCGCCGAGGCCAGCGGCGCCAAGCGCGGTCACGAGGGTCGACAGAGCAGGGGTGCCCTTGGCCAGGGAGCCAACAGTGGGCGCGATGACGGCGTCCACGACGTGGGCGATGCCGTTGAGCGTCAGCACCTCATCGCCGATAGCGCTCACGAGCGACTTGGGCACGGAGCACTCGGCCGTATCGATGATCGCGTCTTCCGGGAGGTTGGCAAAGGCCTCGCGGGTCACGGCCGTGCCGACGACGGCGTGGCAGCCCAGGATGCGGTTGAGGCGCGGCGACGCGAGCAGGGCATCCTTGTCGATGCCGAGGGCCTCGAGGGTGGTGACAAAGGCGGCGTCAGTCGGTGCGAAGGCCGTAAGGGTACCAGGCGCGCCAAGGCCCGCAGCGGTGGCGAAGCCTTGCTCGGTGGCGGCCTCCGCGAGCACCTCAAGACCCTCCGCGTTCGCAACCGCGCCGAGGAGGGTCTGAGTGGGGATGTTAGCCGGCACGATCACGCCACCGGTGACGTGCGCGATGCCGTTAGTAGCTTCGATGTCCACAAGGCTGAGGTCGAGAAGGGCGTGCGTGTCGACGCCACCGACAGCAGCGACGCTGATCTCACTTTCCGAGACCCGCGTGAGAACGATATCGCCGTTCAGGGTCGTCACGGTGAGGGTGTCGCCGGTCTCCGGGATCGCCGCGAGCACATCGGCCGAGGTAATGGCGTCCCCTCCGTTGTTGATGACGTGCGCGAGCAGGACCTTGTCGAGGATGCCTTGGTTGTACTCGTTGTCCACGGTGAGGTGCGCGACCACGTTGGACACGACCGTATCGAGGGCCTCAAAGGCCGCGTTGCTCGGCGCGAAGACGGTAGTCTTGTCAGCCAGGGGGGGCACGATCGAGGACGCGCCGACGGCGGCGTTCAGGGTCGAGAGGGCGTCGGTTTCGGCGACGATCTCCAGGAGCGTCTTGTCCTGCGCCTCGGCGGCGACGGCCATGGTGGCGAGGAGGAGCGAGAGCTTCATGATGCCGCTGTTTTTGTGTTGTTGCTGTCTCGATTTCGGTGTTGCAGTTCGGGTTTTGCTCGCCAGACTCGCGTTGTTTGATCGATCGATTGATCAGAATCACTTGTCAGATCACCTCATGCCGACCGCTGAACAAGGAGTCTTGCGCGCACGAGCTTTGGTGTCCTGGTTGGGAACCCCGCGCTGGAAACCCACTTCAGGGTGCCGAGGGGGGAGGCAGGCAGCACGTGTGCGCTTGCGTCTGACGCTCGTGCCAGCTCGTGTCGAGCGCGGCCCAAAACTTGCCGAAGGCTGAAGGCCGGCTTCAGGCTGCGCTCATTGCTTTCGGTTCCTTCTTCTCCGTGTAAACGAACGTTCAGTGTTCCTGGTCATTTCCAGAGTGCTTTTGCAAACACCCACCAGACCACGCGCCTCACACACGCTTCACCCGGTCACACAGCCCGTGTCTGGTGGCAAATGCGCCACACCTTTTTGGGGGTGTTTTTGTTCACTGCAACGGCGGTGAGATTTGCAACGCAAATGTGTGACACGCAGCAGCAGCCAGCTGCCGTTGCATTGTTGTTGCAACTGTGGAAGTGAAACCTTCTAATTCGACATGTCATGTCATGTCAGTGAGACGGTGGCGACTACTTGCTCTGCGTCGTGTTGCTGCTCTACGTCGTGTTGCTGCTCTGCGGCGTGTTGCTCTGCGGCGTGTTGTCCATGTTAGTGGCTTCGGCCAGCTTCGCCCCTGCAGCCTGACCTGGGAGCTCGTAGTAGTCTGACGGCAGGGGCGCCAAGGCCTTGTCCATTTCGCCGAAGAGGACGTCGACGCCCTCGATGATGTCGTCGTTCGGCAAGAAGACCGGCCTCGAGGCGTCGCCCTCCGTGAGCAGCTGGCTGAGGCCTTCGTACACCGCCTGGCAGGTTGCGGCGACGCTGCCTTCCACGCGAAAAGGAATCTGCCGGCCGCCGATGCACAGCAGCGCGCGAGAGAGCCAAGGCGCGCCCGCCGGCAGCAGCGTGATGCCCTCCACAGAGGCCGCGTTAGGCTCGCTGCTGGCCACGTCAGAGTTGCTGTTCACCACGAGCATCGCCACCGTGCTGGCCACGGCGTACAGCGGCCTGGTGGGCTGCGGCAGCACGAAGCGCTCTAGCGGCGCCCCGTTCACCCATACGCGCTTCACGCCAGGGTTCTTGATGAAAGTGTTGCCCTCTCCGCCTTGCCCTCGAGCGCCTGCGGGCACGGGGATACGCTCGGGCTTGTACACGCCCGCCAGCATCCGCGGCAGCGGCTGCTCGACGGTGGTGGGCCGCCCGCCCACCTGCGGCCCGTTGGCGAACACCATGGTGGCCGGCCGGTTGCCGCTCGCGTACGCGGCGAGCAGCTTGACCGCGAAGGGCGAGTCGTTGTGCAGATGCCGCTTCAGTGCATCCTCGCCCTCAGCGTCGTGCCGCAGCAGCAGCTCGACCGACTTGTGATGCAACTGCGGCTTCGTCAACCACCGGAAGGATCGCAACCGCCGCTGTGACTTGCCAGCACGCTGGTGCCAGCCGAGCTTGGTCTCGGCGTCGGCCGCTGTCAGCGCGACGGCATTGCCAACGAGCTCCAGCGTCGTGGTGGACAGTTTCGCCACTTCCGCGTGCGTTATCGTCAGTGTCATGGTCAGCACTGGCCCGATCGCGTCGTTGAGGAACAAGTTCAGCATTGGCGGAGTGCGGTCGCCCACACGCCAGCACAGGACCTTGGCCGGCGACACGCTCGGCACGTTGTGCGGCTCAAAAAGCGACATGCCCGGCACGCTGTTCGGCTGATTGGCACCACTCAACACGTCGGCGAGCGCACTGGCTAACGCAGGGTGGTTGGCGGCCAGCAGGAATGTTTCGTGCCTCTGCTCCGTGGCGGGACGCCGCTGCCGAACCTCGTCGAGATAGTCCTCAAAGTCGTCTTCGTCGTCAAAGTCGTCATAGTAGTCGTCGTCAGAGTCGTCGTAGTCGTCAAACCCCACAGGGTTCTCCTTGATGAACGCGACGCGCACCAGCACGACCACAGCTTGCGCTGGCTCGGCGCTGGCGCCCACGGTGGGCGTCGCGCCGGCCGAACCGAGCTGGGAGTCCGCCTTGCGACGCTCTTCCGCAGCGTCGCGAGCCTTCGCCGCGGCCTCCCAAGGCGCGAACTGCGCCACGAGGTCGAGCAGGCGCACGTCGTCCGGAGGCAGCAGCCAGTTGGCGGCCTTGGTCAGAATGAAATCGCGTGCTTGGTCGACGCTGGCCGCGCCAAAGTCGAGGACGCAGCCGCATGCACTTTCGAGCGCACCGCGCAGTGCCACTCCACGCCGCTTGGCATGAGCTTTTGCGTCTGCGGCACAGACAGCTGCCAGCGGGCAATCTTAAAGTACCTGGCCTCTGCGTCGCACAAGTTACCGCGAACAGCGTAGTCGCTGCTGTAAGCAGAGGGCGGCCAGGGTTGGCACTGACGTGCAGCAAGTTGCCGGGCGTTAGCGAGAAGAGCAGGAAGCGCAGCCGCCCAACGCGAGCGGCATCGCGCAGCACCTCTTGCGGCGGCGGCAGCGCAAGGTCCTTGTCGCGCAGCCGCAAGCCACGGCAACCGAGCGCTGCATGTGCTCGTGCACAATGCCCAGACGACCCATCCGCGCAAAGGCCAAGCCGCTGACGGCGCAGAACCGCGAGCGGAAGCTCGTCCGCCGGCAGTGCTGCCAGATTGACAGCAGCCGCACTGTCGCCATGTGCTCCGAGTGCGCGCCGCCGTCCAGCGCCAGCTTGGTGGCCAACACGTCGCTCACGATGCCGTGGTACACGTCTGGGTCCTTGTGCACGAGCGGCGTCGCCACCCGCCACGGCGATTGCGTGGACGCCATCGCCGCTGCCACGGCCAAGCCTTCTGGCAGCAGGTCGAGCAGCGCAGCCCTTGCGATGAGCACGCCCACGGCAAGGTCCAGGCCAAGCCTCGAGACGAAGACGCCCAGCGCAGTACGCCTCGCCGCGCTGTCCTCCGGGCCGTCCACGAGGCCCTTGTGGAACAGCGAGAGCATGGCCTGCTCGGCCTGCGCCGCTTCTGGCGGGTCCACGACCTCGCGCAGCATGTGAGCACCGGGCCGTCCACGAGGCTCTTGAGGTCCAGCAAAACCTTGTCCAGCGGGCATGAGTGGATCTCCGGCGGGTCGAACGCCGGCAGCTTGTCCCAGACGGCGCGCGTGTAGAGGCGGTAAACGGTGCCCGGTCGAGTTCGCGCCGTGCGGCCTGCGCGCTGCACGGCGCTGGCTTGGCTGATAAAGCGGTCTATGAGGTGCGTGGTCTGGCTGCGCGCGTCAAACTCGACCTGCTTGCGCTGCCCCAAGCAGACCACAAGGTCCACGTCGGGCAGCGTGATGCTCGACTCGGCCGCGTTCGTGGCGATGATCACCTTGGCTTCGCGCGGCCCGCTGTCGCTCCAGGCCGCCAGCTGCTCGTCGTACGGGATGCTGCTGTGGATGGCGATGCAGCGCAGCAGCTTGTGCTGGCTGTGCGCGAGCGCCTGCTCCCGTCCCGCGGCGGCGGCGATCAAGTTGGCCGCGGTCGCCTCGGCGCCGGCTTGAGCGGCTTGCGCTTTGACCTCCTCGGCCAGCGGCCCAAAGCGCACCTCGTTGAGCGCCTCAAACTCGTGCGTGAGCTGCACGATGTCCGCCATGCCCGAGACGAAAATAAGATGGCCGACTCGGTGGACTGCGCGAGCTTGTCCACGAGACCGGCGCAGACGCGCAGCGTCTTGGTGTTGAGCGCGCCGGTGATCTGCAACTTGCCCCGCGAGGGGCGCAGGAAATTCATCATGCGCACAAGGTCCTGCGTGTCGCTCGCCAGTCGGCTATACGAGCCGACCTCGAGCATGTCCAGCGTCTCTTGCGAGTCCAGCCAGAACTCGGTCAGCGGGAAGCGCTTCGCGCCGCGCTTCGATAGGCCTCGGGGAGGCTAAAGTAGCGCTGGAACAGCTCGGCCTGCAGTGTGGCGCTCATGAGCACCAGCCGGATGCGCCGGTTCGAGTCCAGCAGCCGCTTGGCCAGCAGGCACAGGATGTCCATGTCCACGCTGCGTTCGTGGATCTCGTCCAGCACGAGGTGCGAAAAGTCGTCGAAAAAGTCGGGGTCGGAGGCCAGCTTGCGCACCAGGTAGCCCGTCGTCACGTACCACAGCCGCGTCGCCTTGGTCTCCTCGCGCAGGCCGCCGCCGAGCCGCAGGCCGACCACGTCGGCGCGCTCGGGGCCAAGCACCGAGCGGATGCGCTGGTGCAGCGACCGCGCGGCGATGCGTCGCGGCTGCGACACCATCACCTTGCCAGAGCCAGCCTCGTCCAGGAGCATCACCGGGATGCGGCTCGATTTGCCCGACCCCGTCTCCCCGTGCACGATGGTCACCCGCTGCGTGCGGATGCATTGCAGGATGTGGTCGCGATGGTCGTCCACGGGGAGCCTTTGCTGTTGCTGCGGCTGTTGCTGTGGCTGCGATTGCTGCTGCGATTGCTGCTGCGGCTCCGGCTGCATCGCCGACTGGCCAGGTCGTTGCCGGCCGGCAGCTCGAGCTCGTTCAGAGCCGCGTCGTCGGCCAGAACCAGGACCGCCGACGCGGCGCCGGCTGCTGGTCCGACCAGCGGCCATGGGCGGCGACGGCGGCGCTGGCGCTGGCGCAGCGGCCTTGGTACTCTTAGGGCTCTGCACGATCTCCGAGAACCGCGCGGAAAGGTCGGGGTGAGGGGCGAGCAGCTCCGACATGCGCGTTGTGGCTGCTGCCGGGTCCTGGGAGATGCTTTGCAGGGCCGTGATGAAGGCCTGGCTCCCCTCGCGCGGCAGGCGCTGCTTGACATCGCGCACGAGGTCGAGAGCCGGGTCCGCCTTCTCCTCCTCCTCCTTCGTGGCAGTGTTTCAGTTGGAGCTGCGCCTTGGGCTGCATTCAAGTCGACTTGCCCGAGGACGCCGTCTAGTGACTCCCTCAGGTCTCTCTGGCCAGCCAGCAGTCCGATCATGCGTGCCTTGGTCGCGAGAGGATCCTTGCTGTACGCCTTGAGAGCGGCGTCAAAGGCTTTCGCACTCTCGGCGGGCAGTCGCTGCTTCACCTTGCCCAAGAACGCAACCGGGTCGGGGGCGTCGGCCGTGTGCTGCGGCTGTTGGTCGCCAGCGCCCTCGAGGGCGGCGGGCTTGGAGTCCGTCAGCGTTTGGTCTGGATCGGCGTCTAGCGTGTCGCCCGCCTCCTCGAGGACGGCAGCAGCCTCGAGGCGCGGCATCTCTTGCAGCTTGGAGGGGTTTCCCCAGGCAAATGACGGCGCGAAGAAGGCGTGGCGGTAGTAGATGCCAGCCGGTGGCGTCTCGAGCAGCATACGCGGCTGGCGACGCATCGCCCAGCGCATAGCGAGCTGAAAGGCAAACGCCACCAGGTACGACGGCCAGCGTGCGAGCTCGCGCTTGCTCGGCACGCGCTGAAGGCTTTTTGCCGACGTTCGCGAAACTCGCGTCGTAGAGGCCGCTGGTGCCCATGAAGATGTCAAAGACGTCCATGGCCAGGTCGCGCATGTCCTCCGGCTCTGCCGCTGCCAGGCCTCGAGCCACGTGCACCTGCTTGCACAGTGCCGCGACCTTGAGCTCCACGCTGCGCACGATCCGCACCACGAGGCGCAAGCCCTCCGGTGACGGCAGCTCGAGCTGCTCTAGGCGGTTAAGAAGTGGTCGCAGGTCCACGGCGGTGCTGCTGGTCTCCTCCTTGGAGCTGAGGACGATGAGGTCGGCCGGCTGCTCGTCGTCGTCCTCCAAATCCTCGCCGGCAGTCTTGAGCAGACTCCGCACTTCAGTCGGCCGGAGCTCAAAGTCGTTGTCATACATCATGCGGACCTCGGCAAGGGCCTCGGCAGCGGCAACGTTGGCGACCTCTGGCGGCGCCAGCTCGCCGCCGGCCCGCAGCGTCTCGAGCGCGGCCTCAATGCGGGCCGTGCTGGCGCTAGCGCTGACGTCGAGCTCGTCGCCGACAAAGTCGTTGCCGAGGGCAATGGCGAGGTCCGTCATGGCGTCCTCGCGGACGCCCAGCAACTGCGCGATGTGATCGCGCGAGCTCTCGACGGCAGAGCGTCCAGGGCCTAGCGCTGCCATCTCCACGTAGCGGATGCCGCGCATGAGCAGGTAGTCCGAGTCATTGCCGACCACGACGGCAGGCCGGCCGGCCCGGCGGGCGTCGCGGCAGAGCTTGCCCAGCACCGTGTCGGCCTCGCCGCAAGCGCGGACGACCTGCAGGCGGTCGGCGTGCTGGCGTTCGAGGGCGAGCAGCGAGGCCATGACCTGCACGGTGAACAGCGGCGGCGGCGGCAGCGAGCTGGACCGGGCGGCGCGAGAGTTGTGCCGCAGGTGCTGCAGCAGCAGCTGGTAGCGGGCATAGCGCTGGCGGCGGCGGCGCTGCAGCGTGGCGCGCTTGGCGTCGCTGGCGCGGCCGTCCGCGACGACGACCACATTGAGGCCGGCGTCGAGCCAGCCCTGCACAATCTCGACTACCCCGCGGTGCACCGCGTCATAGTCGCCGCATTCCTCGCGGAACGCCTCGGCGCCGAGCTTGTCCACCACGTGGAAGGCCAGCGAGCTGCCGTCCACCAGTAGCTGCGTGTCGCGCTCCAGCGTCACCGGCACGCCCAGCGGCCGCACGTACGCGGCGAACCCAGGCACGCCCATCTCGACCTCGACCTCCTCGACCACCTCCAACGCGGCTGCTTGCTCCAACTGCGATGGATGACAAGATCTTTCAGTACCACGGTACGGTACCACGGTACCAAAATTGGTACCACGGTACTAAAATTGGTACCACGGTACAAAAGTGCGGTACCGGTACGTGTTCTTTGCGTGCTAGAGGTTAGGTTAGTTTCAGTTAGGGTGTGCGCTAAGTTGCGATCCGGACGCCAACTGTGTTTTGTATCCAAGCGAGAGGAAGAGCGATAGGAGGGGCGAGCAGGAGAGCGATGCGCAGGGCGGTGGTGGAGCGCGGGATGAAGCTGGCGGTGCTGTGCAGCGCCGACTCGCCGTGCGTGGCGTTCGGCGGCGCGCTGCGCGCGTCCTCGCTTCACGAGGTGCTGCACTGCGGCCCGCCAGAGGCCTTCCAGGATGACCGCCGGCCGGACGCCGTGCTGCTGGTGCCGCCGCTGGACACGGGCGCCGTGCACGACCTGTGGCGCGCCGGCGGCTGGAACGATACCGTGCGCTGGGTGCACAGCTTTTCTGCTGGCGTGGACCACCTGGACGGGCACTGGGACATGCTCGAGGGCGGCGTCCAGCTCTCGAACGGGCGCGGCGCGTTCAGCTCGAGCCTGGGCGAGTACATCCTGCACGCCGCGCTGCACTTCAACAAGCAGACCACGCGCTGCCAGCGCAACCTCCGCGAGAACCGCTGGGAGCGCTTCATGATGGGCACGCTCAAGGGCGCGCGGATGGGCTTTGTCGGCTTTGGCAGCATCGCCAAGAGCGCCGTGCCGCTGGCGCGGGCCATGGGCATGGAGCTCATGGCGCTGCGCCGCGACCCGAGCAAGCACTCGGCAGAGGACGGCGTGGCGCTCAGCGCGAGCGCCATGGAGCTCTGCTCCACCTGCGACTTTGTGGTCTGCACGCTGCCTGGCACGCCGGCCACCAAGCGGTTCTTCGACCAGACGCTCTTCTCGGCCATGCGGCCGGGCACGGTCTTCATCTCGTGCGGCCGCGGCGTCTGCGTGGACGAGGAGGCGCTCGCGGTGCACTTGGCCAGCGGCCGCCTAAGCGCGGCGCTCGACGTGTTCGAGACGGAGCCCTTGCCGGCCGACTCGCCGCTCTGGAAGGTGCCCGAGGACAACCTGCTTCTCACGGCGCACAACGCGGACATGACCGCCGACTACTTTGAGCTCGGCTGGGCCACCTTTCTGCAGAACCTGCGCTGCGTGGAGGAGAACAAGCCGCTGTGCACGCCCGTGGACAAGGAGCAAGGCTACTAGCTAGTCAGGCTAGTAGGGAGATCAGGGTGGGTTGAGGGGGTAGCTCCAGCTTGCAAGGCCTCTTGCCGCTCTCCCAGAGCTGGTAATTATAGATGTGTGTTCCTTCGTTCTCATGAGAGCACCATGCTCAGCGGCCAGCTTCGCCCTCCGCCGGCGGCAGCGGCTCGCTCCTCCTCTTTCTTGCTGCCCGCGTCAGGCTTGCTGCCCTCCCTCGCGGCCTCTGCATCCTCATCGTCCTCCTTGGTTTCGAGCTCGAGCTCGTCCTCGTCCTCGACGAAGATTCCGCCGCAGTCCTCCCCGTTCCCGAGCACGACGTGGATCTCTGGCTCATGCTGGTGCTGCTCCGAGGACGACGACGCCGAGCTGCCGCGCCACCGGGCGCCAGTATAGCCGTCCTGGCCGTCCTCGGCCGATGCGAGCTGCTGCGTGCGCGTCGCATCCGGTGGCGCGTACTCTGCAGCGCTGAAGCGCCGCGGCTTGAGCGGCTTGGGCGGCGGAGGCGCTGCTGTCCCCGGCTCGGTAAGGCGTCGCTGGCGCGGCGACAAAGGCGAGCCCACGCTGGATATGGTCGGCACCGGCGGCGGCGGCGGCGGCGGCGGCGACAGCGGCGAGGGCGGCGACCCCGGCGAGAGCATCGGCGTGCGCGGCGTGCGCGGCGAGAGCAGCGCGGAGCCCGGACCAGCCTGTACGGGCGCACCTAGCGAGTGCCGACGCCTGTACTTGGCCAGCACTTTGCAGATGACCTCGACCCACTCGGCGGCCTGCAGACTGGTCACCGCGCGGAAGCGGTACGTGTGCGTGCTCTTGGTCTGGGAGCGGCCAACGTCAAAGTGGTACACCTGCACCTTGATGGAGAAGGCGCAGCTCTTCAGGCCGTGCCGGTCCACGCTCACGATCTGCGCCAGCGGAATGAGCTTTGCCGGCGGCACAATCGCGCCAGTGACTGCGTCCACCTTGATGCTGAATATGGAGCTTTGCCTGGCATCCACGACGAGCACATACCTCCGCCACAGCATAAACCTGTTGCGCTTGTCCACATGGTCGTACTTGACCTCGCGTCGCGGGCTCAGCGGTTCGGCTTCCTCGTCCTCCTCGCAGCGCAGCACCTCGCGCTCGTCAGGCCCAGCGCCAGCGCTGGTCGACGTCCTAGCGCGCACTCGGAGCATGCTGCTGCTTTCGCTGGCTGCTGCTGCTGCCGCTGCTGGCGCTGCTGCTGCTGCTGCTGCTGCTGCTGCTGCTGCTGCTGCTGCTGCTGCTGCTGCTTTTGCTCTCGCTGCTGGCGGCTGCTGCTGCTGGTGGAGGAGGAGGTCCACCTGCTCGGTGTTCTTCTCGAGCTAAGAATTGTGTGCGCTCCTGCCCGCGCTCCTGCCGATATGTGCATCGCGTTCAAGGAGCCTGGCGGCGAGCAACCGTCGCGACGAGATGGAGGCGGCGACGGTGGCCAAGCTCCTGTCGCGCGGCCAGCTGGCGCCCGAGGACGCGCGCGCGCTTCGTGGCGCGCAGGAGGTCCTCGCGGTGCACCCTGGCGTGTCGCTTGGTGTGCTTGCGCGTCAGCTGGAGGAGGCGGCGGAGGGAGATCGCGAGGTTGGCATCGGCGCGGCGAGGGAGGCGCGTTGCGGTGAAGAAGGAGGAGGACCGCCGCCGGCGGAAGCTGCAGAGGCGAAGGGGCCTGCGCGCGACGGGGAGCCCGGAGCTGGACCTGCTCATGGCGGAGCGGGAGGAGGAGGCGGCGCGGCTGCGTGAGCTTGTCAGAGTGGCGAGCAGAGTGCGCCCGGCTGAGCGACGCAAGGAGGCGAGGGAGCAGCGGCGCGGCTTGCGGGACGCCAAGGCATCGCGCGGAGCGTACCTGACTGCCCTCGCTCTCGCCGCCGGCGCCGACGACAGCGCCGACGACAGCGCCGACGAGGGCTATCGCTTTGGCGCGCGCTGCTATGACGACAGCAACGAGCTTGCAAGCTGCGGCGGCAGGAGCGACCGCAGCAGCACCAGCGGCAGCAGTAGCTGCAACAGCAGCTTGGATTCATGGTTTGCGCGGCGGTCTTGGCGTCAACCGCCGGACGACAAAGATGCTGGCATGATGGCAGCCGATCTTGACGACGACGACGACGACGACGACGACGGAGGGGAAGGCGTGGCGCGCAAGCTGGAGGCGCTAGAGAAGCTGCTGCAAGCGCAAGCCAGGCGACTAGACCAGCTCTCGTAGTGCGCCAAAACTATGCACAAACTCTATCCCTCGTCGCTCACTTCCTCTCCTGGAAGCGGCCGTCCATCGTCCTCTTGCGCCGCAGCGCGTGGCGCCGCCGCGCGTCATTGCGCGGCGCTCCGCGGCCTACCCTCGCTGCTAGCGCAGCCCGCTCTTGCCGCCGCTTGATGATGCGGTGCAACCTGCGCCCACCACACCTGGTCAGCCAGCCAGCCAGCCAGCCAGCCAGCCCCGGCAGCGCAGCGCCCCAACTTACTGACGCGGGTTCACCTCCGCGACGGTCGGCGCCGCGGCAAAGGACTCCATGGCCCGCTCGATGTGCGCGAGCGCCTGCGTGACGTGGTGCTTGAACTCGTCGTCCCTCGCGGACTTGCGCCTCGCGACGCTACCCGCGCGGCCGGTCGAGCCTCTCGGGCTCTGCGGCCTCGCCACCAGCGCCACGGGCCTGGGGCTCGGCGCCAGCGTGGCCATGGGCAGCGTGTCCAACGCCTGCGCCCGCAAGACGTCGCACAGCACCGTCAGCGCCACATCTGATGCTCCGGCCGCTCGAAGCGTCTCTGGCAGCACTTGATGCAGAAGGCGACGCTGATCTGCTCGAAGCTCTTGGAGTGCCTCGTCGCGGCTTGTGGTCATGCGGTGGCGAGCTTGCCTAAGCTTGGCCTCGTGCGTGCGCTCTCGTGGCTACTTTCACCAGACTATACTCGCAATCGCCGCAAGTCTCGACCAACCAGAACGAGATCCGCCTCCGCCGCCCGCGCCACTCGGGGCCAACGCGCGTCGCTCGCTCGCCGCTGTTCGCCGCCGCCGCGGCTCTGCTGCTGTTCGGCTGCGTCCGCCGCGTCGCCGGCGGCGTCGAGCGCGGCTGGCGTCGCGTGGCCAGGTGTGCCGCTTTCGAGGCGGGATAGCGCCGCGAGGGCGCCCGGTGAGACGCGCGGACGCTGCGGGCGCGGTGGCGGGAGGGCTTGCTAGCTGGGGCAAGGCGATGCAAGCGCGCGGGGCTTGGCGGATGCCGATGGGCGGAGGCTGATGGGCGGCATTCGTTCGGGGCGTTGACAAGGGATCGCACGACGTGGTCACGGCTGTGCGACACCGCATGGAGATCGCCCGCGACGCCGCGGAGCTGTGGCGCAAGACCTTGTGCACATGTTCGCAAGTCGGGCAGCCAGCCGGCCAGCCAGCCAGCCAGCCAGCCAGCCAGCCAGCCAGCCAGTCTGCAAGGGCACGCGGGAACATGGTTTGGTGTTCGCGATCGCGACGTGCCGCAACTACCGCCAGGACGGGCCCTCCAAGTCCTTCCTGGACCCCGCCGTGGTCGAGACCATGCGCGCCGTCGTGGCGAGCGCAGAGCAGATGAACTCCTCCGAGATGGAGCAACTGCTCCGCCAGCAGAAGAAGTGGGAGGACGACTTTGCCGCGCTGCACCGCAAGAAGGAGGAGCTGGCCGCCAAGGAGGCTGAGTCGCGCAAGATCTCGAGAGCGGCAAGACCTCCGAGCTCGACAAGCTCAAGCTCGAGCTCGACACCGTGCGCGCGCAGCTCGAACGCAGCAAGCAGTCCATCAGGGACGTCGACAACTTCATCGCCGAGCAGGCCCCGAAGGACGACGGGCTTTACTGGCGGCAGCGAGAACCCCGCCGCCGCCGGCGGCACGGGCTACGGCAGCAGCGGCAGCAGCAGCAGCAGCAGCAGCAGCAGCAGCAGCAGCAGCAGCAGCAGCAGCAGCAGCAGCAGCAGCAGCAGCATAATGCCCGTCGCGGGCGGAAGCGGCATGAGCATGGTCAACCAGGGCAACGTGCACACGGTGGTGGCCACGGCCAGCAGCAGCAGCAACCACTCGGACGGCAAGGCCAAGTCCGCCATCGAGATGCTCCTGCGGCCGGAGCCACGCGCGGACTGGCGCAGTCTCTCCAGCTAACTCGAGCTAAACTTCCTTGTTTCTTCGCTACCTACTCTCGCAGGCACGCCTCCAGTTGCGCGAGCTCCATCTCCCGGCTCGCCTGCGCCGGCATACCATCGCTCTCCGGGAGCAAGCTCGCCGCGCCAAAGTCGATGATGACCGGCCGGCCGTCGCCCCGCACGAGCACGTTCTCTCGCTTGATGTCGCCGTGGAGCACGCCCTTGCGGTGGATGGCCCTTAGCGCCTCGCGGGCGGCCTCGACAAAGGCGTCCTTGGTGGCGTCCTCCTGCGGCTCGTCGCCCACACTGGCGCCCGCGTACTCGGTAGCGAGGCCATAGAGGAAGCCGTCCTGCAAGTGCCCGCACGCGACCAGCCGGGGCACCTCTGCGCCCTGCAGGTCCCTGAGCCGCTCATAGACGAGCGCCTCATGGTCCAGCTCGTCCTTGATGTGCGGCTGCTTGAAGAGGTCCACCATCTTGATCACCGAATCGACGCGCTCCTTGTGGGAGCCGCGCGGCAGCGAGACGCGCTTGGTCTCCCCCGTGCGACCACGCGGAAGGTCTTCCATGACGCCCAGGTCTAGGTAGAGCGGCAGAGCCGAGTCCTTGCTCCGGCCCGTCGCCCCGGGCAGCGCGGTCGTCAACGCCGTGCTTGCGGCGCGTAGAGCCCTTTCTGGTGCGCGCCGAAGGCATGGAGGGCTTATCCGGACCATCGTGCGTCCGCTTGTCGCACTCGCCGCCCTCGCCTTGGCATTTCACAAGCTCGCCCTTGACGCCGTCGCGGTTGTACAACGACTCAGGGAGCTCGTTCGCGTGGGCGATGAGAAGCACGACCGTCAGCAGCAGTGGCACCGTCGGGCTCGTCGAGTCGTAGGTCACCAGAGGGGTGATGCCGAGGTTGCCCTCGCAGTCGCGCACGAAGACCGCCCACTGGTTGTAGGTGCTGTAGAGCGAAACGAGGTCGCCCCGCGAGCACATGTAGTTGTAGATCTGGCGGATCACCGAGCACTTTTGATTGCGCTCTGTCTGGCACTCTGGCCCTTTCTTGCCCTTGTTCTCGTTGCTGCCGCGCTTGCACTTGGTGAGATCACTCCAGTCGACCCCACACGCGCACACGAACTTGTCGGGGTTTTGCTTGTCTTGGAAGAGCTCGCAATACCGCTCGTAGAGCTCCACTGTGCCGGGCGCGCTGCTGCTGCTGCTGCTGCTGCTGCTGCTGCTGCTGCTGCTAGCCGCCGCCGCAGGCTTCTTGCCCTTTGCGGCGCGCTTGCTGGCTCGAAACGGCATCTTGACCTCGCACGTCAGCCAGTCTTCACACGCGTTCGCATCTTCGCGGAACACAACGACGTCGACGCCCGAATCGTTGTGCGTATACTCGAGGCCGTCGATGCCAAGTTGCGATAGAAACTCGATGAGCTCCGCCAAAACGCTCTCGACCGCGCGGACGGCCGAGTTCTCGTTGGTGTTCGCGGCGTGCTTCATCATGTTGCACACGCCAGCGATGTCCATCAGGTAGTCGACCTTCCTGGCCAGCACCTTCTTGACGGCATCAACTTCCATGCACGTCTCGAGGAAGGCCTCGACGGGGAGCTTGAACACCTTGGTAGGCTCAAAGTTAAAGTTAAACCTACACACGTCCGTCCGGCTAATCTTGGGTTGGACGGCCAGCTGCTTGTCCAGGTCACGAAGTGGCGTTTTAGCCAGCGCCGCCCCTGCCGTGCCAGTGAACACGAGTACGTCCGACTTGATGCGGTTGATCTGGGTGGTAAGATCCTTCTCCTCAACTCGGTAGTCATCGATCTGGCGCATCTTCTCCGTGCGCTCGCTGATCAAAGCTTTCTCCTCTTTCATTAGGCGAATCACCTCCTTATCGAGTTCCCGGTAGTGGCTGTCATCACTCGCGTCGACCTTCGCCGCCGCGGCCGCTTCGACCTCCTTTGACTTGGTCTCGATTTCGGCATCGAGCTCCAAGCAGCCCTTCTTGAGCTTTTCGATCTCTGCCGCGCAGGTATCGCGCTCCTTCTTGAGTTCCTCGAGTCTCTGCACCTCCTTGGGCTTGGCCCGGTCCGCGGCCTCGGCCTGCATGACCTCGGAGGTGCGCTTCTTGCGACGCCCCCCTTTCTTGGCAGCACCATTCTTGACCATCCTATCCCACGCACCTGAGCCTGCTGCCACCGCTCGCCTCCCGCTGCCACGCCCTGTCTTCGCCCTGCGGCACCTTCTCGCGCGTGTGTGCCTGAACTGGACGCGAAATGCGGCACAAAGCTCATTTTGGGCAACACCAACACCAACACCAGCAGCAAAGGCGGCAGCGCAGGTAAGGCAGGAGCCGTTCATCGAAGCTCGAGTGGCACCAATCGCGGATGACGAGATCAAGTCATGCACGAATCCATCGTCCGCATTGACAGCGCCGGGGTCTGCTGATGGCGCGTGCGTGATGTTATCATGTATCTGCTCCAGCATGTTCGTCATGTCATCCTCACCTCTGGCGAGGACGAGAAAGTTGACCACGGCATCGTGGTACTGCCCAGGCGGCCACGATGCTGGTACGTAGTTGCAATAGCAGTTTCCCAGATGGCAACTATTGATAGTTACTCTGCGGGACGCCTGGGCCGCGTCGCACTCGTGCCCTCTCCGCTCGTCGCTCATAGTGGTGAAGTTCGATGACGATGATGCACAACCCAGGCACCGCCGGTGCAAAACGATACGATGGAGAGAAGGTCTACCGCTATCCGCTTCGAGATTGGGGCTTGGTGACGACAGAAGACCGACCAAGCTTGCAGCGAAAACCACAGCAGCATAATGCCCGTCGCGGGCGGGAGCGGCATGAACATGGTCGACCAGGCCAACAGCAACCACTCGGACGGCAAGGCCCAAGCCTGCCATCGAGAGACTCCTGCGCCCGGCGTCACGCGCGGACTGGCGGAGCCTCTAGAAGCTAACGTGAAAGGCCAATGAAGGGTTCGAGATCGTCAACTATTATTCTTCCGCTTGGCCAACGTCGACCAGAACAAGATCCGCATGCTCAAGTGGCTTCGAGGCGGAACTCCGCGAGGCGCTCGATCTGCCGGTCGCGGCCACGGCCATGATCTTCACCAAGGTCGAGGACACGGAGCTGGAGGCGGACGCGCTGGCCATCATCATCACGGAGGAGCAGTTTTGTGACATGGCCCTCCAAGTGGGCCAAGTGGCAGCGGCAAGAGCGCATGGACGAACCGGACCTTCCCAAGGCCAAGACAACGACAAGCAGCAAAAAAAGCACCACCGCCGTGCCATCCATCCAACCTGCTCGGCGAGGACACGTTCGGCGCAGGCATCCACAGCCCGCGCCCCGATCCGCCAACCTCCTCCTGCGCTCCGACCCGGACAGCCCGCTCAAGCAACCGCGGACAGCACAACCCGGACCGGTCAGGCCAAGTTCCTGGCGAGAACGACCGACCCCTTCCCTCCTCGCTCGCTCGCTCACGCACGCACGGGCCACAAGGCCGACGCAGGCTCTCGCCAGCTGCAGTCGCAGCGCGCAAGTCGGCCCAACTGCATTCACAACGAGGAGAGCAGCAGCAGCAGCAGCAGCAGCAGCAGCAGCAGCAGCAGCGCGTTGCCCACCTTTCGCGCCACTTGGATCTTGGATCTTGCGATGCGCGTCATCTGCGTATCGCCTCCCTCTTTCTCGGCCAGTCCGAAAGCCGCAGTGTGTGTTGGAGCACAGGCCGCGGCACGTGCCACGGAGCTGGCGTTCGTGTGCCGCCGCCCCACAAGCTCACCACGCACGTGGCAACCTTGCGTCGTCGTCGCCGGCGGCTCTCGCTCCGAGGCGCTGTCCGTCATCGATGTCGGACAGCGCCCTCTTTGGAGAGAGCACAGCACCACCGCCGACACGACCTGGTCGGTCAGTGAGGGTGGGAGCGCATCTCTGGAGCCGGCTCAGGCTGCTCGATCCCGGCAGTCAAGCAGCCAGCCGGCCCCAAAGAGCCCAGAGGCTTTGTGCTGCTGCGGTGGCTGCTGCTGGCGCTGCTGGCAAGGCGGAGCAAAGATCCATTGGTGAGCGCGTTGGGTCGACATGCCTGCCATGCTCAGCCGATGGTCGGCGCGACGCAGCGGCGGGGCGCGCGTGGAGCGGGCTGGGGCGAGCGTGGGCGGCGCCGAGGCCGCACAGATGCTGAGGGCTGGCAACCTTGCCAAAGGGCTGGTGGTCAGAGGAGACCTGGACGTCGAGGACTGGGACGGCAACTGCGTCATACCGCGCGGCTTGCACGTGCATGGCAGGCTCAGACTCGCCAACTGCCGCGGCTTGCGCAAACTGCCCCGCGGCCTGCGCGTCACTGGCAACGTGCAGCTCTTCAGCTGCAGCAACCTCGCCAAGCTGCCCTCCGACCTCGTCGTGGGCGGCGACTTGGACGTCAACGACTGCACGTCGCTCGCCAGCCTGCCCGAGAGTCTTAGCGGCGTAGCCGGCGATGTCAGCGCATTCGGCTGCATCGGCATTACCAAACTGCCGGCGGGGCTGACCTTGCACGGCGCGCTCAACCTCGGCATGTGCGTCAACCTGCGCCAGCTTCCGCCCGGTCCGCGTCGGCAAGGACCTCAGCCTGTGGGGCTGCCAGCAGCTGACCCGCCTGCCAGACGACCTGCACGTGGGCAAGGATCTCAAGCTCTGCGGCTGCACGGGCTTGCGGACGCTGCCCGCGGGCATGGCTGTGCCGCGAAACCTCAACTTGGAGAACTGCACGGGCCTCACCAGCCTGCCCGCGGGCTTGCGCGTCGGCGGCAGGCTCAACCTCTGGGGTTGCACGGCGCTCGAGGGGATCCCGGAGGGGCTCGACCTGGGCGGCGCGTTGTACCTGAACGCGTGCTCGCGCATCACCAGCCTCCCGGCCGCCATCCTGCGCTGGGGTCCCGCCACGGACGGGGAGCCGCACAACATCTTTGTGGGCGGCTCGGGCTTGTCGCAGGAGACCTTGGAATGGCTCCGCGAGGTGGATGCGCCCGGCCTGCGCTTCCATGTCTCGCTCGAGCGCCCGCTCGACGGCGACGCAGACCTTGGCGAGCCGCCCTTTGCCAGCCTGCACGAGGCAGTGGCGTTTTGGGCGGCCGAGGCTGGCTACTCCAAGCCACCAGCGCTGCCGGCGGCGTGCTCGGCGGACAATGAGGCCACGCTTGTGCAGTTCCTGGGTCGTCTTCGCGGCGCCAAAGAGTTTGGCATCGCCGAGGCGCGCAAGCCGCTCGCCAAGCGCGTCGTGGAGGTGCTGCGCCTCGTGCTGGAAGGCGAGGACGCTTACGCACAGAGCGAGGTGCTGCAGCGCATGTCCGACTCGCTCGACGCTTGCGATGACAAGCCTGTGTGGGCGCTCAACCAGGTCGGCCTCGTGGCGGCTGTGGCCGCGGCGCGCGGGTGATCGCGACGCCCTGCGGGCCCTGGGTCGGCGTGTCATGCGCCTCATGATCGTGCACGAGCACGTCGATCGGAAGATCCGCTCGCTCAAGTGGGTGGACGACGTCTGCGTACCTACGCTTCGAGGTGGAGCTCCGCGAGGCGCTCGATCTGCCGGTCGCGGCCACGGCCATGATCTTCACGGACTACATCAAGGTCGAGGACAAGGAGCTGGAGGCGGCCAAGGCCGACGCGCTGGCCATCACGGAGGAGCAGTTTGAGACGTGGCTCTCCGAGTGGCCCGAGTGGCAGCGGCAAGAGCGCATGGACATCGCGTCCAGCCTCGTGTGGGAGGACCTCCCCGAGGCCGAGACGACGACAAGCAGCAAAAAGCACCACCGCCGTGCCAGCCGGCGCTACAACCTGCTCGGCGAGGACATGGTCGACCCGGTAACCCTTGTCGGCACGAGCAGCCACAGCCCGCGCAGCAGTCCAGTGTGGAGTCTCGCCGACCTCCTCCGGCACTGGACGAGCACAGGCCTCGACCTCAACAACACGCCCGTGCACGCGCAAGACCTCACGCCGCTCCTGCGCCGCGTCGCGCCAGTAAACTTAACCACCACCACAACGAACAACAACTTCACCACCCTTCACTCCAGCGTTCACCGCCCTTCACTCCAGCGTTCATGAGCTTCCCCCGGCCGTCGCAAGGCCGTCGCAGAGCCGCCGCAGAGCCGTCGCAACCGCATGCACTGGTGTTTGCGCAAGTTGGCACCAAAGCGATACGAAGCGCGTCGTGGAGGTAATTTGCAGTCCGAGAGTGTGCGAGGGACATCGGTGCCGCGAGTGCCACATGCAATCGTGCAGGCTCTGGTTGCGTTGCTTTGGCCGCCCTCGCCAGCGACCGCCGACCTGGCAGACCCGAATCGGCACTTGGAGAGACCCGGCAGAGCAAGGACAAGCAGCGCAAGGGCTTGGCAGGCAGGCAGGCGGGCAAGGCGGGCAAGGCGGGGAGAGATGGGCGGCGCGCGCGAGGCCTGGCAGGCGTTCTTCGAGGCTGATGAAGTCGGACCCATAAGAGAGGCTTGGCCCCGGGTGCTGGCCGCCGCTGGCTTGGCGAGCGACGCGCAAGGGCTGGACGTCTTCGCCGCGCTGAGCGACAAGGTGGAGCCGGAGCTGCCGTTCGGCAAGAAGCGGATCTTTGCGCTGCTCGAGACGGCCCTGGGCAAGCGCGAGAGGGTCGCAGCGCCACGCGACGTCGTCGTGAGCGGCGCCGGGCCCGTGGGCCTGCGCGCGGCCGTCGAGAGCGCGCTCATGGGGCAGCGCGTCGCGATCGTCGAGAAGCGGGAGTCCTTTTCCCGCGCCAACGTCCTCATGCTCTGGCCGGTCACCATGGCGGACCTCGTGGCGCTGGGCGCAAAGTACTTTTTCCCCGCGCTGCGCACGCAGGGCGACCCGCTCTTCATGGGCACGCGGGAGATTCAGCTGGCGCTGCTCAAGACGGCGCTCGTGGTCGGCGTGCGCGTGATTTACGGCGCCGAGGTGGCCGGAATCGCCAGTGAGCCCTCGGGCTGGGCGGTGACCGTGGCGACCAAGCAGGGGAAATCCAGCGGCAGCCGCGGTTCCAGCGGCAAGCGCTTGAGCGTGCGTGACGCCGTCAAGAACGCGCTCAGCTTCAAGACCGACAGGACGGGCGAGTACGACGTGACCTTCCGTTGCAACATGGTGGACAAGCCCGAGGTGGACCCGGCCTTCTTGCGGGCGCGCAGCGGGGGCAGTGGCGGCGGCAGGATCGCGCTCCCGGCGCACGCGTTGCTGGTGGCCGAGGGCGAGTGGAGCTCTACCTGCAGGCGCCTGGGCGTGCACAAGACCATCGACCGCTTCCGCAAGGCGCTTGGCATGGTGGTCAATCTCACGTTTGACCGCAGCAACGCGGCGGAGAAGGCGGCCCAGCCCTTTTCTCTGGGCTTTGCGCCAGTGTCTTCCGCAGTGCGCGAGCGACTTGCCGGCAAAGGCATCCACGTGGAGGCCATCGAATACCTGCGCGGCACCACGCACTACATTGTGGCCTCGTTTGGCACGCCGGACTCGCTGATCGAAAAGGGCGTCCTGCGCGAGCGCTTGGCGGGCACGGAGCTGCTTTCTGCCTCCAATGTCGACATGGCGGCGCTCAACAAGCTGGCGCGCGACGTGGCCGAGGCGGTCGGCTTGCCGCCCTCGGTGGCCTTCTTCGAGCACCACCCGGTCCAGCTCTTTGACTTTTCGGCGCGCTCGCGCGCCTACCATGCGGCGCGCTATGTGACCGCCGCCGGCCCGAGGTGCTGGACGAGCCACGCCGCGCGGACGACCTGCAGGTCATGCCCATCGGCGACGCGCTGCTCGAGCCCTTCTGGCCGCAGGGGCTCGGCTCAAACCGCGGCTTTCACGGAGCTTTGGACGCCGCCTACGCCGCACGCCTACCCGACGCGCGCGAGGCCTTTGTTGAGCGCCCGCTTCGCCTACACGGCCATGAACGCCTACACCTGGAAGAGCGGCGTCAACGTCAACCCGTTCGACCGCTGGTCCTGCGACCCGCTCGACCGCTACTCGGACTTGGTCGTCGAGACCACCAAGCAGATGATGGCCGATCGCGGCCAGCCCGTCCCGAAGCGGGTGCTCCAACAGTAAGCGGGCCAGGCCCACCCTGAGACAATGCGCGCGGCTTTTTCTTGCTTCACCACAGTCCCCGGTCGACCCGTCTTGCGAGCCGTCGCCTAGCTCTAGCCAAGCCTGACTGGCTAGCACCGCCCCCCCTGCACCCCCACCCCCCCAGGCAGCGCTCGCCCAGCGGGTCACAAGGCACGGCAAGGCCGCCGCTGCCTCCTCCCCATCTTCTTCATCTTCATCTTATTCCTGGATACTGAAAGGGACAGCGCCACCCTTCAGGTCGCCAGAGGTGACCCAGGGCCGCGTCCCAGCGTGCTCTTGCGCGCCATGCGGCGCCGCGACCACCGCCCGCGGCCGCCGTCGCAGGCGCCACCGCTTGAGGTCAAAGTCGGATGCTCCTTGACGTTCGTTGCGACTAGGCCGCCCAATTCAATATAATTCAATTGCCGGCGGAATTAAATTAAATAAAGTCGACCGCCCTGCCGTTGTGGACCGCTGGACAGTGCAGTTCCGGGACGCGCAGGACTCGGAGGCGGTGATGGTGCTCGCAGGGCGCTTCGAGTGGGAGCAGACGGCGGACGATGTGCTGCTGCTGGTGCCGCTCAAGGGCTGCGCGCCCGCCAACGTGGACGTGTACGTGGCGCGAGAATATGTCAAGGTCAACTTTCGGCCGTATCTCATCCAGGTGGACCTCTTCGCCCAGGTGGACGACGTCGCGGCCGTGCCTGTTGTGCGCGACGGCGTGCTTCGCCTTCGACTTCCCAAGCTCGAGCCAGGCCGCTCCTGGCCGGCGCTGCAATGCCCTGAGCATGGCGACAAGAAGGCAATGAAGGAGCGACGCATCAAGGCCATGGACGACAAGCAAGAGCGCGAGGCGCAGCAGCACGAGCGCCTCAAGGAGCGCGCCATGGAGGACGAAAAGCTATCCACGCGCATGCAGATGCGCAGCGACGAGCTGGAGCGCCAGCACCTGGACGACCGCAAGGAGGAGGAAAAGCAGGAGGCGGAGGCGAGCGTGTATGCCGCCTTGCGCGAGCTCCAGCCGCAGCAGTCGCCGCCCGCCGCCGACGACCGGCGCCCAGGGCTGCGCCCGGAGGACGATGCGCCTGCTCAAGAGCGTGGGAGCACGCCCTCGTCGCTGACCGCGGGGAGGACAACGGCGCCGCTGACGAGTCGGAGGCGCAGGCCATCTTTGGGCAGCGACCTGGACGCCCCCTGAGCACGACGCCGTTGACCAGGTGGACAAAGAGGAGTCGGAGGCGCAGGTGATATTTGACACGAGCGACCTTGGCGTGGAGGAAGCGCAAGAGGCGGCGGCGGCGGCGGCGGCGGCGCACGATGCCGTGCCCTCGGATGACCTCGAGCGCGTGCTTCCAGCGCCTCGTAGTGCCGCGCGAGTCAAGCTGCAGTTCACCGCGCGGGTCTTCCCGACGCCGATGCGCGAGTCGCGACGCGAGGAGGAGGAGGACTGGCTGCTGCGCAACCGGCGGCACATGAAGGGCGCTGCGCGCAAGCGACTAGACGCCGTGGACATCAGCGAGCGCGACCCAGCCTGGCTCAAGGCCAAGGGCGACGACCTGTTCAAGGCAGGCAACTGCCAGGCAGCACTAAACGCCTACTCGAGCGCGCTGGAGGTGGACCCGGCGCAGGCGGCGTGCCTGAGCAACCGCGCGGCCTGCTGGCTGCGCTTGTGCCGCTTCTCGCAGTGCGCCAGCGACTGCGACGCGCTGCAGCAGCTGCTGGACGAGCAGGCCGCCGAGGAGGCCAAGCTGGCGTCGGAGGCTGGCCTCCCGCGCCCAAGGAGCTGCGCAGGACGGCGGTCATGCGCCGCCGCGTGCACGTGCGGCGCGGAGCGGCCTTTGCCGGGCTCGAGCGCTGGCACGACGCGCTGGCCGAGTACCAGCGGGCGCTCGAAATGGCGGGGGACGCCGAGCTCGAGGCCGATTGCGCGGCGCTGTCGCGGCGCGTGCAGAGCGCGGCGCGCAAGGACTTGGGCGATGAGGCGTTCAAGGCCGGCGACGTGGCCAAGGCCGACGAGCACTACTCGGCTGCGCTGGCGCTGGCAGCGCCGGCGATGCCAGCGCCGCCGCTGCTTAACCGCGCGGCGTGCCGCGAGGGCGCCGACCGCGCGGCGGACTGCCGCGCTGCGATAGCTTCGATCGACGCGGACGAGGCCGACCTGCGAGCGGCGCCCGAGGAGATGGAGGGCCGGCAGGACCGCCTCGACCGCCTCGCCGAGCTCAAGCTCAAGGCGCTGCTACGTCTCGGCAAGACGCAGGAGCAGCTCGGGGAGAGCCAGGACGCGCTCGAGACGTACAGGGCCGCGCTCGTGCTCAGCCCGACCAAGGCGCTGGCCAAGCGCGTCAAGCGGCTGGAGCTCGCGCTCGCGCCCGCTTCGGAGTAGAACTCTTGTGCGGGCAAGCCACCATGTCGATGCTTGCACGCGGCAAGAGCTCCTGCTGGCTGGCGAGCTTGCCAAGCCATGGACGGCGGCATGTCGATGCACGTCCGTACGACACCGCCCGCACCATACCGTGTGCGCGCGCAAGTCGCTCGCTAGGTGCAGGAGGACGTCATGCCATCAAGTCACGTCGGGAACGCAGTATGGTACGGCAAACTACGTGATTACATACATACTAGTTACAGGACGATGTCAGTGCGAGCGTTGACAGGCAGCGGGCTCAGCGGATTGGACGACGGCGCCGCCGTCGCGCGCTTGGCCTTGCCGGCGGCCTTCTTCTTCTTCGTGCGCACGCGCAGCCGGTTCTCCATTGGCCACTTGAAGCGTGGCCTGTCGTTCTCCGCGCCGGCCGCCTCCGCGGCGCCCGGCCGCCGCAGCGAGATCGTGGCAGGGCTGACCAGGTTGTCCGACGGGCTCTTGTACGCCAGGAAGGCGCGCTGCGGGCCGAGCACGCGCCGCTTGTTGGGCGTCTTGTGCTGCACGCTCGCTACCGGCGGCGGCCGGTTCACTGCTGCCGCCTGCGGCGCAGCGGCGCGTCGCGCGGGGCTTGGCCAGGGCCGCGGCCGGCGCCGCCTTCGTCTCGACCGGTGCTGCCTCCGCCTCTGCGGCGGCGGCGGCGGAGCTGGCAGCGGCGGTCTCGAGGCGCCGGGCGTTCGCAAAGAGCTGCTTGGCGCGGACCTTGGGCCCGTGCCGTTCGGCTGCCGAGCCGTACAGCGCTTGCGTGACGGGGCTGGCGGCGTCGGCCAGCGGGCTGGCGCGCAGCCACGCTGGTCGCTGCTTGTGCGGCGGCGGCGGCTGCTTTTGCGGCGTCTTGCACGGCGCCGAGGTCATCATCATCGTCGTCCTGCTCTCTCCCTGTGTATGTATGTATGTCTCTTCCTCGCTTGGTTGCGTGCTCCTCAGCGTTTGGGGTCTGCCGCGACTTGCCTGGCACAGATTCAAATGCACCTTAACCGCGGCGGTTTTACTGGCCTCGTAAGCACGCAAGTAAGGTGCCACGCCCAGCAGTTTTTTTGAATTTGCAAAGTTCCCCACTTGGACAAACCGCCCACATCCGCAGACCTGCTTGAGCCCTATCGCGTCGCATCCACTGCCTTTGAGGTGTGCAGCGTGTACCGGACACAGAATCTCAACGCCTACGACGGAATGCGTGGAATTCGGAACAACTGCCGCTCATGACTCGGGTCTGGTGAGAGATTTGGACTGAGGATGGATCGTCCCAAAAGAGGTTCAAAAGGAAGGAAACACAATCGATCTATTCTTCAGTATCTATTCTTCAGTATGTGTCACGACATGCCGCGCCAAGCCTCCAGAGCTAGACGCGCATGGGCACCACCTTCTTGTCGCCGATCGACGGCAGCTGCTGCGGCTGCTGCGGCTGCTGCTGAGGATGCTGGTGTTGATGCTGCGACTCGATGTCCTCCGACTCGCTGTCGTCCTCGTCGTGCAGCGACAGTTCGCTTGAGCCGCCCTGGCAGACGGAGAGGATCACCATCATCATCACAGCGATGCCAAAGATGGTCCCACCGCCGATGACGAACATCGTACGCGAGTCCCTGCTGTCCTCGATCGGCGGCGACGTGCTGGTCGCCTCGTCGTCGTCCTGGATGCGAACGATGGCGCCATCGGCTGCAGCCGTCGCCACGCTAGCCAGGGCGAGCAGGGCGCTGAAGAAGGCGGTCTTCATGGTCTTTGACGCGCGCCGGGGCTGGTGGAGCTGGTATGCGGGTTTGGGTTTTGCTTTCTGCTCATGCATGCAGCTAACAGAACAGAGTGCGCGCGTGGCGGCTGGCATGCGATCTTTTGAGAGTCAGCGGCACAACATCGAGCCAAAGAGCAAGCCAAAAGGAGCATGAGAGCCGCTCCTTTGAGCAGGATACGTGGCGCATGGAGAAGCCACGCCACCTTGCACACGGGCGACGTGTGCCCGCTCAGAGTCGGCACCACCCTCGCACACGTGCGCTTCTTTGGCGCAGAAGCTAGCTGCTCGCGGTGTTTGCACAAGTGTGCGGTCCCTCGCTCGCAGTGCGAGGCCGTCGCAAGAAAGCGCAGCGCGAACGGGTGGCTGGCTGGCCTCCAACCTCAGGCCAACGTCGTGGCGCTCAAGCAGCTCCGGCTCCAAACACCTGCTGCGAGGCCTCGAGCTACGTTGCAGCGCCGTGGCATCACCCGCTCACCGCGCGCGAATGAAAGTGGGACGAATTCCGTCGCGGGCCACGCCACAACGGTTCGCGGAACGTTCCATAATCAAGAGTTCGCGGCCAGGTCGCCTTTTTATCGATCGATTTATCGATCGATCGATTGGGGCGACGGAGCAGTTGAGCGCTGCGCTGGACGCGGTCGCGGCGGCCGGGGTCGGCGATGGGCACGGGGTCGCGCAACTATGCGTACTACTACGGCGTGGCCAGCGTGGTGTACCTGGCGTTCTCCGTGACCGCGTTCGTGCAGCTGCAGGACTTTGCCGGCGCCTGCGAGAGCGAGTGCCCGCTGCTGATCAGGGACTCGGCGGCGCGCAACTACAGCGCTTGCGGCTGCCTGCCCGCGCAGGTGGGCAACGAGCTTCTCGACTTTCGCGCGTACGGCTTCGAGACGCTCGAGGAGCTGCAGGCCTTTGACGCCACCGCGAACGGCTCGCCCGAGCGCGCGGCGCTGTCGCAGGCGAGGTTCGACAAGCTTAGCGCGCTGCAGCAGCCGTGCTTTATCTGCGACAGCGACGCGCCTAGCAGCTCGAGCGTGTTCGAGCCTTGCTCCAGCTTTGGGATCTGCAGCGCGCCCAGCGTGATGGGCTTTCGCGACACGCCGCTGGCGCAGCTGCCGGAGCAGTGCAAGCTGCTCAAGCAGCCCAACGCGACGCTGCGCGGCACCATGGGTAGCATAATCACCGCCTTTGCGGTGTTCTACCTGCTCATGTCGCTCACCTCGGCGATCGTGGCCTTTGGCTTCTCGCTCTACGCCGACAAGTGGGCGGACGACTTTGGCAGGCTCTCGCGCGGCGAGCGCATCATGGGCGTGGTGGCCAAGAACGGGCCCATGATCGTGCGGCTCTGCAACTTTTTGGTGCTCTTCTTCCTCATCTACTCGCTCGTGCTCGTGCTGGCCTTTGAGGTGTGCGACACGGCGTTGGATGTCAACGGGGAGGAAACGCTGTATGGCCAGGTGTACGGTTTGGTGGTGGGCATCACGATCATGTGGTGCTTTTACTGCCTCTTTGGCACGCTCTTCAACCGCTTCGTGCCCAAGGACACGCCCTTTTACGCCCCCAAGACGCCCACCGAGATCAGCGATGGCGCCTGTTACCGCTGCATGACCGCCACGGTGCATATTGGGGTGCGCACGGGGCCATAGCGGACCGGCGACGAACGCCAATCTACGAATCTATCACCAACTAGTTGTACACACTCATCCTCGTCGTCACGAAAACAACGACGCCTACGGGGCCGCGCTGTTCGCCGCCTCCGCGTCCGCGTCCGCGTCCGCGTCCGCCGCCTCCGCCGCCTCCGCCGCCGTCGGGGCCGTGCCTTCCTGGCCGCCGGCGTCCCCCTCTTGCGCGTCAAAGGCCGAAAACGCCGCCTTAAAGTCGCTTGCGAGCTGGTCCTCCACCTCGCGCGGCACGATGCAGCCCTTCCAGTCCACGCGCGACATGCAGTCCAGCACGACGCAGGCCACCTGGCGGCCAAAGTGTAGCGGAAGCCCCTTCCGCGCCGCGTCCTCCATCTCGGGCGGTACACAAAACAGCATCGGCTCTGGTCCTTGCCGCCCTTCAAGCCCGCAATCCACGTACAGATACTCCTCGCAGTCGGCCGTGGAATCGCCAAGCCCCAGCAAACCGCCAGGCGCAGGAGCAAACTTGAAGCCCTCGCGCGCGGCCTGGTCGCGGATGACGCCCTCCGCGCCCACCGCCGTGAGCGTGGCGGGCAGCGGGATGGCCTCGAGGAATGCGTGTTGTTGCAGTGCCTTCTCAAAGCGCAGGTTGCGCTCGTGGAACAGCGCGCCGCGCACCCAAAGCTCGCGTAAAAGCGCACCAGGCGCCGCTTGTACCGCTCCACCTGCTCCATCACGTCTCGCTCCAGCCCGCTCAGGCTGGCTTCGTGCGACACGGGGATCACCTGGCAGTGCTGCGCGCTCACGCCGCCCTTGGGCAGCGTGACGTACACGTCCTCGTCCACGCTGACGATGAGGTGCGTCTCGCAGCCAGGACTGGCCAGGCAGTACCAGCAGTCGGCGCGCGGGCGACATTGAACCGCGTCCTGCGTCGCTTCCGCCTTCCGCCAGCGAAGCTGCCAGCGGCACTGCTGCTGCTGCTAGCGTCGCGCTCGAAGAAGTGCTGCGAGGCGGCGGCTTCGGCTCCTTCAGCAGCGCCTGCACCTTGTCCTGGGTGAGTCCCCCGGACGCGGCCTGCACGTCGCGCGTCGCGTCCAAGCCGGCAGCATCGTTGCCGAAGGGGCTCGCCGTGCAGCCCACCGGCAGCGGGTCGGGCGGCGGGTCGGGCTTGGCGCTTAGCGGCTCGAGCTGCAGCGCGTGGAGCCACTTGCGCGTCTTGTCCTTGGGCGCCGAGGACGGCCGGACGTTGGCGAGAGCGATGAAGCGCGTCATCACAGTGGCAGCGCCGTCTACGAGGCCGTTGGCGAAGGGCGCGCGTTGCCAGAACACGTCAGCGCCGCCTGCGAAGGCGTACCGCGGCGCTAGCGCGTCGACGGCCTGCGTGGCGGCTTGGGACCGGGTGGCCGCGGTCACCTTGTCGTCCGAGGGCGGCAACTCGCCGCCAGAGTGGCGCTCGACGCCCTCTGGCCAGGCGCAGCTCAGCAGCACGTCGATGTCGCTAGGGCGCTTCTGCTGCGCCAGCAGCTCCTCCAGCGCGGCGGGCGTCGGCTGCCACGCGTCGTCGCCAGCGGCCTGGCCGCCTGGGCCGCTGATGAACGCCACGCGCAAGCCGCCGAGGGCCGGGAGCGCACGGACGCCACACGCGCCGAGAAAGTGCAGGTTTGGCGCGAGCTCTGCGGCCGCAGCGCCCTGTCCCGGCGGCGCGTTGGCGCCCAGGAGGCAAAAGGTCGGCAGCGGCATGCCCTCGGCCAGCGTGCCGTCGTGCTCGCCGCCAGGGCCGAGCAGCTCGCCGCAGCACAGCACGCCCGTGAACGGGCCGTGCGCGGACGCGTTGAGCGCCGCCACGCGCTCGCGCAGCGCCGTGAGGTCGCCATGCGCTGCGCCCGCCACAAGCACGCGCGCTGCCATCGTCCTGGTCGCCACTGACCTTCGCAGAGGTGTTTAACAATGACGTCATTCACGTCTTCCGTTGACCTCGCATGGTCCGCATGATGGCGTCAGCATCGTCCCGATCTCGCTCAAGGTCATCGCAATGACGTCACAAAGGTCATCCAATGACGGACGCTCAGGTCAGTGAGATGACGTCATGAGGCGCAACCCTAACCCGGGTTAGGGCGCGGGTTAGGGTCCGCGAATGGGTGGGTGGCCGCCGCCATTCGTGGTGCGAGGCAAGCAGAACAAGAGAGAGCAAGCGGTCGAGGTCGTAGCCGGTAGAGACATCCAAGAGCAACCATGTCGCTTGCGCAGCGCGAGGAGGACATCCAGCGGATGCTGGCCGCCAAGGTCCATGTGGGTACCACCAACTCGGACCACCAGATGGCGCCGTACATCTGGCGCCGCAACAGCGAGGGCGTCCACATCCTCAACATTGGCAAGACCCTGGAGAAGATCCAGCTCGCCGCGCGCATCATCGTGACCGTGGAGAACCCGGCCGACATCGTCGCCGTGTCCGCCCGCCCGTACGGCCAGCGCGCCGTGCTCAAGTTCTCGCACTACACCGGCACCCAGCCGCTCGCGAGCCGCTTCACCCCGGTACCTTTACCAACCAGATCACGCGCAACTTTAAGGAGCCGCGCATCCTGATCGTGACCGACCCGCGCATGGACTCGCAGCCGGTCGTCGAGGCCTCGTACGTCAACATCCCCGTGATCGCCCTGTGCAACAGCGACTCGCCGCTGCGCTTTGTGGATGTTGCCATCCCGGCCAACAACCGCGGCAAGCACTCGATCGGCCTCATCTACTGGATGCTCGCCCGCGAGGTGCTCCGCCTGCGCGGCACCATCTCCAGCATCGAGCCCTGGAGCGTGTCCGTCGACCTCTTCTTCCACAAGGAGCTCGATGAGATCGAGAAGATGGCCGAGGACAAGGCCGCCGCCGCCGCGCTCGCCGCCCAGGCCGCCGCCCAGCAGCAGCCGGGCTACGAGGCCCCGGTCGACCCTGCCTACCAGCAGTTCGAGTCCGTCGAGGGCGCCCCCGCCGCCCCGCAGATGGGCTTCGAGGCCGCTCCCGCCCAGCCGGGCTTTGAGGCCCCGGCCGCTGGCTTCGAGGCCGCCCCGCAGCAGCAGCAGCAGTGGACGCTGCCGCGCAGCCGCCGGTGCCCCCCCCCCCAGGACTGGACCCAGTAATCCTTCGTGCGCCTTTATTGGTCTCGCTTGTGACGCCCTCCTCGCTCTTGACCTGGTCCCGCCTCCTCCACGCCGCCCTCTCCAGCGAGTCCGCATGCATACGTTCGCCATGGTGGTGCGCCTCGTCGTGGTACGCCAACACAAATACCGTACCGGTACCGCGGTACGGTACACCGGTACCGGTACCGCCACCCGTTGTGGGTTCCGCGATAGTTCTGGAAAGGTTCTGTGGTAATTTGCGGGCGATTGTGAACGAGTTCGCGTCCGGTTCCGGGCTTTCGCGTTGCGTTTTTTCGGCACCTGACAATCGCGAAGAGGAGACGAGGGAGGTCGACGGCGAGGTCGAGGCCTGGGTCGCCGCTGGACGAGCAGAGCCCGCCACGCACCTCGCGCGCCGCGGCCCCTTGGCTGGTGCCCGGCAGCAGCGCCGCGACGGCCGCCCACCCGGCGGGCGGCGCATGCCCCATCTGACCAAGCTCTGGTACGCGCTTGGCGCCTGCCTTGGCGTGGTCGTCGCGCCCGTCGTCGTGTCCGCGGGCTTCCTGCTCGCCTCGCTGCTCTGTCTGCTCCTGCTCGCCGTACTGCTGCTGTTGCCCCTGGCGCGCGCGATACTGCCCGAGCCAGCATCAGAGCAACTCGCGCAGCTGGGTCCGAGGGCTTGCGAGGTCGCGATGAACTGGATCATGCAGAAGGACCTCTTCGACCAGGCCACGTCGGAGGTCAAGACGGTGATGAGCCGACCGCCGATGCGGCGGCGGCGGCGGCAAAACCCCGCGCGCGGCGCCTTCGGGCTGCTGCACGAGCGCGAGCTCGGCTTGACGCGGCCAGCGGCCGAGGACGCCCGCGAAGAAGCGCCCGCGAGCGTTCTGGCCGCGGCGAACAAGCACGAGCAGCAGGTGCCGTCCCTCGTGACGCGCGTTCGCACCTCGCTGCAGCCTGTGCAAGGGTGGTTTTGCCTCCACGGCCGCCGCTGCCGCGGCATGCACGGTGAGCGGCCGCGGGAGCACGCGCCGCCCGCGAGCCGTCCAACTTTATGGACGCCAACAAGCGCGAGGCCTGGACGCAAGAGTGCCTCACCCTGCTGGGCGAGGTCACGCGGCTTGTCTGCGACTTGCCCATGGACGCCGGGCTGCGCGAGATGCTCCCCGGCCGGCCCCTGGCCTTTGTCGTGTGCGGCGGCGCGGACGCCCTCGTCGAGTTTATCCTCTGCACGGTGCCCGAGGCGCTCGGTGGCCGCGGCCGCGACGTGCCGTTCCTGCGCGACAACCGGCCCGTGCAGCCTGGTTGCGACGAGTACATGCTCGGCCTGTGGGCCACGAGCCTCGAGATCCTGCGCGAGGTGTGCCTCTGCATCCCGTCCTTTTGCGAGCGCCTGGGCCGCCGCCGCGACCTGCTGCGCTGCGTCTTCGAGCTTATGCGCGTGCGTCTGCTCTTTGACAGCGCGCTCCATCTGGCAGAGGAGCTGCTGTGCGGTAGTGCCGACACAGTGGACATCGCCGTCGTGCCCGACCTTGACGGACTCGTGCGTGGCCTCGACGCTGTGGAGCTGACCAAGTTTTGTCACGTCCTGGGAACGCTCGTGCAGGACCGGGAGGAGCTCCTGGGCGGCGAGCAGGCGCTCTGCCTGGAACTCATGCGGTCGCGCGCGCGGAGCAGCCGCGAAGATGTGGTGATGCACACCAGGAGCGTCTCGTGGCCTCGCCCTTCATCCTGCAGCGCATCGTGCACGTCCTGCGCCGCGAGGCGTCTCGCTCTCTGGGCCGCCTGGGTCGTCACAGATCACGCGCGCAGCGCCTTGGCGGCGCAGGGCCCGGCCTGGCGGGTGGCCCGGTGGACGACGAGGCGCCGCTCGAGCTCCCGCCAGACGCGTACCGCAACGCCAACCTGACCCCGCTCGAGCTCTGGCAGATGGTGCAGGAAAACCTGAGCGGCGCCGAGCCGGCGCGCCAGAGACAGCTGGCGCAGCTGCTCTTCATGGCGCTCAACAACTCCCACGGGCTCCTTGGGGGCAGTGGCGCGCGCCGGCGCGACGACTGGGCGGCGATGCCCGACCGCTTTCGCCAGAAGCCTTGGCTCTCCGTGCGGCATTGTTCGCCTCGGGCGAGGATTCCGCCAGTGCGGCGGCCCAGCGGCGGCACCGGCGGCGGCGGGAGCTGCTGGGCCTCGTCGCGGCCCCGGAGCCGCTGCACTTGCGGGACCGGCGCATGCGGCCCGGGAGGGGGCCGCAGCGGCAAGCACCAGCCTTGCGACGGCTATCGCTGCGGCCGCTCCCGCTGGCGGCGGGCCCGCCGGACGTTTTCTGACCGCGACGCTGCACGAGGCGCTCAATACGGTGCTGCGGTTCGCCAACATCGATTCGGCGCGCATCCGACTTGGGGAAGAGGATCAAAGCGGCGGTGGAGAGACAGGGCAGCAGCAGGAGGACGACATGCGCGATCCACACCCTCAGGCGGACGCCGGTGACGACGAGGTGCAAGACCTGCACGACGAGAGATGCACCGCATGGTGCTGCAAGAGGCCTCAATGCTCGTGGAGGTGTTCTTCGTGCTGGCCGTGCTGGCCGGCGGCAAGGCGCGCGCCCGAGCCAACGAGCTCTTGGCGAGCTTTGGCATCATCGACGTCCTCGCCGACCTGTTTCCTCTAATGGGCTGGGAGCGCGACGACCACGAGGACGCGCACGAGGGCGGCGGCATCCACGGCGCGAACTGCGAGTGCAACCCGGGCAGCGCGCTCAAGATCCAGTTCCTGCGGCTGGTGCACAACTTTTGCGATCGCGACCACGCCTGTCGCGACAACAAGCGCCTGCTTTTGTCCCCGTTGGACCTCCGCGCAGTGGAGCTGCTGCGCGGGGACGCGCCGCTGGCTGACCGCATGGCCGCCGCGGCGGCGCTGTACCAAGAGCCGCAACAGGACCAGGCCGGCCTGCTGGTCAACCTCGTGCGGCTGCTGCTCACCAACTCGCACTCGCAGTACCGCTTCTGGCTAGCGATGGCCATTGAGTCGTTCCTTCGCGGCGCCTCGCCCGAGGAGCAGCTCTTGCTGTCTTCGCTCGGCCTCATGGACCACTTGCTGACGCAGTTCCTGGACAACACGGCCCAAGCGCAGGACATGGTGCAGATGGACTTTGACCTCTTTGGCGTACTTGTGTGCTTCAACCGCGATCAATTTGAGCTGCTGGACAGCAAGCTTGACGCCGACCGCTTCCAACGCCTCGCGCGCCTGGCCACCACGCACCTGGTCGACTCGAACGTCTTTATCCGCACGGTGATCATGTCGCTTGCGGCTTTCCGCAGCGAGGGCCGCCCACTTCCGCCCGATCACTTTCTCGAGCGCTTTCTGCGCGAGCACTCGGCGGAGATCTTGCAGAGCCTCATGACGAGCGTGCAACTAGAGGCAGTCTCGCAGGAGAATATTTGCTGCATCAACACGGCGCTGCTCATGCTCGTGCAAGCGCGGCGCGACGGCGACCTGGCCGAGACCCTTAGAGCCGTCGAGGACTTTGCGCCCCGCCGCGTGACCACTGCCGCCGACGACGCCAATGTCGCCCCCGCGGCCACCCAAGACGCCGCCGACGGCGAGTCCGGCACCGCCGTGGCGGAGGAGCCGGAGGAGCTGCAGCCTTCAGAGGAGGCGGCGGCCTTTCCGGGCCAGGGTGGGCCGGCGCTGGCCAACTTTCGGCGGCTGCTCTGGTTCTGGCGGCAGCACTACCAGCAGCGTGCAAGCTCTGACCGGCAGAGCCTCACTGCGTCGTCGCGCATCCCGTTCGAGGAGTGGCGCGAGCTCGTGGACGTGCTGTGCGCGGACGATGGCGGCCCCTGCTCCTTGCTCCGCCGGGGCCAGCGCCTGCGCTTCCCCGACCTGATGGACCTCTTGCTGGCCTAAAAGATGCATCTTCATCACTTCGTTCGTCACATCTCAGTCACAGCTCGAGGTGCTCCCTTGCTAAGAGCGGGCTCGGCGCGCCCAGAATCGCCTCGAGCTCTGCCGGGCACTCTCGAGCAAAGTTCTCGAACGGCGAGCTGCGGAAGGTGGTGCTGCGGCCAGAGGACGAGGTTCTCGCGCCAGCCGAGGGTGAGCGGCTCGCTGCCGTGCCACAGCTGCCCGACGTGCAGCACCGCGGCGTTCTCCGGGTGCCGGAGGGCCACGCGAGGCAGCTCGTCGCCCATGGGGCCTTCGAAGAACACCTGGCCGCCCTCGAGCTCAATGCTGCGCCACAAGCACACGTTGAGCGTCACCTCGGCCAGGTCCATGTGCCGGTCGAGCTTGACGTCTCCGCGCGGACCCGGCTGCTCCTCCCCGGCAAGGCGGCCGCCCGCCTGCTCGTAGCGGATCGTGAAGGCGTGGTGCGAGTCGAGCGGGCCGTAGTCGGGCAGCAAATGCTGGCGCAAGGGCTCGAGCACGTGGGCAAGCAGGCCGTCAAGCAGCGGCCGCAGCCCGAGCTCCTCAAGCATAAAGCCGTATCGGTTCATGGTATTTGGTCGCGTCCAGCGGTGGCCGTTTGGTCCGCGCGCGGCGTGCTCGAGCTCCTCGCGGAGGAGCTGCAGAAAGCGCGGCGAGAAGAAGTCCCGGATCAGGAACACGGACCCACCCGTTCCCGCGACGGGCTCTGCCGCGCCCGCATTGACCCGCGTGAGAAGCGTCGGGTGCAGCCACTGACCATCGTCCCAGTCGCGCAGCTCAGGGTGCAGCGCGGTCCAGTTGCCAGTGGCCGCGGCGCGCGCCGCCGTCCAGGCAGCCTGCGTTTCGACCGTCTCCTGGCGCTTTCTCGCGGCCTGGTGCGCATGGTCGCGCATGGCCTCGCGCTGTGCGGCGTCCAGGCCGCCCGGGGGCGCCACGAACGCCAAGACACGTCGGTCACCGGCGACGACCTCGCTAAAGCCCTCGTCCAGCCGGCAGGGCGCTTGGCACTCTCGCGTGGTCCACCGCGGCGCCGGCGGCACCTCAAACTTCCACACGCTAGCGCCGGTGCCGGACGCTTCCGTATCGCGCCGCAAGCGGCCACCGCCGTCAAGGGCGACCAAGTCGCCCTCGCCCTGGACAAGTGAACCGCGCGTCACGCACTCGACGCTCTCGCCACGCGCCACACCGGCGATTGACATCGCCGCGACCACGACCGCCTTCATGTCGCCGCCAACCTCGAGACCTCGATCTGGATCTCGATCTCGATCTGGATCTCCATCTCGATCTTGGCCTCGCAGTCCATCTCCTCCAGCCTGGAACCAAAATACCGTAGAACCATGCGTCGCCGTTTTTTCGCGCTTTGCGCTTGGTTCTCAGTACGTTCCGTACACGTTCCGCCGGGAAAGAGAAGACCCGATCGCAGACTCCGGCAAGGGTCCAACTCGGGACAGCGGCGGATGCGCGAGGCGGCGCCGGCAGCGGCGCCACCGGCTCCGGCGGCGGCTGTGGCTGGGGCAGCGCTCGCGGCGCTGCTGGCACTGCTCGCAATTGCCCGCTTCCCGCTCCACCCCTCGCGAGGTGCCCTCGATCTCGCACCAGCCGGAATCGCGATCCTTGGCGCCGTTGGTGCTGCCAGCGCCGTGATATGGCTGCGCCACGCTGCGGGCTGGGCCGCGCTCTGGCCGCACCGCTCGCTCGGCTCGAGCAAGCCGTCCGATGTTGCCGTATCCGCCCGCCAACGCGCCGAGGACGGCCGAGAGACCGCGCAGCAGCACGCCGCGTCCTGCGTGCGTCGAGGCGTTCTGCTGGGGAAGCCCGCCGTCGGCCGCTCTCGGCGGCGAAGATATCGCCGCGACCAATGGATGCTCGGTGCCGCTCGGCGAAGGCCTGGGCGCTCAGCCGCCGGCCGCCGTGGCGGTGTACGGGCACCGCGTGCTGCTCGCCGACGCGGCAGGGCACCTGTTTGAGGCGGCCACCGGGACGTTGCGGCCGCTGCTAGCCACGCAACGAGCCCTGTGCGGCGTGAGGGTGCAGCACGTGGCGTGCAGCGCGCGGCATGCTGCGGCCGTCAGCGCTGCCGGCGCCGTCTTCACCTGGGGAAGCGACAGCCACGGGCAGCTGGGCCAGGCCACCGAGCCCACGGCCGAGCCGCTCCCGGACGGCGTGGACGCGCCGCGCCGCGTGGCCGCTCTCGCGGGCGTGCGCGTGCGGCGCGCGGCGTGCGGCGCGCGGCACACTCTGCTTGCCACGACAAACGGGCTGCTCTACTCGTGCGGCGACGGCACGTGCGGCCAGCTCGGACATCGGGACAGGCCAAAGATGCTCGCGTGCCCTCGCCGCGTGCACGCTGTGCCAGTGCACGGCAAGGCGGGCGCCGTGCGCGAGCGGCGCATCGTGGACGTCGCTGCCGGCGACACGCACTCCCTGGCCTTGGACGCCGAGGGCGGCGTTCTGGGGTTTGGGTCGCGCGTAGCCGCCTGCGGCGCCTCCCCTGCCGTGGTATCCGGGGCGATGGCGTCACCGCGCGGCGCGGAGGACGACGCGGCAGGGGCGCAGGCGGTGCCAGAGGCGCTGCGCGCGCTGCGCGCGCTGCGCCCTCGAGAGCGGTTCGTCCGCGTCTTTTGTGGCGCGCGGTATAGCGCGGCCCTCGCGGCTTCCGGCGCGGTCGTCACGTGGGGCCATGGCACCTTTGGCGAGCTCGGTCGCCCTGGAACGGCAGCGCCGGCGAGAGTGCCGCTTCCGCGGGTTGAGACGCTCGCGTGCGGTGCGCATCACGCGGCTGCTTTGGTGGAGGGCGGCCGCGTGCTGGCCTGGGGCCGCATGTCCGCGCGTTGGCATAGCACCAGCCCGAGGGCTCTGGCCGCGCCTCCGCCGGCCAGCGAGGGCAGTGGGCCTGCGCTCTTGGCCTGCGGTGGCAGCTTTACGCTATTACTGCGCGGGCCGCTGCGGGCGCCAGGCACGCCGACTGGGCCGCCGCTAGCTGAGATCGTGCCCGACGGCGACGCCGTGCGGGCAGAGCAACGCCTGGAGCGCAAGTGGCGCGAGGCGTTGCGCGCGTCGGACTGGCGCTCGGGGGCGCCGCCGCCGGGCAAGCTCTGGCGCCGCGGCGGCGTGCCCGCGGCCCTGCGCGGCGAGGTGTGGCCCCGCATGCTCGGCAATGGGCTTCGACTCAGCAAGGCGACGTACGACGCACTTTTGGCGCGACGCCAGCGCTGCGGCTGCGATGCGGCAGCGGTCGCCCTCATCGAGGCGGACCTGCCGCGCACGTTTCCGACGCTCGGCTTGTTTGGGGCGCGAGCGCCGTTGGGCATGCCGCTTCTGCGGATGCTTGACGCTCTTGCGAGCCTCCGACCCGAAACCGGCTACGTGCAGGGCATGTCGTACCTCGGCGCGCTGCTGTTGCTGCACGTGGAACCAGAGTGGCGCGCCTTTCAGTGCCTCGGCAACCTCGTGCTGCGCGAGCACCTGTTCGCCTTCTTTAGGCTCGAGAGGGACCTCGTCTTTAGCTACTACGAGCTATTCGAGCGCGCCCTGGAGGCGAACGCCGCCGCGCGGCCGACCACCTCCGTAAGTGCGGCTGCGCGCCACACCTGTATCTATTCGGCTGGCTTCAGACCTTGTTCGCCAAGGTATTGCCCGTCGCGACCGCCGAGCGCCTCCTCGACTGCTTTCTGGCCGAGGGCTCGCGGGTCGTCCTCCGCGCAGCCGTGGCCGTCGTCCAGATATTCCAGACAAGGCTTCTCGCGGCTGGCTTCGAGGGGTGCTCCAAGCTCCTAAGCGCCTCGCCCGGCCAAGAGGCCGTCTGGGCAGAGGAGGTCACGGAGGAGGCGCTATTCAAGGCCATGGACGAAGTGCGCCTGCCAGCAAAAGTGCTGCAAGGCCTGCAGGACAACGTAAACATGTAACCATTGCTTTTGCGCGCCCCGGCGGTCTTTGCTGACAAGGTTGTCCAGGCCGCCTCCCGACTTGCTTGCATGGATCGCGCCGCCAGTGGTTGCGCCATCGACAGCAGTTGGCAAGCTGCCGCCCATGGAAACATGGAGGGGCCTGTACCAGCACAGGCCAGAGTTGTTGCCCGCTTGAAGGCCCAGCTTGCTGAGGCGTTCGTAGATGACGCCGCGGCCCGCGTTGTGGGCCACCGTGCTTGCGGAGGAGCGCGTCGGTTTGCGGAGCCCAGACGCGCCGCAGCCGCACCTGGTCCGACTGGTCAGGCCAAGCGGTGCGTTGGCGAGCCAAGGGATGTGGACTGGTATTTGTCTGACTTCACGATCAGTCGCTCGACTACTTAGTGCTCGCACAGGTTTAGCTTGCGCTCCTTGGCATCGTTGAGCCGGTCCTTGTGGAGTTTGCGCTCCTTCATGAGAAGCAAGCGGTGCGCTTCTGCCTTGGCGGGCGCCATGACGCCCTGCTGCCTTGGCACGTCGCTTGTGGAGAGGACGCGGCTGTTGGGGTCGGCCAAGAAGAAGACCACGATGCGCCGCTGCTGCGTCTTGTCGCTCGAGTTGACCATGGGCGCTACCTTGTGGATGTGCGAGTTGGGGAACACCACGAGCCGCCCGCGCGGCGTGCCCACGCTCCCAAGCGGCTGCACCGCCTCCTCGAACATTTTGTTGAGCGTATTTGGCAACGAGAGCCCGTCCACTTGACCGTACCCATCAAAGATGTCCTCACGCCAGTGCTCCTGCTCCCCCGGGTCATGCTGCGCTTGAACAAGATGTCGCCGCCCTCGATGCCCGCGTCGCGGTCGGCGATGAACAGGATAGTGGCAAAGATTCGCTCGTGGCTCATGCCCTCCACGTGCCAGACGCCCTCGTAGCTCTCGCCAGGCGCCAACTCGTAGTCGACGACCTTGGGGTACACCTGGAGGCGCTGCCCGCGCAGCGATTCGATCTTGGCGCGCAGTTTGTCGCGCGCCACGGCCGCTTTGTACACGGCGTCGACGGCGGGCAGCGCGGCCTGCAATACCTTGGCGAGCAGCGCCTCCAGCGGGGCGTCGTCCAGGTTGTTGAGGTAACCCTGCCACTCGCAGCGCCAGTCGTCGGCGGCCACCTGCACATCTGTGGGGAGCCACTGGTACTTGCTGTCCTCAAAGGAGCGGCCCCACATGTCTAGGCCACCTTCACTCTCGTAGTCCTCGTCTTCGTCCTCATCGTCCTCATCGTCTTTCCCCTCCTCGCGGTGGTCTTTCTCCTTAGCGGCCGCAGCCTCGATTTCGGCCAAAGCGCCGTCACGTACGGCGCTCTCCTCGCACGTACGGGTAGAGCGCAGGGTGCACGATATCGCGGACCTTACCATCGCTTCCCGGGTGGTAATCGGCCGGCATACGCGCCTTTAGCGCGTCCACGGCCGCCAAGAGTGCCTCGTGCAGCTCCTCCGGCAGCCACTTGTCGAATACCAAAACGCCTTCCGCGCCGCGCGCTGCGAGGCACTCGTCCCACAGCGCCTCCGCCGCCGCTTCGGCGTCCAGATAGAGCTCATCCAGCGCGAGCTCTAGCTGCAGTTGCGGCTGCACGAGTACGGCGTTAAACTCGGCCTCCTCGGGCATGTCATGCAGCTCGTCAATCTCGCTTTGAGGCACATTGTTCAACCTGATGTACTCCTCCTTGCGTCGTGCGATAACCGTGCATCGGACCGTTTCTGTCACCGCATCGCCTCATCCTCATCCTCATCCTCATCCTCATCCTCATCCTCATCCTCATCCGCACCCTCGTCGTCGTCGCGGTTGACTAGGGGCCACGGAATCTCGTCGCCAGGCCCAGCCTCGCGCAAGAGGCTCCGAACCTCTTCTGGCGGCCGAAGATACATTGGGAGCAACTCTAGCTCCGCCGCGCCGTCCGAGACGCGCACGACGCGGGCACGTGTTTTTAGCTCCTCCGAGACTCCAGGCCGCCGTCGCTTCTGCCCTCTTCGTGACATGGTCTGCGGCCTTTCCGGCCCCTTGAACAGCACAAGGTGGCGCTCTACGTCGGACCAGTCGTACAAGTCGCGTGTCCCCGTCTTGCGTCGCACAACCGTCTTGCCGCGGAGGCTCGCCAGCGACTCGCTGCCACGGGCGATGAGATCGGCGAGGGTGGTCGGTATGCCACACAGCTCGTACAGCCGATGCCAGAAGCGATTCACCGCGCCCAGCCTCGGCACCAGGGCCTCTAGCGGCACCTCGTGCTGCCGGTTGAGGTCCTCCAGCGAAGCGAGAGCCGAGATCCACACGCTGCCATCGGGGAGCACCACGCGGTCGATTAGGCCCAGCGGAAAGCGCAGCGCCTCAATGCGAGGCTGCCGGTCAGGTCGAGCTCACTCAGGCTTTGCCCGACCAGTCCGAGCGGCACGTCGGCGATCTGGGCAGTGTGTCAGCGCCACACGGCAGCCAGCGCCGGCGCGCATGTCATCCGGGAGGTCGCGCAGTGCTGGGAGAGCGTCGAGGATCAAGTCGCCGTCGACGTGCATGCCTCGCCGACCCGCGCGAGATTGGGGCAGTCCACGACGGCCAGCGACCCGCCTTCCACGCGCATGCCCACCGGCAACGCCTCGAGCGCGACACTGCCGCGCACATGAGGCCACGAACAAAGGGCATCTCCTCCTCGGCAAAGTCGTGCACCAAGCGCCGAACGGCGGTCAAGTCCTCCGCGCGCTGGCGGCCACCCAAGCGAGAGGCGAGCTTGATGGCCCCGTGCAGGGCGTGGAGGTACAACCCACTGTGCACCATGCCGTACAGCGGCTTCACGCCGACCTCGGCGAGCATCGCGCGCGCGCTCTCCTCGTCCAGGCGCTCGCCGCGCTGCCAGTCCTGCTGGAGCTTGCGGAAGAGCGGCACCAGTTGGTCGTCGCCTCGAGCCGGCGGTGCGCTGTGACGCGCACATTGCGCGGCATCGACGCCAAGGCCGCGGCCCCCTTGACGTGCATGCTTCTGCGAGCTCGAGCTCCTCGGGCAGGTCGCAAAGCGCGGGACAGCCGCGCAAGAACACAAGCTGGACGCGCGAGAGGCCCGGGCCGCCAGAGCGGCCAGCGCTGCGCAGTCCACCACACAGGAGAGGCAGCTTGCTCTCCGCCGCGGGCAGGACCAGGTCGGTCAACTTGGCGCAACTGCAGACCATGGTGTACGCGGTGTCGCTGACCGCACGCAGCTCGCGCACACCCACGTTGTCGATGTGGAGTGTGCCTGCGAAGCGTAGGCCCTCGGGTATGCTCTCCAATTGCGCCAGGTTGCGAAACCATGCGTGGGCCTCGACGCGCCACTCGCCTTCGAGCTCGATGGTCTCAAGTGCTGGGCACTGGTGGATGTAAGCATCTCGCTGCGGATCGGCCCTTGCACTTGGAGACGCTCCAGCGCGGCCAGGTCGGCCGAGCGCGACCGGCACAAACACAGTGTGGGCCTGTACAAGGCGCAGCCCTGGCAGTTTCTCCAGCGCCAGCTTGCCCTCCAGACGCGTGTCCTCGGGCAAAACGGAGAGCTGCGCGCAGTCCTTTACTGTAAGCGATTGCAGGGCCAAGCCCGCCGGCAAAGCCGTGAGCGCGCCGCAGCCGTCCAGCTGAAGGTCGCGAACCTCGAGGCCCGCGGGCAGGGCCGCGAGCATGCCGCACCGTGAGAGGAAGATCGCGTTGGCTTGCACAGCGTGCGGCTGGCCCACCTGTACCAGCTTGGGCAGGAGCTCACCTTGAGCGCACCGCTGCGTCGTCCCTCAACGTCACAGGCGGAGTAGTACCTACAGTACTGGGTAGCGTGCGCCTCCACCTCGTCCATGGTGTAGAAAACCGCAAAGCGCATGTTCCATAGTGGCCTTTTCTGCCGCCTGGTATGCGTCCTTGTCCGCAGGGTCGACAATGTCGAGCGCTAGGGCGCCGTCCAGCGCCTCGAGGGCGGGCAGTTGGCATCGAAAGCCGCCGCCGGGTCTATGCCAAACAGCCTGTCGCGAGAGCGGGCTTCGCTTGTGTAAAAAGTCGAGCGGTACCTCTGTCCGGTGTCCGGAGAGGCCACGTTGTGGACAAGGCGCAATTTTTGGCACCCGCTGATGGCCAGCATCTCGGGCCACTTGCACGGTCGTTGGAAGCGACTCGAGCTCGGCGAGGTCTCGGAGCGTGACGTTGCACTTGCCAAGAGGAACGGATCGGGGAGCGTCGTGATCGGCAGGTCCTTGAGGACGAGGGCGTGCATCGCCGCTTGCTCGGCCACGCTGGCTGGCAGCTCGCTCATGGCCGGCAGGCCGGAAAGGTGCAGCATCTGGCACTGCAAGTCGCGCGGCAGGTCGGATACGTTGGGGCAGTTAATCACAGCCAGGCCCCGGCAGCGCAGCGGCTCTGGGAGGCGCTCGAGCGCCGCGCAGTCGTGGAGCTTCAATTCACCATCTAGATGGACGTCGCCCGTCAGCCGCACAAGCGCCTTGCATCCGTCAAATGTGAGCTCGGTCACGGCGCAGTGTATCGCGACGCTCTCGAGGCTGCGCACGACTCAAACGTGGCTCGCAGCTCAAGGTGGGGCACAGACTGCCAGCCCGTCCGTGCACCTCAAAGCCTCGCGCGGCTACCCGTCGCTCCAAGCGGGCGCGCTCGACAGCATGACGCTCGCAGCGACCGGACGAGTTGCCACAGACTGTTGGCCTCGTCGTCAAGGCCACCGTCGCCAAACGCGATGCTGCGCAGCCCTTTACAATCATGAACGCTGAGCTCGAGCACACGCGCGCGCCGCCAAAACCGGAGGCGCCGTGCAGTTCCTGATTTCCAGCGAGCACGCTTGCATGCCGCGAGGCAGCGTCTCTAGCTTGTCGCAGTTCGCGACTCGGCACTGCGCGCCTCCAATTGCGCAGCGTCGGCCACGTCGATCCGCACCAGAGCGGGGCAATATCTGACGATCATCGTCTTTGTGACGCACATCGTGCCCAAGTTTAGCGACGCCAACGCACGAGCTCTGATAGGACCAGAACCTCCAGCTCGCGCACAAAGCTCAGGTCCAGGCGCACCAGCGAGTCGCAGGACCCGATTCTCAGCTCGCGGATGCCTGCAGAAAGGCAAATCGGCGAGATTCGCGCAAGACTCGACCTCGAGATCCTCGGCCCGACTCGCCTCGAGGACCTGCATCCCGCTGTCGACGACCGTCACCTGGCCGTGAGGACCACCGTAAGCGTGGAATCTCCGCATCTTTTTGGGCGAAAACTCATCGTGTAGCTCGTACTCGGTCAGGGGTCTCTGGGTTTGCTCCGGTTCGTGCTTTCGTGCCGCCACGGCGATGGCGACCGAGCTTGCGTCGATATTGCGCAGCACAACCCCGCCGACGACCTCTCGCAAAAGGTTTGCTGGGATCAAACCACCGAGCTCACCGCAGTCCACGTCGAGCTTGCCTTCCCAGCGCCCGTCGCCAAGATATGTGCAACTCGCCTCGCCGACCTCTGCGCAGACCTCCTCCACAAAGGCCTCGCGCGCTTTGGCTGGTCCGCCGTGGGCGCGTCGCCAGCCCAGGCACGCAGATCCTGCATGGGGTCCTGCAGCGCCTCCTGCTGCTCTTCCTCCGCCGTCCTGCGTCGCAAGCTCAGTCGCCGGCTGACACGCTTCCACATGGACCCCGCCCCCTCTAGCAGCCCTAGCAACTAGAGACCAGGATCCAGACGAGATGCGAGGTACGCGCGTCGCACTCCCGCCCACCGATCTCGTGGCGCTCGCCGAGGCGCTGTGCAGCGCTCTCACCTTCTCGCTCACCTTCTCCCTCTGCGGCACGTGCTCGTACCGGTACCGTACCGGTACGTACCGGTACCGGCACGTGTACCGTGGTACCGTACACGGTACAGTGCCACAGTACACTACCGCGGTACACGGGACAGCTAGTCCATGCGGCGGCAGGCGCTCGGCTCTGGCGCCGAGGGCGGCCTTGTGGCCGCGCGTGGCGGGCACAAGGCTTGCGCGAGTCGGCTGTGCTGGCGGGCGCGGCACCGACGTGTGCGCGGTGTGGATCATAAATCTGGCCTGGGAAGAATGATTGCGGGCAGGTTGAGGACGCTGAAGCCGCCGCCGCCGCAGGACGGTGGGCTGCGCGAGGGACGCTGCGATGCCAGCGCCTTGCCAGCACGCCTCTAACGGGGCATCGCTGCCGCGCGAAAGGGGAGGCAGGACCGCTGGGCTTGACTTGGAAAGCAAGTGCAAGATACCGTGTAGTTTACCGCGACGGCGGCGGCGGCAGCGCCGCGAGTGGGCGAGAGGGCTCGATCGAGAGGGCTCTATAGCGACCAGTCCACTGGGTCCTTGCCCATCTTGGCGAGCAATGCGTTGGCGCGAGAAGCACTTGCTGCCGATGAACGGCTCCTTGGTCTTGGTGGCGGACAGCGGCGACGGGTGGCTGCAGGTGACCACGCGGTGCCGCTTGCGGTTGATCATGGGCAGCTTCTTCTGAGCGGGTTTCCCCCACAGCATGAACACGACGCCCTCCTTCTCGCGGTCCACGGTGCGGATGACCTCGTCGGTGAACCGCTCCCAGCCCTGGTCCTTGTGCGAGTTTGGCTGCGACCGCCGCACAGTGAGCACCGCGTTGAGCAGCAGGACGCCCTGCTTGGCCCAGGCCTGCAGGTTGCCGCCGCCGCTCTCGTTCTTGGCGCCGACGTCGCTGGCGGCCTCCTTGAGCATGTTGCGCAGGCTTGGTGGCACCGGCACGCCCGGCGCACCGAGAACGACAGCCCGTGAGCTTGCCCGGGCCCGTGGTAAGGATCTTGGCCCAAGATGACCACCTTGACGTTGTCGAAGGGGCACAGGTCGAAGGCCGCGTACTGCTGTTCGGCCGGGGGTAGATGGGCACGCTGCCCTGCCGCTCGGCCTCCAGGAACTTCTGAAGCTTGGTAAAGTACCCTTGCGCGCCTCGGCCGCCAGGTGCTTGGCCCAGCCGGCCTCCAGGGCCAGCGCGCTAGCGGTATCGGCCGGCTCAGCGGCCGGCTCCGCCGCGGCGTCGGCCTTGGCGGGCTCTTCCGCGACGGGTGTCGCGCCGCTGCTGCTGCTGCTGGCGGCGGGGCGGCGGGAGCGGCGTGGCGGCGGGCGGAAGCTCATCGTCAGTGCCCTTGGCCTTCTTGGACGAGCCGGCGGCAGGGCGCTGCTGGCGCGCTTGCCCAGCGGGGAGGTCGCCGCGGCAGCCTTCTTAAAGAAGTTGGTCATCGACGCTTGCGACATGATGTGGATCTGCCCCTGTCCCTTCTGCTCCTACGCCAAGTTGCCCTGCGCGTTTCGCAGCTGGTGCGTTTCGGATCCATTCCTCCCAAATGACCTCTCCAGGTAAGTTGTTCAGACGCAGAATGACCTGGGACACGTCATTCCGCTCACCAGGCCGAGGTGTGAGTTTGACGTGGAGAGGTCATTGCACAACTGCAAACCCAATCGCGATGACCTGCGCAGGTCGTTTGCTCAGACCCGAATGACGGTATGCAGGTCATCGCATTTCACCTTGGGCAGGTGAATCGTGGACGTGCGCAGTGATTGGGATGACGTAGCGACGATGAGTCGTCGTGAACAAGATCGAGCTGTGGCTGGACGCGAGCGAGTCGAGCCATGGGGAAGCGACGCGGGGAGGAGGCTGGCATCGACATCCACGTGGACAAGGACGTCTACGAGGCGCGCTCCAGGGATGACGAGGTGCCTCTGGCTCCCGCGCCCGTGGCCGCGGCCAGCGGCCAGCGCGTGATCAAAAAAGTCAGCGATCGGTTCAAGACGGGTGGCAGCAGCAATGGCAGCAGCGGCGGCGGCGTCAACCCGTTCGCCAACGTGACTCTGGCGCCCAGCTTGAGCATTCAGAGCACGGCGAGCAGCATCAGCAGCAGCACACGACCAGCTCCTCGAGCAGCTTTATGGGCGCGAGCAGCGAGCCCTCGGACGAGCAGCTCAAGGACGTTGCGGCGCTCAACATCAAGTTTTGCAGCTGGGTAGAAGCGCAGATGCGCTCCAGCGAAAGCGTGTCGCTGGTCGACGGCGCGCGCAAGTACATCGACTACGCGGAGGAGATGAAGAAACGTGCGCCAACCACGGCCGGCCAGCCGTCGGCGAGCCTTCCTGCGGCGGCATCGCCGACCAAGGAGGTGGAGGCCAAGTCGACCAGCACACCGCTCTTTGGCGGGAGCGGCAAGGGCAGCGCCGGCGGTCTCTTCGGGAGTACGGGCGCCGGCGCTGGCGGACTCTTTGGTGCGTCGTCGTCGTCGTCGTCGTCGTCGTCGTCGTCGTCGTCGTCGTCATCGTCGTCGTCGTCGTCTCCCAATGGTGGCACCTCCAACGGCGGCAGTGGCAGCCTCTTTGGTGGCGCTTCTAGTGGCTCCGGTAGCAGCTCTCTTTGGCGGGAGCAGTGCGCCAAGCGGCGGCGGCGGCGGCCTCTTTAGCGGGAGCAGCGCGCCAAGCGGCGGCGGTGGCCTCTTTGGTGGGAGCAGCGCGCCAAGCGGCGGTGGTAGCCTCTTTGGCGGGAGCAGCGCGCCAAGCGGCGGCGGTGGCCTCTTTGGCAGTGCCGCGCCAGCAGCAGCAGCAGCGAGTGGTGCAAACGGCACCCAGGCAGAAGACGACGATAAGCCGCAGGAGACAGAGGAGAAAACGGAGGTGGAGGAAGCGCTCGCGGAGAACGAGGAGCTGCAGTTCAAGACGCGGGCCAAGGTGTACTGCCTCAAAGAAAACGAGTGGAACTCCAAGGGGGCGGGCAATCTCTCCGTGATCCTGGACACGGATCTCGAGCGGCGCTTTGCTGTGCTGCGCTCCGACTCTGGTCGCGTCTTGTGCAGCATCCCGCTGGGGAGCACAGTGAAGCCCGAGGTGGACGCCGCCAAGAAGGTGGTCTCCTTGGTGGCGGTCTCGTACAAGAGTAGCGACGATGGCAGCGCCGAGGCCGAGAACGACGGCAAGCCCATGCCGTTCCGATCCGCGTGGGCAAGCCCGAGTTGGCCGAGGAGCTGGGCGGCAAGTTGCGGTCATGATGAAAACAAAAGGAAGGAAATTGAGGCAGGCCACACACAGACCGTTCCACCGTCTTGGGGTTGCCGGCCTTTCCCGTAGTCCCTTGAGCGCGCTTGGATGGCAGAGCGCCGGCAGCGCCCCCCCAGCGCGCGGCAAGCACAACGGAGACTTTACCAGGTACGCGCAGCCAACTGCGACCAGCGCAAGCAAGGCCCTGAAGGCGCGCCTTGCGCTGCGCCGCGCTTCAGCCAAGCCGCCAGCCCCTGCATTGGGACCCGCGAGGTCGAACGACGCGGCCGGCAGCGCAATGTAACAAGCACTCGACACCCCCGCCACCGCTAATGAGCATCACACGCCCCGAGCTCGAGCCGCGGCAGCTAGGGCATCGGCGAACGTCGCGCGAGGCCCGCGCATCCACCACGTGGCGCAGGGCGCTCCGTGCGGCGTTCGTCGCGCCTCCGTCGCAAGGAGCATCCGCGTCTGAGCAGCCGCCCAAAGATCCAACAGCAGCTTGGCTTGCCTGCTTGCTTGCCTGCGCGGCGATCGACGGTTGACGGTCGCGGCCAGAGACCGCGGCGCGACGCGGCGGCGCGCGCGCGCCCGCCTGGCGAGCCGCGACCTGGGCCAGCCTCCTGGCCGCGAAGATTGGCCGCCGGGCCTGGCGGTGAGGCTTCAGGCGGCATGAGTGGGGCATGAGCGCCCCACAGAACGACAAGGCGGTGCGACCGCGCTTTAGCAAGGGCGATCGCGTGCTGCATACCCGCTCACAGGATGGGGTTGTACGCCAGGGCGAGGTTGCGGCTGTGCACACTGAGGACGCGGTCAACGGCGTGTATTACACGGTGCGCCTCGTCAACGGGCACGAGCTACAGGCTAACGAGAGCAGACTGCGGCGCGAGTTTGACGAGCAGCTCATCGAGCGGCGCTTCCAGGAGATGACGGGGCAGATGGAACAGCACCTGAAAGAGATGTATGACCTGCTCCAAGGGCAAGTAAAGGAGCACTTTGCCAAGCTCGAGCAGCAGATGCAAGAGGAAGTGCACAAGCAGGTGCAGGCGCGATTGCGCGATGTCGGCCAGTTCTCACCAATGGCCAACGGCGGCATCGGGCGGCATCGGCGGCATCGGCGGCGGCGGCGGCGGCGGCGCAGTGTTGGAGGAGACGAGGCTGGAGGACGCGCTGGAGAGGAACGAAAAGCTCCAAGCCAGGATGCGTGCCAAGGTGTACTGCCTCTACGGCGGAGAGTGGAAGTCCAAGGGCGTGGGCAACCTCTCGGTGATCCTGGACACCGACGACAACCGACGCTTCTTGGTGCTGCACTCTGACGCGGGCCGCAACACATGCACGATCCCGCTGGGCGTCACGGTCAAGCCTGGAGCGGATGTCGCCAACAAGGTGGTCTCGTTCGTGGCAGTGTCGTACTCGAAGAGCCAGTCGGGGATGCCCATGGCCGAACACGGCGGCCGGCCCGTTCCGTTCAAGATTCGGGTCGCCGAGCCCGAGGATGCGCTGCGCTTGAGCAGCGCCATGCAATCAAGCCACCACTAGCTCAAAGTAGTAGAGAACAGTAGCGGGAGAGACGAGGCGAGCGCCTGTAGAAGAGTGTTTACGTTGAAGAGGAGGCGGCCTTGACTAGGGCGGCGAGCTTGCCGTCGGGCTTGTCCAGCAGCGCCTCGGTGCGGTCAAACTCGGCCACAACGCCCTTGTCCATGACCAGGCACATGTCCAGGTCCAGGATGGTGTCCAGGCGGTGGGCGATGACGAGCATGGTGCAGCCCGGAAAGCTGTTGCGGATGCTTGTCTGGATGAGCGCGTCCGTCTCGTGGTCGATACTGGCGGTGCCTCGTCCAGCATGACGATCTTGGACTGGCGCAGCACGGCCCGGGCGATGCACACGAGCTGTCGCTGGCCCACGGAGAGGTTCTCGCCCCCTTGCGAGATCTGCGAGTCGAGGCCCTCGGGGAGCGCGTCCACGAGCTTGTTGAGGTGCGCCTTGGCCACGGCACGCTGCACCTCCTCCTCCGAGTAGATGTCAAAGGGGTCGAGATTTTTGCGCAGCGTGGCCGTGAAGAGCACAGGGTCTTGCGGGATGCAAGTGATGGCGCTGCGCAGGTCTTTGAGCGTGAGGAGCGAAATGTCCTGCCCGTCGATCTCGATACGGCCCTCCGAGATGGGCGCGAGGCGGAAGAGCGCCACCATGAGGGTGCTCTTGCCCGAGCCCGTGGCGCCCACGATGCCCACCTTGCGGCCGGCGGGCACGCTAAAGTTGACACCGCGGATAGCCGGCTCGAGGGTCGCCCGGTAGCGCAGCGCGACGTCAATAAAGTCGAGCTTCCCGCCGACGGGCCAGCCCACGGGCGCCGCGTCGCCGCCCTCGTGCTCCTCGTTGCGGATGCTCGAGTACTCTACGATGCGCTCGACGGCATTGAGCTTGGATTCGACCTGCGTGGCCATCTGGACCGAGATGTTGAGGTTGATGACAATGTTGAGCGAGTAGGCGATGGCCAGGCCTGCCAGGCCCGGCGGGGCCTCGGTCGCCACAATGGCCACGGCAGTTACCAGGACGATGAGCGCCCCGAGCATTTCCAGCCGCATGGAGAGCCACACCTGGATGGCCTCCAACGCAAAGTGCGCGCGTGGTTTCGGCCCACCAGGCTGCGGGCCACGCGCAGCCACTTGCCCGTGCGGTCAAATGCCTTGAGCGTGGACGAGCCCTGCAGGGTCTCGGCCAGGTGGCTGTACACGGGCTGCGCAGCACCGACTCGATGCGCTGCGCGCTCACCGAGCTGCGCCGGTAGTACTCGCGGATACCCAGGTAGATCAGCATGAAAGGCACGACCGCGGCGAGAAACTCGGGCACCGTGAATGAGATGAGCACCACGATGCCCAACACCCGCACCAGTGTCATGATGAGCCACTGCATCTGCTGCGGGAGCATTACGTCCACGTCGTTGGTGTCCTTGCTGAGGCGATTGAGCACGCGGCCCAGCGGTGTGGCCCAGAAAAAGGTCATGGGCAGGAGAAATACGTTGCGCTGCAGCCCACGTACAGCGTCTTGCAGGCCTCGATGGAGAAGGCCGCGTACGCGAGCGCGCGCAACATGAGCACCAAGAAGAAGCCGACCGTGATGCCAAAGTAGACGCCCAGAAAGGTGCGCTCGGACACCTCGCCGGCCTCTTGCTGCGAGTAAAAGGCCAGCCAAGAGTCGATGCTCAGAAACACCGCCTCGGTCACGAAGAAGGACAGCACCACAAGTGCCGCCAGCACCCAGGACTGGCCCGTGCCCGCCAGCCAGTACGCCTTGACCGTGCTCGAGGACACCTGGCCCTTTTGCCGCGCCTCTTCTTGGACAAGCTTGCCCTTGGCGGTGGCCTTGTCCGTAGTGACCTTGTCTTCGAGCCGGATCCCAGCCGTGCCGAGCGCCTTGGCTGCCGCTGCGCCGGCGCCGCCGGCCTCTACTTGCGGGTCGCTCTTCTTTTCGAGCCCCTCGAGCAGGGCCGAGGCCCCCTCCGGCGCGGCTGACTCGGCCGGCTGCTCGAGCGCGTACCGCTCCTGCAGCGCGCGCACCTTGCCGCCCTCGCGCGAAAGCAGGTCCGCCACCAGGCCCTGCTCGGCGATGCGGCCGTCCTCGAGGAGGATCACCCGGTCCATCTGGTCGAGCAGGTGCAGTTGGTTGGTCACAAAGATGCGCGTGGAGCCGCGTAGCGCAGAGTCCTTGCCATTGCTGATGCAGTGCTTGAAGATGTGCTTACCGACGTGCGCGTCCACCGCGCTGAGCGGGTCGTCCAGGAAGATCACGTCTGGTTTGGAGTAGACGGCGCGCGCAAGGCTAATGCGCGCCTTCTGCCCGCCGGACACGTTGATGCCACGCTCGCCGATCTCGGTGAGGTCCGAGGCGGGCAGGATGGCCAGGTCGGACACCAGCGCGCAGGCCTCGAGCGTGCTGTTGTACCGCTCCTCATCAAAGCCGCTCTCGAAGAGGATGTTTTTCGCGCACCGTGCGGTTCATGATGAACGGCTCCTGCGTGCAGAGCGCCAGCTTGCCGCGCGCGTTGATCTCGCCCGACACGGGCCGCATCTCGCCGAGGAGGGCCGAGATCAGCGACGACTTGCCGGCCCCGATGCGCCCGACAACGCCGACCAGCTCGCCCGGCTGCACCTCAAAGTCTAGCTCGCGCAGATGAAAGGCCTCCTTTTCCGTCTCGCGCCTTCCGTGAGGTTGAGCGACCATGCAAAGGACGCGTTGCGCGCGTACACGGCGGGGACTTGTTGCTCATCCTCACCTGCCGTGGCCGCGTCGTCCGAGAGCTCGGCCGAGGCTGGCGACGAAAGGACCGCAAAGGAAGGCTTTGGCTTGGCGAGCCTCCCGCCGCCGGTCTCCTTGGAGTTCGTCGTGGGCAGCTCGAAAAAGGTGGAAAAGCGCTTGCCGCTGACAGCGCGCGCGTGATCATCGTGATCCCGAGCGGCAGCGTCACGAAGGGCGAGCGCATGATCACAAAGGCAGACACCACTGCAAAGGTATCGGCCGGCGTTACCGGGTTGCCCATGAGGATGAAGGCGCCAAAGGTGATGACGGACGCCACGTTGGGGATCGAGATCGCAAAGGGGAGCGTGATGCCGCGGTAGTAGTGCAACCGGCGAATGGCCCGCATTTCGAGCTCGCGGACGCTCTCGAGCGTCTTGAGGAGAGGCTCCTCCCAGCATTGAGCTTGAGCACCTTGACGCCCAGCATCATCTCGTTCACGAGTTTGACGCGCGCGTCCGTCTGGACCATCTTGCCGCGCTGCAGCCGCGTCTGCTCCTTGCCAAAGCGAATGCTGGCGGGCACAAAGAGCACCATGAGAAGCAGGCCAAAGAAGACCGTGTAGCCGACGTACAGGTAGATGTAGGCGACGCACGCATCAGCACGAATGGCGCTGTCCACACGCGGTTCCACTGCCGCAGGAGCTCGAGGGCCACCTGCGTGTCAGTGCTCACCAAGTTGACCACCTGGCCATCCGATACGCGCTGGCGGCCCTCCTGGTCGAGCTGCAGCACATGCCGAAACACGGCCAGGCTGAGCGCGTTCTTAGCGCGGAGACCAACGCTGATGGAGAGAAAGTTGGCGTGCGTCTGGCACAGCGTCGACAGCGCCTGCGTGAGGAAGAGCCCGCAGGCAAGCGCGTACCCGCGCGGCCCGTTGCTCGTGCCCGCCTCGAGCTCAAGCACCAGCTGGCGGAGCAGCACCGGCCCTCCAAACCGCAGCGCGGAAAAGGCGAGCTGCAGCAGGCCGCTGACGACGAGGTCGCGGCGAAACATGCGAAAGCCCACGCGCCACATGGCATAGGGCGGCAGCGTCCCGTCCGCCCGGCGGAGCCGGTCGACCGAGCGCCTCAGTTCGTCCGCCAGCGGCTCGGGGTCGTCCTTGGTGCGCAGGCGCCACAGGTCGCTCGTCTCGAGCTGCTGGCTGCGGTACCCGCGCCGGATCAGCGACGACACCCACCAGAGCCAGGTATGCGACAGGAAGCTCACGTGGTCGATATTTGCGCCTTCATTCTCGTCCAACCGCTCGCCATTCACAACGATTACGCCGTCCTCCTCGCCAGCCTGCTCCAGGTCGGTCTTGGGCTCTTGGGCGTCGCTGTCCTGCGGCCGCATGCTGCCGTCCTGCTCGCTCAGCGTCTGCTGCTGCTCGACCTCGGCCTCTCTGCGCCTCGGCCTCTCGGCGCTTTCCCAATCTGAGCCGATGCGTCCCAGAAACGCCGAAAACGGCAAAGTCAATCCACGACACGACAACCAATACGCCGTCCGCGATCAACTCGGTCGCCTCGCTCGACATCGACGCCCGCGATATCTACTGGATCAGATCGCTTAGCGCCAGTCGATGTCCGCGACCCACTCGGTCACATGCGTCGCTTGGACCACGTCGATGTCCGCGCACGGAGGACGGGCGCCGTCGGGCTGGTTGCCGCGCCAGAGTCTGCTGGCTGGCGGGACGGCGCTCGAGGCGGAGGGGCTGCTGCGTCGAAAGGAGGAACACATTTTTGGAAATTAGTAGGTCGGGGCGCCAGGGCTAGAGCTGGTGAGGCTCGCCGGCGTCGCCGTCGTCGTCGCTCTCCTCCGTGGACGGGACGACCTTGGCAGGGGCGGCGTCCGGCTCGCCAGACTCGGCGTCGTACCCGTGGCGCAGGTGCAAAGTGTCGGCGACCTGCTCGCGAGCCTTGTCCAGGTCCACGAAGAAGAGGATGAAGGTGCCGATGACGAGGAAGGGAAGCAGGGTGGTGATCGCGAGGCGCGCGTTGTTCGTCGCCTCGTTGACCGCGAGAAAGAGCAGCGGCGGCGCCCAGCTAAAGATCTTGCCGGCAAAGGTCTTGAGGCCAAAGAAGCCGGCTTCCCGGCCCCCGGGCACAAGCTCGGCCATGAACGCCCAGTTGATCGGGTAGATGAGACCCAGCCCAAGCCCCCAGAACACGGCCTCGATATACACGGCAATGGCCGAGAAGCCCTTGGGCCTGTTGGTGATGGCCACGGCGTCCTCGCTGGCGCACTGCACCTCCTCGCCAGGCGTCGGGTTGGGGTTCACCTCGCCGACCAGGAGCACGGGAATGGACACGATGATGAGGATCCAGAGCACGCAGACGGCCAGCACAAGGCGCTTGAGCGAGCCAAACTTTCTCTTGAGAAAGCCGCTCAGCAGGGCGCCCGGAACGGTGAAGAAGAGCGACATACCGATGAGGATCTGCACGTCAAAGCCCGCAATGCCGAGCTCGGTGACGAGGTACGAGGTCGCCAGACCGATGAGCGCGTTGGCGCCGCAAATGTAGAACGAATAAGCGCAGAGGAAGAGGCCGATCTGGTGGTACTTGTTGTAGCACGCCTTGATGTTGACGGCCACCGCGTAGGTTCCACAAAGCCCCACCGGTGCTTGTGCTCGTCCGCCTTGGGCCGCGCGGGCAGCAGCGCCATGCCCGGCAGCGCCCAGAACGACCACATCACGAAGGCCACGGCCACGCCGACCTGGCCGCTGATGACCTTGTCGTTCACCGTCCCGAACACCATGTTTGCGCCCAGCGCCACGCCGACAAACACAAGCTGCATGGCCGACCCGATGCTGTGGTAGCGCACTGAGATGCGCAGGCGGCGGTCTTCCTCGGGCGACATCTCGGGGAGGTAGGCCGCGTGCAGCACGGTCTGCAGCTCGAACACGAGCGCGCCAATGATGGACAGGATGCAGACGAGGATCAGCGTGTAGACTTCGCCCTCGAAGAACAGCAGGATGCCGATGGCCACAAACGTCGATGCCAGCAAGAGGAGCGCCGCGCGGAACAGCTCGGTGCGGTACGACGTGTTGTCCGCCACGGCGCCCATGAGCGGCGTGAAGATCGCGTTCACAAACCCCTCCGCCACGAGCACGATCGACACGAGACTGCTAGTCAGCGGCGACCACCCGAAGAACAGGTCTACGCGCTTGGTTTCGCAGTCCTGCGCGGCCTCGCCAAGGCCCGTGAGCACCAGCGTGCCGTACACGCCGATCCAGGTCGCGAACACGGACCTGCAAATGCCCGTCATCACGTACCCGGCCAGCTCCAGGTCGCCGCCCATCTTGATCGCGCCCCATTGCCAGGGCGCGCACGACCAGTCCCGCCACCCCATGCCGCCGCTCGCCGCCTGCCTCCGCCTGCCGTCGACCTCGAGGGGGCCGAGGGCTTGTGCTCGTCCCGCCTATTGCGCGTCTGCTTTGGGACGTTCGCGTGCACGTTTTCAGAGTGGATCCCAGTGGCTCGCGCGTCGACTTTATAAGGGCCCAAGCAGGCCGTTCCAATTCGCGCTGGCTGCCAATCCACGAATGATCGAGCATGCATCGATCGAGCGAGCGAGCGAGTGATTGATCGAGCTGGTCGCCGCCAGGATCGAGACTGGCAGCAGCCAGGGCCGCCTTGGCCGCGCAGACCACCAGGGCCTTGGCGGTTTCTGAGCTCGCCTTTGATTGTTTCAGAGGTTCAGAGGTTGAGCTTGCTGGCCATCGCCCTCAGCAGGACCAGCCCTCATGGACAGACAGGCCTGTAGCTCAAGAGAATCAGAAGGTCTTTGGGGTTTCTCGATCGATGGATGGTGCCTGCTGGCAATCTGCTGGAAGCTCAAACCTCCGTGCTGGCGGCTGCCGTGGTCGGAAAGGGAACCACGTCGATGACGTCCACGGTGTTGCTTGCGCCGCCCGTGAAGGCCGTGATGCGGCCGGCTGCTGCGGCGGGCGCCAGGGCCACGCAGGAGCGCGCCTTGTCAAACATGAAAGAGGTGATCTGGGCGGACTCGTCGAGGTCCCAGCAGCGAACGGTGCGGTCGTACTGGCCGACGCTGACGGCGAGGAGGCGGCCTGCGAGGCGCGCAAGGCCGCAGGAGGAGACCATCTGCTCGTGGCCGTCAAGGCGCTGCGTGACCTCGCCGCGCTCCAGGTCGACCACGGAGAGATGAAAGCTGGCGGCCAGGACGTGCGCCCGGCCCTCGCGCTCGAAGGGCGCGAGCGCATAGCAGTACTGGCCAGTGACGATCCCCGCTCGTCCTCCAAGCTCGCGCCGTCGGGCCGGACGCGAGGCGCCAGACGCGCACGCCAGACTCGTGCGATGTCAGGCCCGAGACCACCAGCCGGTCGCCAGTGCTGCTGCGGGCTACGGCCAGCGCATAGTGCGTCGGCTCGTCCTTGAGCGTCTTCTTGTCAAGGATGGTGCCCGCTTCCGCGTCGACGACAAGCAAATTGCCGCTATCGTCGCCCGTAAACGCGAGCACGCGGCCGCCCGCCACGCAGCCCGCAAGCGACGTGTTCCAGTGCAGCGCTGGATCAAGGTCGCTGAGCCGCACAGAGCTGGTGGGCTTCTCCAGCGCTGCGAGGTCCCATACGCACAGCTTGTTGCCGTCGTCGTCGCACGAGAGGAGAACGTTGGCGTCCTCCTCGGTGACGGCCACCAAGCCGCGCACCCAGCCCTCGTGCACGCCCTCCAGCTTGCGCAGGACCTTGCCGTCGGCGGCGCGGAGGACGCTGATCACACCGCTCTGGTCCCCGACGAGGCATCGCGCCTCCCCCGAGCCGGGGTCGTTGTACACGGTCAAACGATGCGCCTCCCGCTCCAGCTCCAGCCCAGCTTCCTCCTCTTCCTCCTCCTCCTCGTTGTCCCCCGACTCTAGGCCTTGGGCCTCCTTGCCAAGGTCGAGGGCCCAGACACGAAGCGAGTCGTCCTCGGACCCGCTCACGATGGCGGGAGCAGCGCCGTTCACGCCGGGAGACACGGCCACCGCGGCGACCCGGTCCTCGTGGCCCGCAAAGGTGCAGAGCAGCGCGCTGGAATCGAGATCCCACACACGAACCATCTTGTCCTCGTCCCCGCTCACAACCACCGTGCGCTGCGAAGCCGCGTCGACAGCGACCTCCACGCCCATGTAGCACGGGTTGCCGCTGCCAGAGGACGCGACGTGAAAGGCGCGCTCGACGACGCCCGAGTCCAGGTTCATGACCACGAGAGAACGTAGTTGGAGGCCATGGCCACGAGGTTGCGGCCCTTGAGAACGCCCTGCGGCGGCGAGAATACCCGCATGCACACGACATCGAGCTTGTTGACGGCGTTGCCGTGGCCCAGCTCGGCCGAGACGACCGGATCGAAGCGCCGCAGCTCTGTCAGCTCATCGCTGCCCACGTCCCAGACCTTGAGACAAAAGTCCGTGTGCCCGGCCGAGAGCACGCGCGGGCCTTGCTCGGTCGAGTATGCCGTGAGAGGTCAGGTGGCCTTCGTGCGCGTCTCGGACGACGTGCAGCAGCACGCCCTGCTCTTCAGCGAGCGAAAACACGCGCAGGGCTTTGTCAAGGGAGTGTGGCAGCCATGAGCTTGTCTCCGGCGCCAGCCAGGACGTCATGACCATAATGATCGCCATGGGATCCTCGGCATTGAACTGCATCGCGAGCGAGAGGACGCGGTTCGTGACGGGGTCGAGCGCGGTCACGGCCATCGGCGACGCGAAGACCAGCACCATGGCGCCCTCGCGCGCCACCACTTGCATGCTCTTGATCTGCCCGGGGGTCTCGGAGGTGCGCACCGTGGCAGAGGTTTCCGGGTCGGTGATGCGCACAAGGCCCTGCTCGGTGCCGCTTGCGATGAATGTCTTATCTGGCCGCGGGTCGTGCAACACCGCCACGGCGGTGACGTCGCCAGCGCCACGCACGATGCCCACCCAGCCGTCCGTGGCGCTGCTGAGCATGGGCTTGCGCGAGTGAAACCCCACGCGCGTGTATCTGTCCTCTTGCAGCTGCTTTACCAGCGGGTCTGAGGCGCCAAGGTCGGCAAAGAGGCGGTTCCAGAGCTGCTCGGAGAGGAGCTCGGTGCGATCAAAGAGCAGCCCCAGGCTGGCGCCCACCGCGCGACTCACCAACCTGACCCTTGCGGACTGGCCCTTGCCGAGGAGGCGCGTGAGCTCGTTGTACCGGCCGAGGCCGACCATGCCGCGCAGAAAGCCCAGGTCCGAGAGCACGGTGGTCTCGAGGGCCTCTTGCCGCCCAAGCGCCATGAGCGCGGCTGGAAGCTCGCGCAGCTTGCGCGCGTTGGGCGTGGTCCCGTGCAAGAAGGGCTGCGGCGCCGTTTGCCGCTCGCTTGCCAGGACCCACAGCTCGCCATTCACCTTGTGTTTGAGCTTGTGCGCGCCCGCGCGCGTCTCGCCGCCAAAGTAGGCCGCGAGCAGCTCCAGCGAACGCTGCCGCTGCTCCGCGTACCGCTCGCGCGCCACCTCCCGGAACTGCCGGTGGAACCAGCCCCCGTTGACCAAGTACTGGCGCATAGCGGACAAGAGCCGGGTGGCCATGCGGCGGGAACCGCGGCAAGGGCGGCACCCACCACGCGTAGGTGGCCTCAAGCAACGCGTTGTCCAGGCTGAGGAGGTCTACCATCTCGGCTTCCGACACGCCGTCGGCGGCGTTGGTGACCAGGCCGAGGGCGAGCCGCGAGAAAGCCTCGCCCTGGTCGCGCTCCGTGCGCGCAAACAGGTCGGCGATGGCGCTGCGCGCGTCGGACAGGCGCGCCCAGGCGGCTGGTGCCTCCGCGCTCGACTTCCACTCGCAGGCCTCGTTGAAACAGCACGCGCAGCAAAAGGTACGTGGCATCGGGCGCCCTTTCCACAACCTCGGCGAATGCCGCGCGCTGCGGGGCGGTGAGCTCGCGCCCAGCCTCTTCCAGCCAGCGCTCGAGCAGGCCGTCGACGTCGCCCGCTGCGAGGGGCGCGGCCCTCGATCCGCACGGCCTCGTCCAGAGCGCGGGGTGATGCGCGGGTCAAAGTCCGTGATTGTCGACACAAGCAGGCGCACATGCGGCGGGAGGCGGCCCGGGGCCAGCGGCAGCCAGCTCAGTCGAGGTCGTCCAGCTGGTCAAGCGAGTCGAGCACCAGCACAAGCGGGCGCTCCGCGGTCGCGAGGGCCAAAAAGTCGCGCGAGAAGGCCTCGGCCAGGTCGTTGAAGCCGGTCGGGATGGCCGCCGCCGAGCCGTACACGCGGCCAAGCTGCGCGCACAGGCTCCGCATCAGCCCTCCGCGGAGGAGCTGTCCGCGCTCGTGCCGATGAACCGCGTAACACAACTGTCTCGGGGCTCCACTGCCCCGCGTCAAAGACGACCTTGGCAAGCACGGAGGTTTTGCCCGAGCCAGACATGCCGTGCACGGCGACGACCGGGGCGCGGGAGGACTCGGAAGCCACCTTTGAGACGAGCGCGCTGCGCCCTACAAAGCCGACGGCCTTGGTGCGCGCGAAGGCCGCGTGCAGGCGGACCTCGTCGAGGAGCGCGTCGCGGGCCGGCCGCGGGCGCTGCAAAAAGGCGCTCACGCTCTCCGCGATGCGCGACTCGAGGGTGAGCAGGAACTCGCTCAGATAGGCCGCATGCGCCTTGTGGCGCAGCGGGTCGATCCCGCCCTTTTCCCACGGCACGGTGAAGCGCACGACCCCGCCTTTAGGCAGCGCCGCCGCGAGCTCTTCTTTGAGCGCCGCCAGGCGCTCCTGGGCCTCGGCGTCGCCCACGTCGCGCCACGCCCGTTCGTCGACGGCTTCCGGCTGGTCAAACTCGCGGATGAAGAGCATGGTCTTGTCGCGGTCCGGGGCGCGCAGGATGCCGTTGCGCATTTCGTCCTCGGTCACTGACTGCACGAACAGCAGCAGCTCGGCGCGGCCGATATCGCCGCGCGCGTGAAGGGTCTCAGCGCTAGAGCGCAGCGCAGCCTGCATCTGCTCAAACTCTGCCCACCATTGCTTGCTGTGCGCGTCAAAGACGTTTGCGTTGTACGCCGGGATGCGCGTGTTCACGGGGTGCAGAACGTACGTGGGCGGCACGGCGTTGGTGTCCAGCTCGAACCACGCGCGCAGCAGGTCGGCGTCCGCGGCGCTGCACTCGGCCACGAGCGCGTCGAGCAGCGGCTGCTCCACCTCGGCGGGGAAGGGCCGAAAGCCGTACTTGCTGCCGAGCAGACCGACAAAATTGAGCGCCACGGACTCGCTCTGGCAGCGCGCCAGCTCGTTCATGCAGATGCGCGAGGTGGCGTGCGAGGCGCTAAGCGTGTCGTTGATGCCCCAGCGCATCTCGCTCAGCTGGAATTCGAGCCCGTGCGCGGCGCAGAGCGCCCGGACGCGCGGCGCGACGAATGCGATGAAGGCGTCGCGCTCCCACTTGGTGTCGGTGAACGTGGAGCTCAGGAAAAACCGCACGAGGCGGCTAGGCGCGGCCACGTCCTCGGCCGCCTTGGCTTCTCCCGTCAGCAGCCGTTCCGCCAGCTCCTCGTCAAGCGGCGCCTCTGGTGCGTTGGGGATCTGCACGGTCTCGCACGGCGCGTCCGCATCAAAGCCATTGGCATCCAGCGCGCCACGTAGCAGTGCCAGCTCCTCGGCCTGCAGCCGCGTCGTCGCGCCGCCGCCGCCCAGAAGCTGCTTGACTGACGACACCAGCCGCTTCGAGGCCGAAGCGCGCTTGCCCGAAGCCGATGCACGCTTGGCCGCCAAGGACACGCGTTTCACCGGCTCTTCCTGCTCGCGCGGCACCGGCGGCGTTGACGCGCGCTTGTTGGCCGATGCGCGCTTATTGGCCAAGGACGCGCGTTTCACCGGCTCCCCCCGCTCGACCTGCACCGGCGGCTCGGGCGGCGTCGACGCGCGCTTTCCCGAAGCGCGCTTGCCCGAAGCGCGCTTGCCCGAGTGCACGCGTTTCACCGGCTCCTCCATCTCCTCCACCTTGCCCCGCTCCACGGGCGGCGGTTGTTGCGCCGCCCTCTGCTCTGCGGCATCGCGCGGCCCAGCGGGCGCGGCAGCCTTCGCGTTCTTCTTACGGCGCCAGCCAAACATCTGCGCGCCGACACGTCGATGGCGGGTGCTCGCCTGCGGCTCAACCTCACGCCCGCCGGTCTGGACCTCGCTCTCAGTATGGCGCTTTAGCTCGCCCGGCCACTGGGCCGATCCGCGGTGTGCCTGCTTGTGCAATCTATAATCTATCGACCCGCGAATGGCGGTGCACACATGCGTCATCCATGTCCAAGTGAACGCGCTGTCCCTGCCACGTCCCAGCAAAGGGTCCGCGATGCTGGTCGCGATGCTCACAGCCTTTTGGTGCCGGTACCAGTAGTACCGTACCATGGTACGGTACGGTACCGGTACCGCGCCGTGCTCCTGGTTCCAGGCAAGCTCGTGCGTACCAGAAACTACGGCACGACTCACATGTCACGAGATAGCGCGGGGACCTGTGCGACCCGCTCTGCTGGAGCACGGGCGCAGGAGCTCTGCCTTCGCCGCGAGCACCGCGCGGAAGGGCTCGACGGGTCGGATTGATGTCACAAGGCGACCCGGCTGATCGTCGGCTCGAGCTTGACTTGGGCGTCGACGAGGCCCGCGCGGGCGCGCAAAGGCCTGCGCGACAGTCTCTGCCTCGCGGCGGCCCGTGAGAACCGCGCCGTGCGCCGAGGCCAGGTGCGTGCTCGTGGTGGCCTCGCCCGCGAAGAAGAGCTTGCCGTCCACGGGGGCTGCCAGCGCGTGGATATCGCTCGGGTCGCTGCCCTTGCGGATGTACGAGTAGGAGCCGCGCGCGCGCGGGTCCTGGCCCCAACGCGTGACGTGCGACTCGAGCGGCTCGGGCACCGGCCGGTTGCGGTAGACGCGGCGCAAGGCGGCGACGCACTCGTCGACTACGGCTGCATCCGTCATGGCCTCGACGCGCTGCGCGAAGCGGCCCGAGACTAGCGTGAGCAGGATGGGCTTGCCGGTGATGGGCAGCAGGTTTACAAACATGTAGTACTCGCCCGGGGTTGTGGAGACGTGGCCGATCACCGGGAAGTCGGTGTCCCAGAAGGCCTTGTCGAAGCGCAGCACGATCTTGTCCAACAACCCAAAGCCGAGGCGGTCGATGCCGCGCAACTTGGCCGCGGGCAGGGGCGGCGAGAAAGCCACCGTGCCCGCCTTGAGGACGCCCAGCGGCAGTGACCACGCAAAAGTCGCAGGCCACCTCGAAGGGTGCCCCGCTGGCTTGCTCCCCGGCCACGCAAACCCCGTCTTCGGACAGCTCGACGCGCTTGACCTCGTGGCCCAGCCTCGTCTCGCCGCCCGACAGCTTGACGTTGTTGGCCACAATCTGCGCCAGGCCGCCAAAGCCTTCATGTAGCAGGCAGTGCGGGCCCTTGTACGTGAACGGGTCGTCCTGGTTCCAGTGCTGCACGGACAGCTGGTCCAGGTTGGTGGCATTGGCGTACTCGAGATTGCTCGAGTGCCACGCCAAGAGGCGCTCGTCCAGCGGCTCGGCTGAGGGGCTTTGCTGCCACGTATTCTGCGATGGCCCCTCCAAGGCTCCCATGCTCCAGTTGCTTGTCCTCTGCCACGAGGGCGACCGTCTCTACCATGCCATGCAACGCGAGGGCACCTGCACGACGTCTTGCTGAGGCAGTTTCGTGTCCTCCGCAGCGGCCTTGCACGCGGCCTTCGTTCAAGGGCAGCAGAAAGTCAAAGGGCTGTGCCGCAAGTACCGGCCGCCGCCGCCGCCGGGTTGTCGGCGACCGCGTGGGCGACTTGACTGGCTGCTCTTGCTGTTGCCCTGCTGCTGCTGCCCTTGCTGCATTTGCTGCCCTTGCTGCTGCTGCATTTGCTGCTGCTGCATTTGCTGCTGCTCTGCCATATGAAGCTGCAATCCAAGCATCGCCGCACGCTGCCGCTGCGCTTGCTGCTGCTGGTAGGCGGCCAGGGCCTCCCCAGGCATCATTTGGCTCATCGCGACCATCTGCTCCTCCAAGCTCGGGGCTGCCGCCATAGCAGCCGCCGCATATGCTGCCGCCCCAGGGGGGTACTGGAGTCCAAAGAGCGGGGACTGCCCAAGCCCAAAGCCGGTCGATGGCGGCCCTTGACCGGAGCCCTGTAGCTGTTGCACTTGTTGGTGCTGCCCCCCCTGCTGGGGGATGACCGGCGCAGCGGGGCGGGGCGGCTTCGGGATGACCACGGGAGCGAAGGTTTGTGTTTTCTCGGCCTCCAGTCGCGAGCGGTGCTGCAGCATCATCCGCTCGACGCTCTCCTCGCACCGGCCGCGCATGTTGGCGAAGCTGAGCGCGTCGTTGAAGAGCTTCTCCATGTGGTTGTCGCGCGAGCGCGGCACGAGCCGGCCCGTGCAGTCGTACATGGGGATGAGCTGCCCTGTGCCGCCAGCAAAGAGTCGCACCCCGTTCTCACGGGCAAGCCGCGTCAGCGGGTTTGCTTTGATGCCATGGATCCACCCTGCCCCCAGGTCGACGAGCGCGGGCTGCCGCGGAGACGCAGTCTCCGCCGCGGCCGACCCCTCGTCGGCCGCTGCCGCGAACTCGCGCGTTAAGCAGCGCCCGCCCACGCGGTCCGCCGCCTCCAGGACCACGACCTCAAAGCCGTAGTTGAGCAACTCGCGCGCACAACAAAGCCCCGAGAGCCCGGCACCAATTACTACAACGCGCGGCGGCTGGGCAAGCCCGGCGATGTGCGTTCGCAGCGTGTGTTCCAGCTCGCCCTTGTCCTTGACCACGGGCGGCGGCGCGGCGTCGCCCACGCGCTGCCGCTTGCGCAATATCGTCGGGATCTTGGCAGGCTTGATCTCCCAGCCAAGCTCGCCCTCGTGCGCAACGCGCAGCAAATGCGCGTGCAGCACTTGCTCCAGCGTCGTCCCGTCGCCCTCCATGCCGAGCGTTGTGGTGTCGAACAGCACGCCTTATAGTTGCGCTGGCTAATACTCGCTGACAGGTAAACAGCGCCAGCCGCTTCCGCGGTTGGCCCTTCTTCGAACGCCTTCTCCACAAAGCCGTCCTCCACCCTGTTGCCATACTGCGCCACATGGCGCCGCCTCTTGCTGCGCGGCCCCGTCAGCCCCGTCCTCAACACCTCTCACCTTCTCTCGCGCCGCGCGTTGCCGCCTACCTCGTGCGCCTCCCGCCCTCGGGCTCCTCGCTCTTGGCCGCCTTGGGCGCGCTCTTGCTGCCTCGCGGCCTCCCTCGAGGCCGCCCCGTCGGCACATACGATGAGGTGCCTCGGGGTGCCCCGCGGCCACGCCCGCGGCCGCGCGGCCGGCCACGCGGGCGTCCGCGCGGGCGTCCGCGCGGCGCGGCGCTGGGAGCCTCTTCGGCTGCCGGCGCGGATGGCGCCTCGTCGAGCTCCATCGCCGAGCAATCAACCGCCGCACAAAATGTATCTTTTGGCGATGGAGGACTTGCCCGTGATCACGCTCGCGCTGGTGCGAACCGCAGCGAGCTGCGGCCCTGCCGTACCATGGCACCATGCTCGACACCAGTACGTACTTGGCACCTGCACCCGTACCTGTTCTCGTACCTCGCCGGAACATGGTCAGATCGCGATTGGCGCGCACTTGGCCGCGCGGCTGGGAGGCTGGACGCCAGGATGGCCGCCCGTTTGAGCCGGCGAATGGCGCCGTGGTCTGCGGGAGAGACTGCAGGCCGGAGATGTGTGGAGCTGGTGAGAGCATCCCGCCTGTGTGCAACGCGAGGTGGTGGCCAAGGCAGCAGAGCCTTGGCTGGTCAAGAGAGAACAGAAAGCGCAGCTTGCACTCGCTGGGCCACCTCGTCGTCCTTGCTGTGCATCACGACGAGCTGCGAACTTGAAGAGTTGCCGCCCACTTGGCTCGCGAGCATCTGTGCGACGACGGCGATGACCGCGTCCGTGGCGACTTTTTGTTGTAGTCTTCAGCGACCTCGCCGCTGACCTCGCCGTTGACCTCGCGGCGACCACCCTTGGCGACCACCAGCTCAGACCGGTCTCGTGAGCCTGGCGCCGGCGACGGCACGACGCCTATTCGCGCCGCCAACGGCGGCGGCGGCGGCGGCGCGAATTCATTCGTCAAGGTCAGCAGCACACTGCACATTACATTACCGAGCTAGCCCACGCACGACGCGCGGCACCAACTCGGCGCCACCCTGCTCTCCACCATTCACGTGCGCTTCCTCCTGCGCTGTAAGAGACTTCTCGCGCGGTACGCTAGCGCAGGTCGCGTCGTTCACCAGCACCGCCAGGTTGCAGAAGAGCAGGACAGCGAGGCCCGGCTGCGGTTCGGCCCAGCCCGTCTCGCGTCGCTAGCGCACGCTCGCGCTGCGCCGCGCTGCGCTGGCGGCCTTCGCCTCGCCCGGCTTGCTCGAGCGTCGGCTGGGACGCGTCATACTGGGACTGTCGAGCCTGCATCGGATGGCGACGGCCGCGGTGTCGGCGGGCGCGACCTCGCGGCGGCGGCGGCCGGCCTGGCATCGCGCGAGGGCGGCGCTGCTGGCCGCGCTGCTAGCGGCGTCCGGCGGCGCGCGCGGCGCCCTGGTGGCCCCGGCGAATGAAATGGTGGCCTCGCGCTGCCAGGTCCAGCGCGCATGGGACGACTGGCGCGTCAACCGGCTGGAGGTCGACACTGAAGGCGACGACCTCGGCGACGCGCTCAAGGTGATGACGTACAACCTGTGGAACTTCAACGACGGCGCGCAGTGGGCAGCGCGCAGCGAGATTCTCGCGCGACGGATCTTGGCCGAGCGGCCGCACTTTGTCGCGCTCAACGAGGTGCGTCAGACGCTGCTGCGGCCGACGCGGCACGGCGCGCTGCGAGCGGCTGCGTGGACGCGCAGCACTCGGCCGAGACGAGCATGTTCCGGCGCATGGCAGAGCTCTTGGGCCACGAGTACGACGGCGCCTTCTCGCCGGCCATGCAGTACCCCGCGGCCGGCGTGGAGGAGGGCGTGGCCTTCTTCACGCGGCTGCGGTACGGCGAGCCCACGCACCGCCTGCTGCGCCACGACTACCAGCACCCGACGGACGGCAACCAGCGCGTCATCGTGCACGTGCCGGTCTTCGCGGCCGGCCGCACGGTCCACATGGTGCTCACGCACTGGAGCTACCAGCTGTACGACCAGCACTTCAACGCGCAGAGCTCGCTGCACTTCCTCGAAGAGCAGGGCTTGCGCCCAGGCCGCGCGACCATCGTGCTGCTGGGCGACCTCAACGTGGTATCGGCGGCGCCCGAGGCGCAGGGGCCCGTCAAGGTGCTCGAAGAGTCGGCCTATGCGCTACGCGACGCCTGGGCTGCGGCCCATAACGCCTCCGCGTCGCCGGGAGATACCTTCTGCAACTGCAAGATCGATCCCGAGACGCCTTGCAAGCTGCGCGACCGCGCGGACCGCATCCTGGTGACGCCCGGCGCCGCTGTGCTCAGCGCGGCCGTCGGGGGTAGGCACCGCGCTGGCGCCTCGCAGCTCTGCGCCTCCGACCACCTCTTCGTCGTCGCGCGGCTCGCCTTGCCGTCGGCGACCACTGCGGCCATGACTCGAGATCACGTCCGCAGGTCATCGCAAACACCTGAATGCGTCCTCCCGACATCTGGGCTCCAGTCAGCGCAGGTCAAGCACTCACCTGTCACACGTCATTTGTCGCCCCAAAAGAAGCAAATTCGAAACTCGTACCGAGCTGAGCAGCAGCAGCAGCAACCGGTGCCGACGCAGCAGCAGCAGCAGGCGCAGCAGGTCATCGCGCGCGCGATGCCGGCGCTGTCGCGGCTGTCGCAGCTGACCGCGCTGTGCGACCAGGTGTGCCTCAAGTTCCGGCAGGGCGCCCCGCCGAGGAGCTGGCCGATGCGTACCGCCTTGTCCTCGGCGGCGCCAGCGAGCCGGCCGCCCTGCGCGCTGTGGATGCTCTGGGCCTCGCCGAGGGCGCCCGTGGCCGCGCCAAGCTCGTCTCGTGGGCGTGCGCATGTACAACGCCGTGCGCGCGGCTGAGCCGCCGAGCCATGACCTGCTGGCGCTGCGCGTGCTAGCGGTGCGCTGCCTCGAGGCCGGCCAGGGCGAGGCCGCGTCTGTGCTGCTGTGCTACGTTCGCACGGCGCGCAAGCTGCTCGCCTGCGAGGACGAGCAGCAGCAGCAGGAGCAGCACCAGCACCAGCAGCACCAGCACCAGCAGCGAGAGCTGGCGCTCGAATGCTTGCGCCGCGGCCTGCGGGCGCTGCCGCTGCGTGAGGCGCTCGAGGCGTTCCGCGCGGGCGGCACCGACCCGCCGCAAGAGCTACACAACTTTGCCGCCACCGCCTTCGAGGGCGCCGTCCTGCTAACCGACCTGGAGGCCAAGGCTATCCTCAGCAGCAGCAGCGGCAGCAGCGGCAGCGGCGGCGGCAGCAGCAGCAGCAGCATCGCATCGCCGACCGTGGCGTCGACCTCGACGGCAGAGGCGGCGGCAGGGCAGCCGGTGCCAGCGCCGGCGGCAGGGCAGCCGGAGCTGGTGCAGTTTCTGCTGGACATGTGGTCGGCGGCTATGCCGTCGCTGGAGCAGGCCGTGCGGCTGCGTTTCCAGCAGGAGGCTCGCAGGTGCGTGCGGTCGCTGGGCATGGCGCTGTACGAGCAACGGCTGCTTCCGCAGACGAGCCTGGCGCTGCTGCAGCTGGCCTCGACAGCTGCTGCTGCTGCTTGCCCCTGACCGCGGAGGTGCTGCAGGATCTGGCGGTGGTGGCCGAGCTGCAGATCACCACGGGCGATCGCGCGCTTGCCTACGGCACATTGGATCGCGTAGAGCGCCTGCGCGAGCAGCATGCCGCGTTGCTGCAGCCAGAGCTGCCGCTGACCTGGGCCTCCCTCGGCCAGTCCGAGGCCGAGCTTCAGCAGGCTGAGCGGGCCGGCCGCGAGCTAGCCGCCTTTCGACAGCTACTGCGCGAACTGGCCGTGCGCGTGCGCCTCGCGGCGGCCGAGGCACAGGCACAGCGGTCCGCGGCTCTGCAAGCCGGCCATGTTGCCGCTCTGGGCCAGGGCGACGTCCATGCCGCCGCCGGGCAGGACGCCGAGGTGGCGGCGAGGTGTCGCGAAGCGCGAGCGCAGGCCTTGGCGGCCTTTGCCGAGATGCTGCAGCACGCCCGCGGCTGGCGCAGGCATCGGCAGCAGCAGCAGCAGCAGCAGCAGCCTCGCCCTTTTGCCTGCCGCGTCTGTGCCATGGAGAGCAAGAGCGACGGGTACTCGGGCGAGGCGGTGCGCCGCACGGCGCTGCGCGCGCTCGCGGAGGGCAACCTGCCGGACGCGCTGCAGGCGCGCTTTCGCGTAGCTGTCTTGCTGCGCCTCGAGCGTGAGGAGGCCGACCACGAGGCCGTCGGTGAGCTGCTGGAGGGGCTGGCCGGCAAGGTCGACCTTCTCCCGGGCGACCGCCAGGCGCTGGCCGGCCTGCTCTGGCGCCGCCTCGAGCGCCTTCAAGCCGCCGCAGCCGCAGCCGCCGCCCGCTCGGATGAGCAGCAGGAAAGCAGGGCGGAGGAGACATTCGCCACTGCGAGCTACCTGCTCGAGTTCGCGCAGGACGACGCCGCGTTGGCGGCGCTGTGCCACCTCGTTGCCAGCGAGAGCCTGCAGGCAATGCTTTTCGCCGCTGCAGGCGAGGCACTGCCGGCGGCATCGCGGCGGCAGCGGCTCGAGGAGGCGCTAACCACGCCAAGCGAGCGGCAGAGCTCCTCCTCAAGGCGGAGACAGCGGCAAGCTCGACCGCGGGCCACGCGGGCGCTGCGGGCACAGGTGCAGGCCGAGCTGGCGCTGGGCAACTCCGCGGCCGCCGCGCGGACGCTGGCGGCGCTGATGGCGCGGCCTGCGCTCGCGAGCGGCGACCTGGCCGCCTGTCTGCAGCGCGCGCTCGCCTCGGGCGCCCTACGCGAGTGCCTGCCGCTGCTGGACGCGCTGCGGCAGCGCGACGACGCCATATGGGCGCACCACCTGGTGGCGCTACGGCTGGCGGTGCTCGGCCTGCGCCCTGCGGCATTCGTGCACGAGGCCGAGGCCGAGGCCGAGGCCGAGGCCGATGGCCGCCAAGCCGACGGCTGTCGTGTCGATAGCCATGGTGAGGACGGGAAGCAGCAGCAGCAGCAGCAGCAGCAGCAGCAGCAGCAGCAGACAGAAGAGGGGGAGGGGAGCAAACGCTCGACGCCAAGAAGGCGGCAGCGGCGAAGAAGACGCTGCGGATGGTATGCCGCGACGTGCAGATGCTTGCCGACACGTTGCCGCAGCGGGAGGGCCGTGAGGGCGACGAGCTCGAGCGCTGTTGCCGATGGCTGCAGGCGTGCCTGTGGAACCTGGCGCGAAGCTTTGCTGGCCGCCTGCAGGGCGGGCTCGTCGAAGCAGACGTCATCCACGTGGCCCAAGAGCAAGAGCAAGAGGAGGAGGAGGAGGAGGAGGAGGAGCACCCGGGGCTTCTCCGCGGGTGGCTGTTCTTGTGTGCGCGGACCTCTCACGGTGGCTAGCGCGACGCGGCGAGCGAGCGCTGCAACGGCAGCGGCAGGTGGCGGCGAGCCTCCTGGCGGCGTGCTACCTGGCGGACGAGGTGCTGGAAAAGGTACTTGGGCGCTGGGCATGCAGGAGGAGCCGGGCTTCGTCGCGGCGGCGCCGCTCAAGCCGCAGGCCGCGCGCGCGCTGCCCGCTGTCGCGCCTGCGCTGGAGCGATTGGAGGCCGCCGTGGCCTCCTTTAGGGAGATCTCCGGCGCCAAGGACAAGACCAGGGCAGCTGCCCAGCAGCAGCAGGAGCAGCAGCAAGAGGAGGCCGAGGTCGAGAGCAAAGCTGAAGAGGAGGAGGAGGAAGAGGCGGCGGGGCTGGCGATGCTGCTGGAGGACGAGCACGTCGTGCACCTGGCGGAGAGCGTAGCGTGCAGCCTGCGCGGCGACGGCGACGGCGCTCGTCGCGCGGTGGAGCGGTGCGGGTCGCGACGCGTAGCGAGCGGCAAGCTAGCGCAGCTGGGGCAGTTCCAGGCCGCGCTGGGGCTGCGCGCGGCAGCGGGGGCGACGCTGCGGCAGGCGCTGCAACGGGAGGTGGCCGAGGCGGCGCCGAGCGGGCAACTGTTGGGGCAGGTGCTGGTGATGCTTATCAAATGCTGTGACGTCGAGCAGGACGCCCTGCAGTGGGCCGAGCAAGCGCAGCAGCTGCAGCAGGAGGGTTCGTCCTTTGTACTTCTCGGCAAGCGCGCGCGGGTACTTGAGCGCCTGGCTGTGGAACTACGGGTGGGCGTCAGCCGCAGCGCCTCGTGGGCGGCGGCGCGCCGCTTCCTCGAGGGCGCCGTGGCGCTGCGCCGCCACTGCCCGCCGGGCCACCCGGACCGAGCGCGCGCAGAGCACCTCGAGCGTGGTGGCCGACTGCGACGAGGACGAGGACGAGGACGAGACGAGGCCCGACCAGCTCGGTCGCCGCCATCGGCGTCGCCGGCGCGGTCGCCGGCCGGGCGAGGCGCGCGCCGCGCTCACGAGGAGGCTGCAGGCGCGTCGCTCTCAGACGAGGAGACGGTGGTGGCCGGCGGGCCGGAGGAGAGCCCCTCGCGAGCACCGCGCAGCTCCAGCTAGCCAAATTACGAGCGAGCTTGCGAGCGGTGGTGGGTGGAGCGGGTGGAGACTGTCAACCGGAGGTTGCGCGACAAGCTTAGCCCGCCTTGCTGGGCTTGTCCGACTTGCCCTTGCCGCGGCCCTTGGCGTCGCCGGCCTTGCCTTGGCGTCGCCACCCTTGGCCTTGCCCTTGCCGCCCTTGCGGCCGCCGGCCTTGGCGTCGCCGTCGTCGTTGAGGAAGCCGGCTGGCTTTCCCTCGAAGCCCGGGCGCAGGCGCGGGCGCTTGGGCTTGTCCTTGTCCTGGGTAGCACGATCCCCTTGCGCTTGAGCTTGGCCTCCACCTTCTTTTTGCTGAGCGCTGGCGATGTTCGCGTCGCGCTTGTCGTAGCGCTCCGTCTTGGCCTTCTCCACGTTGTGCAGGCGGTCGGCCCACTCCTTGGCGCTCTTCTGCTTCTTGCGCTCGATGCGCTTGAGCGCCTTCTTGAGTGCTTGGGCTCGCCACGCGCTCGCCCATTGGCCTTTCGCTCCACCTTGTCCCACTGCTTTTCCTCCGCGAGACGCGGTCCTCCGGGTGGAGCTCTTCTTGAGCTCGTCGATCAGGCCCGGTTCTCCTCGGCCTGCTTGAGCATGCGCTTGACGTTGAGCGGTTGGCGCTTGCCGGGCCCTTCTTCTGCACCATGTTGAGCGTGTACGACGTCCGCGTCTTGTTGGTCTCGGCGATTCGACGTCGGCGCCCTCGATGGCGCCAAAGGACAGCTTGGGCCCTTGAGGATGGACTCCGCGACCTTCTCGCGCAGCGCCGCTCGTGCGCCTGTCCGTTCGCCCTCGCCCTTGGGGGTGGCCGTGGCGGCGGCCTTGGTGGCCGCGTCGGCAGCCTTGGCCGCGCGAACGGCCTTGCTGGCGGCCTTGGCGGCCTTGGCGTTGGCGCGCTCCTCGCGGCCCTTGGCGCGCGCGGCGGCCTTGGCGGCCTTGAGCTCCTTCTTCTTGTCGCCCTCGGCCGCCTTGGCCGCCTTGCTTCCGGGCAGCGCCTGTGTCCCCGCGGCGCTCGGCGCGGGCCTTGTCCTTCTCGGCGCCGCTCAGCCGCCGCGGCTCGTCTCGCTGTTTCTTAATCTTGTCGCCAGGCGCTGCTTGAGCTCCTCGATGTTGCGCGCGGGCTTGACCTGAACGCGGCGCGGCGCGCCTCGGCCTCGAGCTTGTCCACCTCGGCTTGGCCTCCTTGGCGGCCTTGGCGCGCGCGTGGTCCGCCAGAAGCTCGGCGCGAGGGCATCTCCTCGTCCACCACGTACCGCTTGCGGCGCTTCTGCGCACGCTTGCTGGACTCCTTGACCACCTGCTTGGGCGCATTGCGCTTGAGGTTCTTGCCAAACTTGGACTGCATCCACGTCGTCTTCCACGTCCTCCTTGGGCAGCATCTCCAGCGGCACAAGGTCCAGCCGCGCCGCGAAGAAACTTGTCGTCCGCCTCCCGCCGCCATCGCCCATCCCCTCGCCGCCTGCTCGTCGCTCGCCTACCACTCCCTGCCTCTCCACCAGCCAAAAGCGTTCTTGAGGTCGCATTCAAGTCGCATTCTTCAGACGCCGCGCTTATGTCGCAGTTTCTGAGCTTGCGTTCTGCTTCGGGTCTTTTTTCTGAGCGTTCTGCGTTCGGGTCGCCGCTTTTTCTGAGCGGCGTTCTGCTTCGGGTCGCTTTTTTTCTGATCTTGCGTTCTGCGTTCGGGTCGTCGCTTTCTTGACGGAGGACGATGTAGAGGGAGGAGGAGACGAGGAAAGATCCACCGAGGTCGCGAGGTCGAGGTCGAGAGGCCGGCGAGGCAGCGCGCTCGATGGCCATGGCCATGGCCGCGGCCGCGACGCGCGCGTGTGGCGCGCGGCCGGTGTTGGGCAGGTCGGCGCAACTAGGCGGCTGCGTGGGCTGGCGACCGCGGCATCGACGGTTGGGCAGCCCATCGAGTGCCTGGCAGCGGTGTCGTGGGCGCCCAAGAAGGAGTACTGGGACAACGCGCTGAGCGTGGAGAAGGTCGTGGTGGTCGCCGCGCGAGGGCGAGGTGCGCGTCAAGATCACGCACGCCGCGCTGTGCCACACGGACGCGTTCACGCTGTCCGGCGACGACGCGGAGGGCATTTCCGTGCATCCTGGGCCACGAGGCCGCCGGCGTGGTAGAGTCGGTGGGCGCCGGCGTGACGACGGTCAACCGGGCGACAGGTGATCCCGTGCTACCAGGCCGAGTGCTTTGAGCACGACCGCGCCGTCGACCACTGCCCGCGCTGCGCGGATACAAGGTGGGCAAGACCAACCTGTGCGGCAAGGTGCGGCCGGCGACGGGCGCGGGCGTGATGAACTCGGACAAGGGCGTGCGCTTCCACTCGGCCGAGAACGGCGAGGACCTGTTCCACTACATGGGCGTCTCTGCGTTCTCCCAGTACACGGTGCTGCACGAGGAGTCTGTGGCCAAGATCCGCGACGATGCGCCGCTGGAGAAGGTCAACCTGCTTGGCTGCGGCCTGCCCACCGGATGGGGGGCCGTGCAAAACACGGCCAAGGTGGAGGAAGGGGCCTCCGTGGCCGTCTTTGGACTCGGCACCGTGGGGCTAGCCGTGATCGAGGCCTCCGGATGAACAAGGCGGGCCGCATCATCGGCGTGATGTGGACCCGGGCAAGTTTGCGCTCGCCAAGGAGTTTGGCGCCACCGACCTGGTCAACCCCAAGGATTTGGCGACAAGCCCATCCAGGAGGCGCTGGTGGAGATGACCGGCGGCGGCGTGGACTTTAGCTTTGACTGCACGGGCAACGTGGAGGTGATGCGCTCGGCGCTGGAGAGCTGTCACATCGGCTGGGGCAAGTCGGTCATCATCGGCGTCGCCGGCGCGGGCAAGGATCAGCACGCGGCCCTTCCAGCTCGTGACTGGCCGCGTGTGGACGGGGACGGCCTTTGGGGCGTACCGGTCGCGCGAGGTGCCCGAGCTGGTGAACGGTGATGGAGACCTGCTCGTGGACCCTTACATCACGCACAACCTCAACCTCTCCGAGATCAACCGGGCGTTCGAGCTGATGCATACGGGAGAGAGCCTGCGCGCTGTCATGATCAATGACGCGCCCTGATCGATCGGCACGGGCGCGTCCACTAACACGCGCCTCGCGATAATCACGTCATTTACGTACAAACGCTTCTACTTGCGCTACTACCACTACTACTCTTCATCACTCGTTCACTTGGCGTCGCGGTGGCCCCTCGTTCTGCGGCGCCGCTGGTGACAGCGTCGGCCGGCACACGCGCTTGCCCGCGCTGCCGTGCGCTGTGCCAAAGACAGCGGCCAGTTGGCCGGGCCTCCGAATCACGCTCTGCGCGTCGCCGCCGTGCTGGTTCTTGGGCGTCCCTCGCCGCACGGCGCTTGCTCAGCAGCAGGCTACGGAGCACCAGAAAGGTGTGCTGCATCGACTCAAAGACCGACCCTCAGCTTGTCCACCTCCTTGGCCTTGAGCGCGCTGTCCATGCTCCGTGATGGCGTGCACGATCTCAAAGGCGGCCTTGGGCGACCGCAGCCGCGCGATGCTTCGCGCACGACGCGGCAGATGAGGGTCGTGGTGGTCGCCGCGCCATCCCTCTCGAAGATGCCGCACATCTTGGCCAGCTCGGCCACCACCACAGGTTGAGTGCGTGGAGCGCGTCCTGGCGCAGCCGGGCCCGCAGGCGCGGCGCATCTCGAGCAGCACGGCCTCGTTTACGTCGACGGCCGCGCGAAAGATGACCTCGCGCGCCTGCAGCGACGTGCGCATCAGCAGGTCGGCCCTCTTCTGCACGGGCGGCTGGCCGCGGTGGCGCGACTCCGGCTCGCAGCTCTGCGCCGGGGCCGGCGGCGGCCTGGCGCGGCGCGGCGTGACGGGCGTCTCCATGGGCGGTGTGGAGGGCGTCTCCACGGGCAGCTTGATGCTCTTCATGTCGGCGCCTTCTCCTCCTCCTCCCGGCCCTCGTCCTCATCCGTCGCCATTCCGGCATCCGCCTCTGGCGCCGGCGAGCCAAAGCGCAGACTGAGCAGCTGCACAAGGTCGTGCGCGTCGCCGGGTCGCGCTCCTCGCGCGCCCGCTTGCCCATGGCGTGCTCGCTCAGTCGGTCCTCAAGGCCTTCTTGAGCTCGGCAGATCTGGATCTGGCTTTGCCACCGAATGCACAGCGGCTGCTGCTGCGGCTGCGGCGGCTGTGCTGACGCCGTCGCGCGCATCCAAAACCACATCTCCACCAAAGATGAAACGCGAAATCGGAATCGACGCGTCACATAACGCGCTCTCCGACGACACCATCGGTCCCGGAATCAATCCATTCGTCCTCAAGAGGCGCCGAGCCATTGCTGAGCCGAAGGAGGTCACCTGCAGGTTGGACTTGCGACATCCTGCGTGCATGCTTTGTGGCCCAGAGATCCTTCGCATGCGACTGCCTGCGGTCATCGATCCATCGCCTCTGTCCGTCCATCCTGGGTGGGGTGCCGCGAGAGCGAGGTGGGAGCTGGATCGGCAAGACGCAAGAATCTTCGCCACAGACGAAACCAAGGTTCAACCCGCACGAAAGAGCCGCGCGCGATGACTCCACACAGAGCGCTCGCACATGGAAGCAAAGCGCAGTTGGCTGCTGCAGAGCGTTCTGCGCAGCGCTCGGGAGCCGCCCTGGGCTCACATTTCGCTCTCATGGGTCCGGATGTCTGGCGAGCCAGCAGTCCATGCCTGTGTTCGTGGGGGGGGCTCGGAATCGGAACTCGCTCACGTGTGCCTGGCAACCATTGTCATCCTGAACTGAAGACATGTCATCAGGGCTGTCATCGAGCACAGCAGATGACACCAAAGGAATGAAAGGGCCTTGCACCCATCGCCGCGACCATCATCGTCAACCCCTCCACGCGCGAGCAGCCTCGCCAAGAGTGCCCGCTTGCCCTCGTGCCAAATGCGCTTGCCGACGGCATGCGAAATCGGCAAGCCAGCGAGCTCGAAACACCGCTCACTCAGTCCGCTCTGACTGATGAAGGCAGATGCATCTTCTGCTGGCACCAAACCACTGCGTGCGCGATTGCGCTTCGCACGCAAGCCGCGCACGTCACCGCATCGCACGACACCATTGCACGGAAAGCAGATCCAAAGAAACGAAGGATGACGATGACGCGCCTTTCGTCTCTCGTTTTCACTTTCGTCCAAAAAAAAACACCAGGACGACTATTGGACCGGCAGGTTCGCAGAACGTTCCTCGATTGAATCGTCGCGATGATGGGACTCGACCGCTCGATGCGGTTGCAAAAGTCGTTGTTGCAACGATGTGTTGCAACGAGTTGCAACAACGCATCGCAACGCAAGCTGCCGCCACTCGGAAGCTGCTAGAGTTTGGTGGGATTGGGCGGCAAGGCGGACCAAGGGCCAGGACAGTCTGCGGGATGCGAGTGAGGACGGTGGCGGCGCTGGCGCGGCGCTGGTGGCGGCGCGGGCGCAGGAGGGCGGGCGGCGAGGATGTTCCTGTTCGGGTCCAGCAAGGTGGACGTGACCGGGCCTGTGGCGCAAAACTCCATGATGGGCTACGCGGACCCACTTCAACGATCTGGCGGCCTGCTCAACCGACTGCTGGTGCGCAGCTACGTGCTGCAGAAGGACGCGGCCTCGCCAAAGGTCGCCATCGTGCACCTCGACCTGCACAGCGTGCCCTTGGGCCTGCACCAGGGCGTTGTTGCCGAGCTGGAGCGCCAGGCGCCCGGCGAGTTCGAGGCCCGCAACGTGCTCCTGCACAGCCAGCACACGCACGCCTCGCCCGGCGGGCTGCACCACTACTACCTGTACGCGTTCTCGACGCTCGGCATGACCCCGCTGCAGCTCGAGATGGTGCAGGACCGCATCGTGCGCGGCGTCCTGGAGGCGAGCGCTGCCGCCGAGACGCCGCACCGGCTGCACTTTGCGCACACCGAGATTGCCAACTGCAGCGTCAACCGGTCGCCCGAGGCCTACGCGAACAACCCGGCCGAGGAGCGCGCGCGCTTCGCGGACGACCGCAACACGCGCATGACGGTCGTCAAGGTCGCCCCCGTGGACGCGCCGGACACGCTGGCCGCGATCTGGACCTTCTTCGCGGTCCACACCACGAGCCTCACCAAGCACAACCGCATGATCAGCTCGACAACAAGGGCTTCGCGGCGTGGCTCATGGAGGCGCGCCGCCCCGGCCGCCTTCTCGGCGGCGTTCTTCCAGACCGAGGCGGGCGACATCAGCCCCAACACGGTGGACCTGGGCGACGGCTCCTTCACGGGCGTGCACGGCGCCGACTTTGTGCGCAACGCCGAGGAGGTGGGCCGCTGCCAGGCGCGCGCCGCCGAGGCCGTCCTTGCGCGCGCCCGGCCGAGTGGACCGCCGTGCGCGGCGAGATCGTGGCCAACAAGGCCTTCTTCGACTTTTCGCGCTTCGAGGTTCCGGGCCGCGGGACGACCTGCCCGGCCGTCAGCGGCACCAACATGGCCGCAGGCACCGAGGATGGCCGCGGCTTGCCCTTCGTGTACGAGGGCAACCTGCGCACGCGCGAGAGCTGGGTGCAGTTCGGGGGGCAGACCATCTTTCGCGCAAGGTCTCCGCCGAGGTGGAGCGCTGCCAGTACCCAAAGCACACCTGGCTCCCCACGGGCCTCACCACGCCGCCCTCCTCGCCCCAGGTGCTGCCGGTTCAGGTGCTGGCCCTGGGCAACTTTGCCCTCGCGGCTGTGCCCTTTGAGGTGACCACCATGTCGGGCCGCCGCATCGCCGCGGCCATGCGCGCGGCGCCCCCGCCGACCACGTCGAAGTGGCCGCCATCAGCAACGGGTACGCGGGCTACCTGACGACGCCCGAAGAGTACGCCACGCACACTACGAGGGCGCGTCCACGCACTTTGGCCCGCTGCAGCTGCCTGCGGTCTGGAGCTAGGGCGCGTTGCGCGCGTGGCGCTCTCCGGCGACGCTGCTGGGCCCGTCCCTGGCGCCGTGGCCGGCCCGCCGCCGGTGCCCCGCGGAGTGCAGGTGCTGAACGCCGTGGGCACGACCTTTGCAGACGGCTCGAGCGCCGCGCCGTGGGCGCGCGGGCGACCTGCAGAGCTGGTCGGCTCTGGGCCCGCCGACGCCGCCACGGACAGCTTTGTGGCAGGCGACGTGCCTGCGGCGACCTTTTGGTGCCCGCACCCGATGAACACGCAGCTCGACGTGGGCTCCTTCTGCGTCGAGGCGAGGGCCGCGGGCGGCGAGGGTCCGTGGGAAACCCTGCGGACGGACCACGACTGGGACGTGCGCTTCATCTGGCAGCCAGCTTACATTTTCTTCAGCACGTGCACTTGCCAGTGGGTCGTGCCGCACGCGTCTAGCGACGAGGGCCGTGGCTGCCGGCCAACGCTAGCGCGCTGCACTTTCGGCTGCGGCACCGCGGCGTTTCGCTCGTGCAGCACAAGCTCGAGTCCTACGAGGGCGTCTCGCCGGTTTTCCGCCTCGACCCTCTCGCCACGCGCGAGAACGCGGCCGCCATCGCCGCGTCGGCCGCTGCCGAGGCGTACACGGTCGCACCGCTGCCCACCGAGCTGGCCGCGCCTGCGCTCTACTTGCGGGCACCCTGGCGCTGGCGCACGGCCTGCTGTCGCTCTGGCGCGGCGCCAGCAAGAAAGCCGCCTCCAGCTAGAAGCTCCACTGCAGCTCTGCTGTACTGTCTCCATGGAGCCCGAGCGAGCGAGCAAGCGAGAGAGAGCGCGCGCAGGCGCGCGTTATTTACATGAAGAACAACAAGAACAGCAAGGGCGCCAGCCCAGACCCATCCATCTGCTGCAACCCATCCCAGCCAAGGCCCATCCATGGCCGTCCATGACACGCCAAGGCACATGCTGCGCATGCGTCTCAGCACGCATGCAACCTGCGATGTTGCAGTTGGGCTGTTGCAACACTCCTTCCCTCAACTCCCGCTGTCCAACAATAGGACTGTGGACCAGCCCACAGCCAATGGGCGAGAAAGTGCGATGATGGTCGGACATGAAAAGGAGTCTGCGTTCACGTGTGGTTTGGGTTGCGCGTACCCTAACCTAAAGCCCTAACCCCGGTTGGATTGGCGCCGCTGGGTGCGGAAGTGGTGAGTGGCTCTGGAATCAGTGGAAGGGAGGAGCGAGTAGTAGTATAGGAGGCAGGCGCAGGAGGAAGTCAAGATGGGTCGCGTCTACGGCAACGGCAAGGGCATCTCGGACTCGGCGCTGCCGTACAAGCGCACGGCGCCGTCGTGGCTCAAGGTTAAGCCGGCCGATGTCGAGGAGCAGTGCTGCAAGCTGGCCAAGAAGGGCCTGACGCCGTCGCAGATCGGCGTCATCCTGCGCGACTCGCACGGCATCGCCCAGGTCAAGTCTGTGCTGGGGCACAAGCTCTTCCGCCTGCTCAAGAAGAACGGCCTGGCGCCGGACCTTCCGGAGGACCTCTACTTCCTCATCAAGAAGGCCGTCAACATGCGCAAGCACCTCGAGCGCAACCGCCGTGACAAGGACAGCAAGTACCGCCTGATTCTCGTCGAGTCGCGCATCCACCGTCTGTCGCGCTACAAGCGCAGCAAGCAGCTGCCGCCCAACAAGTACGAGTCCACCACGGCCTCCACGCTTGTGGCTTAATTGCACTGCTCTATTCAGCCTTCCTCGCGGGCTGCCCGCTGCGCTTGTCGCCCAGGCCCTGCATGGGCTTGAGGATGATCGACCGCTTGCGGTCGCGGACCTTGAGCTGGCGCCGCCCCGCGCCTGGGATCATGGCCCCGACGGTGTCGTCTTCCTCCTTGCCCTCTGGTGAGGCCTCGCCGTCAGACGGCCCTGCAGCATCAGCCTCTCCCTCGCCGGCGTCGGCGGGCACGCCGTCCACCCAGGCCTCCGAAGCCGTCTTGATCAACGCACCAGCGCCGCCGTCGCCGCCACTTGTTTTCGATAAGCGGCGGCTCGAGCGCTCCTTGTAGCTGCTCGCCGCTGGAGTGGTATTGCCCTTGTAGGTCCACACGCTGACCTTTTGCATGTCCCACACGCCGTCCCAAGCGCTGGCGCGCCACGTTTCGTCCCCGAGGAGATGCTCGCAACGCTCCTCGAAGAGCGCCGACGGCGCGTCGCCGTCGTCCGCGGCCTGCTCGAACAGCTCGAACGCCGCGTCTCTCGCTTGCGGTACGCCTCCAGGCCCCGCGCGTAGTTGAATGGCAGACACGCGCTGCGCGCCCGCAATCTCGCCAAAGCACTTGCCGGCGCAGAGCACCTCGTACAGCCGCGTTGTGCCTTCCTTGCCGCCACGCGAACCTCGTCGATCTCGCGCAAGAACAGTTTGCTCCTCGTCAAAGACTCGGTCGGCCACCGAGGCCGCCTCCAGCCCGGTTACGAGCTGGATTCTGGCGTTGGGCCGCTTGAAAGCGTCCTCGAAGGTCGAGGCGCTCACGAGGTTGCCCAGGCCGTACTCCTTGGTGCTGGCCTCAAGCCGCGACGCCACGTTGACCGAGTCGCCGATCACGGTGTACTCGAAGCGGTTCTCCGACCCGATGTTGCCGCAGTACACTTCGCCCGTGCTCACGCCCACCCGATCTTGATCTCGATCTTGTTGGCCGCTCTGCGCCGCTTGTTGAACTCCTCCAGTTCCTGGTGCATGGCCAGAGCAGCCATGCAGGCGTTGCGCGAGTCCTCCTCCGTCGGCTTGGGCACGCCAAAGACCGCCATGAGCGCGTCGCCGATAAACTTGTCCACGATGCCGCCGTGGCGCGTGATGACGTCCACCATGCACGAAAAGTACTCGTTGAGCGTGTGGAACACCTCTGAGGGCTCGCTCGACTCGCTCAGCGTCGTAAAGCCGCGAATGTCCGAGAACAGGATGCTCACCTTTTGCTTGACCCCGCCCAACTGCAGCTTGCCGTCCTGCGTCAAGAGGTGGTCCACCAAGTCTGGTGCCAGGTACTTGTTGAGGGTGGACATGAGCTTTTGCTCGGGAGTCTTGTCGTCGATGCACAGGACGGCCCCGAGGAGCTCTTGAAAGTCATCTCCTGCGAGGTCCTCCTCCATTTCCATCTTCTCCTCGATTCCGTGCGTGTTCGAGGCGATGTTCATGAACGACGCGCCGCGCTTCAGTTTGGCGCTGCCCTTGCACGAGCCCTCGCCGCCCTCGCCGCCCTCGCCGCCGTCGCCGCTGTCCTTTCTCTCGACACCCTTGCCAAGATTAGCGACGCCTTGTGCAAGGCCGCCCGCTGCTCATGAGCTTTCGGGTGGTATTGTCTGCCTCAAGCTCGAATCGATCCCCTGCCGACAAAACACCCACGCGCTTCCCTCGTCGCTTGCCGTCCGACTGCATCGAAGCACCGTCGCTCGCCTCCGCCTCCTCTTCGCCCTCCTCCTCGCTGACGACGAGCCGACCTCCTCCACACCCTGAACATCAGTTCCGTCCACCTCGTCGCCGATGTCGCGCCGCGCTTTGACGGTCGCCCTGCCGCTGCTGGTAGATGAGGTTGTCAAACGTCGTGCCCACGCCCACGAGCGGCCGGATGCTGTAGTTGACAACGTTTCCGACCGCGAGAGTGTGGTCTGCGCAGAGACGCCCAGCTCCTCGTCGCGCTCGTTGCTGCAGTTTTCCGCAAGCTGAATCACCTCCTTGAGGTTGTTTGCGATGGTTACGTCTGGCAGCCAGTCCTGGACCTTGCGGCTTCGCATTTCCTCTGGCGTGATGTCCATGCCAAACAGCCGGTTGATCTCGCCAAGACCGGTTGCAGCCCATGAGCATGCCCTCTTGCTCACGGTCAGCACAAGCTCGGCCACGTTCTCCAGCACGCACTTGAGGCGGTTCTGAGCAATGAGTGAGTACGCGAATAGCTCCATGTTGGAGATGGCCACCCCGATCATGGAGAACATGCCGCTGAGCATGTGCTCGTCCTCCTCGTTAAAGGTGCCGAAAAGGTTCACCGTTCCCGTAGGCGACGCTGCCAGCCGAAGACAGCTTGTGTGAGCCGAATCCTGCGCCGCCAAGCTGAAGCCCCGTGCTGGGCCTCTGCCGCATGGACTTGAAGTTGTCATCATGTCGGCCTTCTTATTTAGCAGCTGCAGCACTGCCACACCTCCCCATTGCCGTTCTTGATGGGCCCGCAAAGCACCGACCGCGTGCGTTCGTCTTGATGTCCACCTCCCGGTTGAACCGAGGGTCCTCGTATGCGTCTTCAGGTTTACCATCTCGCCCGTCATCGCTACATGGCCTGCGATGCCCTTGTCGATCGGGATGCGGATAATCTCCTCGCGCGAGGTCACCGTCTGCATCTCCAGGGCGTACTTTGACAACACCGTCCACATTATGCCCTCTTGGCGGTTCACGAAAAAGATCGAGCACCGATCCGCGTTGAACGTGCCTGTCATCAAGCGCACGATGGTCTGCGTCAGTGTGTGCACGTTGCGCGAGGACCCGAGTTCCGAGCAATCTCCAAGATGGCCTCTTTGCGGGCGCGCTCGCGCTTCTCACGCTCGCGGAGCATCGCGTGTGAAATATAGCTGGCCAGAATAGGCACCAGCGCCTCGATCTGCGCCACGTCGTCCTCGGTGAACGCCATGCCGTTGCGCTTGTTCATCACCTGAAGCACGCCGACAACCTCCATACTGCTTGTGCGAAGCCCGCTCGCGGTGCTCGACACGCTCGCTGCCGAGAGCCTCCGCTTGCTGCTAATTGTTACCACCCTTTCGGCGAGCTTTCCCAGCTGCGGAATGTCTGGCGCGGCCCCTGCCAGTGCCTTGAGCATCCCGCTCTCGGACCGGGACATGTCATTGTCGGCCGAGCGCTTGGTCGCGTACCCAAGCGGCACTGTCAGCATCGACTGCGTCCGGTACCCAGTGGCCTCGTCCAGCCGTGGAGAACCGCGGGTCGTGTACGCGTCCTCGACGACCACCGACTCGCCTGTCTCGACGGCCAAGCCGCTGAGGCCTACGCTATATGGGAACGTGAGCGACACCGAAATGCTCTTCCCGCGCGCCCCGACCTGCCGCGCTTGCACACGCAGCTTCTCGTGCTCGTTGTCACACAGATAAAGCACGGCGCGGTCCCCGTTCACCATGCCGCACACGGAGCGCATCATGTGCGAGAACTGCTCCTTGCTATCCTCGCGCATCGCCAGCTCCTTGGCCAGCCATCTGCAGCACGCGGCGCAGCTCCAGGAACGCTTCGCGCGTAAACCCGTCGCGCACGTTGGCCGGCTGCGCCTGCAGCGTCTCCAGGAACTCGCCCATCTCCGTCGCTCGGTCCCCAATCAGCGCCGCGAGGAGCTTGGCATTCTCATTCTTGCGCGTCACCCTGTCGGCGACGGTGTCCCCCTCCACAAAGTTGTGCCGCAGCGCGCGCCGCAGCCTCCCGCTCGTCCTCGCCAGCGCCCGCCTCGGCGAAGGAGTCGTTCTGGCTGCTGCCGCGTGCCGAGTCATACCTGCGACCCAAGCGTGGACCCGCCGCCTTTCTGCTCCTGCTGCCTCTCCTGCGTGGCTGCGCAGCCAGTCGCCGCGTACTTGTCGGCCTTGGGGCGACCTGCAGAGGCCGCTGCGCCCATTTCGCCGGCCACCAGCTGCGCTCAGGGCCGCAGTGCCAAGCAGCGCTCAGGGACGCCACCAGCTGCGCTCAGCGCCGCCACCAGCTGCGCTCGGCGCCGCCACCAGCTGCGCTCAGCGCCGCCACCAGCTGCGCTCGGCGCCGCCACCAGCTGCGCTCCAGCTCGCGATGATGATGAGCTCGAGATTTGTCCGGTGGCAGACTTGTCCCTCGGAAAAAAGAAAGCCGAGAAAGATTTGTTTGCGGCGGCGCGACGGGAGGGGGAGAGAGAGAGAGGCGAAGGCATGGACGGGCGCGAGACGGTGGTGCGCGTGCTGGACGCGTGCTGCGGCCTCGCGCGGGAAGGCGGCGACGCCATCCGCGAGGTGCAGCGGCTGCGCGAGAGCGGCGGCGCGGCGGCGCTCGGCGCGGCGCTTAAGGACGAGCAGGACACGCGCAGCTATCACCGTGGCGGATGTTCGGGCCCAGAAGGTTATCGTGGACGGCTTGCGGGAACGGTTCCCTGCGCTGCGCATCGTGGGCGAGGAGGACGTCAGCGATGACCCGGCGCTTGCCGGATGGCGCGGCCCGCGGGACACCGCGCCACACGCTGGCAGGAGGGCATCGGCGGCGTCGACGACGTCGCCGCCGCCGCCGGCTTCCTGCGGCATTGCCGCCGCAGCGCTCGACGCGAGCCTCAGGGACGTGAAGCTCGCCGACCTGTGCGTGTTCGTGGACCCCGTGGACGGCACGCGCGAGTTCGTGGAGGGCCGGCTCCTGTCGTGCCAGACGCTCGTGGGCATCGCCTGGAAGGGCCGCGCCATTGCGGGCGTCGTGGGGCTGCCCTTCCACCACGCCAGGGCGGGCGTAGCGGCCCGCGGCGCGCCCTCGAGCGCCTCGGGCGTCGTGCTGGTCGGGGCGCTCGGGGCCGGCGTGCGCGGCCTCGAGGGCCACGCTTACCGCGGCCGGCGGCGGCCGACCAGCTGGTGCGCGTGGCGTCGAGCAAGGTCAAGGAGGCAGCGCTCGTGGCGGCGCACGAGGTCGTGGGCGGGCAGGTCCTCGTGGCCGGCGGCTGCGGCAACAAGGTGCTGCGTCTGCTCTGCGGGCAAGCCGACGTGGCCGTGTTCAACCTCTCTACAAGTCTCTGGGACACGTGCGCGACCGAGGCGCTGCTGCGCGCGGTCGGCGGCGAGCTGACCGACCTGCGTGGCGCGCCGATACGCCATTTGCCCGACATTGACCCGGCCAACCGGGGCGGCGTCGTCGCCACCGGGCCCACCTTTGCGCGCGCGGCAGGCCTGGACCACGCGGCCTTGTGCGCGCGCCTCCGCGCCGCGCTGAGCGGCTTGCTGCCGCCGTCGCCGCGGCTTTGACGATGGCGAGCGTCATTGGCAAGTCATCAGCAACGACGTCTGCCAATGAGGTTGGTGTCGGACACGACGTAGTAGTACTCGGAGGAGGAGGAGGAGGAGAGCGAGTCCACGCAGCGGGCAGCGCTCGGCCGACCGCGCAGGCGATCACGGGACGGGCGCAGCAAGTCAACGGCCGGGCAGGCGCGGCGTCGCAAGAGCCGTGGCGCGTAGCGGGGCGCGATGAGCGAGGAGAGTGATGTAACGCTTGGCAGCACGCGGCTGCGAGTGCTGTGGCCGAAAGCCGTGGGCGACGGGCGCGAGGAGCCCCAGGACGAGGAGCACAGCAGCAAGCGGCGGCGCACGGACGGCGGCGGCTGCGACGGCGGCAGCTGGGCTGGGCTGGCAGGGCGGCCGGCGAGCCTGAGAGCCGGCGCCGAGCTGCCAGTGGTGTTCCTGCTGCACCAGCGCAAGGGCAAGCGCGAGCGGCTGGGACGAGGTGGCCGGGCGGCTGGCCGAGGCCGGCCTGCTGTGCGTGTACGGCGACGCGCCCAACCACGGCGAGAGGCTGCGCGACCGCATGCGCAACGAGGGCTGGGACAAGAAGAACCGCACCCATGCCACGGACATGTACTCCCAGATGGTGGCGACGCTCAAGGAGCTTCAGGTGCAGATCGACCTGCTGCCGGGCGTGCTGGACGTGCAGTTCTCCCGCATCGCCGTGTTCGGCGTAAGCCAGGGCGGCCACGCGGCGCTGCTGTGCATGGCTAACGAGCCGCGCATAGACGTGTGCGTGTCCGTGATCGGGTCGGGGTGCTACGAGCTCAACATGCAGCTGCGCTACGAGCGGCTGGTTGCGGCCGAGGGCAAGGCGGGCGTGCCGGCGTTCGAGGAGCTGTTCCCGGAGGCGCTGCGCGAGTCGGTGGACACGTTTGACCCCGTGAACGCCGTGAACAGGCTCACTATTGGCGTGCGGCCGCTGCTGCTCATCAACGGCGGCGCGGACACCCTGGTCCCGCTCGAGTGCAACAACAAGCTGGCCGAGCTGGTGCGGCCGTACTACGACAAGCACGGCGCGGGGGACCGCTTCCGGCACGCCGTGCACCCGGGCGTGGGCCACACGACGACGCCCGAGATGGTGGAGCAGTCGGTGGACTGGCTGCGGCGCTACTGCGTGAACGATGAATGAGGACGTTGCACAGGTTTTTCTTTTAGGTCAGAATGATGGTGGTACAGAGGGGCAGGCGTTAGCCGGCGCGGCTGGCTCACTTCATCTTCTTCTTGAAGCTGCGCGAGATGCGCGATCCTGCGGTGCTCACGCCCTTGAACGTGTGCCGCGCGTTCTTAACCAACATGGCGCTCATGGTCTTGGCCTTGAGCAGCTGGTACACGTCGTCCACGCCGCGCTCCTTGGCGTAGTTGACGGCCATGTTGCCGTGGTTGTCCTTCTGTTTAACGTCGATTCCGCGCGCCTCCATCATCAGCTGCACCGCCTCGAGGTTGCCGCTGAGCGCCACCTGCATGAACGCGGTGGTCCCGCTGTTGTCCGTGGCGTTCACGTCCAGGCCGTCCTGGGGCAGCAGCAGCATGATCATGTCGGTGTCACCGTTGTAGCACGCGTTCATCAGCGGCGTCCAGTTGCTCGTCGCGCGAGTTGATGTCCACCTTCTTCTCGTGCAGCAGCTTGCGCACCAGCCGCACGTCGCCGTCCGCGGCCGCCTCGCACAGTTCCAGTCCCGACATCTTTTTCTCCGCTCGCCTTCCTTGCTGCCGCTGCTGCCGCTGCTGCTGCCGCTGCTGCTGCTGCTGCTGCTGCTGCTGCTGCTGCTGCTGCTTTCGTGGAGACCTCGCTCTTCCGGTTGGGGTTCTGCTCGTCGCTGCTCTGTGCCAGCGGTGAGTTCTGCACACCGTCTCTTGCTTTGCACGGACTTGTCACGAGCCAGCGGGGAAAGCCGGCGCACCGCGTGCCGCTTGCGCCCTCCCTACTACCGTCTATCTATAAAAAAGAATAGGCCTCGTGTCAACGCCCCCTGCAGATAGCAGCTAAGAGTCTCGCAGGTGCAATGGAAAGCCGGCGTCTCGTGTGTCCCGCAAACGCGGGCCTTGCGCTGGATGGATTTTTTGACTTTTTTTTTTTCTTTGAACCGGGTTTGCGGTCGGGTCGCAGGTTTCGGTGAAAGGTGCGACTTGGACGCCGATTGCCCGAGGGAAGAGAACCGAGAGAGGAGAAGAGGGCGCGATGTCGGCGACGCTGCACACGACGCTGGGCGACATCAAGGTGGAGCTGCTGTGCGCGGAGGTGCCACGCGTGTGCGAGAACTGGCTGGGGCTGGCGGCCGCCGGGCGCTATGACGAGTCGGAGCTGCACCGCAACATTCCTGGCTTTATGATCCAGGTGGCGCGCCGAAGGGGGCTATCAAAGCGGCGACTGCATCTGGGGCGGCCGCTTCGAGGACCAGTTCCACCCCAAGGCGCGGCACGACCGCCGCGGCGTGCTCTCCATGGCCAACAAGGGGCCCAACACCAACGGCGCAGTTCTTCATCCTGTACGCGCCGCAGCCGCACCTGGACGACGTGCACTGCGTCTTCGGGCACGTACTAGAGGGTTTGGACGTGCTGGACAAGATGGAGCAGGCGCCGCTGGGCGCCAAGGATCGCCCGGTCACGCCCATCCTCATCAACTCGATCACAATCCACGCCAACCCGCTCGCAGCATAGTGCGCCGGCCCTCGCAACCCGCGTGGCCTCGGCCCCAGCCTGCCCGCCCGAGCCAGCTCGCCCCGCAGCCAGCAAGCAAGCCAGCCAGCCAGCCAGCCAGCCAGCTGGAGGCGGTGAGCAGCTCGAGCCAGCCAGCCAGCTCGCTCTGCCAACGCCGCATCGATGTCATCGGCGTTCTCCAATGACACCTGAACGTAAACTCCGCGGAGGCCGATGGAAAGTATTTACCTGAACGTCAACTCGCCTCGGGGCGAAAAGTGAATACCTGAACGTCAACTCCGCGCGCAGGGCAAGCACGACTGGTTGCAGGAGAGGTGCGACGGCGTCGAGGTCGAAGCCGGCCAGGAGCAGGTAGACCGGGATGGGCCGCGTGTCGCGCTACAAGAAGCAGAAGCGCGTGTTCGACGTCGAGCAGCTCTTCCGCGGCGACGGCGAACACGATGACGCGCCCAGCGCCCGCATTCTCGCGCAGGACGCCGAGAGCCGCACGCGCAAGCGGGCGCTGATCGTCAAGTACGACGCTGAGGGCAACGCCATACAAGGCCCGGGCGCCAAGCGGCAGCGCAGCGAGAAGCCCAAGAAGCCGGAGCCGCGCAAGCGCGAGGCGGCGGCCACCTTGGAGAAGCGCCAGGAGGGCGAGTCCATGCGCGACTTCAACGTCCGCGTCGCCAGGGAGACCCAGGAGCGCCTGCGTGCGCTGCGCAAGAAGCAGTCCAACACGGCCCAGCGCCGAAAGCAGAGGATGACCGAGCGCAAGGAGAAGCTCAAGGAGCGCAAGCGGGCCAAGGCGCAGGCCAAGCAAGGCGAGGAGCTGACGGACAAGGAGCGGCGCGTATATGCCAAGACCGCGCCGCGGTCGCTGCACGACGTGGCCTCCGCGCCGCCCGAGTTTGGCAAGGCGCACATGATCAAAAAGAGCGACACGGACCCCACGGACCGCAGCCGCTTCGCCAAGCTCAGCTTTACCAGCAGCGCGGCGGGCGGGTCGCTCAGCGGCGCTGCCGGCAAGGCGCCGGCCTCGGGCAAGCAGCGCACCGAGTACGAGAAGCTGCAGATGGAGGCCATGCGCCTGCGCGTGCTCAGCCGCTACGACGAGCTGCGCAAGGAGCGGCGCGCGGCGGCGGCGGCGGCGGCGCGCCGGACAGGGCTTGTGTAAAAATGGAACCGATTGCTTGTTGATTCACGCCACTCAAGCAGGCAGGCTGGCAGGCTGGCTGGCAACTAAGCGCCGCGCGGCTGGCCGCGCAGGAGGACGTCCACCAGCTCGTTGCTCAGCGCCGCGTGGGGGTCAAACTTGGCGCGCACAGCCTCGAAGCGCTCCAGCGGGTAGCGCGCCGCCAGCCGCGCCTGCAGTGCCGCCGTGGCCGCAACGCCCTCGGGCAGCTCGAGCTTGGCCCAGTGCGTCGCCGCGCCAAAGCCGCCAGCCGCGTCCACGCGCCACAAGAGCTCCTTGTACTCCTCGAAGCGCGCCGCGGTTTCCGCGCGCTCGCGAGGGTCTGGCGAAGGCAAGTACATGATGATGCCGACCCACGAGAAGAGCCGCTCGCGCGGGTCGAGCGCCTCCTGGCCCGGGGCGTTGCCCACAGGGCTCATGGCGGCTGAGCTGCCGCAGGTCCAGCGCTGTTCGATCGGCGCCGGCGCCGGCACGCCCTCGCGCTCGATGGCGCGCAACAGCCGCAGCACAAACTCGAGGTCGCGGCCGTCCGGGTCGGTCTGCGAGCCACAGGGCAGCGCCACCTCGAGGACCATCTGTTGCCCGCCGCAGTCAAAGGCAAGGACGTTGAACGAGTCGTCCACCACGCCGCGCTGCTGGCTGCGCTGCCAAAACTCGCGCTCCGCAGCGTTCACGCGGCGCACGTGGGAGATATCCAGAGGGCCCTGCGGCGCGGAGCAGCGCGTCGCGGAGCTCCCCAAAGCCCATGCGGCGCAGCGCCCGAACCTGCCTACGGCTGGTGGGCCGGCCAGACGCTTCTCGCAAGCGGCACAGCAGCTGCACAAGCGGCTCCTTGGCGGCGGCCTGCTGCTCCTCTGCCGCTGCAAGCCCCGCCTCCCCTTGCGGGCCAGCTTGGCTCGGATCCGCCGGATTGCTGGTCACGACTACCGCGACGTCCTCGTACGGGATCCACATGTAACGCACGTGGCGGTTGTCGCGCAGCCGCTGCGCGTGGCCGGCGAGCACCTGCGCACGCGTCAGCACCTGCGTATCCTCCACAAGCTTGTGCGCGGGCACGCACTGCAGCGTCACCTCCGTGACCACGCCAAAGCAGCCGAGTCCGAGCTTGGCAAACCGGAACCACTCGGGTTGCTCGACTCGGACAGCTCCACCAGGCCCAGCATGGGGCTGGCCACCTTCATGCTCACAATCTGCTCCTCCACGGGCGGCAGCCGGGCGCCCGTGCCGTGCGCGCCAACCTGCAGGAAGCCGCCCACCTGTTGCTGATTAATGGACGCCAAGTTTTGCAGCGTCAGTCCGTGCGGCTTGAGCTCGTCCAGAAGCTGCCCGACAAGCGCGCCCGCCTGCACCGTCACCTGCTGCTTGTCCTGGTCCACGTGCAGCACGCGGTCCATCTGTTCCAGCGTGAGCAGCCCGCCGTCCTGGAAGGCCAGCCCGTTCGGCGACAGCCCCGACCCCATCACGCGCATCTTGCGCTGCCCACTCGCGCCTTGCAGCCCGCGCATGACCCGAGCACCTCCTCGGTCGAGCGCGGCCGCTCAATGCGCTCCGGCTGGCACGCGTGCGTGCCCGACCAGTTCTCCACCCGCGTTGATTCGGCATGGGCAGTCCGTGGCTCCAGCGGGCTTCCGCTCGGCCACGCGCGCTCGTCGCGGAGCAGCCACAGCGCTGCCGCCGCGCAGCCGCCGCCGCCGCCCGCTGTCAGCGCTGCCCTGCGCCAGCCCGCTCGCGCCCATCCCGCCGCCATCTCAGCGTCAAGACTGTTGTGGATCCACGATGGACAAGATCGCCCAGGCTCGACATCGCCATCGTCCGGCGCCCAGGCTGGCTGGCCGGGCTCTGGCCGAGCTCGCGGCGGCGCCTCGCTGGTGGCGGACGTGAGCGCGGGCCACGTACGTGGCGAAGGAGCCCGGCAGCGCGCGGCGGCGTCGCGTGCCTCGGCCAGAAGCGCTGTGCAAGAGCGCGGCTAAGGCTAGCCGCCCGGAGGAGGACGCCGCCCATGGAGCTCCGCCGTCCTTTGGAGCTCGCCGCCATGCGGCAGACGCGCGCTGGCCGCCGCGTCGGCGCGGCTCTGCCATAGTCTATCTGTCTAGCTATCTAGAGTACGTGCCGGGTACGGCACCTGCAGCAACGGCAGCGGCAGCGGCAACGGCGGCGGCAGCGGCAACGGCGGCGGCAGGAAAAGGACAGCTCTCTTTTCGTCTTGGGCCCTGAGAGTTCGTGGGGCTCTGGGCTAGAATCCCAACCGGGCTTTGGCGAAGGCCGCGCGGCTTGCGTGCGCCTCACGCACGCGTTGGCGGCGATGGCGCAGTCGGATCGCTCGCGCTCCTCATTCAAGCGCGCGATGGCAGCGCCTGCTTGCTTGTCGAGCCCGCCGAGCACGAGGCCGTGGCGGTTAGGTGCGGCCCGACATGCGCGCGCTTGCTGCTGGCCAGCCGCGATGGTAGCGCCCAGTCGGTGTGCGGCGCCGGAGCGTGCTCTTTATGGGCCCACCACCCTTGCGTTGCGGCGACTGGCCTGCGCCGCTCCGACGGGCGTTGCGCCTCGTGGCCATCGCCGCCACCGCCGTCGTCGCTGCATGGGGACAGCAGCGTCATGTCGCGCCACGAGCCGCGCTGCTGCGTCAGCCCTGTGCCCTGCTCGGCGCGAACAAAGTGGCCGCGAAAGAGGTGCACGCACGGCTTGCCGCAGCCAATGTTCCTGACAAGCACACGTTGGTTGCCCACGCGGCGGAGCTCGAAAGACCGGCGCGTGGCTTGCCACCAGCGCTGTAGCGCGTAGTTCAAGCGCCCGAGCACGTACTTGTCGTGGCAAAACGCAAGCACCAGCCGCGCACGCACGCACATCCCGGCGTACTGCTGCCAGGCCCGAAACGTGAGCCTGGTTAGGCGACCGCGAAAAAGGCGCGCCGCCGCGCGCTGCTTGAGTCCGCCTGCGAGCCGCGACCGCGCCAGCATGTGCCGCTGTCGCCGCAGCTGCAGTCGCTCGCGGGCCCAGCTCCGGATGCGGGCGTATGCTCGTCGCCGGCGCGAGGCGGCTCTTACGCCCAGGCGACCACGCACGGCCCGCTGGATCGTGGTGGCGGCGCGACGCCGGCGCCGGCGCCGGACGACGCGCTGGATACATCGTGCCGCGGCCTGCCGCTCGGCTACGTCAAGCCGCGTGAGTCTCCCACGCGTCATGGCCTGGAGGCGCGTTGCAGACTCCACAGCGGCGGCCCGAGCGGCCCTCTTCGTGTGTCCCCGTGCCTCTACCAGCGCGTGCTCAAACTGTTCCAGTGCCTCGGCCATGGCGGCAGTGTAGGCCTCCGGGTCCGAGCCGTGCTTGGCGAAAGCCTGGCGCTCTAGCCGCTTTATCCGCGCGCGCAGTTCTTGGTGGGCCCGGTCCGCCTCTTGCTTGGACCCACCCTCGCGCCGCCGCACCTGTGCAATCTCGCGGGCGACCTCTTGGACCGCCTTGGTCTTGACCGCGCGAGTGAGCTTGTCTACCGCGCCGCCAAGCGCGGCATCCAGCGACTCTGCAGACATGTCGCCAGGCACATCGTTCTGCAGGTCCGTCTCGCCCTGCGAGTCTTGTCGCGGAGAGGCACTGGTGCCGTCATGCTCAGACCCGCCTTCATCTTGCGGCTGCGGCTGCGGCTGCTGCGGCGGCTGCTGCGGAAAAGTTGATGGCGATGGCGATGTCGATGGCGATGGTGATGGTGTTTTCCGTCGTTGGCGGCCAAAGCCAAGCCTTGCTGCAAGGCCATTGCCACGGAATAGCTTCACCATGGTGCGTCACGGACGCGCAGATCCGTGGCGCGGCGGCAGGCGCGACCGTCGTGGCGGCGTGGGCCACTCGCGCCGCGGCGCCTGGCCCAAGATCTGACATGTGAGTAAACGGACCTTTGTAGCCCAAACGACGCAGTCGACGGCTGCGTCCGCACAGGCCGAGAGCGCCCGCGAAGCGGGCCAGGCCGGCGCACTGCGGCCGTGCGATGGGCCCAACCGAGGCCACTCGACGTTCTGGCGCTGCGCTCTCGCCAGCTTGCTTCCAGCTCTAGCTGCTAGTCCAAGCGGCTCGCGTAGGCTACGTGGCAGGCTGGTCAGGGCCGAGCAGTCACGAGATCGAGATTGCCAGCGACGCCTAAGGCCGTCGCCCAGGCTGGTCAGGCCAAAGCACTGACGACGCTGAGGTCGTCTCGCAGGCTAAACTGGGCTCTGAACCGACTAGAATCCAGCAAACAATCGAGGCTGCCGTCGACGTGCACCAATCCCGAAGGACCTCGCCGCGGAGGACTTTGAGTGCCTCGACAGGCGACAGGCAGACCACCGCTCCTGCTGCTGCTGCTGCTGCTGCTGGCCGTTCCCTGCCAGTCATCATTGCGTGACAAAGTTGAGTTGGAACCATCTCACGAGGCGGGCAAAGGTCGACTGGCCGCGCGCTGATTTGCGCGCGGCTTCGCGCTCGGCCGACCTGAGGGCGCGAGGAGGCTGCTCGCCGAGAGCTGCTCGTGGTGGGCCACGGCAATGAAGATGTCGTTGAGAACATCGAGGGCCTTTTCCGCGACCTTCTCCCATGCCGCGAGAAACTCATTGCGGAGCTTCTTGTCCTTGTCGACGGCCGAGGCCAGGGCCGTGCTCATTGGCGCGAGCGTCTGCATCGGGAACAAGTACGTAACGTGAAAGTGACGCATAAACCACTTGACCAGCTTCTCGTTCACCTCGTTGAGGTCCACCGGCTTAACGAGTCTCTTGCCATTGATGGCCACATCCAGTGGGACGTGTGAGGCGAGGATCACGGCGAAGGGCGGGTAGCGGTGCAGGGTGCCCTCCGGTGCATCGCTGCCACTTGAAGCGGGCCGAGCATGCTCATGACCTTGATGCGCATGGCGAGGTACGCGTCGCTCCCCTGTCCAGCGCTAACTGCTTCTTGGATCTCCTCCAGCTTGAGGACGAGGATTCGCATCCCGAAGGGCAGCGGTCTCTTGCGAATGTCCTTGTAGGCGCTCACACCGCGGGCTCCGTGTCGTGGAAGACGAGGCGCGCGACGTTTCTTAAGGCGGCCGGCGTATATGCCCTTGTCGACGTGTACCACGTTCTGCTCGCCGTCGCTGAGGTTCGCGTCAAAGTGAACATCCTTGAGAAAGGTGGACATCTTGCGGGCGGGTGACCTGTAGTCGCGCCAGTTCCCCTCGCCGTGGGTGACAAAGGCCTCCGCGTTGCCGTTCATGGCCTCGTCGAACGTGAAGAGCACGGAGCTCTTGCCCGCGCCCTTGGGGCCGTAGAGCGTGAACGGCACCGTCAGAGCCCGCCCAGGGCGCTCCACTTGCGCCTGGATAAGCGCGGCCTGCGCGAGCGTGTCGGCTGCTGCTGCTGCTGCGCTGTCGTCGCCGCCGCCGCCGCTAACCGTTGTGCTGTGGGTCGATGCCGATAGACTCCACTGCCTGCTCCATCGTGACGCACTCGACGGGGACCTCGAGACCCTGGCCCAGGTCAAACATGACGTCCGAGCGATAGAGGTCGCTACGCTTCAGGAACGTGTGCCGGTGGGCGGCTAGGCTCGCGAGGGAGCGCCGCGCGCCGTTGGCCATGCGAGCGAGCGGCGTCTGGTACTCTTGGACTGCCGTAAAGTCCGCCTTGGTGAAAAAGGTCACATCGATCGTGGTCGAGGTGGCAAACTCGGACGAGGCGGAGGTAGAGTAGCCCAGGCCAATGATTTCACCCAGTTCCACGCTGGCGGCCTCGAGGTGCGCGTCCTTGAAGGTGTGCGAGAATTTGATGGTCAGTGTGTCGCCGTCGGGGTCCCGTCGCTTCTCGTTCATCTCCTTGATGATCACGGCTTCGCACAGCCCGGGCCCACGCCGGTAAAACCACTGGAAGCGCGGGTCGTCCGGCTTGGCCGGTTTCAGATGGGGCTTGTAGGCGGGCCGCTCGCGCGCCAGGGTCATCGAGGTCTCGTTGTCGCTCGACGAGGAATTCTCCACGTTGAACTCGGCCGAGACCGACGCGGGCACTGCCTCTGCCGTGGGGACCGACAGGCTGGCGTTGGCCGAGTTGCCACCCTCGCGTGCGCCACGAAGGCCTGGCTGATGAGGATGGTCTTGGCGCCCAGGTCCGTGAGGACCGTCAGCGTCTCGTTCACGCGCGCGACGTTGTAAGCGTCCGCATACTGGCGCGCGTCCACGTAGCGCCCCGTGGCGTGCAGCATCTTGTAGGGGTTGCCCGCTACCCAGCCGCCCTCGGGCTCGTGGCCGTCAAAGGTTCGTGGAACGCCGTGTGCTTCTCGGCGAGCTCGATGGGCCGTCCAGGGGGCTGTGATTAGCGTCGAGCGTGATGGACGTTGGGTAGACGCTGCTGATGTGCGATAGGGCTCTGCTCTCGGCCAACGCGTCGCTGGTCTCGTGGAACTTGCTGTCCTCGACGATCAAGACGAACTCGGGCAGCTCGGTGTTGACGTCGCAGGCGCGCCAGATCTCGAGCGTGTCGGCGGCGGATGCGGCTCCGCCCTGCTTGCTACCCCCCGCGTCGTACGCGTCCGAGGCTCCGCCGCACGCGTGCTCGCATTGCGCGACTGCCGCTGCCGCTTGCGTCGCTTGGATAGGTTTTCCGTTCTTCAATTCGAGAATAGGTTACCTATTATCGCGAGAGAAACGACTAACTCGGTAAAGAAATAAGTTTCCGCTAGTTATTACTAATAGTCGAGTGGATGTGGGGTGGGTGAGAGGTGTCATGCCCTGGGTGTTCCTACTAATTCATATCACACAAGAAGATGATGGGCGATTGACGGATCCGAGAAAGGTGGAACAACAACAAAATACGAAAGGGCAAGTGTGAGGGCGATGTGCGCGAGATTGCCGAGCTTTGAGCTTGGCACATGACTTCGAGAAGCTCGTCGAGTTGGCGGCCACTGCCGGCACTGTGGGTTTGTTCGCGATCACTGCATGGACTTGCGTGTGCAGCGCTTTTCACTGTCAGTTCGTTCTCTCGGTAAACGTTTTCCGCCCGCTGGGTTTCGCAGTTTCAAAAGTTGATTGACAGCACTGGTGTCGAATCCAGATACCGGTAGGTAGATGTGATTGATGAGGCAGAACCAGAACGGAAGGACGCAATGGTGGAGGTGCCATCGAGGAGCGATGTTGCCGGTTTTTGGAAACAGCACAAGGACGAGGGATTACTCCTTTGGATCTTGTGCTGGACTCTTCTGGCACCGAACAAGGGTGCGTTGTTCTCTCTGTTTTCCTACATGCTCTTCGAACCGTACTTGACGGTATGCGTGGATGATGAGGTAAAAAAGCGCCAAGAGGACGAGGCGGTTGTGCAAAGGGACACGGCTTCTGTACCACAAGCCGAAGAACGTGACGTACGACCAGCCAAGGAACATGTCGAGGAGACGAAAGTACTGGGGTGAAGAAAAGTTCGACAAGTTCGTGGATTCCACGTCAGAGTTCATTGGCGACAAACTGGCGACCTGGTATCGGAGGAGTTGGCGGACATACTCGCGGCTGAGCTCATTTCTTCGACAGGATTAATTGTGGCCAGCGTGGTATCAGCATCTATTGCAGGTCCTGCTGGGCTCGTGGTGTCTGTCATCGTTTACGTTCGTGGTACGCAAGTCGCTGCGGAAGTTTTTGAAGAGGTTTCGGAAGAGGAGGCTACGAAGACAACGCGTCTTACAGAGAAGCATCGTCAAGCAAAGGCAGCTGCGAAAACGAATACAGCGGGTCAATGTCCGAGGAGGTGTTGTCCACGAAGTCGTCGTCGAGCCACACGATGTGCACCAGGAAGGACAATACAGTGACGGTGACTTCTCGGAAGAGTCCAGCTTCAGTGATTGAGAACAAGGTTTTCTGCAGATGTAGTGTGTTGCTCAGGATCCTCGGTGTTGTGTTGCACTTGTGCAGCAACACAATCAGTTCCCGAGCTTGGCGAGAATGTTTGCGACTTGCCGGCCCAGTGCCGGGCATTGCATCCTAAGGACCCTGCCTACCGTCTCGTACCTGGTGCGTGCGGACAATGGCGCGGCATTTCCGCTCGGGCACGATACTTGCCTGGATCGTCACGTGGTCCAGGGAGGCTCTGCTCCCCTCTGCGCTGCTGCGAGGAGATGGTCTCTATCGCTCGCGCTAGTCCTGGATGGGCAGCAGGTGGCAGCCCAGCGCGCCCCGGCCGTCCCAGGCTTGCGGCGTCAACTGCAGCTGCACCCGCTTGTCGTCGCGCAGCACCGTGACTGAGGGCCTCGCCAAAGTTCTTGCTCGTCTCTGCGGCCACCTCGTTGAGCGGGTTGCCGCTCTCGCCGCGGGCGCCCGCCTCGCGACGGGCGGCGCCGAATGTGAGGATGCGGTCGCCCACGGCAAGGCCGGCGGTGGCTGCGGGCGAGCCGGCCATCACGTCGTTCACCACGGCGATCGGCACGAGGTCCTCCACGCGCTGCGCTGCCGCGGGTGCCACCGGCGAGGCCACCACGTCCGGCACTGTCGCCGCGACGGCGCCGGCCGCCTTGCCGCGCACAGGCCTTTCCTCCTCCTCGGGCTCCTGCAGCGCGTGCAGCTCGTGCAGCTTGGCCTCGATCTTGGCCTCGAGCTCCTTCCGGTCCGTGCGCAGGATGGCCAGCCGGTTCCTGTGCTTGCGAATCGCAAAGATATCCACGTCCGCTCGCGGGAACCCTTCCCGATCCACGAGCGGGCCTTTCAGCCCCACGCCAGGCGTGCCATCAGGCCCTGGCGCGTCCAGCACGTCCAGCAGCGCCTCCGCCTCCACGATGCGCCGCTTGGCCGCCTCGAGCTCCAGGATCTGCTCCCGCACCTCGCTCGCCATCGCCCTTCGCCGCCTTCCCTCGCCTCCCTCTGCCCTGCGTCATCCCGACCCACCAGCGCTCGTACCACGCGACTACGGCCGGCGCTCGCGCGGTCTCGAGCCGCGCCCAGGCCGGCTCTGGCCGCGCCCAGGCCGGCCCGCGCGGGCTCCCGGGCCAGGCGCCGGCTGGCGCATGTCCGCAGCCGCGCCGCCCGCTCGCGGCAGCCGGGATGCGCGTGCATTGCTCGCAGGCCGGGGCGGCGGCCGGGGCGGCGGCCGGTGGGCGGCCGGGGCGGCGGCTCGCGCGGCGCCATCGAGCCCGGCCGCCGCGAGCGGGCGGCGCGGCTCGCCCAGCCGCAGCCGCGGCTCGAGGTGCCGTGGTGCGTATGCCCTGACCCCAGCAGCTCGCTAACGGAAACATTATAATGCGTAGACGCTCGAGAGCACCGCGAGGCGGGAGAGCTGGGCGGCGGAGGCGCTGGAGGATGGCGGGCGGCGCGCGGCGGTGAGCGCGCTGCAGCTCGAGGCGCTCCAGCGCGTGTTCTCGCGGTTTGCGCCTACGGCAGCCCCTGCTCGCCGCCGTCCACGATGTCGGAGCCCAAGTGGCAGCGCCTGCTCGCCGCGTGCGGGCTGGCGCAGCAGCTGGGCAGTGCGCGAGCGGGCGACTGCTTCCGCGAGGCTGCTTGCGGCGGCGAGGGCCTTGCGTTTGAGGCGTTCCTGCGCGCCATTGGTCGCGGGCGCGGGCGCTCTTTCCGCAGGCGTGCACCTTTGAGCACGCGGTGTCCCGCGCGCTGCGAGAGCACATCCTGGCGCTGGACACGGCCGCGGACGCCAGGGGGCGTGCAGCACGCTGGAGTGCACAGCCTCGCCTCGTCCTGCAGGCGGCGGCGGCGGCGGCGACACAAGCGAGGGAGCTCTCGACGGCTCGCAGACGAGCCCAGGCCGGGAGGGCACGGACGCGACGCTGCATGGCGAGCTTTCGCTCTCGCGCGACACGTCTTCGGGCACGGCCATGACCGTGCCCACCCGCGCGCTGCCGCTGCCGCCGGCGAGCGAGTCGGCCGCCGGAGCCGAGGTCGCGGCCGGCGACGGCGGCCAGGTGGTGCGACTTGGCGAGGACGACCTCAGGGCGCTGCGGCAGGTGTTTCGCGGGTACGCACTGCATTGGTGCAGCGGCCGCGGCCGCGCGCGCGCCCAGCGCAGCCTCCTGCGCGGCGGGCGCTGCGCGGCCGCGCGGCCGCGCGAAGGTCCGCGGGCGGACGCGCTGCTGCCGGGGGACAGTGGCTGCAGCTTTCACTGGACGGGGCGCATGTGCCTGGGCGGCTTTGGCAGCTTTGTGCGCGACCTTGGCCTAGCCGCCGCGCAGACCGAGGCCGTGCGCGAGGCGTTCCGGCGCTCGGCCGGCGTGGGGGGCTGGTCAGGGTCGCTGGACTTTTCGCAGTTTCTTGCGGCGGTCGCGCACCTCGTGGCCGGGCAGCTCAAGAGCGGCGCGGGCGGTACTTGCCCTTTGGCGCGGCCGTGGGTCGCTTCTTGCGGCAGTGCGTGCAGGCGGAGGGCTGACGGGCTGACGTGCTCGGCCGAGATGTGCACGTGCGCGGACGCAGGCGTCGCTGGCGGGGTGCTGCGCGAGCTGTTGCCACGAGAGTTTCGATTCCACGACGACGTGGTCCGTCTGCTTGAGGACGCCCTGGGCCCGCTTCGTAGCGTGTTTGCGCACCATTGCGGCGCGGCACCCGCGGTGGCGGCCTGCCGCGGCGGGCGGTGCGGCGGTCCCGGCCCAGTAATGGGCCTCGCCCAGCTGCTTGCCTGCTGCCGCGCCTTCGACGTGCAGCCGCGCTTCGTGCGCGAGGCCGAGGTGCGCGCGGCCTTTTCGGCCAACGGCGGGCGGCCGCTCAGCTTTCCGCGGTTCCTTGCGGTGCTGGCACGCTGCGCGCTGGCGGGGATGTCAAAGTACCCGCACAAGCACCACGAGACGACTGCGGCCGAGAAGATGGCGGTGCTCCTGGAGCGCATGGAAGGGTCCCGAGGTATGCAGCAGCTATTCGGACACCACGCCGAGCCGGTCCGCTTGATACGGCAGGAGCCGCGGCCGCTGGTCTCACCCGACGAGCCCGACGAGCCCGCGGCGCCGCTTTCATGGTGCCCCAACTTGTCGCCGATGGACGCGGTCGAGGACTTGCAGCGCAGCGTGGAGGCGCTTGGGGAGCGGCTCTTGGAGCCCGAGCCCCGTGGCGCGCACAGCGAGCCGGACGGCAGCAGCAGCGCGGTTGAGCTGAGGTCTGCGCGGCGGCGGCGGCGGCAGAGCCGGTATGAGGAGGCGCTGGAGCGCGTCAAGCCACGACCCAAGCGCGCAGCGGCGGCGGTAAGGCCGCGGCGCAGCCCGACGTTCAAGCCGCATCGCGCGCGCGAGCCGGTGTCTCGGTACGAGCCGAGCCGGCCCGTCATGTCCATCTTCGCGCGCGGCCCTTCGCAGGAGGCGTTGATTACCAAGCTCGAGGGCGTCGGCCAGCCGCGCAGCGCGTGGGAGACGAGCAGCGGCGGCGGCGCAGCAGCGCGCCACGCCCAACCTGAGGCGGCGGCGCGGCGAGGAAGCAAGCCTGGCTGATTCAGAGCTGGGGCGCGAGCTGGAGCGCGAGCTGGAGCGACTGGAGGCCACGGTCCGAGCGAACGAGAGAAGCACGCTCGGGTTGGGGCCGCTCCCACGGGCGCGGCCCGGCACGAAAGCGGCGGGGGCGGCGGAGGAAGAGGAGACGAAGGGCGAGGGGCTGATCGAGCAGGCGTACGGACCCGCACGCAAGCGGTCAAAGAGCAAGCAGCGGCAAGTCGAGCGGCTGCTGGATCTGAGTGCGCGCATTCGGTCCCTGGGACTGGGCGAGGCGGCGCAGCAACAAGAGCAAGCCGCGCGAAATTAGCCTACTGATACTACAGAAATCGAAGAAACAAGCTGGTTGAGCCGCCGCGGCAAACGTCGAGCGGGCTGGGATCTGACATGTTACCGTAGTGCGCGCATTGGGTCGGTCCTTGGGGCCGGGCGAGGCGGCGCAGCAGCAAGAGCAAGCCGCGCGAATGTAGAAATCGAAGAAACAAGTTTCGAGCCTTTTAGGCGCCGCCGCGGGCAAAGCGCGGCGAGCGCGAGCCGATAAAGGGGCTTGGCGAGTTGGCAAGAAGCGAGGACGCCTGTGCCGCCGCCACCTCGCCCATGATGCAGTCCGGCTCGACCCCTTCGCCGTTCCCGCATTCATCGTCCTCAGCCTCGAGCAGCTGCTCCAGCTCGTCGTCGTCCGCCTCCGTCTGGTTGACCTCCGAGCGATGCTTGGCTTCCCTGCACTTCTCCTCCCAGTCCAGGTTGGCAATGTAGCCCCAAAGCACGATGAGCTTGAAGACCTCGCCGCAGGTCTGGCCGATCCAGATGCCCTGCACCGGGATGTCCTCGAAGAAGGGCACCTTGTAGGCAAACAGGAGGCTGCAGGGCACCTGAATGCCCCACATGCCCACGGAGAGCGCCACGGCCAGAATGTTGTTGGCAGCCATGGCCTCGAGCAGGTTGACGGCGCAGAGCGCCATGCAGGCGAAAAAGTAGTCGAGCACAAGCGCGTACATGGACTCCTCGACGACCTTGACCACGTCGTCGTCCTTGGTGAACATGTGCGCGATCTGCGTGCGAGCCAGGTAGGCAAAGAGGCCGACCAGGAAGCACACGATGACCACGAGCACGACCGAGATGCGGGCCACCATGCGCGCGCCGCGCACGTTGCCCTCGCCGAGGTACGATCCGACGCGCACCTGCAGGGCCAGCCCGCAGCCCCAGTAGAGGCTCCAGAGCACGCCCCAGAGCGAGCCGAGGATGGCGTGCGCGGCGATGTTGGCCTCGCCGATGTGGCCGGTCGAGAAGGAGATGACCTGGAGACCGCTGTTCTCGAGCACGATGCCGACGGCCATGGGGAGCACCATCTTGAAGAAGCGCGAGACGCGGTGCGCCTGGAGGCACTCCCAGGACCAGCCGCCCCCAGTACGGCTTGTGGTAGCCTTGGTAGAGCACCGTGTAGCACATAAAGGCGGTCAGCTGGAACATCATCGAGAGGAAGGTGGCGAAGGGAGAGCCCTTGAGGCCCAGGAAGGGAAAGCTGGGCCACGCGTTGCCATGACGCCGTCCTCGGGCACAAACACGACGTTCATCAGGTAGTTGAAGCCCACGGTGACCACGGAGACGGCCATGGCGGGCTTGACCACCTGCATGGCCTGAAAGTACTGCCGGATAATCATGTACATGACCATGGGCCACAGGATGAGGATGGACACGAGGTTAAAGTCCTCGGCCAGCTGGGGCACGCCCTCCTCGTTCACCATCAGGTCCACGACGGGCTCGGTCAGGATGTAGCAGCCGAGCACCGGCACGCAGAGCAGGGAGGTCACCACCACGGCGAGCTGCAGCCACACGCCGGCCAGCTTTTTGTTCCCGGCGCCGATCGCCTGCGAGCACAGGCTGTTGAGCGCGTACCCGGGCGCACACGATGTTGCTCAGGAACTGGTTCCACGTCTGCGCGAACGCCGCTGCCGTGAGCGCCTTCTTTCCGAGGTGGCCGACAAAGGCCGTGTCCGTGTTGAGGATTATCAGCCGCGCCAGCGTCGACATGGCCACCGGCAGCGACAGCACGCTCAGCTCGCGCAGCTCGCCCCAGAACGAGATGTCGTCCTCCTGTCCCTCATCGTCCGGCGTCAGCAGCTCCTCGCGCAGCTGCTGCCCGTTATCCTCCGCGTCCACCATCGCCATCGCGACGACCCGCTCTCGCTGCTGCTGCTGCTCCTCCTCCTCCTCCTCTTCTACTTCTTGGTAATGCCCACAAAAAAACGCGCGGCCGAGCGCGCCGCAGACATCCGTACGAATATAGCCGCGATCCGCATGTCCTTCCGAATCCGAACCCTCTAGCTTTGCTCCAAGACGTCGCCGCGGGGTGGCGCGCTGGGACGCCGTGGCAGCCGATCTTTTGCACGATTCAGTGATGACGCCGCCCACGAGTCAGTCACCAGCCAGCGCCAGCCAGCGCCAGCGCACGGCGCAGCGCAGCCGCAGTCAGAGGTGGCCCAGTGGCCCGCCCGCCCGCCGCGTCCCACGGCCACTCATCCGCGCCCCACAGGACGCCAGCGCCAGCCTTAGTTAGATAGAGTCAAGGCGGCCCGACCTGGACCTGGACCTGGACCTGGACCGGTCGGGCAACAGGCGGGCCAGGGCGGCCCAGGCGCCGGCCACGGCGACGATGCCGCCAGGCGTGGCGACGGTGGCCGGCGGCTGGCGTGGGCGTGGCGCGATGAGTGGTCGCGGAAACAATGAGCCTCTGATCCGCCAAATGTGTGCCTGACTGTCAGATGATGAGCTTAGATCTGCCAAAACCTATCTTCAAAGGGTCGATCTGACAGCGTGCTAATGACTGGCACTTTTCCTTGGATTTCTTGGGCAGATTTCCTGCATGTCAAATCTGCCAAGACAAGACTACTGGCAGAGTTCGAAAGCCCACAACTACGGCGGGTCACAAGGCTGCCAGATGATCCGATAGAAACTCGTGACTCGTTTACTCTCTTGGTGGTCTTGTCTGCGGGCGCGCTGCAGAAAGCGTGATGGCGAGGACGCCACGCAATGCGTCAGCCCTACATGCGCTCACTGAAGTCGAGGTAGCCATTGTTCCGCGCACGAGTTGTAGAAGTGAATCATCCTCCGGTAGCTCCCCATCTGAGGCGGCGCCCGCTCGAGCTCTTCGAGGCTCAAGTCAATGAGGTTCCCGACCGTCTTGATGCGGTGCTCGACCTTGGCCCCCGCCGCCCCGTGCAGGATGCTCTTGCTAATCTCCAAGTCGTGGCGCTTGTGCGTCACAAGGGTGCGCAGCGTCCGGTTGTAGTACTCACACAAGTTGAGCTGCGGCGATGTGGCGGGCAGTTTGACCATGAACAGCTTGCCTCCGTTGCGGATGATGTGTTCACTCGCGGCAACGAAGTTGGGGAGCGCTTCAGCATCTGCACAGCGTGCTCAGCTTTCCCATGCTCCGAGGCACCGTCCAGGATGATGTACACGCTCTTGCCCTTGACAGCTGGCGTCGCTGCCAATGTGGCGAGCAAAGCGTCCATGAACTCGAGGTACTTCTCCCGACCCCATGTGGAGCGATAGGTGGCACGATGCCCGCGCGAGGTTCCGCCAACCTTGTTGCTCTTCTCAGGCTTGTACGCGCCAGAGCAGATCACGCCAAGCGTCGGGTGAACTGCCATGGCTACCTGAGTGCGGTACGAGAGTCGGCTTCCCGGTAGCGTCGTGTAGACTGCGCGCTTGAGGGGGGGCGCGCCCAAAGCTGCGAAGCGCATCGAGGTAGAACGGCATCTCGTCCATGAACACGAGAAAGCGTTCGGGTCGCTAAAGCACGGCAACATCTTCTCGCAGAACTCCTTCCGGGTCTTCATCTTCTCCTCCGAGTTGGCCGTCGACCTCTCGGAATTATGTGCTTGCGGGTGTAGCCGAAGGACCTGACCCACTTGCCGATGGTCTGCTCCGCCTTGATCTTGCAGCGGTTGTAGTCCACGATGACCTCCTCGCGCAGGTCGCCCAGCTCCTCGGCCGCGGGCAATGGGCCGTCGCCTTTTGCTGCTCTCGGTCAACTCCACACCCAACTTGCTCATCGTGTGCGAAGGATCTCTCTGTTCACCTTCGTGGCCAGCTCCCGGTTCGTCATCGTGCAGTCCATGTGCAACCAATGCATGACATTCTCGCGCATCTCGTCGGTCAGCTTGCGGCGACCGGAGCCGATGTTGGAGCGCTTTACCTGCTTCTCGACGGCCTCCTCGCTCGAGAGTGTCTCTTCCCCCTTCCGAAAGCGCTTCATGACGGCGTCAGTGGAGCCAAGGCTCACGCCAAGCATCTCGGCCACATCGGCGCGCTTCTTCCGGCCACCCTTGGCATCTGCCCGAGGACCATCTCCTTCTCCTTCTTCGTCCACGTGTGCTGCTTGCGCTGCACCGGGCGACCCTTGGCGGCAGCCTTGCGTCTGGGCTTTTCGGGGTACTTGCGTGCTTCGAGCGAGAGCGTGAGTGGCTCTCGCGGGCGCTTGCTGGGGAGCCGCACGGGCTTGACATCGGAGGTGCTCTCGCCGTCGCTCTCGCCGTCGCTCTCGCCGTCGCTCTCGCCGTCGCTCTCGTCGTCGCGCTCTCGTCGTCGCTCATCCGCGTTCGCGTCAAAGTCGGAGCCGTTGTCGGAGGCATTGTTGTCGCCGCCGGAGCTCTTGTCCTTCGTGCCGTCGACGCTCTCTGCAGCAAACGCGTCGTTCTTGGCGCTGGCGTTGTGCTTGGCGCTGGCGTTGTGCTTGGCGCTGGCGTTGTGCTTGGCGCTGGCGTTGTGCTTGGCGCTGGCGTCGCCGCTAGCGCCAGGGTTGACCTTCGTGCTGGTGCCCGTGCTGGCGTCGCCCGCTTCGGGTTCGCTGTCGGCGTCTCTATTGTTGTCGGAGACACCCTTGTCGTTGGAGTCGTCCTCGTCGTCGAGCTCGACCTCCTCCATGAAGCTCGAGGCCGGCTTCGGCTTCGGCTTCGTCGAAGGTGCCATCTGCTCGGACGTTGTGTCCGATTCCGCCATCGTCAGACAAAAGTTCTCGAGGTGCTCGGCGCTTACTTCCGTGCAGGGCTCCGCCGCGCTCGGTGCCTGCTTGCCCGGCAAGGCAAGCTCGCCGCCGTCGACCTCGCTTCCACGTCTCCAACCCCCAATTTCTTCCTCGTTGCCATCCTCAAAGATGCTCTGCCAAAGTTTCCAGTTGTCAGACTCACGGCGAGCAAAGAATTGCCAGAAATAAGGGAAATGCTGCCCAAGGCTCACGAAACAGAAAGGAATTTGTCGTTCGGGTCGCTTCTCATTTTTTTGCCAAACGCTCACAAAGATTGACAGTGTTCTACGTTTGGCGGATCAGAGGCTCATTGTTTCGGCGGTCGAGAAGCCTCCGTGCGCGTACTCCGTGGACCGGGTTAGGGTTGGGGCGCGTTTGCGTTCTCCAGGTTAGGAGAGATCTGGAGCGACGTCGTTGCTGTTGTTGCTGTTGCAGGAGGTCGCGGCGGCGGTGGAGGCGGTGGAGCTGGCGGAGATGGAGGGAGAGCAGGCCGGCAGCGCCGACCCAGGCCCATACCGCCCTCTAGCCAGGACGCGGGCGGGAGCGACGCGCCGCAGCTGGCCAGCGCCTCGGAGGATGAGGAGTGGTCCTGCCCAGGCCGAGCGCCGCCAAGCGGTTCGGGTCGGTGAGCTCGATGCACAGCGAGGCGAGCGAGGACGACCCGCGGCAGGTGGGCATGGAGAACGGCCTGTTCGGGGACTATGACCTCAAGAAGTCGCCCTCGACGAAGGACTTTGTGCTGTCGTATATTGACGACGAGATGGCGCGCCGCAACCTGCCGGGCCGCCTGTCCAGCATCGCCAACGAGAGCCTGACGGCCAAGCGCGGCAAGGATGCCGCTAGCGACCCGCTCCTTGTCGTGCGGCCCGAGGACCTGGCGCCACTCGCCGCCGCCGCCGCCGGCACGACCGGACGCGGCGAGGGCGGCGCCGGCGCCGGCGAGGGCGGCGCGACGCCGGCAGGCGGGCGCGTCGAGCTCGTGTACGAGCCCGAGGACGACGAGCCACGATTAGGCGCCGCCGACAACTCCGCGCCCCTCGCCCGGCAGCTATTCAAGGCCATGGCCGAGGTGTACATGGAGGGCGTAGAGTCCCGTGGACGACAACTTTTGGAAGTGCTTCCAGTCGCACAAGCCCCGGCCCTGGAACTGGAACGCCTACCTGTGGCCGCTGTGGCTGATCGGCGCGGTAGTGCGCTACCTGCTCCTGTTCCCCGTCCGCATGGCCATCTTCGTGGGCGGCTGGCTCCTCTTTGGCCTCGGCATGCTCATTGTGCAGCTCGCGTTCGCCCCCGGCGAGCGCCGCACCCGCCTCGAGCACAGCCTCATCTCGATGATGTGCGGCGTCTTCTGCATCACCTGGGGCGCCGTGATCCGCTACCACGGCGCGCCCGTCAAGACCCGCCCCGGCGAGTGCCAGCCCGTCTACGTGGCCAACCACACCTCCATGATCGACGTAATCATCCTGCAGCAGATGCGCTGCTTCTCGCTCGTGGGCCAGCGCCACAAGGGCGTCGTGCGCTTCCTGCAAGAGGGGTCCTCGGCTGCCTCCAGTGCGTCTGGTTTGACCGCGGCGAGATCAAGGACCGCGCCGCGGTGGCCAAGAAGCTCAAGGAGCACGCCATGGACCCGACGCGCAACCCGCTGCTGGTGTTTCCCGAGGGCACTTGCGTGAACAACAAGTACGTCATCCAGTTCAAGAAGGGCATCTTCGAGATTGGGCGCCGGTTGTACCGGTCGCGATCAAGTACAACAAGATGTTTGTCGACCCGTTCTGGAACTCGCGGGCGCAGTCCTTCCCCATGCACCTGGTGGAGCTCATGACCTCGTGGTGCCTCATCTGCGAGGTCTGGTACCTCAAGCCGCACGTGCGGCGCGAGGGCGAGTCCTCCACGGACTTTGCGGCGCGCTGCAAAAAGTCCATCGCGGACAAGGCCGGGCTCAAAAACGTCAACTGGGACGGCTACATGAAGTACTGGAAGCCCTCCGAGCGCTACCTGCGGTCCCGCCAGGCGACCTTTGCCAAGGCGCTGCGCGGCATCGTCGCCGAGACGCGCCGCCAGCGCCTGCAGGCGCGCCTCGAGACCCAGGCGCACGCCGACACGCTCGTCGGCGCGGTGGCGCAGTCGGCAGCGCTGCGCAAGCGCATTCGTCAGCGCGCCTATCACGTAAGAGTCCTGGCTAGTCGTTCTGTTCAAACACCGGGCCGCACAGCACCGCGCCAGGTCGGTCCTGCGCGCGCCCGGTGCCGCCGCGAGCAGTCCGTCGGAGTAGGTCGCGCGCCGGCGCCCGAGGGCCTCGAGGCGCGCGGCAAGCGCTGCAGTGCCTCGTCCTCGCCGCCGTGCAGCGCGAAGCGCGCGCGGTCGGCCTCAAACTGCTCGCGGGCCTTGCGGCACTCGCGGCCCCGGCCGCCGGGACCAGGGCGGCGCCAGCGGCGCCCACCGCGTTGCCCTCGGCCGGATAGGCCTGAGCAGGCGTCCAGGCCCAACAAAACCGCATAGCGATTAGAGCGTGGTAGAGCAAATCGTCCCGCGTCGTCCCGAGCACTGCCGGATCACCGCGTAGCCGTCGCGCTTCCACGCGGCGCGAAGCGTTTGCGCGCGCCGCGGGCACTGCGCTCGGCAAGCGTCTCCTCATACGGCCGCTGCCCCGTCAGCAGGTGCACAAAGCACAGCCCGAGCGCGAACGCGTCCGAAGCGTCCACCTCCGCGGCGTCGCCTTCGAAGAGCAGTTCGGGCGCAGTGTTTTCCAGCGTTGTAAAGTGGTCCACCGTCACCTTGCCGCCCTGCAGATCTGCCGTCCCAAAGTCGGCCAGCTTGACCGCCAGCCGCTCCGCCGAGTCGGACCGGTCCTCGAACGGCTTCTGGCCCTGCCGCGGAAAGCTGCGCGTTTTCCCGTCCGCTGGCGCGCGCTGCAGGAAAAAGTTGAGCAACTTGACGTCCATGTGTCGCAGACCCAGCTCGTGGCGCGCCACCGCCAGCGCAGAGCACATCTGGAACAGCGCAGCGCGCACGCTCTCGAGTCCAAGCTCGCCCTCCGGCAGCTGCTTTTGGTGCTCTTCCAGGTCGCCAAGCTCGCAGAGCTCCATACGAATGTACTGAAAGAGCCCCGGCTCCACCTCGCCGTCGTCGACGTCGCCTTCGCCGCCCCATAGCGCGCGCGGCGGGCCCTCCAGTGCTTGGAACGTCCCAAAGGTGCGCATCAGGTTCTCGCAAGCGCCAGAAGCCGCGAGCTCAGAGACGCGCAGCGAAACCTCCACCTCGCGCGACACGACCCCGAGCGAGGCGTGGCAGATGGCCTCGTAGTCCATTACGCTAATGGCTTCCTCGCGCTGCGCGGCTGCGTTCCACACTGCGAACACGCGCTTGTACGCGCCACCGGCCAGGAAGCGCCCGCGGAAAGCGGGCCTTCATCTCGCCTGGCCCGCGCAAACACTCGCCAAGCTCGCGGACGAGACCAATCTCCGCCTCTGTCACCAGCGCCTCGTGCTCGCGCCGCCGTGCCTCCAAGGCCTCGCACACCACGCGAACGGCGGCCGCGCTTCGCTGGTTGCGCGCCATCTCAGCGGCGGCGCTCCAGACATGGCAGACGCTGCTACCAGCCGCAGCGCCTCGGGCGCCAGAAAGCCGAGAACCCGGGCGACGATGCTGGGGTCTTGGCAAACTTTCTCGCGGGCAAGCTCGGCCCGCGCGAGCCTGCCGTGCTCAACCTGCTCCAGTACCCAGCGGCCATCGCGCGTGCAAAGGCCGCGCTCGTGGGCGTGCGGGCCCACAATCACGAGGTCGGCATCGCGTGCAGTCGCCACGACTTGGGCGTTGCCAAGGCGCATTATCTGTTCGAGCTCAGCTCGGCCGGGCTCGGCGCCGTCCTGCACGTGCACGCGCAGTCCGTGGAAGAAACGCCGCCCGAGCTCGCCCGCCGCTCGCCAGCGACGCGCCTGCGCGCACCCGGGAAGGCTTTCCGACGCCTCGAACGGCGTGGGGTCGACGGCGTCGCCCGCGGCGGCGCAGCGCGCCACCCACTCGAGCCGCACAATCCAGGCGCCACGAAGAACAGTGGATAGCCTTAAGCGTGCGCTGAGCGCCTCGTCGGGCACCACCAGGTGCGTCGCCGTTGCCGCCGTGCCGTCCGTCACGAGCGTCGGCGCGAAGCGGCCATCAGAGTCGCCAGCAAGCGCCTCAAGCTGCTCGCCAAGCCGCGCCTTGTCCCGCGCGCGCAGCCGCGAGCACGCGACGCGCACCGAGGGCTGGCAGCGCGCGTCGCAGCCTTGCCCTTCGCGGCCGCGGCGGCTACTTCGGCCTGGAGGCTCTGGTTGCGCGACTTGTCCTGCAAAGGCTTGCGCTTCGTCACGGGCGCCTCGACCGCCGCGGGAGGAGGAGGGCAGCTCGAGGCCGCGGCGGGTCGCGACACGCGGTCCCACAGCGCCGAGCGCAGCGGCGCGTCGCCATGCCGCTTCTTCTTCTTCTTGCCGTACGTGCGCACCACTGCCAAGGCCAACGTTAGCGCCGCGACAGCGCCGCCACAGCCGCCGCCGCCGCCGCCGCCGCCCGAACCTACCTGGCCGCTCTGCCATGGCGCCCTCCGCCCTCGCCGCCGAGTTCAACTCGTGCGCTCTCTACTACTTCTACCCAACTGTCACTCTTGGCGCGGTTTCTTTGGGCGATTTGAATTCGTGGGCGCTCGGCTCCGTACCGGTACCATGTACCGCACCGGTACTGCGAATGCGCAGGCGGCTTCAGCAGCAGCAGCAGCAGCAGCAGCTGGCTTTGGAGCAGCAACGGCGGCGGCGGCGGCGACGGCGAAAGGGAGCTTGCTCGCGATGGCTCGGCGAGGCAAAGGGAAGCTGGCGCGGGTTGGGTATGAAACGAATTGATGGACAGATGATCTACACGTACTCCTCACCAGGGTCGAACTCGACAGAGGCCCACTTGGAGGTGACCTCCTCGCGGGCGGACGGAGACGTTGCCGCTGTACTCGCCCGTGGCCGACTGCTGCGTGCGCGTGGTGGGCGAGAGACGCAGCACGCGCTGCACGCGTTTGGGCATCCACACGTTGGTGATGCTGATGATGGCATGACGTTTATCGTCACGTCGAGGGCAGCCAGCGGGTAGGTCCACGTCCAGAAGAGGAGGAGTGGACCATTGTCCCCGTTGGAGATCTTGACGTAGCCGAGGGTGAGCAAAACCATGACCGTAAACGTGCTGAAGATGGCCATGATGGACGCCTGGAGGTTTTGCTTGACGAGCTTGGCCATGTTCATCGTCGAGCTGCTTGCGACCACGTTCTTGGTCTTGCGCGAGATCTTTAACGGGGAGCACGAAGGCCACGAGGTAGCCAATGCTGAGCACGGTGTCCATGACGAGAAGACCGCCGTCACGTACCACTCGAGCTGGTAGGTGCATATGAAGCCGCCCTCAAGGGTGCTGGTGCCGTCCGACGGCTCCGTGGCGAGCTGCGGCACGTAAACGATCTTGCCCGTAATGAGGAAGAAGGCGACGACGCTGAACGGCGGCAGGGTGTAGGTGATATACAGCAAGGCCTTGAGGATCTTACGGATGAGCTTGTCGCTCTCCCGTACGTGACGGCCTCGGCGCGCGCATGCAAAAACAGGTACATGCATGTGTTGGCCAAAAAGTAGGCGATCGTCGCGGACGGGCTGCCCAGGCAGATGTCGGCCTTGCCCTCAAAGTCGCCGACGAAGTGGAAGTAGGTCAATGAGGCCTCGGCGAGACTGAAGAAGGAGGAGAGCACGATCCAGACCAGCACCTTCTTTTGCCGCCGCTCGGTCGTCAACAGCGCGATGGTGCTGTTGATGAAGACAAAGCCGATGAAGGCCACCATGATGGGGTAGATGATGGAGAAGACATCAGTAGACCAGCATGCCACTCACCTCCGCGTCGGGCATGTCGAGGTAGTACCACAACTTGGTCCCATCGCTCACGTTGCGAAAGTAGAGCTGCTTCTCGGAGCTGTAGGCCAGCGGGAACTCGCCGTCGAACCAGGTCTCCTCGTCACCGCCGTGGTACTTGACGTCCTTGAGGAACTCGTCCGAGCTCATCCTTCCCGCGCAGGGCTCGCACGTGGGCGCTTGGGTCTCTTGCGCCCGGCCGCTCCTTGCCCGACGTTCTAGTTCTGTTGTGCCGTGCTGCCCGCTCTCAAAATGGACAAGGGTGCATTTCGCTCGCTGGCTGGATAAAACGTCCAAGCTCACAAGCCGGTCCAGGCCTGGGCACGTGGCACTTTCTGCACAAAATGAGAGCGCTTGGCTGCCTGTCATCACTGCGCCCGGCCCTCTCTCTTGCTCGCTCGCACATCGGCATCGGAGGGCCTCGCTTTGCTTCCTCTTCTCGTCCTTTTTTTCACCCTTCGTTTGTGCTTGAGGAGCCGAGATTCTTCCGCGCACTTGCGGTCACGGGACTAGTGCGCTCCTACATAAAATACATAGATACCTACCTTTGATGCGGGCGTTTCCAACAAAACCGACCGCCGCACGCGCGCGCTTGGGACGGGGGATCCAAATCGTCTCGCCAAAGGTGAGACATTGGCAAGAGCTCACAGAGCACACGCACACATGGTGGGCGTGTGCCTGGCGCAAACAAAACGCAAGCCAAGAGCCATCGGCTTTTGCTTGTGAGGCAGTCCAGCGAGAGCCAGGCCGACCGAGCACCGAAAGGGTTTGCAAAGCAGTGGAAAACGTCACAGCGTCGCAGAGGGATGAGGACTTGAAGAAGAAGAAGAAGAGATGAGGACGCAGGATCTTTGGTTGATGGTCATAAGCGATCAAAGGTATACGGTACAAAACGCGGATGGAGGGGTCGGTCTCCTAGCAAGCTAGAGCTCGGCCGCTGGGTTGTCGACCAGCGAGAGGACGCGACCTCGTGCTGCGACGAGCTCTGGAACATGATCGACGATGCCGGGCCCGGCGCACTGCTGTCCTTGTCCCCAAAGCTTGCCGGCGTGCTTGAGCCCGAGTTTGCGCCTGGGCCGCACAGGAAGGCGCGCAAGCCGTCCGGAAGCCACAAGTTGTGATGGTGGCGATAGCCACCATGTTGACGGCCAAGTCGGTGGCCACCAACGGGTAGGTCCACGTCCACAGGATGACACGAGCGCCGCCCGTTTCGTTCTCCAAGAAGAACGAGCCGTAGACCAGAAGGACCATGACTGTAAACGTGGAGGCAATGGCCAGGAAGGAGGCGCGCAGGTTCTGCATGATCATGCGCGCCATGCGCTTCGATCCACTACTCGGTTGCGACGAGCTGCCCATGTTGAGATTGCGGGTATTGCGCATGACTTGGTAGACGGGCACCGCGAAAACGACCACATAGCCGAGCGACAACGATGTGTCCAAGGCCAGGAACAGGATGACGACCCAGATATCCAGCTTGTACGCGCAAATATACGTCGAGCTTGGCACTGCAATGATGCGGCCCTCGATCACCCAGAACACCGTCAGCGAGAGAAGGGGCACCGAGCAGGTGACGTAGAACAGCAGCTTGAGGAGCATCTTCATGACGCGGTCGCGGTTCCCGTACGTGACGGCCTGCGCCCGCGTGTGCAGGAACAGGTACATCATCGAGCTGCTAATCACAACGTGCACGTGGCCACCGCGGGCGAGATCGAGCACGCCAGCTCGCGGCCCTCCCAGTCCATGACAAAGTGAGCAAAGGTCAGCACGATCGTCACCAACGAGAAGCCAGACGCGGCCACGATGTATTGCAAGATTCTCCGCTGCCGCCGCTGCCGCCGCCGCTGCACGAGCGACCACCGCGTTGCCAAACATGATCGCCACCAACGCGAGGACCACGGGAAGACCACCTCGAAGACGTTGTAGTAGGCGAACGTGACGCCCGCGTACTCCGGCAGCTTGTAGAGCGCCACGCCGCCAGGGCTGTCTAGCTCGAGGCTCGAGTCGTTTGAGAGACATCGTGCTCGCGCTGTGCGCTCTCTCTGCTTCAATCTGGAACTGGAACTGCCCGAGGGACAATCATCGTCCTTGGCTGGCGGCGCACCCTCCAGCCCTTTGGACATAGATGGACACACCTTCGCTTCCAGTCCACGCCTGAGCCCCTCGGACTTCATTCCTGGGCCCGACCTGCGCGAGTGCACACTGCTTCGCGCGTCGAGAGTTGGACTTAGTCCAGGATGGACCAACCTGCTGCGGGGGCTAAGGGGAGAAGCACCCGAATTCCGCTGCAGCTGCTCCGGGTCCCGAGCGTGGAGCACGGCCCAAGTGTCGCCAAGCTCCCTCCCTCGCTCGTCGGGAAATGACTGGGGCCGCGAACCAAGTCTCGACAGACTTCTAGTTGCACGAGTTGACGGCGTCGACCCGGTACCGGTACTGGGTACCGTACCGTTCCTGGTACGGGTACGGGCATCCTCAAGCAAGCAAGCAAGAGTGGTGGAACGAAAACATGTTAGACAAAATCTGGATCGTCAAAGTCTGCGCCCGTGAAGCTCGACTTTTCGATCGTGCACCGACGAGGTCCATTTGGAGTTGATCTCCGTGTGGCGGCGCGTCCCTGTGCGGCCCGTAGACTTGCTGAACGACTTAGAGCTGCCCGCAGTGAGCGAGGTCGTGAGCCGCAACACCCGCTGCAGGCGCCGCGGCATCCAGACGTTGGTGATGCACATGATGGCCAGCAAGTTGACGGCCACGTCGATGCTCACCAGCGGGTACGTGTACGTCCAGTACAGCAGCTTGGGCCCCGTCTCGGGGTACCGGAGACGCGCGTAGCCAACCGCCAAAAGCACCATGACCACAAAGGTGCTGCACACCGCGATCAGGCTCGCGCGGAGGTTGAGCCGCACGAGGTGGTCCATGCGGCTGCGGTTCGTGTCGTCGTTGCCCATGAGCTCCCGCGACTTCTTGACCATCTCTAGGACCGGCAGGATGAAGATGAGGAGGTAGGAGAAGGACAGAGCCGTGTCCAGCACCAGAAAGGCCACGGCCACGAAAAAGTCAAGCTGGTACGTGCACACGAAGGGGCCTCGCGTGGAGCCCTCCGGAGCTAGCTGAGGCACCTCCATGACCTTGCCCTCGATCACAAAGAAGGCCACGATCAGGAGCAGCGGCGAAGACATCGTCAATACCAGCAGGATCTTGAGCAGCTTTGGCACCAGCCGGTCACTCGCGTAGGTCACCGCCGACGCGCGCGCGTGCAGGAACAGATAGAGCGCGAGACTTGCCAAAGTACGTGCTCGTCGCAATAGCGGGGCTGACAAAGCACAGCGTGTCGAGGCCTTCCCAGTCGCGGAACATGTGCATAAAGGTGAGCCCCTGCGTCAGCACGCTCATCAGGGCCGCAGCCACGATCCAGCGCAGCACCTTGCGCGGCCGGCCGGGCTTTTTGATACGCCGACACGATGCTGCAGCGGTCACAAAGACCCCGAACAAGATGAGAAGCGGGAACACCACGCGGAAGACGCTAAAGTACGCGCGCATCGCTCAGCCCTCCTCGGGCATGTCCACGTACTTGCTCGTCCCGTTGGGGACCACCTCCTCGACCCCCATCGCGCTCGCCACCACTGCTGGCAAGCACCAATCCAGGACTGCCCGCCAGCCAGAGCCAGGTGTCATTCGTACCGCCACGCAAGTACAGTCAAGGCAGTCTCACTGCAGTCTGTCGTTCAGTCGAGAACCTTTTCTTTGTTGCGTCATCTGGCGGACGTTGTGCGCCTGCCCCTCGATTTGCGTCCAAGGCGCGTGTCTCCTCGCTAATGGGACCGCTTGCAACCAATGATCGAATGCACACTGTCACGGCGGCCGCCCTTTTCGAGGAGGTACCGCTGGTACCGTACCAGACTGCCAGCCAGCCAGCCAGCCAGAGCCTGATGCCATTCCGCCACGGTCGGTCGGTCTTCGTTGTGCCGAGAACGCGTTGCAACCTCGTTTGCAACCTGTTGCAACCTCGTTGCAACTTTTCGACCGACGAGAGGGGGCGCCGTCGGGCTCAGGATATCCGGCAAGATTTGGACCGGCGGGGTTGCAACTGCGGCCCCAGCTCGAAATGGTCTGTCTCCTTTGACTGAATGCTCATCTGCTCATCCGGGTGGAATGGGGCGGCAGCTTTGCAGCCCGCTTTCCAAGGCCGCGCGGTCCAGGCCCCGGCCAATGAAGACGACGTTGGAAGAGCGCTGCTCGCCTAGCGCCCAGGCCTTGCGGCTTGGCTGGACCTCGAACGTTTCGTGCACGCCCTGCAGCAAGTGCACCTGATCCGAGCCGTGCACGGAGATGCAGCCCTTCATACGGAAGATTTGCACCCCAGTGCCTGGCGTCTCCCACAGCAGCTCGCCCACCCAGCGCTCGAGAGCCTGCAGGTCGAGCGGCTCGGCGCAGCGCGCGACGACCGACTGCACGGTCGGGTCGTGCCGCGCAGGGGCGGCGCTTCCCGTTTTGTTGCCGTCCGCGGCTGCCTGGTCACAGTCGCCGCACTCTCCGGCTGGCGGCGAGGCAGAGGCTGGAGCCGCCGCAGCCGCCGCCGCGGCGGAGGAGGCAGCCTCCGCGGCGAGAAGCTGGCGCTGAAAGTCGGTGGGCGCGGCCTCGCCCGCGTACTCGTAGCCGCGGACGTCCAGAATCTGGTCCAGGTCCACCTTGCTAAAGCTGCTGTGCAGCACCTGCGCAAACGGGTTGACTTGCGCGACGCGCGCACCGATGGCTTCGAACGCGAGGTCGTCCACCAGGTCCCGCTTGTTCAGGATCACGCGGTCCGCAAAGGCGATCTGCTTCTCTCGTTCACAAAGCTCGCGGCTGTTCCGCCGGCTCGCCGTCGGCTCGCCGTCCTCGCCGGCTTGGCGCTCTGCTTGCGCGGGTCATCCAGGTGCCGCAAGAGGTTCTTCGCGTCCACGACGGTGACCACGCCGTCCAGGTAGATGCGGCTCTCGAGCTCCTCGTCGAGCCAAAACACCCCGACAAGCGGCCCGGGGTCGGCCACGCCCGTGGTCTCGATCAGGATGTAGTCAAACTTGTCGCTGCGCTCCAGCAAGGCTTCCAGCGTCACCACCAGGTCGTCCCGCACCGAGCAGCAGATGCAGCCGTTCGTGAGCTCCACGAAGAGCGAGTCCAGGTCCGTGCCGGCGTCTGCGGTGTCCTCGCGGGCAATGAGTCGCTCGATGCCCTTCTCGGCGCCAAACTCGTTCTCGATCACCGCAATGCGCTTGCCATGGTCGGCCGTCAAGATGTAGTTGAGCAAGGTGGTCTTGCCGGCGCCAAGGAACCCGGTCACGATCGTCACGGGTACCTTGGCCTTGCCGGCCGGTCCCTCCGTCGCCGCCGCCGCCGCCGCATCCGCCGCCGCCGTCTCCGCCTCGGCCGCCACTGCCGCCATCGTTGGTTCTTGGTTCTTGATTCCTTCACTATGATGCGATGACCAGCCGACCGCGGCCTTGGTCGTACTAGTACGCCTCGTCGCGCTCGTCGCCCTCCTCTTCCTCGTCTGCTTCGTAGGACTCGTCCTCGTCGTCCTCGTCGCCCTCGCCGTCGTCCTCGTCGCCCTCGCCGTCGTCGTCGTCGTCGTCGTCGTCGTCGTCGTCGTCGCCTTCGTCGTCGTCGTCGTCGTCGCGCTCCTCGTCGTCGCCCTCGTCGTCGTTCTTGCCGCCGTCGTCGTCGTAGCCCTCCTGGTGGTCGCCGTCGTTGTCGTCGTCGTTGTCGTCGTCGGCGAGCGAGGACAGAGCGTCGCTGTCCTCCTCCTCGTCGTCCTCTGGCGGCGGACGAGGAGGTGGTGAAGTGGCCGTCCAGCTCCTCCTGGTCGTGGGCGCCGGCTTCTGCTTGGCAGGGCGGCGCCTCGAACTCGTCCTCGGAAGGCTCGGCGTCCGACTCGTCCGAGCTCCAGGAGGGGGGTTGTCGTAGCAGCCCTCGATGCGACTGAGGTGCTCGCGCTTTGCGGTGACGCCCGACATGGCATCCTGGAGGCGCTGGGCCTGCTCGCTGGCCGCCTCAGGGTCGAGCACGAGGCGGCGGTTGTTATGCGCCGCCTCGTCCTCGATGTCGCGCTGCTCGCGGTCGAGGGGTCGAGGTAGCGGCACCACTGGATGAAGGTTTTGCCGTTGTTGCCGTCCCAAGGCCGGCGCAGACCGTTGGTGCGCGCGTACCGGCGGCCGCAGAAGACCACATAGCGCTCGGTCCGCCGGGCTGCCTTGGCGTGAAGGTCTTGCTTGCATTCCTCCTCTAGTTGCTTGCGCTTGAGCTTGAGCCTGGCTCGGATCCTTGAGTCGCTGTTTTGTCGCCGCCAGGTCGGCCTTGGCGCGCTCATGCGCGGCCTCGGCCTCGGCCACGTGGGCGTCGGCTTCCTCCTTTGACTGAAAGCCGTGCTGCAAGGCGCCGAGGCCCTTTTGAAAGGCCTTGAGTCGGGCGCGCGCCTCCTCCAGGTCGATTTTCGCCGAGCGCACCTGCACTTTGGCCTCCGTGATGTCCCCCTCCGTGCTGGTGATGCGCCGTCGGGTCTGCCGCTGGCGACGCTTAATCTCGACCTTGATCTTGTCCTCGGCGACCTTGGTGCTCAGCCAGCGCTCGATTTCTTCTGCGCGGACCCGACACTCCTCGGCCAGCAAAGCCTGCTCCCCCTTGTGTCGCGAGGCCTCTTCGCGCGTGTAGATGAGCTTGGGCACCACGGCTGCCAACAGAGGGTCGTGCGGCGGGTCCTGCTCCTCGCCCTCGCGGGCCCGCACGCGCTTGAACAGGACGGGCGCGCTCGCGGAGGTAATCTTGCCATGGTAAGGGTCCCGGAAGCTCTCAAGTGCATCCTCCAGCACGGCGCGCTCGAGCCGAAAGGGCTGGCCCTGGAACTCAATCTCGCGAAAGCGCACCACGCCGCCCTTTTCGTTGGCCTCGCGCTCCTCGAGCTTGTCCACGGGCCTGCTGCGGCGGGTGCTCTTGATTCTCAAAGATTGCTTCGAGCCGCACCGCAAAGCACGAGATGAGCGCGCCGCCGCGGCCCCAGGCGCGCTCCACCTTGGGGTTAAAGTAGTAGTTGGAGCACACCTCCTTGTCCGAGTCGAGCAGCTCCATGACCACGAGAAGCTGCCGGAGCACGGTGTCCAGAAAGAGGTGGCGCTGCTCTGCGCGAGCCTCCACGAGCTGCTGGGTCACGGCGAGACCTTGCAGCGACTCGTGGCGGTAAAAGTCGGCGTTCAGGTATCGGTCGATCTGCTCCTCAAAGTCGCGGATCATGCCCTTGGTCAAAAAGCCCGTCCGCCCGCACAGCACGCCCTGAACACGCGGACGGAGCTTGCTCGCATCCACGTCGAATTCGGCCGCCACGAGTCCGCGCTCTACTTCGGCCCATGCGCTCCCTCGCGTGCGGCAATAATCAAGCACAGCCTGCACGCCCGCGCGCAGCGCAAAGGCTTCGGGCGGCGAGCGCATCTGGTTAAAGTCTAGCCGCAGGTCGCGGAGGGCTCGCAAGGCGGCAAATCCGTCGGGCAGCTCGACGATGTGGTTCGAGTTGATCCAGAGGCTCTCAAGGCTCTCCGAGAGCGCGCCGCTGCAAAACCCGGCAGGGATCTCTCGCAGCTTGTTGGCAGCCACGTGCAGCGTCACGAGACCCGCAAGGGCCTGCTGGTCGTCCGGCAGCGCGTCGATCTGGTTGGAGTTGACGTGCAGCACCCTGAGCGCGCCGAGGCGCGTCAAACACATCGGGAAGCGCGCCAGCCGGTTCGAGTTGGCGTGCAGTATCTCAAGTTGGTGCAGTCAGCCAGCGACTCTGGCAAGGCCTCGAGTCGGTTGACGTTGAGGTGCAGCTTGGTAAGGCGCTCCAGGCGGCCGATTTGCTCCGGCAGCGCCGCCAGCCGGTTGCCGTTCGCGGACAAGAGCTCGAGCGCGCGGAGGTGGCCGACTTGGGCGGGGAGGGCCTCGAGCTGATTGTCGTCAAGCAACAGCGTCTCGAGAGCTCGGAGCTTGCCAATCTCTGGCGGTACCGCTTGCAGCTGGTTGCTTCGCATTTCGAGCACCCGAAGCTGGGACAGCCGTGACAATGCGGGCGGCAAGCTCGCGATGCGGTTTCCCACAAGACGTAGCTCCGTCAACCGCTTGCCGAGCACAAAGACTTGGGCCGGGACCTGACTCAAGTTGCGCCAATGAAGACAAAGCGCGCCGCCGCCGCCGCCGCCGCCGCCGCCACTGGCAGCACGTTGCGCGGCCTCAGCAACCAGACGCTGCGTCTCCTTCTCAAAGTGCCCATTTGTGTCGTGCCGCTCGCCAAGATGCCGAAGCGCACGGCCTCGACCTTGGGCGGCGGTCCGCGCCTGAGCAGCTGCTCCTGCTCGCGCAGATGCCAGCTCACCGCTGGCAGCGGGGTCTGCTGTGGGGCGGCGGTCGCCCGCAGTAGTGCGGCGTGTTGGCCGCCACGAGGTTGGGCTGCGGTCGCAGCTCGACAGCATGGAAGCGGTGCTTGTCGATGCTCGCGCGTGCGATTCGCTGGATCGTGCTCATGTCGTTCAGACGCTTGGCCGAAACGACCGAGTCGCGGCGTCCCCCGCGGCGTCCCCCGCGGCGCGCGACCGGTCCGGGTGGGAGCATGCGCTGCGCGCCTTGGTTGCCGCCGGGCCCGCGCAAGCTCGGGTGCCCATCTCGGTGGCAGCCGGCCTTCTTCGTCTTCTTCGTCTTCTTACAGGCCTCAGCCACGCCCTCCACGGGCGGGACCGGGTCGTTGCTCCAGACCGGGTTGTCGTTGAGTCGCAGGTCGCGCAAGCTGGTGAGCTTGCTCAAGGTGGTCGGTATGGCGCCAGGGTTGATGCGATTGTCCATGAGCCATAGGGCCTCCAGCAGCACGAGGTTGCCGACGGCTGCGGGGACGGCCGTCACCAGGTTGCGATGCAACCGGAGCGAAACGAGCTTGGTCAGGCCGCACAGTGCCTCTGGAAATTCGGGGATGAGATTGTCGCCGAGGTCGAGCTGCTCCAAGCGCTCGAGCCGGAATAGCTGCGGCGGTACGGCCTTGAGACTGTTGCTCGACAGGTCCAGCATGCGGATATGCACAAGGGAAAGCTCCGGAGCACGGTGAGCTTGTTGCGCAGCACGACGTGCGTCAGGCGCGTCAAGAGGCCAAAGGTGTCGAGCTCGCGCGGCATTTCCGCCTGCGTCTTGCGAAAGACGTGGCTCATGAAGACCATCGAGCCGCTGTCCACATCGAGGTCGCAAGACCACTCTGCCTGCCCGGCGCGCGCCAAGGCAGCGCGGCGGGAGCGGATGATGCGCTGCCGGCGCACCTTATCTTGAGTGGCGGAGCCGAGCGCTAGCGCGGGTATGGCGACCTCCCCTTGCTTGGCCTCGTGCTCGTTGCGCTGCCCTGGCTCGCTTCCCGATGCCACCTCGTCATCGATACACTCGCCCCATGGGTCGGGGTCGTCGGGGCTGCTGCAGGGCGCACTGTGGCGCATTTCGCCAGTCTCGACGTGGCGAAAGACGCGACCCACGCCGTCGAGTTCGACAGCCTCCCACTTGCTGACGTCAAGGTCTTGCTTGGGCGCGGCGGCATGTCCAGTCGGGGCAACTGGAATGAGCGCGAGCGAGTGCACGACGTTGCGGCCCAGCGACAGCTCGCGCAGGTTGGCTAGGCCGTGAAAGGTGGCGGGCAAGAGGCTGAGGTGGTTGTTGTCCAAGCGCAGCACCTCGAGCGCGCCCAGGCCCCCAAAGCCGTCCGGAAGCCGCTCCAGGCAGTTGCCGCGCAGGTCGAGCTCGCGCAGGCGCGCGAGACGGCACAGCGAGGCCGGAAGCTCATGCAGCACATTGTGCTTGAGTCTTAGCAGCTGCAGATTGGCCAAGTTGCCCAGCGACTCGTCCAACTCCTCCAGCTTGTTGCTCGAGACGTCGAGCTCTTCGAGGCACAGAAAGTAGTGCGGGCTCAGGGGCGGCAGCGAGCGAAACCTGTTGCCCATCAGGTGCATGGCGCGCACGTGATTGAGTTGCATGGCCAGCGTGTTGGTGATCAGCGGCGGGAACTGCTCAAGGCCAAGCCACTGCACGGCGATGACGCGGCTCTTGAGCGCTTTGCGCATCCTTTGCCACCGCGGCCTCGTCGTCATGGCGCTCGACGTCGTCAGTGTCGATCGGCTTGAGCCGCGTCTGCAGCCGCTCCACGCGGTTGAGGACGCGAAAGGGTCCGTCCAAGTGCTCGTGCCGCTCCCGCATTCGCTGATGCCGCGCCGTGCTGCGCGCTTGCCTTTCGGCATCGCCGGCTCTGGCCTCACGCGCGTGGAGCTCCCGCGCCGCCATCTCGCGCCGCACGAGCTCGTGCGAGCCGAGCCGCGCGAGCGCGCGCCATAGCCGCCCACCGCCGACATGTGTCCGTTTGCTGTCAGTGATGACAACTACCTTGGATGTCATTTCGTAGACCTTTGCACGTCAATCAATGACTTGTGAAGGTGAGTCCACGTCTATGGGATGACCTGCATGGTCATTGGCCTCGGCACTTGCGCGCGCGGGACGGCCGGCGGCAGATGGCGTCGGGGTCATCCCGCCGCTCAACTATGGCCTCGTGGAGGAGGACCTGCACCGCTCCGGGCACCCACCGAGCTGAGCCTGCGGTTTATCGAGCGGCTCGGGCTGCGCAAGGTGATCTACTTGAGCCCCGAATCGCCAGACGTGTTGTTCCCTCCACTTTCTAGAGACAACGGCATCGAGCTGGTGCACCTCGGCGCGAATGAGACCACGCGCAGCGCGTGGGCGCCCATATCGGAGGAGACGGTGCTCGAGGCGCTGCGCCTGATCCTAGACGAGGCCAACTACCCGCTCCACGTGATGGACCACCAGGGCAGCCACCGCACGGGCACCGTGCTCGGGTGCCTGCGCAAGGCGCAGCGCTGGAGCCTCACCTCCACCTTTGACGAATACCGACGCTACGCCGGCAGCAAGGTGCGCCTGGCGAACGAGCAGTTCATCGAGCTCTTCGACACCGACCTCGTGGACGTGCCGCCCAACCCGCCCAAGTGGTTTCGATGACTTAGAACCGCTCGTTTATCATTGCCTGCACGGCCTGCGCACGGTCCCCACTGCAGCGGGTGCGTCTCTGGCGTCGCGCGCGGGTCTTCTTGCCAAATCTTGACGCTCTTGTCCGCCTCGCACGTGATGAGGCGCGACCCGGTCATGTCGAAGGCCGCGGCCAGCACGCACGCCTCGCTGTCGAGCGAGCCGGGCTGCGGCACGGTGCGCCCCTGCTGAAAGCAGTGGCCGCTGGACCAGTCCCAGAAGCGGAGCGAGCCGTCGTTGCCGCCCGAGAAGAGCACGTTGCGCTGGTTTGACGGCTAGCGCGTTCACAATGGCGTCATGGCCGCGCAAGTTGAGCATGAGGCGGCCCGAGCGGCTCTCCCACTTTTGAGCATGTCGGCCCCGGCGGAGGCGAACGACAGCTCGTGCGGGTGCCGCGCGAGCGCGCGCACGCCGCGCTTGGTGGGTCAGGGTGAGCATGCTCTTGCCGGCCGCGAGGTCCCACAAACGGATGGTGCGGTCCATGCTGCCGTCACAATCTGCGGTCTACCGTCTGCGTGAACACCGACTGCACGGTATCTTCGTGGCCGTCAGGCGTGCACCTCCTTGCGCGTGCGAACGTCCCAGACGCGGCAGCTCGCGTCCCGCGACCCGGTCACCAGCACGTCCAGCTTGGGGTGCGTGGCGATGCAGTGCACGCTCTGGATGTGCCCGTGGTAGCCTCGGATCACACGGTTGGTCTCGAGGTCCCAGCACTTTACGCTCTTGTCCTCGCCGGCGCTAAACAGGTACGGGTGGCGCTCGCTCACGGCCAGGCCTGCCACGCCGTGCGTGTGGCCCGTCAGCGTGAGCTTGAGCTTGCCCGAGGCCAGGTCCCAGCAGCGGATGGTGCAGTCGCTCGACCCCGTGAAGAAGAACCTGTTGCTCGGGTCGACGGCCACGCACTTGACCCACCCGAGGTGCCCGGCAAGAACGCGCTTGAGCACCCAGGGAGCGTGCCAGGTAGGCGCACGGCTCGCGCGTCCCCTTGCGCGCCTCGCGCCGCACCTGCCACGGCGCGCGAGGGCTCCTCCGCAAGCGGCCCCATGCCCAGCTGCCGCACTCGCACCTTTTCTGGCGCCTCCGCGCCCTCGGCGCCGCTGGCGAGCACGAGCGCGCTCTGAGGCGCTGCGGCGGTCTTGGCGCGGCCCGTCTCGGCGCGGCGGCGCTTGCGGTCGCGCGCCTCTGATGCTCTGGCGATGAGCCTGGCGTCATCGAATCGGCTCCGCTCCAGCGCGCGCGCTCGCGCGAGCCGCGCGGGTGCGCACTCGCGCAAGAGACCTAGCGCGGGCCCCTCGCGCCCGAACAGCTCGCCGCGCTGCCGCAGCAGCCGCTCCACGCGCGCAGCTTCCGCCATCTCGCGCGCGCGCCACTGGCTGAGGCGGCTGGTCTGCCGGCCGCGGCCACGGGCGCCAGCACGGGCGCCAGCACGGCCGGCCGCGGGCAAGGAGAGGGGCTGGTGCAAAGGTTCACAGGGTGCTCTTCTACTAGGTCTTGCTGGAGCGTCACATCACCGACGAGACGGAGTGCTTGTTGGTCAGGCCGAGCTCGACGGCCATCGCGGGGTCGGCGCGGGGCTTGACCGTGGCGGCAGGCTCACCGTGATCTCCTCTGAGACCCCGCGGTCGCGCGGCGCGGCGAAGCGCCGGCGGACGACGAATAAGCCGATCGCCGTCGCGACGCTGAAGCCCCCCACGAGCCCGCCGGCGACAATGCCCGCGTCGAGGGTGGCGGCGCCGCGGTCCACCGGGTCTTCTGGCTGCGGCGACGGCGGCGGCAGCCCGGCGCCCGGCGCCGGGCTGGGCGGCTTTGTCGACGGGCTGGGCGACGGGCTCGGCGACGGGCTCGGGGCTGCGCCGGGCGCTGGTTCGGGCGGCGTCGAAGGGACGCTGAGGGCGCGGCCGTCGGCAACACCACAGAATATGTGATGTTGAGCGTCGGCGCGCCTCCGTCGTCCGCGCTTGTGAACTCGCGGTGGTCGCGGCTGTTGTCGCCGCTCGGCTTGCCCAGCGTGAAGCCCAGCGCGTTCCCGGCGACCCATCCGGGCCGGTCCACCACTGCCTGGACCACGGCGGCCAGGTCGGGAGTGTCGTAGCGCTCGCCGCGGTCAAAATCGGGCATGGGATCCCAGCGGACCACGACGGCCGTGCGGGGCACGCCCGATATGTTGTTGGCCGCGTTGCTGAAGGGCGCCGCGTTGTCAACGTCGTGGCCGGCGATCTCCAGGACGAGGTCGTCGTTTTGTCCATCGTCGGCGCGCAGTTGCACGGTGGCGTTGAGGATGGTGGCGCCCGCCGGGACGTCCACATTGGCAAAACGCAGACCAACGATCTGCTGCCCATTGGTGACAGTGTAGCCGACGTCCAGGCGCTGCCCGTGATGCTTGTGTCGCCAGACTCGTCCTCCTCCGCGTCGTCGGCGCTCTCCGTGATGGTGAGCAGCACGCTCGTCGTCGGCGGCGTCAGCGTTGGCGGCGTTGCTGGCAGCTGCCCGACGGTCCCAGGGACGAGCAGCGCCGCAACAAGCGCAGCGCCCACGAAATGAAGCGGGGCTCTCCGCCTCGTGATCATCGCGGCTGACACTGCACAGGGTGAAGAAAGGGTCTTGCAGCCACTGTTGTCCCCGCGCAGCGCGCGAGCTGCCGGACAAGGGGAGAGTTTAGGTCGGCTTTCGGATCAGAGCTCCAGGTTCACACCTCAAGACGAGGGCGTGTGCCCACCTCCTCCCCGGCACGGGACATTGTTAATGCTCATGTTGGCCATGGCTTGCAGCAAAACGGCGCCGTGGCGAGAGGCGGTGCAATGCCGCCAACCAGGCGGGCGCCCGGCTGGAGGCGCGAGGGGCCAGGTCGAGGTTGGACTGGTCGGTGGCGGCGGCGGTGGTGGTGGTGGTGGTACAATGATCATTACGAGATTCGAGGATCTACTACAGAGTTGACGAGACGGAGAACGTGAGGGTCGAGCCGCCGTAGGTCGAGCCGCCGGGTCGAGCCGCCGTAGGGTCGGAGAACACAGTGTCCACGTCCTTATCGCGCCTTGGCTTGGCCGTTGGCGGCAGGCCCACGACGACCTGATCGTCGAAACGGTAGCGTCCTGGTCGCGCCGGTCGCGCCGCGCAAATCGCCTCCACGTGAGGAAGAACGCGAGCCCGCTGGCGACGCTAAAGCCGCCCACGAGGCCGCCCACAATGATGCCCACGTCGAGGCCTGCCACGTCGGCGTCGTTGTCGACGTCCGAGGGCAGTCCGTCAACGGGCGGGTTGGGGCTCGGGTTGGGGCTCGGACTGGGGCTCGGGTTGGGGCTCGGGTTGGGGTTGGGGCTCGGGTTGGGGCTCGGTGCCGGCCCCGCTGGCGGCGGAGCAGCCGCGGAGGGCGCCGCGGAGGGCGCAGGTGTCGGCAAGGCCACCGAATAGACGATGCTGAGCATTGCGGGGTCCCCGTCGTCCGAGTCGGCGCTGATGAACGCGCGATGGTCGTTGCCTTTGTCCCCGTCAGGCTTTTTGAACGTAAAGCCCAGCGTTGCCGGGCACCCAGCCGGGGCGGCCCACCACCTCCTGCACCAAGGCGGCAAGGTCGGGCGTGTCGTATCGTCCGCCGGGCTGAAAGTCGGGCACTGGGTCCCAGCGGGCGGATGAGTTCGTGCGCGGCACGCCTCCGACACCGTTCTCTATGTCGCTGTCGAAAGCCGTCGCGTTGTCGACGTTGTGGCCAAAGATGTCAATCACGATGTCGTCCCTGTAGGTGCCCCCTACGCCCAGCTGCACGGTGGCATTGAGGATGGTGGCGCCGCGCGGGATGGTGGCTTCACAAAGCGCACGCCAAACCTCTGCTGCCCAAAGTCGAGTCGTCTCTGTTGAGCCCGATATCCAGGCGCCTTGCCCCCAGCGCTGGTTTTCCCGCCCGCGGTCTCGTCCGCGTCGTCCATGCATCTTGGACAGCGAGCACCAGTTTGTTTAGGAGCACGTCTTGCCCCCTGGCGGTGGAAAACAAACTGCAGGAGCAGCAGCAGCAGCAGGGGCGCGACCTTGAGCGCCAGCGCCCTCCTCGGAGGCAGAGCGCCCCCCCCTGCTTGTGCCGCTCCCGATGCCCGTCATAGCGTGCGCCTCGCTCTCCGTCTCGCGTGGCGCCCTCGTGGAGCGCCAAGACGGCCAGTCCCGTTTCGTGTCTGCGTCTCCCAGAAGGGGGGACGTGGACGGCAGATGCCAAAGATGCCGGCGACGGGACGGACACGTGAAGGCAAGCAGCACCAAAGCACCTCCCAAGCCAAGCCTGCGAGCCGCAAGGCGAAGCCCTGCAAGCCACACGCCGAAGGCCTGTGGCGCAGACTCGCCTTCAAAACCAGGCGTGTGCCAAGCGCAAGATGCACGCGGGGGTGGGCAGCATGGACAGCTTGCACGCCCCAAAGTCTCGAGCGTGATAGGCGCGGGCGTGCAAAGTCCGCGGGGACGCCCTCCATGCCCCTCCCTCGCACCAAAATTTTGGGACCTCGATGAGCAACGAGATAAGTGGGCGTGCGCGAGGCATAGCTCGCGCAACGTCGTAGCTTGCAGTCCAGCGCCGCGGCGAACGCGGCCATGCCAGTGGTGTGCGCGAAAAGTTGCGAGACGGATCCACCGCTTGGCGAACGGGCTCAGTGGCTGCTCCACTTCCACTTCCAACCAAGGCGGGCGGGCGGGCAAGCGCCGACCGAGGCTGGACCGAAATCCTGTCGAGGTGGTACTTGGCGAGGTTGCAGGCGCCAGGCCGGCCGATCAAGCGCGGGTTCATTTGGTGAGTGAGCGGCACAAAGGTCTGCGACGACAATGCCAGTGGAGCTGCCATCTTGCCGACCGACGTCCGACCGTGCGCGGAGATGCACGTCCTTGAACAACCACCGCCGGGGAAGACCGGGCAGCAGTGCGAGCGGAAAGCGCTATGTTTGCGCACCAGCTGGGCGGCGAGCATCCGCCAACGCTTCGTGGGTACATGCATTGTAGCGACGACGTCCAGCGGTAAGCGCAAAGGCCCATCGTCCGGAAAGCGTGCTGCGGCGGAGCGGCCTGCTGCGGCGGGTGGGGCCCCGTGTGGGCCCGGGCGGTGGGCCCTTGCGGGTCGTGCTGCGCCGGCGGTGCGACGGCTGCTGTCCTGGGGCCGGGAGGGCTGCAACATGACCACCTGGCCAAACAGGGCGCGGTGCTGGTTGAGGGCGCACTTGAGCGTGGTGTGGACGGCGCCGAGAATCTTGCTCTTGTGCGTTGTGCAAGCGCGCGGGTGTCGGCTGCACGGCAGGCGCAGGTGTCGCGGAGGGAGCGGAGGAAAAAGAAAAACACAGATCAAATGTAGTTGTCAGATCAGGCCTGCTGCGGCGCGGCTAAAGTGAGCTCCTTCTCGGCGCGCGCCTGCTTGGAGCGGCCGTAGTTGGTCAGGCTGAAGCGCAGCGTCTTGGGCACGATCGTGCCGGCCTTGGTTGCAGTGGCCTCGCGCAGCTGGCGCATAACGATGGAGCACTTTTGGTTGTCCCCGAACGGGAACCAACACATGGCCACGTTGATGAGCGCGGCGCCCGGGATGATGAGCGGCAGAAACCCGGTGGAGCAATCCTCCACGATGCACTGGCAGCCCGCCCCGACCGCCTCGAACTTGAAGGTGAGCTGGTCCAGCCAGTAGATGCCAGTGAAAAAGTCAATGGTCATGGTCTCGGCGGCCTTGTCCTGCTCCATGGGCGAAAGCCCTTGGCGCGCAGCCCTTCGGCGGCCGCCCACACGGCGTCCATGGCCTCCTCGACCGGGACCTCAAAGGACCACCGCTGCTTCTCCGAGTGAAAGTTGCGGACGCCCGGCAGCCACGACGCGGGCCGCGCCCGCCGCTGGAAGGCCGCTTGCGCCGCGATCATCTCTGCCGCTTGCTCGCGCTTGCCTCCGGTGCTGCTGATGACGCAGAGTGCACAGCGCACGCTGTTCTAGGTTGGGTCTCTGCTGGCTGCTCGCTAGCTGCCCAGTTGCGATCGACGCGCCGGAGCGGAATCAAAGAGAAAGCAGGCGGCGGCTGCTCTGCCACCGACGCGATTGCAGCGCGCCTTGCAGGCAACTGTCGGGGAACAGGTTCGTTGTGCGCCTCCAGCTCGCGATCTGCCAGCGCCCGAGGCCGGGGAAGTACGTCCATCGCGCGCGTCGGCGGTCTCTCCTGTGACATTCGCAGTCCTGATGCTGATGGCGACGGCGATGACAGCTCACGACTGCCGCCCCTCGTGCCACCTCGTGCTCACGGTCTTGCCCTTGCTTGCACGATGTACCACGTGTGCACTTGCGGCCGGGTCTGGTCACAGACGAGATCGCGACATGTGAGACCTCTTCTTCCACCTCGCGCGAGATGCATGCTCATGTTTGTGAGGAGGCAGCGCAGGCCAAGGCCTCTCGTTGGCGCTCAGCTTGCTGTTGATGATGATCTTGTCTGATTTCAACAACAAAGATCATCATCATCGTGGTCTTGAATCAATAGTACGTCGTACTCTCGATCGATCGATTTTCCACCTCGTGCGAGATGCTCATGTTTGTGAGGAGGCAGCGCAGGCCAAACCAAGGCCTCTCGACTCCAATTGTTGGCGCTCCACTTGCTTGTTGATGATCTTGTCTGATTTCAACAACAACAAAAGATCATTTCGAGATGGTCATCATCGTCTTGGTCAAAAGATACTCTCGATCGATCGATTTTCGTGCCAGCTCGCGTTGGGACGGGGCCACTTTTTGGTGTGGGACAGGTGATCGATCATGGCAAGGCGCTGTTAGGCCTGCACATCCACATCCGCCTCGCTTGCGGCGGCGCCGCCCTTGGACCCGTCCGTAGTCGACGCGGCCGCTTGCAAGGAGGCCTCGTAGGCTGCCTGCTTGTCGCGATTCTGGTTGGTCTTGCTAAAGCGCAGCGTTTTGGGCACCACCTTGCCCGCCTTGCCCGCCGTCGCCTCGAGCAGATGCCGAAGCTCCTGCGAGACCTTGCCGCCGTCTCCAAAGGGCAGCCAGCACAGCGCAATGTTGATCAGCGGCGCGAACGGGACGCTGAGCGGAAGCACCCCCGACGAGCAGCCTTCCACCTCGCAGACGCACCCGTCCGCCGCGCCCGAGAAGGAGAAGCGCAGGAGGTCCAGCCAGCCCGCGCGGGTGACATACCCGATCGTCATGGTGTTCTTGGCCTTATTGCTCAAACTGGCGGTATCCCTCGCTGCGCAGCTCGCCCGCGGCGGCCCACACGGCGTCAATGGCCGCGCCAGCGCTCACCTGGAACGTCCACTGCTGCTTCTCCGAGTGAAAGTTGCGCACGCCGGGCAGCCACGACCCGGGCCGCACTCGCCTCTGCAGGGCCGCTTGCGCCGAGATCATCTCTGCTCGCTCTCCAAAGCCCGCGCCCTCGCTATCGGTTCTGTCGCGGTTGCGCTTTGCACCTTTCCAGTAGCCCAGCCCTCCCTTCTTCGTTCTTCCCGCACATACTGACTGAAGCTTCTTTGATCGCACGCCACACACCACGCGACCCCGCGGGCGTCTGTAGCTTTATGCACGCCGTTTCACAGTGTCCGGTATGGAAAACACAATCTACTCTCATCGAGTGATGCTCGAGTGGTGCTCGAGTGATGCTCGAGTGGTGCCGAGTGGTGCTCGAGTGGTGCTCGAGTGGACCTGTCGATCTTGCGAGAACGAACGAAAATTCGTTCGAATTCACGAACGTGATGGCGATCCGGCACGTGCCTCTCGACCTCTCATGGACAATTGCATGCACGCACCCGAAAAATGCATGCAATTGTCCAAGCCATCTTGGATGCTGGAACCAAAACTTGACTGGGCTCTGTGCATCACATGCCGCACGTGATGGCAACTGGCATCGCACACCCACCACTTCCTTGTGGGCACACTCTCGCACCGGACCGCAGCTTACCTCACGCTTCTGCGCAATGTCACGCGCGGAGTCTTGTCCCATCAAATTTCCAGCGCCCGCTTTTCCCTATCCGGCGATATCGGCACATCTAGCAGCCTCCGTCCCTCCCCCTCGAACCACCCTTGCGCGGAACCGCGAACCGGGGCAACCGGGAGAACAATTTCGTAGTTCAGCGGCGATCCTGGCAGTGGTTCAGCGCGCTTTCGCAAAACAGCCGAATAGTTCAGCGCGGTGCGTCCTAGGCGGAAGCGGTAGACGGCAGTAGGAGTGCGCAGAGCAGCCTCCATGCCTCGCAAAGGGCCGGAGGTCGTTGGCCTCCAGCTCTTCGCGCCGAACTCGCAATGCAGAACCCTGAGGTTGCGCTCTGAACTCGCAAAGATCGACAAGCTCAGCGCGACTGGCAGGAGCGCCAGCAGCGACAGCGCTGGCAGCACAATGACCACGGGGCCCAAGACCCTGCGAAGCTACGAGAGCAGCCTTCTCGGCTTCCTCGAAGGCCTGTTCGTGCCGAAGGAGGATGCACCCAAGACGGTGCCCGCCATGGGAAAGCGACGCCGGACAGGCGCGCCTCGTGCGCTCGCACTCGGGCATGGGCATGATGGGCACTATGGGCGCCTTCGGAGGCATGGGAGGCATGGCCGGCATGGCCGGCATGGCCGGCATGGCCGGCATGGGCCTCGCAGGCCACGGCTTTCCCCAGCAGCCGCCGGCGCCGCCGCAGCAGCCGCCGCCGCAGCCGCAGCAGCAGCCGCCGCAGCCGCAGCAGCAGCAGCAGCAGCAGCTCCTGGACGACCTCCTTTTCGCTGGCGACGACGGCGACGCGGCCTCCAGCGTCCTGCTTAATCACGTCGGGCGCCGCAGCTCGCTCGTCGACCTGAACGCCGAGTCGTCGTCCGCTGCCTTCGGGGCTCCGCTCGCCCAGCCGCCCACGCGCAAGCGCATGCGGCCGACAATGAGCGAGCCCCAGGCAATCAAGGAGAACACAGAGCGCCGCAAGCGCATGCGCCCCACGATGAGCGAGCCGCAAGGGATCCTCCCGGCCGCAAAGGCGACAGAACCGGCGGCGGCAGGGCCTGCCCCAGCACCGGCCCTGGCGGCTGCCAACACCAGCAGGGACGCGAGCAACCAGGGCGAGAGGGCGACAAAGAAGCTGAAAAGGACCAGCAAGGTCAAGACGGAGGTCGGGTCCGAGCTTGCGGACCGCATGCGCGCCTGGACCAAGGAGGAGGACAACCAGCTGTGCGAGGCCATCAAGTCGTTCGCCTCGAGCAACTGCATCTCGTGGAAGTGGGTCGCCTCCGTGGTGAAAACGCGCAACCACCAGCAATGCCGGCAGCGCTGGACCAAGGTGCTCAACCCGACGATCAAAAAGGGCCCCTGGACCAAGGACGAGGACGAGCTGCTCATGGAGAAGGTCGCCGTGCTGGGCACGAGCAACTGGGTCACGGTGTCCAAGGAGATCGCCAACCGCAACCCCAAGCAGTGCCGCGAGCGCTACACGATGAGCCTCGACCCGAGCATCAACCGCGGGCCGTGGACCGAGCAGGAGGACAAGATCATCCTGGACGCGCACCGCCGGCTCGGCAACAAGTGGGCGGAGATCCGGCTGCTGCTGCCTTTCCGCACCGAGTCGCAAGTTAAGACGCGCTACTCGACGCTCAAGAAGACCATGCTAAGGACCAAAGCGTCGTTTGGACGCCAGAGCTGGAGGACCAGCTCAGTCGCTTGGCGGAGCGCTGCGAGGGCAATTTTGAGCTCATTCGTCGCCGGCTGCCGATGCAGCTGCGCGGAGTCTCGATCAAGCTGCTGCAGGAGCACTGCAGCTTTATCAAGGCGCCGAGCGATGGCATGTGATAGATCTAGATGTACAGCGATAGAAACCTGTTTAGTGGAACACGAGGCGCCGGCGCTTGCGAGGGTTTTTTTACGCCGCGGCTCCAGCGGCGCCCGTCCACCACCGCCGCATTCTCGCTCGCCGAGTACCTCCAGTGCCGCTGAGCTGAGCGGGGCGTTGACCTGGTTCCAGTGACGCAGCAGGTGGTCCACCCGATCTGCCGCTCTCCAGGGTCACCGGGCTCGGGTACGCACGTCCAAGTTCGTGGCTGCTGCACGCCCTAGCTTCTAGAGCCAGCCAGGCGTGGGCCGCGCAGTCTCGTCCCAGCCAGCCGAGCGCAGCACGAAAGGGTGGCCGCGGTTGGCCGTCATGGCTGCTGCGTGCCCAGAAAAGGTGGTCGCCCAGCTCGTCAAAGAAGCCCAGCCAGATGCCGATGCGGCGGCACAGCAAAGACCGATAAGGATACACAGGTTCAGATTAAAGGTTAACGCAGGTTGCGCTCTATGGCGCAATGCGCTCCACGTGCTGCACGCCCTTGAGCCGGTCATGGGCGATGAACTCGTGCACTGTCTCGTTCGAGCTCGCCAAGCGCAGCACGAAACGGTGGCCGTGGTAGGTCGTCATGGGCTGCTGCGTGCCCGGAGCGATGGACGCCTGGTAGATCATCTGCTCGGTGCCGTCGTCCCAAAACAGGTTGACGGTCTCGTCTAGCTCGTTGGAGAACTGCAGCTGGATACCGTTGTGGTCCGGCGCCGGCTTGCCGTCCAAGGCCTTGTCCTTGCTCGGCTTGGGCCGGTTCCACAGCCACACGTTGGCGCTCCACTTGACGCCGCGGATCACGGGGCACCCGCCGTGCAGACTGAGCTTGTCCAGCGTGCTGTCCGCGTCCTGGTTGTAAAAGAGCAGCGCCCCACCGCGCACCGTGCGGCTGCGCAGGCCGTCGAGCTCGTGTTGCACGCCCACTTGGCGTCCGCCGTGGCAATGTACCCCGCGGTGTCCTCCGTGCCCGGTGCACAATCTGCTCGCCATTGTAGCCCTCGTGCGTCTTGGACAGCGGAAACACCGTGTGCCCGCCCTCCTCCACGTCCGAGAGGTACACGAACACGGTCGCGAAGCGGTTGGTGCCGTTGTTCACCGTCGGGTCGTGCCCGTCGTACGCCTTGCCGTCGAACCAGTCCGTGTGCGGCTTGTACCACTCTTCCGTGCCGTAGCGCAGCACCTGCAGCGCGTCCGCCATCTCGTTGTCAAAGTTCATGCGCACCAAGTCAAAGGAGCGCCGGCGCACGCGCCGCGCGGCCCAGCTGTGAAAGTCCCACGCTGTGCTGCTGGTGCGCGTGCTGTCGCGCCACCCGGCAAAGCCCACCTCACTTGGCTTGACCAAGCCCTGGTTGTGCTTGAGGATGGCGTCCACCTCCTCGTCGGTGATAAAGTTTTCCACCTCAAAGACGCGGGGCGACTCGCTCAGCTGCCGCAGCCGCACGGGCTTGTCCGCCATGGCGGCGTCAGCGGCGGCAAGATCACCTCCCCGACGCCCAGCAGCGGGGTACATAAACTCCAGCCCTTGCGGCACCACGTACAGCGTGTCGCCGTCCTGCACGTCCCAGAACGACCGCACGCGCTCGCCATTCTCAAGGAAGACGCGCGCCCTGTTCGGGCCGGCACACCACCGCCGCCGTGGCGTTATCGTGCCGCGCTTGGACCTTGTCCAGCTGCGGACACAGCGCTCCAATCATATCGTCCAGGCCGCGCCACGCATCCGTCCGGCTTTCCAGGGTCTGCTCGCCGACGCGCGCGCCGTTAAACTGCACGCGAAAGCTCACCGCAGGATCGCGCTTCGCGTCTTGCGGCAGCCACGCATCATCCGCGACACTAGCGCCTACGGCCACCGGCGCGGCGGCCTCCGAGTTGGGTCCCAAGCTCGTGGGCATGTACCCGGGCAGCACGTCCTGCCACTGCTCCGCGCCCACGGCCGACCCGCACTTCATCGCCGCGGCCGCCACCGCCACGGCGGCCACCCCAGCGCTCCACAGCCAGCAGGCCCGCGGGGCGGCCCGCGGCAAGGGCTTTTTTTCCTCCGTCAGCTGCTTGCTCTCGGCGGCCTCCTTTCGCGCGTCCATGGCGGGCTCGGCTTGGCTCTTCATCGCCGGCTTGCGCTCGCTCTTCCAGTTGGGGATCTGCGCGTCGCCAGGCTTGCTGGTGGCCGCCAGGCGTGGCCAAAGTGGCCCGGACCTGTTCTCCAGCGATTCCCAGCGCAGCGCAGCGAACAGCAGAGCAACAACACAGTTCCTGGACTTGTTCCTGGGAAGAGCTCAGCAAGACAACGACTGTGTGAAAGACGGAGCCCGTGGCGCGCTGCTTACGCGCGGTCACACAGCCCCGGCGGAGGAAAAATCCATGCCGCGAAGAACATTCGTCCGGGAAGTTTCGGGGAACGCCAGCAGAAGGCCTGCGCAAGTCGGGACTGCGAGGGCCGCCATCTTGGATTTTGGCGTTGTGGGGTGGTGACATCGGCTCCACCGCCAGATCGGGGCTGGGCAGAACCCCAACAGCGAAAGCCGCAGCAGCAGCAGCAGCGGCGGCAGCCTGATCGACCAGGACGAGCAGCAAGCCAGCACGGAGAAAAAAATCGCGAGGGAGATGAAGGCTCGCCGCGGGAACCCCGGCACCCACGCGGACGGCCTCGCCACGCGAGCCTGGCGCGGCCTGGCCGCTGCCACGGCCGGCGGCGACAAGCGCAAGGGCGGCGTGGCGGGCGCCAGGACGTCCTGGTCCTTCCTGTTTATGTGCGGCAGCTTTGTGCTGCTCTTGTGCAACCTGTATGTGACGCGGACGCGGCCGGCCGTGCTGCAGGTCGTGGCGCAGGCGCAGGGCGCCATGTCGCTGGAGGAGGGCAACTCGGGCGACGCCCAATTCGCTACGAGGCGGCTGCGCCGCGGCGACGAGGCGCAGGAGCAGGAGCAGGAAGACGAGGAGGACATTAGCGGCGAGGTGAGCAGCGACGCGGAAGCCGAGCAGGAGGCCGCTCAAGAGGAGGCCGAGGAGGCAGCCCGCGTGCCGCAGCTTGTAATCAACTCGGAGCTGCAAGAGGAGGGCCCCAGCTTCGAGGAGACGCTGGCCGAGCCGTACCCGGTACTTGCCGACATGCTGGACGATGAGCTCTTCGAAAACTTTGCCGACTATGACGCCGCGCCCAAGGTGTTCGTGCCCGACCTGCCCTCCAAGCGCACCGAGTGGTGGGGCGTGCAAGACTACGTGCGGCTGTACCGCAGCCAGCCCATCAAGCGCTTCGTCCCCGTCCTGCACCGGCACCTGCAGATGAACCAGGAGACCTTCACGGAGCGGTTCCGGCGGCGGGGCAGCCCGTGCTCTTCCGCGGGGACAACCTGCGCAAGGCGGGCTACACAATGCACGGCTGGACCTTTGACGAGCTGCGCGAAATGTTCCCGTTCGACAAGAACATGGAGGGCAAGACGTTCTCGCAGTACCGGCCCAACGCAAAGGTGGACAGCGAGGAGATCGACTTGGGCCCGGGTCTTGCCGCCATCGCAAGCGACGGCCAGATCGTGCGCAAGAACGGCCTGCGCAACTTTCCGCGCAACATGAAGGTCAAGGCGGAGGCGCTGCGCAAGCTCGGCGTGCAGTGGCCGCCGCTCATCCAGCAGCGCTGGCGCCAGCGGCCCAGCCTCTGGATGGGCACCTCCAGCAGCGGCACCGCGTTCCACTCGGATTGCTGCGACAACTTTATCGCCATGATCGCTGGCACAAAGCGCATCACGCTGGCGCCGCCCAGCGACTTTCACCTGCTGTCGCCGCGCTGCGTCGGCAAGAACCGCGGCCTGTGCTACGCAAACATCCCCGAGCCCAACAAGCCGGGCGTTAGCTCGTCGCACTACAACAAGATGATCGTCGACGTAAAGCCGGGCGAGATCCTCTACCTGCCCGCGGGCTGGTTCCACCACATCGAGAACTTGGGCCCCACGCTCATGTGCAACCACTGGACCTTTGCAAAGGAGACCCTGGGCATCAAACCCGGCTCGAGCGGGGCGCCCGGGCTGTGATTGCTTGCATATACAGATGTTTCTTTTAGAGCTCGGCTTGGTCGGCTGGCACCGAGCGGCGGGCAGCGCGCTCTCGGCTCGGGGGCGGAGGGCTGTGAGGCCGACGACACTTGCTCTCTTAGAAAAAGATCCTTCCTTCCTTCCTGCTGGCTTTGACGTGACACTGCATGCTTCAACTCTTTCAGTCCTTGGCCTCCATCAGCTCGTGCAGCCCGCACACCAGGTTGGCCGGCAGCGATTCGTCGATCTTCTTCGGGTACGGCAGGCCGAGGTTGGCCATGATTTCCACAAACTCGGGCTCCGACTTGGTCAGCCGCGGGTTGAACTTTTTCTCCTCGCCCACCGTGCTCATGAGCCGCCCGCGGTAGTCGTGCGCCGGGTACAGCACCGTGTCGTCCGGGAGCGAAAGGATCTTCTCGTGCACGCTCTTGTAGAGGGTCGTCGCGCTCCCGCCCTGAAAGTCGGTGCGCCCGCACCCACGCACCAACACCGCGTCGCCGGTGAACACCATCTGGCGGTCGCCGTCCTTGACAAGCAGCGAGTGGCAGCCGGCCGTGTGCCCGGGCGTGCTCAGGAACTTGATCTCCATTCCGTCCACCACCAGCGCCGCGTCCGTCCATCTTGAGGTCAGCCTTGGCCGCCTCGTTGCCCGTGGCGCCCAGGACGCTCTTGCACCCGGTCTTCTTCTTCAGTTCGCCGCTGCCCGTGATGTGGTCGGCGTGCACGTGCGTGTTGATGGCGTACGCCAGCTTGAGGCCAAGCTGCTCGAGCAGCTCCACATCTCGGTCCACCAGCTCGATCACCGGGTCGATCAGCACCGCGTTGAGCGTGCTCTCGTCGGCAAGAAGGTACGTGTACGTGCACGACTCGCGGTCGAACAGCTGGCGGAAGATCATCTTCTGGGCGGGCTTCGTGGAGGGGGTGGACAGCGTTGGTTGCTCCTGGCTTCTCGTCTAGTTCTGGCACTGCCCATCATCGATCTTGGCCAAAAAAAACGGTGTTTTTCGCTCGGCGGAATGTGGCAAACGGGGCTTTGCCTCGGCACAAAGACCTACCGTAGTGCCTGCCTGCCTGCCTGCCAGACGCCACCCGCGCACAGGCACCTCTTGCGCGAGCCCAGCGAAGGGAGGCCCACGCCGACCAGGCGGCCATCTTGTTCTCGGCCATGGGCGCTCACATGTCTGTCCACTCTCAAGTGCTCTTGTTGTTACTTGGTGGGTCACGTGCGGCTGACTACCATACGTACCGTACCTATGCTGTGATGGCAGGACCCATGCATGCCTTGGCCACGACGAGCATGACCTGTCGCACAAGCACCGGGCTGCATCGTTGCACCGCGATGCCGGGCGGAAGCCGGCCGCGAGCCAAGGGACCAGCCGACTGCGCGCTGGTTATCGGCGAGGGCATGGAGGGTCCATGAGCACCAGCTCTTCGGACGCAAATCGATCCGCCAACAGAATCACGTCAATCTCAGCAGGTCTTGAGGTCAAGAGGGGTCTGTTGTTGGCTACTGGGGACGGGCGAAGGGGGGATGAGAGCTCCACCGCCTCCGAGATTACTTGAGCTTGACGACCTCGCCCACGAAGAGGTCGATGAGCAGCACCGCCGTAAGCGACAGGACCAGGACGCTGCGCGGCGAGAGGAAAGGGTTAGTCAAACTGCCACTCCTGCGCGGGCGCCAAAAACTTACCCGCCAAGCGCCAAGGGCATGGTCTCTGTCGCCAGGTCCGTGTAGTCCACGCGCCTGATCTTGCGGTTCCTGTACAGGTACGTCGCGGCCGCGTGCAGCGCGAAGAGCAGCGCCACGGGCATCAGCACGGCGCCAATATACTGCCGACCAGGTCAGCCGCCCGCCCCGCCGCGCACCCGCCTCTCCCCCTCCCACCCCGGTCCGCGGCCCACCTACCCATGTGACGTGCGTGCCCGGCGTGGCCTCCGCCGACGCGTCCGCTTGCGCCGATGCGCTATCGGCGGCGCCGCCCAGCAGGCCCGCCGAGATGGCGCCCAGCGTGACGGACATCTTGGTCCACGCGATGTACGTGCGCTCGTTCGCCAAGAGCACCTTGGGGTCCACGAAGCGCTGCATCGCTCCTGCCGGCCACCGCTCTCGCTCGTCCTTCACCTCCTCGGCACGAATCTTGGGTGGCACCCAGCAGCGCAGCAAGGTCACGACTCACGTCACAACTCACGTGACCATCAGGTCTATGTCACGTCCCGGACGTCCGTCCTCGTTGCACGACTTACGTCGCAATTCACGTGACCATGGGGTCTCAGTCACGTCCCGGACGTTGGTCATTGTTGCGGCTCGACCGACGCTAAATGACGTGACAGTTGGGGGTCTTGTCACGTCTGTAATGACCTGGGCGCGGACGCCACGGAGCCAAACAGTTTTGGCGATGGTTGCAAATTGAAGCGAGCAAAGCACATACGTAAGAGAGCCGAGAGACCTGAGGGCGGCGATGGCGCTGGCGATGGCGATGAGGCTGGCGGCGGCGGCGGCGGCGGTGGGCGCCGCGGCGGGCAGCGGCGCGTGGGAGCTGGCAGCGGCCGGCGGCGGCCCCAGCGCGCCATGGCGCGTCGCGAGGCCGTGCTGGCGTATGACGCAGCCCGCGAGCGGCTGCTGCTCTACGGCGGCCGCGCGCAGGAAGGCGGCGCGGCGCTGGGCGACACGTGGTCGTTCGACGTTCGCGCGCGCTCGTGGAAGAAGCTGGCCACCACTGGCGACCCCGAGGCGCGGTTCTCGCTCACCGGCGGGGTCGAGCCCAAGGGCGGCCGCCTCGTCGTGTTTGGCGGCGAGCTGCAGGACAAGACGATCCTCAACGACGTGTGGGCGCTGGACCTCGAGACCCAAGAGTGGGCGCAGCTGAGCGAGCTGGACGCGCCGGGCGCGCCCGAGCGGCGCTACGGCCACGCTGGCGGCGTCGTGGCCGGCCAGGACGGCGAGTCGGCCTTCCTGCTCGCCTCGCACGGCTTCGACCTGCGCAACCGCTGGTCCAACTCGTTCGCGTTCGACCTGAGCGACAACACCTGGCGCGACATCACGCCAGCGGACGGCGTGGTGCCCACGGGCCGCTGCCTTGTGGCGGCGCCGCGATGTCCAAGTGGGGCGGCGGGGCGCGCGTGGGCATGTTCGGCGGTTGCGGGTCGGGTACGGGCCGTGCCCGAGCAGCGAGATGTGGGTGCTCAACGTGGACGCGATCGACAATCAAAAGCCCGTTACCAAGTGGAGCAAGGCGCCGCGCTGCGCGGGCGGCCGCAACTACGCGGCCATGGCCGCTGATCCGACGCGAGGCCCCTCGGGCACCTTCCTGTTCTACGGCGGCGCCGGTGGCCCGCTCGTGCCCGCCGATGCGCCTGGGCAGCTCAACACGGTGGACGCGGGAACGCTCGCGGTGGGCTTGCACCAGTTCCCGGGCGAGCAGCCGGGGCAGCCGAGCGGCAACCAGCAGTCCGCGATGGCGGTGGGCCCCGGGCAGACCGCCTGGCTTCAGCTTGGCGGCTCCGGCGACCTCTACATGCTCAACTACACGTCGGTAGCGGCCTTTGGCGAACTGGAGCAGGAACCATGCCGCGCAGACCCGTGCCGGCGGCGCGCACCGTGCACGGCGTGCTCATGGGCCTCTCGTGGGGATTCCTGCTCCCGGTCGGCGTCTTCATCGCGCGCTTCGGGCGTGTGCGCAACCCGCTCTGGTTCAAGCTGCACCGCGGCCTGCAGACCACCGGCCTGGTGCTCGCCGTTGCGGGCTTCGTCATGGCCATCCTCATGGTGAGCACGGGCAAGTTTCTGGCGGTGCCGCACGCGCCGATCGGGCTCGTCGTCACGTTTCTCGGGGTGCAGCAGCCGCTGAACGCCGTGGTGCGCCCGCACAAGGTGGCCGGCCAGCCCGTCGAGCTCCGTCGCAAGATCTGGGAGTACTGGCACAAATACTCGGGCCGCGTGGCGCTTCTCCTTGGCATGATCAACCCGTTCTTGGGCATCAGCTTCCTCAGCGGCCCGGGGTCGCCGGGCATGATCGTCTACGGCGTCTGGGTGGCCATCTATTGGTCCGCATGGCTGTACCTCAGCGCCCGGGGTTTGCCTTACACGGCGAACGGCCCGAGCGTTATCGCGCAGTGGCTCAACTCGACGCTCTGCTGCTGCCTCGCCCCGTGGAACGACTCGTTCCGCCGCGCTCGGCCTCCGCGCCCAGTGCCCCCAGCGCTGGCGCAAACGCCCCCGACGCCGACGCCGACGCCGATGCCGCAGACGAGCCCGCGCAAGTGGACGGGCAGGAGAAGGTGGACAGCGTGGACACAATCTAGCGCACTAATAAAAAAGGGGTCTAAGGTTCAGGCCCTTTCGCCCCCTGGTCGTCGCGAAAGGCCTTGAGCGCCTCCAGCGCGCTCGTAAAGTGCTTGCCCCTTACCTGCGTTGCGTCCTCGCGCGCAGCGCACAGCGCCGCCTGCGCGCACAGCGCGTCAAGCTCCGCGCCGCTCCAGCCGGGCGTCGCGGCCGCCAGAGCCTCCGCGTCTGCGTCCGGCGCCCACGACCCCATCGCCGCCCGCAGGCGCTCGAGGATCTGCAGCCGGCCCTCGTGCTCTGGCAGCGGCACGAGCAACGCGCGGTCGAAGCGGCCAGGGCGGAGCATGGCCGGGTCGATGGCCTCGACGACGTTGCTCGAGGCAAGCAGCATGACACCCGCAGCGCGGCGGTCCATCTCCAGCAGCAGCTGCGAGACAAGCTTGCGGCCCACCTCGCCGGCGCTGTCGCGGTCGCCAAAGAGCGCCTGGAACTCGTCAAAGAAGACCACGCACGGCGCCGCGCGCCGCGCGGCCGCGAAGACCGCCGCCACGGCCTTCTCGCTCTCGCCCACGCGGCCGCGCACCACGTCGCCAATGGATACGGCCATGAACGTAGCCCCGGCTTCGCGTGCCACCGCGCTAGCCAGCAGCGTCTTGCCCGTGCCCGGCGGGCCGTACAGCAGCACGCCGCCCGCGCCGCGCAGCCCGAGCCGCTCGTACGCCGCGCGGTGTTGCCGCGGCCACAGCACGAGCTCCTGCAGCGCGCGCTTCGTCTCCGCAAGGCCGCCCACGTCCTCCCACCTCGTGCGCACCTCGTGCGCGGGCACCAGCGTCCACGGGCACCCACCACCGCTGCCGCCGCCGCCGCTGTGCAACTGCGGCGTGTGGGCGCGAGCGCGAGCGAGAAGCGCGTCACGCGGCGCCAAGCCGCCGAGCCTGACGTCGTCCATGGCCATGCGCGACACGAGGGCGACGTCCGCGAAGGTCCACCCGTTGCTGAGCGCGGCGAGCTCGGCGGCGAGCTCGGCGGCAAACTCTCGCGACTGCCACGCGCTCAGCAGCGCGTCGGGAGAGGGCAGCGGCGCGAGCACTCGCGCGTCCAGCAGGGGCAGCAGGTGCGGGTGGAGGGCGTCCAGGTCGTCGACGACGATCAGGACCACGCCGTGCACAAGACCTTCGCGGCGGTCTTGCGCGTCCGTTGAGCCCGGCCGCGGCGGCGCAGCGTGTGCAGGATCTCTGCCAGCGCGAGGACGAGCTCTGGCGGCGCGTCCTTGCCGAGCCACAGCTCGGCATCGTCAATCCACAGCAGGCCCGGGGCGCTCGCGGACCCCTGGAGCGGCAGCACGCGCTCTGCAAGGCGGCGGAGAGCCTTGTCGGCCTCCACGCCGGCCGCGGCCCCCGCGTCGAGCCCGCTCCACTCGGCTGCGCGGGCATCGGCATGATGCGGCTGCTCGCTCGTGCGCCAGCCGCGCAGCCACGCGGCTACGGCGGCGCGCGCGGCCGTGGACTTGCCACAGCCGGCGGCACCGCTCAGCGCCACGCCCGCGGCGCGGCCGTCCAGCGCGCGGCCGAGCGCACCCTCAAGCGAGGTCATCAATAGCTGGTGGCGGCGGCAATGCTGCCCGAGCTGCTGCACGGCCGCGCGGCGGTGCTGGTGCGCCCGGGCGGCGCGGCGATCGACGCCGTGCGCGCAGCGCTACCCAGCGGCGCCGCCCTGCTGCCACTCCTCGTCGACCCCCGCGGCCGCTTCGAGGCCGCGGCGTTGCCCGCGGGCATGCCGCCGCCGAGCGCCGAGTGGGAGGCGCTGGGCGCGCTGTGGGTCGTAACAGAGCCGCTTCGGGGCGCCGCGCGCCCTGGCCGCGTCCTGCTGGAGCTGCCGCCGCTGCACGACTTCCTCGAGGGCGCGTGCGGCGGCGCGGAGGCGCATGAGCACCACGAGGATGCGCGGCTGGCGCTAGCGCTGGACACGGCGTGGCGCGTAAGCCGCAGCTTGCGCAGTGCCGGCGTAGTTACGTCGCTGTGCGCGCTGGAGACGCGCACGCTCGTCGAGATCGCCCTGGACGGCTTCGCCGCGGCGCCTCGAGGCCCGGCGGTGGCGCCCAGGACGGCGCCGCGCGTGCAGCGCACCGGTTGGGGCGGCGGCGGCCGCGTCAAGACGCGCGACCGCAGCTCCGCCTTCCGCGCGTGGCTGGCCGAGCGGTTCGGCGCTGGCGCGCTGCGCGACCGCGGCGTCGTGGACGTCGCGGGTGGCAAGGGCGAGCTGGCCTTCAAGCTGGTCAACTACGCGGGCGTGCCGACCACTATCGTCGACCCGCGGCGCCAGACCTCGCCAACATGCTCAAGCACCTCACTAGGGGTCAGTGAGGCGCCTCGCGGCACGGGCAGAGCCTGGTGCCGTCGTGCGTGTCCCGCTGCCGCAGCACCTACGGTGCTGGTTCTGGTCGCCGGAGCGCGCTGCGCGGACCAGCGGGCGGACTATGCGGGCGAAACGCTCGTCGCCAACACGGCAGAGCAGCAGCAGCGCCTCGAGGCGCTGCTGGAGGGCTGCGCGGCAATCGTGGGCATGCACCCGGACCAGGCCACCGAGGCCATCGTGGACTGGGGCCTCCACCTGGGCAAGCCGTTCGCGGCGGTGCCGTGCTGCGTGTTTCCCAACCTCTTCCCGCACCGGCGCGAGGTGCGCACGCACGAGCAGTTCTGCCGCTTCCTGGTTGCCAAGGACCCCGAGGGTGGTCCGTGACAAGCTCGACTTTGCCGGTCGAAACGACGTCATCTGCTCGCCGCCGGTTGTTGCCGCGGATGCGCCTGCCCCGCCTGCGCTCGGAGAAGTCGTGGTGCCCTCATGGTCTCCGCTCGCCGCGCATTTGCGGGAGGCCGGCGAGGACCATGGGGACGTCCTGGATGCTGACCAGGATCTTCCCGAACCTGGCAGCCTCGACCTGGCCCGCGAGTTGGAAGGGGCAACCGCAGCCGAGAGGTCCCAGGAGGGCGCGCCGGCTGACAAGCACGGCGTGCGACAAAGATACGGCGATGCCAGGCGGCAGCGCCGCGGTCAGTGACCGTCTGCTCGACCCACGGCCACTTTTAGAGCCCCGGGCAGGCCCAGCGCCAGCAGAAGCGCTGCCGCCGGTCGCTGGGTGGCTGGCAGTTCTATTGTGCGTCGTGCTCGCGCTCGAGGGCTACGCTGTGGCGGCCGCCCTTGTTGCCGCGTGTCTGTCCGCTGGACTGGCGAGCACAATCGACCCAATGCTGGAGCTGGAGCTGGCGGCCGGCCGCCTGGAAAGCGCGTGTGCCGCGAGCGTGCGAACTGTCCGCCTCTGCGAGCTAGAGAGGCGCGGATACCGACTCGGGGCCGCCTTTGAGCCGCCCATCTCAAGGATTGAACGCAACGCCTGCCTGCGCGAGGGCGATGGCGCGGCGGTGCGCGCCCGACTCGAGTGTGTTCCTCGCCGGCGGCGCCTGCACCAGGCTCTGCGCGCTGCGGCGGGCCTATATCGCGCGCCGGAGCCAGAGGAAGCCGCAGGCCCGCCCGGCGGCATCCCGCTGCTGTGTGAGCTGACCGAGCAGCTCCTCGCCGTCGGGGCAGCGCGCGCCGCGTTCATGCGCACCGTCCGCGACGGGCGCGCGCCGCGGCCCATCGCGCCCTACGTTGTCGCCAGCCTGCGCCGCATTGTCGCCGAGCTTGGCGGCGCGGCAGGGGCAGGTCGGTCGTCCTCGGCGGCGGCTACGGCGGCGGTTGCGCGAGGACCGTCACCCGCCACGCTTCGCGCGCTGGACGCAGCGTGCTCTGCCGCGCTCGCCGCCTCGGCGCAGCTCGAGTCGGCGCGCGAACGCCTGGCTCAAGGCGGCGACAGGCTTTTGCTTGGCGAGCTGCTTGATGGCCTTGACGAACGCCTAGCGAGCGAGCACCGCGCGGCAGAACAGGCTCTTGCGGCGGCGCTCGGCGGATTGGCGTCTGCGCCGGCGCCCATTCAGCTTGTGGAGCCCGGCGAGGGGGATGCCGACGAAGCCTCGGACGAGGAGCAACGAGTCGACAACCCTGCACCGCGAGGTGCCAGTGCGGCGGCGGAAGCGGAGGGCCCAGCCTTCACCGCGGTGTACCAGGGGCTGCTGCCAGAGCCCGGACGGCTTGAAGTAGAGGCACGGGCCCGTGGGCCCAGCCCCGAGGAGGAGGAACGGCTGCGGATGGAAGCCCGCACCGCGGGCAACATGCTCGGCGAGCTCGCACGCGTGCTGGCGCATAAAGACAGCCAGCGCGCGCCCGTTCGCGTCGTGACAGGCCGCGAGCTGGACGACGCAGCGGGCGCAGAGGCGCCGGCGCCGGCGCCGGAGCCTGCAGCAGCTTGTGTAGCACAAGTGGCAACGCCGTTCGCGGCAATGAGCCTGCCGAATGAGCTGGCCGCGCTGGTGGCCGCGCGCGCCCAACAAGCCAGCAGCGGCGGGCAGCACGAAACAGTGACAGGATAGAGAGCAGTATAGGTCGCGTGTGTTATGTTGGAGGCTAGTCGTCGTAATCGTTGCTCTGGTATAGGTAGACGTCCCTGATGTCGTCCTTGGAATAGAGCTTCTTGCAGGTGGGACACTTGCGGTTGCGCTTGGCCAAGTTGTCCTCGAGCGCCTTGCGCGAGAACATGTGGCTGCACTTGGTAATAATGGCGTCCTTCCAGTACTCGCTGCGCAAGGGGCACCGGAGCGCGTTCTCCATGCTCTCGCCCCGCAAGTCGCCGCCCCCCGAGCCCATGGGCGGAATGCTCGACCGCGAGCGCTCGAGTTTGCGCTGCGACGATTTGCGCTTCTCCTCGGCACGCGCCTTGGCAAAGACAGCGTCCTCCTTTTCCTTGCGGAAGGCTGCGCAGCGCTTCTCCAGCTCGGCCGCGCGCTCCTCGCTGGCCTTCTCGCGCGCCTCCAGCTCGGCCACCTTGGCTCGCAGGCGCTCGGCCTCGGTGGCGGTCTGCGCGTTGCCGGCGCGCGTCTGGTGCGCCAGGTCCTCGGCCTGGCGCAGCGCGTGCTGCAGCGCCGTGCACTGCTCCTGCAACGCGCCGTATTCGCTGTCGGCGGTGCTTCGGAGGCGGCGCTCCTCCTCGAACTGCTGGCGCGCGAGCTTGAGCTGGTTGCGGTGCTTGTTGAGCTGTTCGCCCATGTCGAGCACCTTTGTGCTCCAGCGCGAGGCCTGCGTCTCCTTCTCCTCGATCTGCTTGAGGAGGCGCTTATTCTGCTCCTCCATCTTGGCGAGCGCCTCAGTCACGGACTGGATTTCGTTGATGAGCTCCTCCGAGTACTCCTCGTTCCCCTTGAGCTCCTTTTTGCTGGCCTCCAGGTCGGCTTCGAGCATGGCCTTGTCCACCTTGTGTCCGAGTCAGCGCCGGGCCACTCCTTCTTTAGCGCGGCCTCTAGCTTGGCGCGGTATTCCATCGCGGCCGGGGAATCTGTTAATCGCTTCACCTCCGCGTCCAGCTTGCTGGCCCGCTCTTGGGCGGCCTCCATGAGCTGCTTGTACTCGTCCGCCTTGGCCTGCCTCCGGGACAGGTTTTTCGCGTCCGCGCGGGCGCTGTCGAGCTTTGCGCGCAGCACGCCGGCCTTGGTGGTCATCTCGTCCAGCGCCGTCGCATGCGCCATTTCGCGGTCCGCCTGCGCCTTGCTTGCAGCGGCCTGCAAATCGTCAAACGCGCGCTTCGCCTCCGCCACGCGCTTCTCCGCCGCATCGCGCTCCTGCTGCATGCGCTCGACCTCGGCGTGGAGCTTGGCCGTCGCTCTTCACGCGTGCGTCCAGCGTCGCCGGGTCGACCGCAGCCGCGCCCGCCGCTGGCGCCGCGCCCCCGCCCTCGGCCTGCTCGCTGACCTTCTTGCGCAGAGCCTCGAGCTCGTCGATCAGGGCCTTTTTCTCGGCCACGTGGCGCTCAATCTCTTCGAGCCGGTCCTTGGCCAACTTGGCGGCCTCCGCCGCCTCCTCGCTGCCCTCATCGGCCGCGGCTCCCGCGGCTTGCGGTTGGGCAGCCGCGGCACTTGCGGCGCCGTCTGCGCCGCTAGTTCCGGAACCGGCTGCCGTGGCGCCGGCCTCGGACTTGATGCCCATCTTTTCGCACATGCTGCTCACCTGCGCAGTGCTAAGCGCGTTGCTGCACACGGCCGCCAGACGGCGAAACATGACGTCGCGCTTGGTCACGGCATCCTCGTGCTCGGCCGTTATCCTGCGCACTTGCGCCTCGAGCGCCGCCACGCGGTCCGCGAACAGAGCGCAGCGCGCCTCTGCGCGGCTTAGCCGCTCAGGCGCGTCGGCCGCGGCCACGAGCCTCTTGAGCGCCGCCTGCTGTTCTAGCTCGCTCTTGCCTAGCAGCCGCTGCGCCACGGCCCGCAACGCGCATAGCAGCAGTGCACGTGCCTCTTGAGCGCCTTGTCTGCGGATGCCGGCAGGCGCGCCAGGGCTGCCGGTCCGCCCCGATCCGCCTCGCCGGCATCGCTGCCATTGTCGTCCTCGTCGTCCTCGCCCGGCGGCTGCTCGGGCACGCCCGCCGTCACCTTCTTGAGCAGCAGCGTATGCAGGCCGCCTCTCAGCAGGCGCAGTGTCAAGGCCGCATCGCCGCCGCCGCCGCCGCCGCCTTGCTTGGCCGCGGCCGCCTCGTCGCCGCGCAGCTCCTCCGCCACCAGGTCCTCGAGGTCCACCTTGAACTCCCCGAGCAGCAGGCCCGCGCCCTTGGCAAACTCCTGCATCGCGCGCTGCACCGAGCTCAGCGTCGCATCGCACGAGTCCCGCACTCGCTCTAGCTCAGCCGCGCGCGCCTTGGCCGCCTTGAGCCTCCCGCGCAGACGCCGCGCAAGCACGGCCAGCTCGCGGTTCTTGTGCACAAGCACCTCGGGCGGCGAGGTGGAAGCGGGCAGGTCTCCCACGGGGTTTCCGCCGCCGCCGCCGCCGCCGCCGCTCTTCTTGGCCCGCTTGCCCGCCGTCGCCGCCGTTGCATCCCGAACGCCCTCCTCGCCCTCCGCTCTGCGTTTCATCGCGACGCGCCGCGACTCATCTAGCGCCGTCGCGCCACGTCTCTCGCCGCCGCCGTCACCGCCGCCGTCACCGCCGCCCCCGCTGCCGCCGCCGCCGCCGCCGCCGCCGCCGTCTCGCGCCACAACCACCTCTCGCCGTCGCAGTGGATTGCTGCCCCCTCGCGCAACCCACTAGTGGGATCGCACAATCCACTAGTGAGTAATGCGGTCGACGATGACGACGACGGGCGTGGCCGAGCGGCTGGCGCCGGTGGCGCCGGCTGCGTCGCGGGCGGCGCCAGCGTGCTGGTGGGCCACCCGTTCGACTCGGTCAAGACGCGGTAAGCTCGGTCCCGGCGGCGGTTGCGTGTTTGCGTTCCTTCTCGGCTGACCGAGGCAATGGCGCGAGCAGGTTGCAGGTCGGGAAGCCGCTCGCGGTGAGCGGCGCAAGCCTGAGCGGCGTGCGCGAGCTGTACCGCGGTATTGCACCGCCGCTGCTCACGGCCGGTCTCGTGCAGGGCGTGGTCTTTAGCGCGTTCGAGGCCGCGAGGCGGCGTGCGCTGGACCGGGCGCGCCAGGACGGCCCGCTGAGCGCCAGCTCGTACCTGGCGTGCGTAGCATGCGCTGGGTCGGCCAGCGGCTTTGCGGTGGCGCCCATCACTGTGCCCGTGGGCGTCATCAAGGTGCAGCAGCAGGTGGCCACAAAGCGCGGGTTTGTTGTCTGTGCGCGCGACCTCGTTCAGCGCCTGGGCTGGCGCGCGCTATACCGCGGCGCCGTGCCCGGCCTGGTTATGGAGGGCTGCGGCCGCGCTGTCTACATGTGCACGTACGAGGCGGTGAAGCTGGCCCAGCTCGAGCCGGCGGAGCGCCACCGTGTGCAACAGGGCGAGCGCGTGCCCACTAGTCTCCGCGTCAGATGACCGCTGCGGCTGTGGCGGGATCCGCTGGGTGGATCTCTGTGTACGCGGTGGACGTGACCAAGAGTCGCATGATGCTCGACGTGGAACGCCTCGAGTTCCCGACCTGGCGCGATTGCATCCGCGCCACGTGGGCGGAGGGCGGGATGGCACGCATGTACCGCGGCATCGGGTTCTCCCTCATCCGCGCCTCGCCCGTGGCGGCCACCGTGCTGCCGATCTACGAGATGTCCCGCGACAAGCTCACCGAGCTGCTTGCTCGCTTGGACGGGCTCCAGCCGTCGCAGGGTGCGACGACGCAGTGACCGAGCTGCTCGGCCGGCTGGACGGGCTTAAGCCGGCGTAGAGTGAGACGGCGCAATGAAGAGCGAGGCGCTGACAAGTAGATGGACATGGGGCGTGGCAGTAATGTGTGTGTTTGGCTATTGTTGTGTGCGTCACTTGCGTGCGCGGGGTTCGGGCTCGGGTTGCGGCCCCCGGCTTGGCAGGCCAGAGCGAGGCGGTAGTCGAGGCGTCGGTTCGGGTGTCGGTCGGTCGGTCGGTCGGTCGGTCGGCCGGTCGGCCGGTCGGCCGGTCGGCCAGCCGGTAATCTACTCCTTCTCCGTGCGCTTGATGAGGCAGTAGATCATGCTGTCCAGCTCGATGTTGTTCAGGTTGCGCTGGTCGCCCACCAGCTTCATCAGCAGGCCGCCAAAGGACACGTACAGCGCGATGCGGTGCTCGCCCTCGTACTCGTACTGAAAGACCTTGCCGTGCATCCCATAGTCAAACTTGTCCAACAGCGTGGGCTCGCCGCTCTGGTTGTACGCGTTGCTATCCGGGCGGCCCTCCATGTCCAGCGTGGAGGCCAGCGCCATCTGAAACCGCTCCTTCGCCTTCACGGCGAACAGCTGGCACTGGATATCGATCACCAGGTCCATCTCGAACGTCACGCCCTTGCCCACCACGCGCGCCACGTTCTTAAACGCCGTCGAGCTCTTGCCCTTGGGGTTCACTTCGCTCACTCGAAGGTGTCCTCGAAGAGGATGCCGCTGCGGTCGGCCATGGCGTCGTCCTGCCCTTCGTCCTCCTGCTCGTCGTCGTCTCGCGATGGTTCTGTCGCATCCCGACGCCAGGTCAGGTGGCAATGGTGCCTCCCAAATATCCACAGATTTAGCATGGGCGTGCGGTGTGCGAAGAATACCATTGGCGGCTGAGCGATGACTGGAGGACAACGTGACCGCGATGGACTCGACCGCCGAGCCCGAGATCGCCACGCCTGCCGAGGCCGAGGCCCCCAAGGCGCCGCCGCAGGAGGGCGCCGCCGTGGCCGGTGCCACCGAGGCCTCCGCCGCGGAGGCGCCCGAGCCGAGCGGTCCGAGCTGTGGCGGCTCGTGGCGGCTGGGGACCTTGAGCAGGTGCGCAAATGCCTCGCTGCGGGCGACGCAGACCCCAGCGAGCAGTGCCAAGTGAGCGGCGAGAGCGTGCTCATGCGCGCGGCGGCGGCTGGCCAGATCGAGATGGTCCAGGCGCTCCTGGATGCCGGGGCGCCCTGGAACGCTCTGGACCGCCAGGGCAAGTGCGCCGGCGAGCACGCCTTGGCCGGCGGACACCAGCCGTGGTGGACTGCTCGTGCAGGCCGGCGTCAAGGCGGAGCTGGTCCTGGGCGCGCTGGAAGACCGGGTGCTGGAGCGCGGCCCGCGCGAGGAGAATGACAGCTACTTGGGCAGCAAGGTGGAGTACACGGAGGACGAGCAGCGCCTTATGGAGCCCGGAGGCGAAGCCGTCATGATGGAGTGGGAGCGCCCGCTTATGCAGATCCACGCGCAGGTGCTGTGCCAGGGCGGCCTTGACGGTGGCTCGGCGGAGGGCAAGCACGTCCTAAACGTCGGCTTTGGCATGGGCATCTTTGACACCTTTGTGCAGGGCCACGGCGTCGCGCGGCACACCATCATCGAAGCGCACCCGCAGGTGCACGCAAGATGCTGGCCGAGGGCTGGGACAAAAAGCCGGGCGTGACCATCCTCTTTGGCCGCTGGCGACGTGATCGGCCAGGTCGCGGACGGGTCCCTGGACGGCGCCTTCTTTGACACTTTTGGGGAGCACTATTCGGACATGAAAAAGTTTCACGCGCAGCTGCCGCGCATGCTAAGCCTGGCGGGCTCTATTCGTTCTTCAACGGCTTGTGCCCGCGCAACATCTTCTTCCACGGCGTGGCGTGCCAGGTCGTGCAGCTCGAGCTCGCGCGCCTCGGCCTGGACTGCGAGTTTCACGGCTGCCAGGTCGAGCAGGACGCCACCGCGGACGCCACCTGGGACGGCATCAAGCGCCGCTACTGGTGGAATGACACGTACTACCTCCCCGTCGCTCGGCTCGGCGACAACGCCAGCGATTGACCCTGCGCCCCTCCGTGAGACTGCGTGTTCCGTGACAACGGGACAGGCGCCTCCAGGCGCTGGCCGGCAAAAGGCGGTCAGCGCCTTGCGCAGGCGGCGATGGCGGTGCACCCGGCGCTTGGGCACAATCGCGGCTGCCTTCCGGCGGCACCCATGGCGCACACCGGGTGAGGCCGGGGAGCTTGCCTGCCCGGTCTTCATGAACGGTCTTATGACCCGCCTCGCCCGCGCGGCGACCGAGGGCAATAGAGAACGAGAACGTGCGCGTCCATGACAAGTGCGGCGATGGCGCCCTGGCCAAACGCGCAGCGTCTCGCGCACAAGGCCAGGCAAGTACTTGGGCCTGAGCAATCAGCGCGAGCATCACTACAAGCCTCTTGGGCAGAGCAATTCGAGGATGCAAAAGAAGCTCAACAATGCGCCGACTGGGAATGCTCCTCCCGTCCTCGAGCCGCCCCGTCACTCCACGTCCGAAAATGCCACATCATCCACCCCTTCCTTGCCAACTTGCTCTGCTCTGCTCCAGAGCCGCCGTCTCCCCTCCGCGCGATGCCTTCCTTGCGTCGTGCCCGACCAGCCCCAGCACCCTCGTCCGCCTGCATCGGCGGCGGCGGGCCTCTACAGCACCGGGCCGCCTGCGAGCGTCTGATCGGGCTGCTTACGAGGTACGCTCGCGTTTTCCTTTGACTTCGATCATCATCAAGATCGATCCTGCAAGCTCAACATCGATCCATCGACCCAACGTTTTTGAACGCGTCTTTTTTGGAACATTCCACAGTCGGCCTTTTTGGCTGACTGACTGAGCAAAGTGACTGACATGTGAGCCTCCTTTTTCAGTCACGCAAAAACAACATCCGACGGCGGCTCTTTCGCACGGCGGAAGGGGGGGGGCACCAGAGAAACCCTTCCGCAGTCGCCTCCAGCCGCCAAGACCTCGAATCCGCTACACACCACTCTACCGCGCCCGCTACCTCCCGCGGGCCTTCCCACACGGTCACAAGCACGGCCCTCGCCTCCCACCCGTCCGCATCTGAGGTTGGAGCGGCGATTCAGCTCGAAACTCGCCCCGCGTGCCCCCGGAGCGTTCGTCCTCTTGACCAGGATCTCCTCGAGGCCCTCCCGTCCTTCCGCGCGCGCAAGAGTTCGGAAGTGGAAGCGATATCGCTTGCTCCGGCAGCAGAACTCAGGCAGCAGCAGCAGCAGGCCTCCATCTTGGCCCGCGCAGCTCAGCCTCCCTCCGACCCATCCGTGGCCAAAGTCGTCGGCAGACTGAGCGAGCGGCGTTGTCTGGGAACAGCCGCAACGAAGAAGAAGAAGACTCCACATTCGTCTGCTTTTTTTCGATCGGTCCCAGGCAGGAGAAAGAAAGCGGCGCAACAAGTCGCGGCGCGAGATGGTGCGCTAAGGGCGCTCTGGGACGGGGAGCTCGTGCGATAGGGGCCGCCGCTGAGCGCTCGCCTGGGCCTGCGCTGGGCGCGGCCGCTGCGGCGCTGCTGCTGCTGCTGCTGCCGCTGCCGCTGCAGAGCCGCCGCCGCCGCTGCTCGGGTGCATCAGCGCGGGTGAGCGTCGGGACTGGATCGGTGAGGGTACGGGCGCCGCGCGGGAGGCCATGAAGCGCGCGAGGCCGGGGTCGCCCGCGAGGGGCCCGGAGAGCGAGGATACTATGGAGGCCGACGCTGAGGGGAGCAGGGAGGAGGCCGCGGGGCGCGTCTCGGAGGGACGCAGGGCGCGGAGATTAGGGGGACACCGGAAGCGGCAACATCAGATTGACCGGGAGCTGCTGAGGGCGGACGAAGAGATAGACGACGACGGCGGCGAGGACGACGATGACGACGGCGGCGGCGAGTATGGCGGAAACGGAAGCGATACGGAAATGAGTCTCCCCAAGCCGGTGGCGCCAAAGCGGAGGCCATGGACGAGGGCGGAAGACGAGCAGCTCCGCGTGGCCGTGCAGCGGTATGACGGTTCGAATTGGAAGAAGATTGCGGAGCTAGTGCCAGGCCGCTCACACGTGCAGTGCTTGCAGCGATGGCGCAAGTCGCTCCATCCCTCCGTGGTCAAAGGACGTTGGACCCGCGAAGAGGACAAACTGCTCTTGGAGGCCGTGGCGGCAAACCCGCATTTTCGCAACTGGGGCTTTGCGGCCAAGAGCATTCCAGGCCGCACCGCAAAGCAGTGCCGCGAGCGGTACAACAACCATCTGGACCCGCGGATCCGCAAGGGCAACTGGCAGGCCGACGAGGACGCCTTCATCATGGCCACGCACCGTCGCCTGGGGAATCGCTGGGCCGAGATTGCGGCCCACATGCCTGGTAGGACGGAAAACGCCATCAAGATTCGCTGGAAAGCCCTGCAGCTCCGCGCGAGCCGCAACTTTGGCTCGGCCACCTCGTCAAGCAGCTCCAGTTCGGCGTTCACCTCGCCGCCGACAGATCCGCCGCCGACCCAGCCTCCTGCCCAGCCGCCGACCCAGCCGCCGACCCAGCCGCCTCCGCCAACAGCCACTGGCATGCGCCACTGGCACGGAGCGGAAACGACATCCTTTAGCAGATCTGGTGGCCGTGCGGGCGTTGCGGTCAAGCGCGAGCCCATTAGTCCCGCCGATCAGCTTGCAATCAGGGCGGAGGAGCCGGATCGCTTGCGAAAGTCGTCAGAGCAGAGCCCCTGGCGACGCGACCCACAGTATTGGGGCACCGCGACAAAGTCAGAGCGCGAGGACCTTGCAGTGGAGCACGCTGGTCTTTCCCGCACGTCGCCAGACCGTTTTCAGCTGCACACGCTCGAGCCCCTGTCGCCCGACCTGGGCCCCAGGTCGCCCCTCGGCTTTAGCTACAACGTTGGGTTTCCTCTGCCGGCGCCAGCGCCGGCACCGGCGCTGTCGCCGCACCGCCAGCACCAGCACCCAGTCGTGGAGCCTCTGTCCCCACTGGCGCGGTTGTCGCCCCCAGGGCAGTTATCACCGCCACCACAATTGCAGCTCGACCACCGCTACAACCAGTACGACTATCACCGCCAGCCGCAGCACCAGCACCAGCAGCAACAACAGCAACAGCAACAGCAGCAACAGCTACATCAGCAGCACCAACTTGCGAGAGGCCAGCCGGGCATGCGCGGCAGCACCTCGCCGCAGCCCGCCCCTTACTTTGACCAAGAGCAGCTGCGACTGCAGCTCGAGCTTGAGGCGCAGTGGCGACAACGCCAAGAGTGGCAGAGGCGCCACCACAAACGATAGACAGTCAGTTTTTTTTTTACGCACAAGCCGGCGACTCTTCTCGTTGCTCCTCCGGGTACCCTAGCGCCTGGAAGGAAGGCTTCCAGCGCTCATACAGGTACGCGCGGATCGACTCGTCCAGCGGGTCAAACTTGTTCTTGCGGTACGTGGCCAGCGTGCCTAAATACGCCTCAAGCTCGCCTTGGAAGCGCTGCCAGCCGTCCCAGCCAAAGTGCTCGTACAAGCGGCGCATGGTCGGCACGGTGTCGAACGTGAGCTCCCGGAATGACACTTCGGCAAACTGGCTGGCGGGGATGCAGCGCTTGGCCTCTTGGTAGCCCTGAAAGAGGATGTCGTACTGCGAGAGGATAAAGTTGTTGATCATAGCGTCCGACGGCTGCGCCAGGTAGAAAAACGGGTAGGTCGTGCGGGCCATGTTGACCGCGCTCCTCCACACCACGTAAGGGTCGCGGTGGATGTACACGAACTGGGCCTTCGGGAAGAGCTGGTGCAGCAGCTTGGCGCGAGACACGTGGCACGGCGACTTTAGCACCATGCGCCGCCCGCGCTTGCCGCGAAGCACCTCGTTCGAAGCCTGCACGCGGCGCATAAAGTGCCTGAGCGCGGCGACCCACTGGTCCCGCTCCTCGGGCGCGGCCTCCTCGAACGAAAAGTACTTGCGAAACTCGGGCTCGTTCGTCATGAACGGCATCGGCATGTACGGCGACTTGCCGCCGCTCAGGTGCACCAGCGACAGCTCGTCCTCCTGCGGCGTGGTAAAGTCCAGCGGCATGCTGTCCATCGGCCGGGTCTTGTCGATAAACCCGCGAATAAGCTCTTGATCTTGTCCAGCACGAAGATGCCGTGCACAAACCCGCAGTCGAACGTGTTCGGGTAGATGAACTGCTCGTGGTCCAGCGCCAGCAGGTTGTGCAGGTGCGTCGTCCCGGTGCGCGGGTGGCCCAGCACAAACACCGGGCGCTCGTCCAGTTCCACGCGCTCCACGCAGCGCCCGTAAAGGAGCACATCCAACAGCTCGAGCAGCGAGTTGACTGCGGCCATAAGCGTCAACACAAACAGCCGGACGCCGTAGACGTGCCAGTCGATCTGGCGCCAACGCTGGCTCAGCAACTCGAGCCAGGCGCCCAGCGATATGCCCAGCAGCATGTTGATCTTGGCCGTGTGGACGTTGGTCCGCTTGTAGTGCGGCCAGGCCACGTCGCCCGGCAGCGCTTCTGGCGTGCACCGCTCGCCGCCAAGCACGCACAGCGCGACGACCACCGCGGCCGCGGCGCCCGCGCAGACCGACGCAGGTAGCGCGCAAACCGTCGCTACTGCCGCCGGCGTCCACGCGAGGACCACGATCGAGTTGTCCGCCGACCCTGCAAAACGACAGTCCAATGCCTCCGATTCCTCCGCACTCCGCGCCTTCCCGCAGCTGCCCGCGGCCCGCAAGCCGTCTGGGCTCGCGGCAGGCTCCCGTGGCGCCATGCTGTGGCTGCGCGCTCGCCGCGGCTGTCGTGGCGTGCTCGGGCTCGGCGCCGGCCTTGCCAATCCTACTCGATGGCAAGTTGGCGATGGCGGGCAACGATTGCGACAACTCGGAGGAGATGAGCGAGAGCGACTTGCTCGGGCCAGGGGCTGAGCCTGGAGGACAAGGTCGACCTGGATTATAAGTTGGCGAGTCTGTCAGTTGAAGCTGCCCTCCTCGCTCTCGTCCTGCGGCGACACGGGCAGCGTCGGCACCGGTCCTGTCCCAGGCTCGTGGTAGGCCTGGACGGGCGGCGCCTCTGGTTGTGCTGGCGGCGCCGTCGTCGCGGGAGAGCTGGCGGCTGCAGAGGCGGGGCCATGTCGGGCGAGGTCGGCGGCGGCGGCGGCGACTGTGACTGTGGCTGCGGCTGCGGCTGCGAGGGCGCCGCGTTGAAGGCTGCAGCCGCAGCAGCAGGGGCTGCTTGCGCCGGCAGAGGCGAGCCGCTCATCGGCGGCGAAGGCGCAGCGTCGAAGGGCGCGCCGGCCTGCGGGGTCAGAGGCGAGCTGTTCGCGGCCGGCGCGGGCGACCCGCCAGCTGGCGAAAACCCGGCTACGGCAGGCGAGGGGGCGCGTTGCACCGGCGTAAAGCCGGACGCCGGGCCCGCGGCCGTAACGGGCGTGGACGAGCGAAGCGGCGAGTTAGCGTGCTGCTGCTGCTGCTGCTGCTGCGGTTGTTGCTGATGCTGATGCTGATGCGCTGCCGGCGGCTGCCAAGCCGGCTGCTGTTGCTGCTGCGGCTGCTGCGGCTGGACGGCCGGCTGCGCAGTCTGCGACTGGGGCGACGCGGTGGGGCCTGGCGTGAAGACGTTGACTTGCGGGCTGGCAAAGGCGTTCGGAGGCCCAAAGCCCGGCGCCGCCTGCGCAGCACCGGGCGCAGGCGGCATGCTGTATTGCACGGGGGCGCCGGCCGTGTTATTGGCGGCGTTGTAGGTCACGTAGCGACCCTTGGAGAAAGGCGACTGCTTGGCGATGTGCGGGTTGTACGTGGGCGGCGCGGCAGGCATAGCCGGTGCGCCGGTTTCGGTCCCCGTGGCACGGTAGTTGGACTTGTTGCCGTACTTGGCGGCAAGCTCCGGGTTGCCCACCGTGGTAACAAAGCCGTCCGGTTCGATGACGCGAGCGGGCCGCGCCGGCTGCCGGGCGTTCGGGTCAGTGTACCCGCTGGGTGGCGCCGCGGGCGCTTGCGCCGCAGGGGCTGAACCGGCGGGAGGCTGGTACGGCTGCTGCGCCTGCTGCTGCACTGGCGCCGCTGCGGACGGCACGCCGTGGTGCGCCGGGGGCTGCATCAAGCTGCTAGCGCCTTGCTGCTGCTGGGAGGGCGGCGGATGGCCGTAGGGCTGCGGCGCGGCCGGCATCTCGCCGAGTTTGGGCGGCGGCGGCAGGTTGGCCAGCTGCTCCCGCGCAACGCCCGGGTCCACGGTTGCGCCCATCATGGTTGGCGCCACACCAGTGCGCTGCTCCTCGCTAAACATGAGCGGCATGAGGTACTGCTTGACGCCAAAGCCATCCGCCGCGTCGTAGGCGGTCTTCCCATTCTCGTTCTTCTCGAGCGGGCTGATCCCCATCCCGATAAACATCTTGACCAGCTCGAGGTTGCCCTTGACCGCCGCATAGTGCAAGCAGGTGTTGAGGCGCTGCCCCTTGGCCAGCGGGTCGGCGCCGCGCTCCAGCAGGTACTGCACCACGCTCATGCGGCCGTTGAACGTGGCCACGTGCAGCGGCGTGTTGCCGTTGGCATTGCGGGCGTTCACATCCTGGCCGAGCGTCTCCACGCGATGCCGCACCTCGTCCAGGCGGCCTTCCGCGATGGCCGAGAGCCACTTCTCCTCCTCGGTCTGCTCTGGGGCGATGGTGCGGTACAGCTCGCTCACCTTGTCCTCGAAGAACCCGAACATCGTCGCGCCCTCCGCCGCCTTCGCCACGGTGGCGTGCAGCAGTTCGCAGCAATGACCTCGGCCCGTCACGCGAATGACCTTTCCGCGTCAGCGTCATGACCTTGAGACGTCTATTTAAAGACCTGAAGAGGTCATCACGATGACCGCCGAGGTCAATGCGCGGGTCGTGCGACGTGCATTAAGCGCGCGCGTTCTCCGACGGGCGATGCTGCGCCGCGTGGGCCTCGCAGAGGCCGGCCAAGAGGCCGAGCTCGGCCTGGCAGCCGCCGGCGATGGCGTGCTCGCCCTGTGCGGCGACGGTCAGGCCGTCCACGCGTGGAACGTGGCCCAGGAGCGCGGCAAGCCCATGGCACTAACAGCGCTCGGGCGGGTGGCCAACCTGAGCGGCCTGTGCGCCATCGCGAGCGCCGGCGCTGGCGACAACAAGGCGCTAGTGGCCGCTTATGAGAACGGCCTGGTGCGCGTCCTCGCGCTCGGCGAGGGCAAGGCCAACAAGGAGTTTGTGCTGCACGTGCAGCCTGCCACGGCCGTCACGGTGACTGGGAGGCCCGGCGGCGAGCAGCTCGTGTGGATCCTGTACGAGGACAAGGTCCTCGTGCGCGTGCCCTTTGCGAGTCTGCTCGAGGCGCCGAGCTGGAGCGAGCTGGAGCAGACCAAGGTGTGGCGACTCCGGGGGCAAGAGAAGACGCTGGGCTTTGCCGCAGTGCCGCTGCAGGCGCAGTACCATCGGCCAGAGCGGCTGTTCTCGGACGCGGAGCCGCTCGATTCGTATGCGATTCTAACCGTGGGCGTCCGGCCCGCGTGGGCGCTCTTTGCGGTGGACGCCGCGGCCGCGACGGAAGGGTCGTCAGCGCTTGGCGCGCTTGCCACCTCGGTGGCCAGCAAGATTGGCGGCAGCGTGCTGGCGCTAGCAAAGAGCTGGGTGATGCCCTCGCTCTCGGCGGCGGCAGTAACAGGGAGTGACGAGGCCGATGAAGCCGCGCACACGCTGGCGCGCGACGAGGAGGAGGCCAGCGAGGAGGCCGACGACGTGCGCTCGGCCCGGGCATTGGACCCCTTGCTGCACGCGGAGGCCGCGGAGGCCGCCGCGGAGGCCGCCGCGGAACCGGCGGAGGCCGGCCAAAACCGGAAAAAAACAGGCGCCGCGCGAAAAGGCGCTGCGCGTTCGACACGCCATCTACGACTCGGCAAGCCGCGTGCTGTGCGGCACGGTCAACGGCCAGGATCCATCTGGGCGGTATTGCGTCACGACCGACCAGCTCGGGCGCGCCACGCTGATCGACACGTGCGGCCTCCGCATCGTAAAGGTCTGGAAGGGTTATCGGGACGCGCAGAGCAGCTGGCTGAGCTGGCCCGAAAAATGGGCCGGCCAGTGGCAGGAGGCTGGCGGAGATCGTCAAGAGCAAGAGGGGACGGACGGCGCCACGCGCTGGGGACAGTACCTCGCGCTCCTCGCGCCGTGGCGCCAAACGCTCCAGATTTGGCGCGTTCCCGGCTGCGTGCTTGTCGCGAGCCTCCGACTCAAGGACTGCGCGCCAGGCCGCGTGCTACTGACCTCCAGCGTGGACGCACAGGGCCGCGCAAGCAGCATGCTGGTGCAGCAGCGCGAGCCTGGCAACTTGGAGGTGAGCGCGCTCGAGCTCACGCTAGACGCGCTGGAGCGGCTGTTCACGCGTCTTGACGTGGACCAAAGCCAGCAGCACAGCTTTCTGGAACACCAGTTTCGCCGCAGCTTGGCGCGCGGCCAGGCGGACAAGGCGCTTGAAGTGTTCGCACAGGCGGACGAGCCGGACCTCGCCCTGCAAATGTTGCGCTTGCTGGACAGCCACACGCCCACGCCGCGGGGCCTCGGCCCAAAGGAGCAGCTGACGCTCCTGGACCACGCGGCGTCCCTCGTCGAAGCGGGCGCTCCGGAGGCGGCGCTGCTGGCTACGCGCCGCGACCTCGTTGTGCTCTACCAGCGTCTGGCGCTCTCTCGCGACGCGCTCGATGCGCTGGCTGCCGACCCCACCCTCGCAACCGGCGCGCTGGACGGCATTACCAGCCTAGAAGATACCCCCGAGCACGTCCTTTCCGCCCCGCGGCTGCGCGCCATGGATCTCGCGACGCTGCTCAAGCTTTTCGGCGGGTCGTTCGCGCGACGCCGCGCCGCAGGCCGCAGTGGTGCTCTCGGCGAGTGGGCAGCCCTGCCGCAAGCGCGGCGCGGCGGCTGCGAGCACCTGTCCGAGCAGCTCCGGGGCGAGCTCGGGGAGCTACTGTTCAGGCCGCTGCTTGCCGACGGGTTTGCGCTGCCGCGTGTCGAGGCCGCGGCCAGCAAGCTCGCGCTTTCGCTGAGCGAGCAGAGTGACTTGCTCGTGCGCTGGTGGTTTGGCACCCCAGTCGCCTTGCTGGTCGACGTCGTGGAAGCCCACGCCAATCCACTCTCGCGGCTTGTACAGGGTCTGCTGCGCTCGCCAGAGGATGCCGACGCCGCCATGGACGATCTCGTCCTTCGTGTGCTTCATGCCTGCCGCAACACGACGCGCTTGTACCACGCCGTGGCGCTACTCGATGCCCTGGGCGCAGACGATCCCCGCGTCCTGAGCCTCCGCAAGCGCACAAGCGACGCGATCTTCCTCGCGGCCCGCCTCGGCGCGGCGGCCAAGGGTCTCTCGGTGGCCGCGCTTGATGCCGACCTGCCGTGGGGCCTGCTCATCGCGCGCGCGGTCGAGGACGGCGTCTCCGCTCAAGCCTTGGACGACGTGGCGCAGCGCTTTCCCGTGCAGGACGCGCAGGGCCGCGAGGCCGTCGCGTGCCACCGCGTTCTCCTTCGCTGCCGCGCGGCCGCTGGAGCGGCCGCTGCAGCGGCTGCTGCAGCGCCGCAGCGCCACAGCGAAGACTGTGAGGACGGCACCGGCTTGGCCGAGGAGCTGGATCGGTTGGAGCATAGCCTCGCGCCGCTGGCCCAGGTCTCGGGTCTGCTGCGGGCGGGCCTTGCGCGAAGAGCGTGGCGCGAGCTCGTGGCCGGTTGCTTGCGGACCGTTCTGGAGCAGCCAGCCTCTACAGCAAGTGCGCCGCAAGCTCGTGCGCTTTGCGAACGCGCGGACGCGGTCCTGGCGGCAGCCGAGACGCCTGACGCAAGCGCGGAGGCCGTCGAGGAGGCGGAAGAGTGGCCTGCCGTGCGCGACCCAGTCGTCCTCCAGCTCGAAGAAGAGGGCGCGGCGCCGGCACCGCGACTGGCTGAGCAGCGCCTCGCTCTGCGCGCAGCGCAAGCAGAGCTTCAGATCGCCATGCACGGGCCCGAAGCCGCGTCGGATAGCGTCCCGCTGGGCGAGCGCCTCTCGAGACTGTTCCCGACGCGGCCTGCTGGCGCTTCGGCACTCCTCAGCGAAAACGTTCTAGCCGAGGACCAAGACCAGGCCGCTGCCGACGTCGCGCCCCGCAGACACAGAGGGCGAGCTGGTGGACGCCCGGCGGATGCAGCTGACCCAAAAACTGCTCCGCACTGAGCCGAACGAGGGCCGCGCCAGCTACGCGCTAGCCGAAGCCTTTGGCCTGGACGCCGATCGCGTGCGGCAAGACCACACGCAGCTGCTCTACAGCCGCGGGTGCGACACGGAGGCCGAGGCAGTGCTGGCACGCGTGCAAGGTCGCGAGGAGGTCGGCATGATGCTGCTCGCCGTTGCGCGGACCCGCATGGCGGGCATCTTGGGCGGCATGCAGGAAAACCCCAAGCGGCGGCACCTGCTTGCCGTCATGTCGGCCGACACGAGCCGGTGGATCCGCGCCGCGGCGCCCGGCGCGCGGGGCGACGACGGCGCCTCCGCGGCCTCGTCGCTTTCAGGGACGCTCATCCTGCTGCGTAAAGTTCAGGACCTGTTGCCGGCAAGTCACCCAGCACGCCCACGGGCGGTCGACATGACGCGCGCGGCGGATGCGCTGTGGCGGCGCGTGCAAGAGTTGCGGGTCTGAGGATGAGCGCGGTAGCGAAAAAGCAAGTTAGAAATGAAAGGTTTCTGCATGCACGTGCGCGCCGCACTTTGCGGCGCCCACGGCGGCCAGAAAGGCGTCTTCGAGGCCTTGCGGGCCGCACACCAGCGCAGCGAGCAGCCGGCCCGGCCCGGTCGCGGCAAGCGTGCGCGACGGAAGCGCCCAGCTCGCCTGCGTCACAGCCGCGGCCAGATCTGGCCGCCCGGCGCGGACGTCCACGTCTGGCGCAAGCTGCCTGAGAGCCTCGAGGTCACCGCCGCCGGTGAGATGCACCACCACGGAAAGGCGCTTGCCGCGCGCGCGCTTCAATTCGTCGGCGAGCTCGAGCACAAGCGCGGCGTCGCGAACGACCCACAGCAGCGTGGCCGGCGGCGAGGCACCGCCTTGGGCGGAGAGGCGCACTGCCAAGGGCAAGAGCGGCGTGATTCCGACGCCGCCAGCCGCGATTACGACGGCACCGTACGCCGCCAGCGGAAAGGGTAGCTCCAAGCCGCCGTATGGGCCGTCGATGATTGCCTCGCCGCCCGCGAGTTGGTCGGCGCGCGCCGCCTCCAAGACGCGGCGCGACCAAGACGAGGGCCGGTCGCTTTCCGCGGCGCCAATGTAGACCACGATGTGGCGCGCGTCGAAAGCGTACGTGGTGATTGGATGGGCCACGTTGGGCTCTCGCGGCCGCGGCACGCGCCCGGTCAGCGCCGGCAGCGTAAGGTACACCCAGGTGGCCTGGCGCGGCGCCCCTTTGGCATCTCCGGCCCCTCTGGCGTCCGGGTTGGTCAGCTCCAGTCGCACCGTAGCGCGGCCCACAACGCGCGCCGAGTTGACCGTCCAGTGGCCACGCGAGCGCCGCCACCGCAGCGCCTTGTCGAGCAGCAAGAGCGCCGCTGGGATTGCGGCTTTGGCGAGCAGATCGTAGGGCTTGTAATGCAAGAGCACGGCGAGCAGCAGGAGCGGCACGGACGCCATGTGCGCCATATAGAATGCGCCGTAGCTCGCGCGCCGCGCCGCGTCGCGCGCAGTGTACACGACGATCGCCAGGGCTGCAAACGCCACGAGCCCCATGTACTTTTTGCGCTTGGCCAGCTTGACCACAGCTTGCCGCTCTCGATCCAGTTCCAGAAGAAGCACGCGCCGTGCACGACCGTGAGGACGACGAGCGCCTGCGCGAGCCAGCGGTGCCAGCGCACCAGGCGGTCAAAGCCGAGCCCGGTGGCGCGGCTTACGACCGACCCCGCGCGAGCGGCAACAGCATGGCGGCCATCACCCAGTGCAGCGCGTCGCCGAGGTGCACGCCGGCTTGCTTACGCGGTAGGACGCGAGGGCGCAGTCCGGCTTGCCCTTGCGCCAGGCACCCCTCTTCGCTTAGCATGACGACGCTTTGCGCGCTCACGCTCGCGAGCGCAGCGAGCAGCGCCGCCACGAACAGCATTTCTCCGGCCTTGAGCTTGGCCACTCGCGCGGGGCCGTGGCGCTGCCGAGCAAGGGCCGCACCGCGAGCCATGCGCGCAGCGCTGCCATGCCGCCCGGCGCATTCGCCCGCGGGCCGGCTTGCGGCGGCGGCACCGGCACGGCCGCGTCGCCGCTGTCGCCGCGAGCCCGGTGGAGCAGCTTGCGCGCGGCGTGGCGCGGGCTCAGCGCGCCGCTCCCGCTCGCCTCGGCCATCGTCCTCGTCAGTCAGCCAGCTGTGCACGCGTTGGCCAAGTACGGAGTCCAAGGCAGGCTGGAGACGAGCAAGCGGAGGCCGCTGCTGGACTGGTCTTGACTCTAAGAGCTCGCTAGCTCGCTAGCTCGGGCCTCGAGCTCTACAGGGAGGCCGAGCGCATGTCGATAAGGCACTTGATCATGCCGTCGCCCTGCACGTTGAAGGTCTCGTAGGCCTTGGGCACGTCGTCGATACGCACGCGGTGCGTGAAGAGCGGCGAGCTGCCCTTGAGCGACTCGAGCACGCCGAGCAGGTGCGCCTCGTGCTTTTGGAGCAGCGAGCGCACGGGGCAGCGGCCCGCGCGGAAAGTGATGTTCTTGTCGTAGGCCATCTCGGGCGAGATCTGGTTCACCTCGTAGGCGTGCACGCCGACGGACGAGATGGTGCCGCCGGGCCGCAGGCACGCGTAGGCGACCGCATCGCGCTCGGCTGCCCGACCACCTCGAGCACCGCCGCCGCGCCCTGGCCTGCCGCGCTGCGGCGTCGCACCTCGGCGGCCACGTCGTCGGTCTTGAAGTCAAGGGCGTCCTGCGCGCCAGCGCGCGCGCGGCGGCAAGCCGCTCCGGCACCGTGTCCACCGCGATCACGCGCAGGCTGCGGCCGGCTGCCCGGGCCAGGTAGGTCAGCGAGGCGACGGCTAGCAGGCCGACGGGCCCGCAGCCCACACCACCGCGACGTCCGCCTCGGGCTCCGGCGCGTCCAGCTCCGGCTCAGACTCGACGTCGGCAGCGGCAGCGGCTTGGCCGCCAGCGCCGCCAGGTCAAAGAGATCGGTCTGCGTGGCGCAGTAAAAGGCTGTGCTGAGAATGTCGCCCAGCAGCAAGCCGTGCTCTGGGTTCACGCCCGACGGCAGCCGCACAAGCGTTGCGTCGGCCAGTGGCACGCGCACGTACTCGGCCTGTGCGCCCTGCAGCCCGCAGCCCGTGGCCGCGTCCACCCAGCCGAACAGCTGCCCTTGCTCGCAGCGGCAGCTGAGCCCGTTGAGGCAAGCAAAGCACGCGCCGCAGCACGTCGTAAACGGCTCACCACCAGGTCGCCCAGCTCGAACGCGGTCACCTGCAGCCCCTTGGCCACCACGACGCCGCAAAACTCGTGGCCCATCACCGTGCCGGGGGCCAGGCCTTGCTCGGCGCCTCTGAACGGGTGCAGGTCGCTGCCGCACAGCGCCGCCACGGACACCTTGACCACCACATCGCGCGCGTCCTGCACCTGCGGCCGCGGCAACTCGCGCACGCGCACCTTGAGCGGCTCCTCGAAGCACACGCCCTTCATCATCGCGCCGCCACCGCTCTCGGGCATCACCAATCTGCCGGCCAGATGGGCTCTGTTTTGTGCCGGCCCCAACTCACCTCATTCACTGATCGCCAGCCTCTCTCGCGACGGATGCATCTGCGCGTACGGAGTCAGCCGCGTCGCCAACCGCCGCCGCAGCGGCAGCCAAGTCGACGGCCGCCGGCCGCTTTCGCCCGCAGCACGCCCTGCGAGGCCGCGGGCCGGCGCGCGGCCCGCCGCCGCGGCCTGCGCGGCGCCCGCGCCCGCGCCCGCGCCTGCGCGGCGCAGGCCCGGCTTGCTTGCGACTCGCCTGGCCGCCGGCGCGCGCTGACCGGAGGAGGAGGGGGGGCGGCCGGCGCGCTGCGGCCGGCGCGCTGCGGCCGGCGCAGGCGGCGGCGCCGGGCCGCGGCCTGCGGCGCAGGCGGCGGCGAGGGCGGCGGCTGCTCGGCGAGCTCCTGGGTCGGGGTCTGCGGCAGAACAGAAAATACAGAAGGAAAGGGGTATTCCACGGACGGCAGCGTGTGCGGTGAGATGCCGGAGGAGGTCCCGCGCGGCCCCGCGGCGGCCGAGGGCGAGGCCCTGCTGGTGTGCCGGGCGGAGCTTACGCGCGATATCAAGCTCTGCTTCGTGCGCGAGGTGGCAGAGGTGGTGCGGAGGCGGATGGACAACTTGCAGAACTTGAGGCACGTGAACAAGGACGTGTACCGAATCCTTCGCGACAAGCTCATCGCGCAGAACGACCGGCTGGCCCCGCTGCACCCGCTGGCCACGCGGCACGGGGAGTGCGGCGACGATGGCAACTGGTTTTTTGTGTCCAGGTCGGGCAACGAGAGCACGGCCACGGACTGGCTCAAGAGGCTGGTCACCAACACGTACAAGAGCATCGAGAAGGACTTTGGCCCGCCCGAAAAGTGGACGCCGAGTGTGCTGCAGAGCATGGAGAGCAGTGCCCATGCAAGCCACGAGGAGAGCCCTCTCGGGCAGCACGAGGTGCGCTTCGTGTGGAAGAGGAAGAGGCGAAGGCGGGACAACGATGACCGTCGCGTCGCGCTGGATCAAGGCGAGAATGTCGGCGACCTCAGCTTCGTTTCTGACTTGCGGGACGCCGGCAGGCTTCGGCTGGAGGAGAGCCTCACGAAAGCGTTAGGCAAGGCCGGAGCCGACGACTCGGCAGTTGCCCAGCCGGAACAGCAGGAGGGACAGTCGGGGCAGGGGGAGCTTGGGTCAGGGAGGGAAAGGAAGAGGTCGCTGTTAGGGCGTGCCAGGAGGGTCGCAACGGCCTCGCCGCACAGTTGCTTGACGAGGGCGCAAACACCCAGGCGGCGACTGAGCTCGAGGCCGCGCCGCTTGTGGTGGCTTGCGAAGGGGGCCATGGGGGGGCGCAAAGCTGTTGCCCGAGAAGGGCGTCAAGATCGAGGCGCAAGGGAAAGTGCCAGGGCCTCGCAGCACGCTCCCAGCCACGGCTGCGGCCGCGACGACGCTTTCAAGCGAAACGATGGCACCTCTGCAACAAAACACGGGGAGCCAGAAGCCCGCACACTGCTCGTGCACCGGCCGGAGCTCACGCGCGACATCAAGCTCTGCTTTGTGCGCAACGTAGCAGACGTGGTCCGGATACGAGAGGACAACGTGCTCAAGTCAAAGCACAGAAACACCGACGTTTACCAGTTCATCCGCGACAAGATCGCGGAGAGCGAGCAAGTGGCCCCGCTACTCAGCGATTGCAGCAGCAACGGCAACTGGTACTTTGAGTCCCTGGCCGGCAAGGAGAGCACGGTCAGGGACTGGCTCAAAAGGTCCATCGTCAACGCCTTCACCGTAATTGAGAAGCAGTTCGGCCCGCCCGAGCGGTGGGAGCCGAGCGTTCTCGAGGAGATCAAGAGCTCTGCCATCGCCGCTGCCGCTGCCGCGGCTGCTGCCGTGCCCGCGCACCGAGAGGTACGCTTCGTGTGGAAGAGCAAAAAGCGCAAGCGGAACGCTGATGACGATCGGCGGGCACTTACGTCGTCCACCACAAAAGCAGAGAGCACCCTCTCGAGAAACTCGTCGACGAGTCCCGCAGCGAGACCTTCGGCAGGGAGACAGGACAACAGTGCGCTGGGCTTGTTGGTTGCCGCCATGGAGACGTCCATAGTCGCCGACAGGGCGCCTACCGAGAGGCGAGAGCGTGGGCAGCAGCAGCAGCAGCAGCAGCAGCAGCTTGCCGGCCCGGTGTCGGCCCGTGCCGCCGCCCAAGCGCGCCACGGAACAAGCCAGGCCACAGCACGATCGCTTCGACGATGGCTGGGTTGGAGAGTCTCCTGAACAATCTGGAGGCCCTTCAAACTCTGGCCGCGTGTCCACGCCACCCGCTTGTCGTACTGTGCGAGGACATCACGGCAAAGGTGGGGTTTGAGGAAAGGCTCGTCCGCGAGCTCGTTGACGTCGCAGCACGACAACCACCCCGACCACGATGGATCCTCGTAGTAGGCAGGGAAAGGAGAACTCGACATGTGCCCACGTGACATCGTGCGACGCTCAAGTCGCCCTGCGGCTTTGCTTGTCGCGGCTCAGCGCAGCGCCACCCTGTCTACAACCTGTCGACGAGTGCCTTGCACTGGCAGCTCGGCCCGCAGTTGACGGCGCCCAAGGAGGGCCGGCATTGACGGCGGCGGCCCTGAGCCAGGCCATTGCGAGGCTTGGCATGAGTCCCGCAACCTACCACCGGCCTTGCCGCCCCCGCCATGCCCGACGCGCTCGAGCCCCTGGCGGCCCAGGTCTGCCTGCATGGCCGGCGCCATGACCCAATGGCCGACAATTGCGCGCACCGGCAGCCGGGACCGCACCGCGTGGCTCCAGTGACAAGGAACGGAGCGCACCAACCGGGCGGCCGGCCGGCTGGACGGCATCTCGCTCGCGCACGCCCGCGGCGCTGCGGCGCGCGGTGACGCGCAGGCCGCGAGCGTCGGCGGATGCGGAGCACGAGCGAGGCGGCGATGGAGGGCGCTGCGCACGGCGAGCCGGCCGAGGAGCGGTTCGAGCTGCGCGCGGTAGGCGTGTGCCGCACAGTGTTCGCGAACAAGCGCGCGTGCCGCGCCAGGGCGGGCTCGCGCCAGAGAGCAAGGGCGTGGTGGAGCTGATGGCGCACATGTCGACGGTGGCGCTGACAGGCCTCGAGGCCTTCAGCCACGTCTGGCTCGTGTTCGTCTTCTCGCGCAACACGAACAAGGCCAAGGTGCGGGCCTGGGTGGAACAGGAGGGCGCCAGCGTGACCTTTCCTGCCAAGGTGCGCCCGCCGCTGCTGCACGGCGGCTCCACGGGCATGTTTTCCACGCGCACGCCGCCGCCCAACCCGGTGGGCCTCACGCTAGCTGCGGTGGACGCCGTGGACCCTGCCGCGCGCAAGCTCTTCGTCTCGGGCGTGGACCTTTGCGACGGACGCCGGTGCTGGACATCAAGCCCTTTGTGCCGGGCGACGTGCCGCCGGGCAGCGCCTTGACGCACGTGGACGCCGCGCTGCCCAAGGTGCGCTTCGCGCCGTGGGTGCTGCGCGAGGAGGCGGTTGAGTGGATGGTCAGCTTTTCGGAAGCGGCCTGCGAGCAAGTTGCTGCGCTTGTGCGGCAGGGCACAACGCGCTTCTACAAGGCGCCCGGCGCGTTCCAGCGCGCGGCTGAGCAGGCAGGTTGGCGACTATGGCGGCGTCGGTTTTGGGGGTGGCGGCGGCGGCGTGCTGACTTGTGCGCAGGTGCTTCGGCTCGATGTGCGCGGCGTGCACCAGGGCCGCGGCAAGGACGCGGGGGTGCCGCAACCGGGGCTCGCGAGCAGGAGCATCAGTGCGTGCTGGACGGCGTGCAGTTGGTCTTCAAGGTCGACAGCGGCAAGCTGCAGGTTCGTGTCGTCGGGGCGCGCCAGTACGATGCGTCTGTGCTGGCCGAGATCGCTGCCTGAGCAAAGTGCTGCTCGTGCTGCTCGCCGGCCCTTGGGCGGCCCGCGCGGCGCAGGCTGCACTGGCATTGCCCGAGGGCTGCCGCGCCTTCCCGTCTAGCCCGGCGCTGGCGTCGCGGGCGCTCCAGGGCGTCGCAGGCCGGCTGAATGCGACGGGCACCCTGGGCGCCCGTGTGGTTTCGGCGGGGATGAGCGGCGAGGCCCGCCCGCTTGACGTGCTCATAGTGCAGCCTACGAGCGGACCGACGGAGCGCGACGTCTTGGTGGTCGGCGGCATGCACGCGCGAGAGTGGATCTCGGTCAGTGCGGTGCTTTGCCTGCCTGCGCACGACGTAGGCTTGCTGGCCGAACTTCTTGTGGCTGCGCGCACGCGGCTGCTCTTGCTGCCGCTCCTCAACCCTGACGGGTATGCATACACACGCGCAGGCAACCGCCACTGGCGCAAGACCAGATCTGAGGTGTCGCCAGACCACTTTGGCGTGGATCTGAACCGCAACTTTGGCGTGCGCAACGTGTCGTGGGGCTTTGGCGACCCCCTCGCCTTCCGCTCCGAGCTATACCAGGGCCCTCGGCCTTTTAGCGAGCCCGAGGCGCAGGCGCTGGCAAGCATCGTGTCGAGTTGGCTGCGACCCGGCGCGACCGTCCTGGACGTGCACTGTTGCGCCAAGGTGGTTTTCCCTACCGCGTCGGCTGGGTCCGATCAGGTCGCGCAAGCGCAGGCCTTGGCAGCGGCGGCCCCGCCGCTTCGCTACCGCGAGAGAAGCCATGTCTTCGACAAGTCCAACTCGGGCATCGCCGTGGACTGGATCGAGCAGCAGCCGGCCGTTGACGCCGCTTTCATGGTGGAGCTTCCGGGCCGCCCGAACCCGGCCAACTTTCGCATGCTCTTCCGCAACCAGCCAGCGGACATTGTGCCCTCAGCTCGCATGCTCGCGCGCGTGCTGGAGCGGCTGCTCCAGCCGCCTCAGCAGCCCGTAGTCGCGGCTGCAGAGGCGGAGGCGCGTGAGACCGCAAGGGAGATCGACTGCGAGGGAGATTAAGGTCGAGACTCCGGCCAAGCCCCTGGCCGAGCCCCTGGCCGAGCCCCTGGCCGAGCCCCTGGCCGAGCCCCAGGCCGAGTCAGAAGCGCCGTCGCCGGCACCGCTTGGAAGTGGAGCAGAAGGGAAACCCCTCCTCCAGATTGGGCTCGATCGTGCGCCACTGGGCTTGGACGTTGCTGGTGGCGGCCGCCTCGGGCACGAGTCGGCGCTAGGGTGGATGCATGCGCTGCTAGCAGCGGCTGTCGCGCTGGGCGGGCTGCTGCTTGTCAAGCGGGGCCGCAACAAGCACGTAAAACACGTCTAACTTTCTTCTTCTTGCTCCTCCTCTTCAACCCGGTTTCGCTGCATGGCCTCGCGCTCCTCCGCCTTCTCGAGCAAGTGGTCCGTCATGAGCTTTTGCAGCGCCACGCAGCGCGCAAAGCCCTCTTTTGCGCACAAGCCGGCCTCCTCAAAAGTCATGGCGCCCTCGATGCAGAGGTCGGAGACGTGGTCGTTTGCCGGCAGCAGCGCCACGGTCATCACGCCCGAGCATTCCTTGAGCTGCTCCCAGTCCGGGTCCACCACGAACCGCGGCGCAGCGCCGTCCGCGGCCACGAGGCCCACGTGCGCGCAGGGCACGAGGTCAAAGAGCTCGACGCCGCTGTCCGCTAACGCGAGGGACGCACAGGCCACAGCGGCGGCTTGCGCGCCGCCGTCGTCGCTCAGCACGAGCGCGTGCACCTCGAGGAGGCTCTTGGGGAAGCGCCAGCCGCACGCTGGCTTCTACTGACCGCGTGAGCGCTTCGGCCAGCCGCTGCTCCTTCTTCATGCGGCGCACCTCGACCTCGCGTCCGTTCAGCCCATGCAGGTCGTACTCGCTGAAGGGCGCCAGCCGCACCTCGCACTTGAGCGTGCCCTCGGCGCCAAAGTCGCTCGAGCGCTTAATGGCGCGCGGCCCGTGCACCGAGCACAGCACCTGCGTGCCGCCAAGCGCCAGCAGCGCTGATCCGGCGGCATGCTTCACGATTCCGGTCTGCATGCGCACCGGCCTGCCGCCGGCGCCACCGGCCGCCTTGGCGGCCTTGGCGCCGCCGTCCGTGGGGCCGATGCGCGCCGCGCCGCCGCTCGCGCCGCGCGCCGCCACGCGTGGTCGATACGCCATCCCTCCTCCGCCTTCCCACCAACCACTCGGGACGACTTGCAAATGACATGATCAGACGTGCGTTGGGTTGGTTGCCGCGGCCTTGCTACTCCTGCAGCGCGGCCAGCTCGGCCTGCACGTCGCTGTACTCGCGGCGCAGACTGCTCAGTCCGCGCCGCTCGCTGCCAGAATCGCCGCCGCCACCGTGCTCGCGGCGCCTTCTTCATCAGCGCCGCTCCCGTCCTCGAGCGCGATCTGCACGCTCAGCTGCTGCAGCCGCAGCGTCAGGGCGCGCCGACGCTGCTCGGCCTCATCGGCCGCGGCGTTGGCCTCGAAGGCCGATTCTTCGCCGCCGTCGCGCTCAACCGCCGAGGGCCCGCTGTACTCCCAGCGAAACTCGTCCTCCTCGCCGTCGTCCTGGTCGGCGGCGGCGGCGGCGGCAATGGCGCGCTCCTCGAAGTCGCGGCCGCCGCTGTCGTTGCTATGGCCTGTCTCCTCAAAGTCGCGGCCGCCGCTGCCGCTGCTGTGGCCTGTCTCCTCAAAGTCGAGCGGTTCTGGCGAGCGTGAGGCGAACTCCCACCGCGCGTCCTCGACGAACTCCTCCGCGTCCTCGGCCTCTTGCTGGTGGTAGCGCAGCTGCCGCTGGGGATGGTGGAGCTGGTAGTGGTCGTGGAGCTGCTCCTGGTGATGGGCCGCGTGCGACGACCCGTCGACGGCCGACGGTGTGGGCTCGTAGTCCTGCTGCAAGAGCGCGTCGCGGGCCTTGAGCGACTTGTCGAGCTTGGCAAGGCACGCGTCCATGGTGCTCTGCAACGAGGAGGCCTCTCCCGCGACGCCCTCGTCGAGCTGCGAGTCGGCGCCCCCTCGACGAGGAGGGCGCCGAGGTCGACTTGCGCAAAGTGGCGGCTCGGGTACTCTAGCAGGCCCTTGTGTTGCTCCAGCTGCAGCAGGCTGTTGGCCTGCTGCACCAAATTCTGAAAGCGGCCCTCCAGCACGTCGCGCCGCGCGCGCACGCGGTCCACCCGCGCGCGCGCGCGGTCCACCACGCCCTCCGCCTCCGCCGCTGCCATCTCGGGGACGGCGGCCTCGTCGGCCTTGGTCTGGTCCAGCACCACGATCACCTCCTTTGTCAACTCCAGCCAGTCCTGTGCGAGCGACTCGGTCAGCCCGCTTGCCTTGGACGCTGCCAAGAGCTGCGCGAGGCGCCCCAGACGCTGCATGGACGCACGAGAGCTGGTGGCGACAGACTCGGCGTGCAGGTAGAGCCTCGCGAGCTCGCGGGCCGGGCCGTCCTGCACCACAAAAGGATTGGCCTCCGGGTCAATCTTCTCCTCCTCCTTGTCGCCCTCATCGGTGCCGCTGCTCGCTGCGTCATCGTCGCCGCTCATCTGCTGCTCTAGCTGCTGCTCCGGCTGCTGCGGCTGCTGCCGGCTGCTGCTGGCCAGGCGACCCGGGAGTGGCGGCAGCTTCGGCGATCGAGCTAAGCTCGGGCCGCGTCGCATGGCGGAATGCGCGCTCGTTCTCCATGATTTCTCGCGCCAGTTCAGCCCGAGCTTGCTGCGCGCGCGCAACGAGCAGCGGCGCCATCATTTGCAGCTCCCCGACCGCCGCTGTTCCCGCCCTGGCACTCTTGCCCGCTGGCCGCGGCTGCTGTCCTCCTCCTCTTCCTCCTCTCCTCCTCCTCCTTTGGCGGCGGCGGCGGCGGCGGCGGCGGGCGGTCCTCGAGAGCGGCAAGCTTGCTGCGCAGCAGCTCTTGCTCGCCGGCCAACCGCTGCTCGATCTTGTCACGATACGCCGCGAACTCGGCCTCCATGCGCTTACGGTCCCGCTCCAGCGCCTCACGGTCGTGGTCGTGCTGCCGCTGGCGCGCCTCGTTGGCTTCCCTCAGGGCACTCTTTTCGCGCGCCAGCTCCTGCACGGCCTCCTGGATCAGCTCCTTGACCCCTGCTAACGCCCCGCCCCGCTCCGGTTCCCCCTCGCCCTCGCCCGCACCCGCGCCGTTCACGTCCTCCTCGTCCACGCGACTGCTGATGCGGCCCACCAGCTGTTCGCTCTTGGACAGCGCGGACGCCCGTTCCTCATTGATGGCCTCCCAAGCTTCCTTGGTACGCCGCTCCAGCTCGGCACGCTCGCGCTCTAGCGCCGCGCGCTCGCGCCGCTGCCGCGCCTCCACCGCGGCGCGCTCGTGGGCCAGCTCGTCCAGCATGCGCTGTCGCTCGCGCTGCAGGACGGCGCCGTCGCCGTCGCCAACGCTGGGCTGTTGGTGTTGCTGGTGCTGTGGGGGGTTCGCGGCGGCGCTATCGCGGCGCTGCAGGCGGACAAGCGCTTCGTGGAGGGCGGATAGTTCCTCGCGCTGCCGCCCCGCGAGCTCGCGCGCTTGCTTCTCGAGCCGCGCCTCCATGGCGCGCTGCGCCTTCTCCACCTCGTCTAGGTCCTGCCGCCACACGCGCTCCTGCTGCCTGCGCAGTTCGTGCAGCTCGCCCAAAAATTCCTTGGCAACCGCCGCGCCACTCTCCATCGGCATCGTCGCCGTCGACCGCACGCTCGGCTGCTGCTGCATTTGCTGCATTTGCTGCTGCTGCATTTGCTGCTGCTGCTGCATTTGCTGCTGCTGGGACTGCCGCTGGCGGTCGAGGCGAGCCTCTAAGCGCGCGCCGTACTTCTCGAGCCGCTCGGCTAGCGACGCAACCGCGCGCCGATCCGCCTTGTTGGCCTTGCCCGCCGTGCGCAGGCGTTCAATAACGCGCTGCTCCTGGAAGCGCGCCGCGCTCTCGCGCGCGGCCAGCGCGCCCTCGCGCTCGGCCAGCTCGCGCTCTCGCGCGTCCAGCTCGGCAGCCCTCGCCTCGCGGCGCGCCTCCTCCGCCACGAGCGCGGTCTGCCGCTCCTCCAGCGCCCGCCGCCGCGCCTCCAGCTCGGCCGCCCGAGCGCGGACGGCGTCCGCGGCCGCGCGCAACTCGCGCTGCACCTGCGCCACGCCGCGCCGCGCCCGCGCCTCGCGGTCGGCGCTGCTGGCCCGCATGCCCTGCTTCTCCCGCTCCAGCCGCGCGCAAATAGCGTGCAGCCGCGCTTCCTCCTCCCGCGCGCGCCTCTCCCGGGCCGTGGCCAGGCCCGTGCGCTCGGCCGCCAACGCCTTTGTCTGCGCCTCCAGCGCCTCGGCCCGCTCGCGCTGCCGGGCGTCCCGCTGCTCAGCCTCGGCCTGCGCCGCGCGCTGCTCAGCATCCAGCTTGGCCCGCGCCGCGGCCAGCTGCTCGCGCTGCGTAGCCAGCGCACGCTCGCGAAGCTCTAGCGCGGCACGCGCCTCTTCAAGCTCGGCAGCGGCCGCGGCTTGCGCGCGCTGCTGCTGCTGAGCATCCCGCTCGTTCCGCGCCTCCTGCGCCTCCTGCGCGGCCTTGGCGCGTTGCTCGCGCTCGGCCAGCGCCGCCTCCCGCCGCTCGAGCTGAGCGGCGCGTGCGGCGGCCTCGCGCTCGCGCGCGGCCGCGGCCTCGCGCGCCTCCTGCAGCTGCTGCCGCTCGTGCTCCATGGCGGCCAGCTCGCGCTGCAGGCCGCCCGCCTCACGATCGCTGGCCGAGCTGCGCGCGGCCAGCTCGCGCACAAGTCGCGCTTGCTCCCGCTCCAGCTCAGCCAGCCCCGCGCGCAGCGCCTGCGCGGCGTCGCGCTCGGCGGTCAGCTCGGCCAGCGTGCGGGTGGCATGCTCCTGCAGGTCGGCCTGCTCGCGCTCCCACTCGGCGCAGCGCTCGCGGTGCTGCTGCTGCTGCTGAAGCAGCACCTCGCGATCGGCCGCGACGCCCTGCCGTGCGCGCCGCGCCGCAACGGCGTCGGCATGCGCCGCGCGGCGCGCGGCGTCCAGCTTGGCGCGCGCCTCGGCCAGCTTCGCCTGCTGCTCGGCAAGCGCCTGTTCGCCCGCGCGTAGCTCCTCGCGCCGCGCGCGGTCCTCCCGCTCGCGTTCGGCCGCGGCAGCGGCGGCCGCCTCGCCGCCTCGCGCGCCGCCGCGGCTGCCGCCGTGGCATCGTCCAGGTCGTTGGCCTTTGCGTCCAGGTCGCTGGCCCTTGCGTCCAACTCGCTGGCCTTGGCCTCGAGCTGGTCGGCCTGAGCCTGGAGCTGCTGCTCGCGCGCGGCAAGCTGCTGCTCGAGCTCGCGCAACCCCTTTAGGCGCTGCGCGCGCTCGGCCAGGCGCGTGGCATGTCCCCGGTGGTGCCGCTCGGCGGCCTGCGCACGGCGGCGCGCCGCATCCGCGGCGCGCCGCTCAGCCAGCGCCAGCCGCGTGGCGCGTGCGGCCTCGGCCAGTGCGGCCTCGCGGCGCGCGGCGAGGGCGTCTACGGCAGCACGGTCGGCCGCAACTGCCTCAGCCGCGGCTGCGGCCGCTGCGGTCTGCGCCTCGGCCCGTGTCTCTGCCTCGCGCAGCGCCTCGCCGCGCGCGCGCAGCTCGGCCTCGCGTTGCTCGAGCTTGTCGGCGTGCTGCGCGCGGGCTTGCGCGTCCGCCAGCTGCGCGGCCAGGCGGTCCAGCTCGGCCTGCAGCTCCTGTGTGGTGCCGCGCTCGGCACGTAGCTGTGCGCGCTCACGCTCGAGCTGCTGCTGCGCGCGCTTGCAACGCTCTCCTCAGCCTCGAGCCTGAAACTGCTCCTCCCTCACCTCCGCTTGCGTGGCCTGCACAGCTCGCAGCGCGCGCTCGCGGGCTCCCAACCGCGCCTCCCACTCGGTCAGTAGCCGCTGCCGCGCCTCGGCCGCCCGCTGCTGCGCCGCCAGCGCGTCCTGTCGCTCCTCCTCCTCGCGCTGGGCTTGCGCGGCCCGCGGTCCCGCTCGGGTGCGCGGCCTCCAGCTGCCGCCGCTCCGCCGCGCCTGCTCCTGGTGCAGCTGCTCACGCGCAGCCAGCTCCTTTTCGCGGCGCGCGGCCTGCGCGAGCCGCTCGCCCAGCTCGGCGCGCTCGCGCGCCTCCCGCGCGGCTTGCTCCCGCGCGGCTTGCCGCTGGGCCTCCAGCTCGCTTCGCAGCTGCTCGGCCTCCGCCAACTGGCGGCGCAACTGCGCCTCGCGCGCGTCCACCTCGCGCACCGCGTCGCAAGCGCCAGTTGCGCCGCCTCTAGCCGCGCGGACTCCTTCGCGAGCCGCGCCACGCCGTCGGCCACGCCGGCCTGGTCGCGCCGCACGCTCTCCCGCAACGCCTCGGCCGCGCGCAGCTCCGCCAGCCGCGCGGCGATCTCGCGCTCGCTTTCGGCTAGCTTCTCCTCGCGCGCGGCGAGTTGCTCCTCGCGCGCGGCCTGCTGCTGCGCGGCCTCGGCCTGCGCTTGCCGCTCGCGCTCCAGCTGGCCCTCGCCCGGCGGCGGACTTGGCGCGCTCGAGGTGCTCCTGGATGAAGGCAGTCTCCTCGGCCAGCGCGCGCCGCGTGTCGCGCAGCGCGGCGGCCTCGCGAGCGGCCGCGCGTAGCTGTGGCGCCTCGGCGTGCAGCGCGTCCAGCTCGCGCCGTGCGCGCGCCTGCTCGGCCTCGCGCTGGTCGAGCAGCGCGCCGCGCTTCTCGAGCTCAGCGTGCTGCGTCTCAAGCTCGGCCTGCCGCGCATCGACGCGGGCCAGCTGCTCGTGGCGGTCGCGCAGGCCGGCGACGGCGGCGCCGAGCTCGTGTTCTTGCCGCTGCAGGTCCGCTACACGCGCGAGTAGCGATCGTTCGCGCTCGTGGAGCTCCAGCTCCACGGCCTCCTGCATGCGATCGAGAAGCGCTGCGCCGCGACCCTGCGTGGGGCCCGACGCACCCGCCGCCGCCGCCGCCGTCGATGGCCAGTGCCCAACACGGTCGTCATCGCTCGGGCTGCCGCTCGCGCTGCAGCTACTGCTGCTGCTGCTGCTGCTTCCGCCGCTCCTACTATCGCCGCTGCTGCCGCTGGCACCACTGGTGCTGCTGGCGGCGCTGCTGGTTCTGCGCGCCTGCCTCGGCGTGGCGTCATCGGCATTTGCGCCGCGACCTGGCCGCGCTGCATCGAGCTCCAGCGCGCTCTGGAGCGCCTGGCGCGCGCGCTGGAAGCCGTCCGGCGCGGCCGCTGCCGCGGCGCGGTCGGCCATGGCGCGCCCTGGAGCGACCGCTCGCCGACCGCTCCACCTGTCGCTTGCTCGCGTTCGTCCTCTCTCGCTCCCATGCTCAGCCAATCCCACGGAGTCTGCGGCCACGTCCGAGTTATATCGAGTCTGCGTTCAGGTGGGATCTTAACGGATCCTTTATTGGCTTCGCGAGCAGAACTCGGGGCGGCGGGTCGAGATCGCCACGGCTGGTGCGCGCAGGTGCGCGCTATGGGTCGCAGGGCTTGGCGCCACGACGCGTCCGGGTCCGAGCCCGAGACGGATTCCGCGTCCGATGCCGCGTCAGAGTCGGACGAGGAGGCCAAGGAGGAGGAGGCCGAGGCCAAGGAGGAGGACGAGGACGAGGGGAGGTGGCCCGGCTCTTGGCTGCCAGCAGCAAGCAGGGGGGCGGTGTTAGTGGCGCCTTGCCGCAGGAGGTCGCAGAGCTCGTGCTCGGCCGGGCGTCCGCCGCGGCCGCGGAGGCGCTGACCGTCGCCGAGGCGGAGAGTTGGTCGACGCGGACGGTAGGTCGGTGCTGCAGCTGGCGCTTCTTGCCGATAACGTGCCGCTCGTGCGCGCGCTGCTCGCCAAGCTCGTGACCGTGCCGCTCGAGAAGCGGCAAGCGGCGGCGCGCCGGGAGATTCGCGCCGAGGCGCACGAGCGGGAGCGTGCTCTGCTCTTCAGCGGCAAGAGCAAGGCGGGCCTGGCTGCCTCAGCAAAGCGCGCTGAGCGCGAGCTGACCGCGGCCGCCGAGGCCGCCTTTGTGAGTTTGCTCTCAAAACCCGACAATGACGGCTGGACCGCGATGCACTTTGCGGCGCAGGCTTGCGCGGGCCATGCGTAGCCTGCTGGACGCCGCCCCGGCTCTCGACGCCCTCGGGCCTGAAGCCCGCGCGAGGGTGCCAGCGGCAGCGTCGCGACCTGGCAAGCGCGTGCGACAGCACCGGCAGTACCCCACTGCACGTCGCCGCGGCACACGGCAACGCCTCTGCCGTGTCGCTGTTGATCGGCTGGGGCGCCGACGCGCACGCCACGGACTTTGACGACTGCACCCCGATGGATGTCGCGGACAACCGGGCCGTGCGCAAGGCACTTCGCGGCGCTGTGGTCCGCGACGCGTGCGACGGCCTCCACGGCGCGGCGCGGTCGCTCAAGTCGTACCTGGCGCAGGGCGAAGACGTCAACGAGCGCAGCGGGATTGTTCTGCGCAGCGCGCTACACGAGCCTGCAAAGCGGGCCGGCTGGAGCTGGTGAAGGCTCTGCTCGCGGAGTCCGGGGTCAAGGTCGATGCGCGGGACGCGGCCGGCTGGTCGGGCCTGCATATTTGCGCGCGTGAGGCGACCGCGGCACACGCAGCGGTGGCAGAGCAGCTCGTCGCGCGCGGAGCAAAGGCTGGGCCAAGAGCAACGCCGGACCCCTTGCACGTCGCGGTATCGGGCCAGGCACCATGGAAGCCTCGCCGCTGCATCGTGCGCTTGCTGCTCCGTAGCGGCGCGGACAAGGAGGCTCGCGCCGCTGGGCTCACTCCCTTGCTTCTAGCCGCCCGCAAGGGCGCGGCGGAGCTCGTAGTTGAGCTCGTGCAGTCTGGCTGTGACCTCGCAGCGACCGACAACGCCGGCAACAATGCGCTGCACCTGGCGTGCTTTCATGGGCATGCGCGAGCGGCGCGCGTGTTGAGCGTCGTTGACGCCGAGAAGCGCAGACTGTCTTCGTCCAGAAACGCTGCCGGCAGGCTTCCCCGCGACGTGGGCCGGACGCAAGGCTTCGGAGGAGCCTCCGCACGATCTGGGAAGCGGCGAGCGAGGGCGACCTGGACGACGTGCGGCGACTCGCGCGCGAACAGCGCAGATTGGGCGCGGCGCGACCGTGGACGCAACCGTGGACGCAACCGCGGACGCGAGCAAGGCAGGGCTCAATGTGGCGAGCTTTCTCGAAGGCTATTCGCCGCTGCACGCCGCGGTGCTTGGCCCACACATGGGCGAGCCCCTGCGCCGGCAGCTGGCAGCCTTCGAGCCTGCGGCCGGGGCGCTTCGCGTCGTCAACTTTTTGCTCTCGCAAAAGGAGGTCTTTGTGGACGCCTCTGACAAGCGCGGCTGCACGGCGCTGATGCACGCCTCTCGGCTTGGTGCGCCGCGATGGTGCGTGTATTGCTCCAGCGTGGCGCAAGCCAGGACCTGACGGACTTGGCCGGCAACACCGCTCTGCACTGGGCGTACGCGTTTCGCCGGCAAGCCGTGCTGGCCCTCCTCGACGAGTCCAGCGGCAACAGTTGGCGCAACCACGCCGGGGACACACCGGTTATGGCCGCCGGAAAGCAAAACAAGCTGCTGATGCCGCGCCTGCCGCAGTGTCGGCGGAATGGTCTGGGCGAGGACCCGGCGCAGGCCAAGGCCGAGGCGGAGCAACGAAAAGTGGAGGAGGAGGCGAAGAGCCCAGACGACGAGCATAATACGAGCAGCGAAAGGCCGCGCACGCTCGCGGATGTCGCCGACGCCATGGATTTGGAGGATACGGCCAAGACAAGCCAACGCACCCTCAAGGACGTTGCTCAAGAGATGGCAGCAGAGTAGCGAGCCGTGGTCCCTTTCTTTTCATGTCAGTATTGTCGGTATGTACCCGAGCGATGTCCCCCGTCGCTATCGCTACCAGTCTGTCGGGCTAAAGTTGAGCTCGAGCGTCACGCATTCGCTACGAGCTGGCGCAACGCGCTCGGCAACGTCGCGCGCAGTCATGGCTGGGTCGATGCGCGTCAGCCGGCTGCCAAAACAGGCTGCCAAGCGACTGTCGTCCGCCTCCGTCCCGGTCTGCGCGTCGTCCGTGAATCCGCCGTCTGCGGGGTCACTCGCAGGCGCTGCAGCTTCCTGGTTCATGGACAAGTTCTCGTCTGCCAGCGAGCTCGCCAAATCGGTCTGCATGAGCCTCGAGAACAGACCCGAGAGCTGTACATTGGGCGTGGCACCAAACCTAGCCGTCGCAGGCTTGTGCTGGGTGGCGAGGCGATGGAACAGGGTGTAGCTCGAGTGCACGTGATTGTGCAGTGGCTCTTCGTAGCGATGCAAGTGGTGCATGACAATGTGCTGCCAGGCGCTCGGGCGGCCCGGGTACATCTTTGCAAAGAGGTAGGCATCCTCGCTGGTCATGTCTTGCTCTGGCTTGTGCGCCAAGTGGAAGACTTCCACTTTGCAGTGCTTTGCGCTGAGCGCAGAGTGGCCGCGCAGGCGGCAAATGGCAAGGTACTCGTCGATCGCGGTTTGCAGCGGTTCTTTCGTGCCCAAGATGAACCGCACCATGGGAAAGCCCAGCGCGTGGAGGTTGATGGAGACGACGTCTTCGGGCAACAGCGCACCGGTCGCCCATGGGTCAGAGCTGTTCGGACGCTGCCGCTTGCGGCCAAAGGTGCGCGTCAGGCTCCGTCTCGACGAGCTCGAGCTTGACCTGTCAGCCTCAAGCGGGCCGTGCTCTAGCGCCTCGCTTTGGCTGCGGTAGATGGCGAATCGGGACAGGGCCGCTCGCCAGCACGATCTCGTCCCAGCGCGACGAGTAGCCGTCAAAATGCGCTTCCAGGCGCGCTGCCCGTTACCTTCCACGTGGTCCGAGTCCGAGTCATTGCCGCCAAGGAAGCGCTCGATGACCCCGCCGACCCACTCCCCCGCAGAGTCCTTGATGTCCACTCGCGCCCGGCTTGTGAGTTGGCCCTGGAAGGACGCCGCCACGAGCTGGCGGATGCTGTCGAGGACCACGAGGCGCTCGAGCGCGGGGCCGCTTTCCAAAAGCGCGCCGCGGTACAAGCTTATGCCCAGCCTCATTTTGAGCTGCGAGGCGCCAAGGATGGCGACCACGCCGGAGTTGCGTCCCCGGTAAAGTCCCTCCAAAACGTCTGCTAGCTGGGTGGCGTTGCGCATCCACCTCTGCGATCGCGACCTTTCCGCCGACACGGACTCGTCGCCCTGTGACGCGGCCTCGTTCTCGTCCGCGTCGGAAGCAGCATGTCAAAGTATGCCATCACCGCGATGGTGTCCATGTCATTCTGGGCCACCGCGTCTTCATTGCCATGCGGCAAGTGAAGCGCGGCGGTGGCTGTTTCGTGCGCAGGCGTGGGTGGCGTACCCGCAGTCACAGTCGCAGGTGGCGCATGATGTTGGCTTCTTTGCGATGGCCAGAACATGTCGGAGGTCGAAGTTCGTACAAGCCTCGCGAGCCGATCCAAGGCCACGGAGGCCCAGACCGGCTCACTTGCATCGCGCATCGCGAGCAGCTCGCGCTTATCGAGCATTTGGTCGTTGACAAGCCCCTTTCCTTGCCGGCTGCTTGCAAACCGCATCACGTGGTGCATCCGTCTGTCTAGTCCCGCAAGATCCGCGTCTTGTGGCACATGGCCGGGCTGGGTTCCCTGGCGAAGCCACTCTAAGATTGAGAACGAGCTGTCCAAGGGCCCGTCCACCTGCCTGTCCAGGTCTTCTATCGTCCGCGACACTGCGCTGATCAACCTCCACTCGTGGGATGCGAGCGTAAACGGTCTCGTTCCGGGCGTCGGTCCGTGCCCTTGCTGCAGTGGCAGCACCTGTTGCCCTTGCTGGTGCTGGTGGTGCTGGTGCTGGTTTTGGTTTTGCTGCTGGTGCTGCTGGTGCTGGTGTTGGTGCTGTTGGTGCTGCTGGTGCTGCTGGTGCTGTCCCGGGTGCGGCACGCCGTGCATGTGTACATGATGCTGCCCTGCGCCCTCTTGCGCGATATCGTTCATCTGACTCGGGCTGCCACAGAGAACACGCATCTCCACGGCTCGCTGCAACAGGTGCGCGAGGTGCCTGATCAGAATAGACTCTGTGGAAAGCAGCAATGACGGGCTCTGGTTGGCGAGCGTGCGTGCCATCTCATGCGCGCGCCGGTAGGCACATCGCGACCCCACCCAAGACCAACGCCGCGTGGTCGGGTTGAGGACTCGTGTCGGGCCCAAGCCGCGACCAAAGGTACAGAGCACGTCGGACACGGGCGGTGCGTTGAACAACAGGTTGTTCCAAAGACGCTCGGACTCGCAGATCCTGTACATGGCGCGCGAGGTGAGCATCAGCGCGTGAATATCTTGCAGCCCGAGGAAGCCGGACAATTGGACGAGCTGCTCCTCGCTGAGGCACTTGCCGACTGTGTTGGGCATCAGAGTGCAAAAGGGCGGATCCAGCTTGACTGCGGCCATGATAGCGTCCACGACAGCACGCAACGTGACGGTTGGCAACCATCGGTCAGGCGCAAACTCGTCCACAAGGAGCTCCTCCGTTTCGTCGAGCCGCGTGGCCCTTGACCCAACGAACACGCGCGGCGGCTCGTGCGGGTGCCGTCTGCTGAACTGCACGCGCAGCCTGAGCCGCCGCACGGTCGATGCCACGCCTCGCAGATGCTGGCGATCGAGTTCGATGGAGCATTCCAGCGGCTCCCTCGGGTGCTGCGAGAGCTTGACGCCGCTCGGCAGTGGCGACGCCGTCGCGGCATCGAGCGCCGCGAACTCGCGCTCCAGAAGCTTGCACGCCGCGATCATCCCCTCGAGTCCGAGGCCTGCTCTCCTCGCCGGTGCTCCCGCGCTCTCGCCCACTTCGCGCCTGCTTGCCTCCGCTTGTTGGACAGGGGACTTGGACACAGAACTGGGCGGCGGCGCTGCCCACAGAACTGGGCGGCGGCTGCCCGCGGCGTCGAAGCTTCGTCGAAGAGCAAGATTCACGGGGGGCGGCACAAGCACGCGCAACATGCCCAATCATTCCCTTGATTCCATCAGCGTCGGCGGCATCTCGTCGCGGCCCGGACGGCGTCTGGCCTCTGCACCCGCGTACCATGGTACGGACTGCTCGCGCTGGCACCCATCAAGAGCAGCACGAACAACAAGCTAGCTAGAACATTCCTCAAGTCAGAGTCACCTCGCTGCGGCGCTGTCGCCTTCTCGCCGCTTGCGCGGGCTGTCCGCGGCCTCAGTCTTGACAACAGCAGCGCCGCTGTCCTTGACGGGCGAGTCACTCCCTGTGTCTTGGGCCGGGCCGTCGGCCTTGACCTTGACCGTCTTAGCTGCTTGGGCCGCCGCGTCTGCCTCGGCGCTGTCGACATCAGAAATGGAGGGAGTGTCCTTTCCGTCCTTCGTCTCGCCACCGTTGGCCTCCTGTTTTGAAGGGCCCAGTTTTTGCTGCTGCTGCTCATCCTTTTGCCCGTCCTCCTTTCGTAGCGTTGTCGGGCTGTTGGAGGCGCGGCGCTTGAGGTTGTGCGGCACAACGTCGCCGTCCCTTGATGGCTTGGGCTCCTCCTCGACAGTCTTTGGACTGGCTTTGTCGCCACTCGACTTGGACTTGCCCTTCTTCTTGTCCATCTCGCCGTCGCCGTCGCCGTCTTCTGAGCCCGAGCCCGAGCCTGAGCCCGAGCCTGAGCCCGAGCCCGAGCCTGGGCCCGAACCTGAGCCGGAACCGGAGCCAGAGCCAGAGCCTGAGCGAGAGCCGGAGCCGGAGCGAGAGCCGGAGCCCGTGCCCGAGCAAGAGCCGCTGGTCCCGGCACCAGATGCTGTGCCCGCTGTATCTGTCCGCGACGTCCCCGACTCGGCGATCGAGTTGGGCGACGAGGAGCGGCCAGGTGGCTCGGGCTCGACATTCTTGTTGATAGAGTCCTGCATCTTCTTGCGCTCGGCCGGGTCTGGGAAGTTGAGCGCCTGGCCGTACTCTCCGAGCTCGACAAGCCGCTCGTCCACCGCGAGGGCCGCGCGCACCTCGGACGTGTAGACGCCCAAGTGCTCGCTGCGGCCCTTGGCCCAGATGCGGGCAATCCACTTGCGGCCACGCTTGTGCCACGACACGCCTCGGTACTGCGAGCTGCGCGTCCGGGGCCGGCGCGGGCCCTTGTCGCCCTGCTGCGGGCCGAGAGGGCCCATCATGATGGGCATCTGGCCCATGCCGTTGGAGACGTACACAGCGCCGCCGTGCATCATCTGCGGGTTTTGGAACATCACCGGGTACTGGAAGCCCATCATCTGGCCTTGGTACGGCACGAACCCTTGCTGGAACATTCCCTGTGGCATCTGCTGAATGTGTTGAAAGTGCTGCATTGCGGCTGTTGCTGGTTGCCGCCGCTGTTGCTGCCGCCGCCGCCGCCCTGGGATTCCGTCTGGATTTGTTGCTGTTGCTGTTGCTGTTGCTGTTGCTGTTGCCGCTGTTGCTGTTGCTGTTGCTGCTGTTGCTGCTGTTGCTGCTGCTGCTGCTGCTGCTGCTGCTGCAACTGCTGCTGCATGAACTGGTAGGCCGATACTGGCCCCATGCTATTTGCACCAGAGCTAGACGAGCCGTTCGCACCCATCGTACTGCGCGGCACCGAGCTGATCGAGTCCTGGCCAGAACCGCCGTCCGTGCCATTTTTCATGCTGCCGGCATCTGCTGGCTCGCTTGTGGCTCGCAAAGGGCCGGTCAGCTGCAGCGCTACCGAACTGTTGCCGTTTTGCGGCTGCGAGTAGAGCACATTTTGCATCGGGAAGGCCGCGGCGTTGCTATTCGTGGAAGGCTGCTGGCTTTGTTGGCCCTGTTGTTGCTGAGGTTGTGGCTGCTGCCCTTGCCACAACATGTTGCCTATCGCACCGAGCTGCTGCTCCCCCTTGAGCTTGTTGTTGTTGTTGTTGTTGTTGCTGCTGCCGCTGCTGTTGCTGCTGTCCATCCCGTTGGCCATGTTGCCGTTCTGTGCTATCCAGGCACCCTGGTTGGTCAGGTACATGGGCGAGAAGACCTGCTGACCGTTGCCCGAGCTGTTGCCCGAGCTGTTGCCCAAGGCACCCGGCTGCAGCTTTTGCGGCATCCCGTACGGATTGAACTGCATCTGCTGCATCTGCTGCTGCTGCTGCTGCTGCTGCTGCTGCTGCTGCGGGGCCTGGACAAACATATTCTGCCCAAGCTGCAGCTGCTGTGGCTGCGAACCCTGCTGCTGCTGGGGTTGTTGGTACATTTGCCCAAACGCACTGCCCGGCCCGCCGACATAGGCATACGCCTGCGGGTTGGTGGCCCCAGTTTGACCAGCATGGTCCTTGCCGGACCCTTCTCCTTGCCCCATGTCGCGCGCCGGTCCAGTCGCGCCACTTGGGCGTCCGACGGTTCGGAGCCTCGATCGGAGTTGGTCGGCGGCTGCGCACTCTGGGCGGCGCCGCTGCTCGGTAGCAGACCAGCCGCCCTTCGAAGCCTCTCGCTCGCTCTCGCTGCGCCCTGAGTCCCGCTCCCGCGCTGCCCGGGCTGCTCGCTCTGCGCCTCGAAGGTGATCTGCTGCTCTGGCCTCTCTCTCTTGTTTCTCTTGTTTTCTGCCCACTGTGAACGAAAACTTGTGAGAGACTTTGGCGCTGTGACGGACTTTGCCGCAACAAACTGAGAGGCTGATCCTCTCTCGGGGAAACACTTAGGGCCTCCGCCTCTCAGACGATCCTGTGCAAGTCCACCAAAGCGCCCCACAATTCTCCGTGCCTGACCCGAATTCCCGAGAGAAGCGGATGGCAAGAACAAGAGCCGACGAGCGGACGCCATTGGAGCGCTGCTGAGGCGCTGTGACCCAATATCGAAGGGAGAAAAAGGTGGTGGCTCCAAAAGGGCAGAAGCAGGAGTGGGAGGAAAAACACAGGAAAAGGCCACCAACTTTGGCAAGGTTGGCTATCGTTTCGCGCATATAGCGCAACTGCTGTAGTATACGGTAGGATCACAGCTAAGAGCCTCTGGACTCTAGTAGGAGCCTATCAGGTTCTACCGGAGCCGCGTCCGAATCGGTCGCTCACTCGAAGGAGGTGCAAAAACTTGCCCCACTCTCCGTCACGCGCGCCACTCTGGTACTCTTGGCACTCGCTGTTCTGTTGGGATGGTGGTTGATTCGGAAAAGCGGTCACTGTGCTAGGCGAAAGACAATGGCGAACGTCGGCGTGGTCAAGGACTTGACCTTGCTGGGACAGCCTCCAGCCTTGTCTCCTCACCGTGTCCATCGCTGTGAAGGTGGCGGTTCACGCCACCGGGACAAGGAGGAAGGAAGGCACAAGACCTTTCAATCTTGAAAGGGGTTCTCTCATGATTCATGATCCTCCCACCCTTTCACCCATTGTTGCCCACAAGCCAAAACAAGGTCCGTTCCGACTGGGCCTGTTGAGCGAGCGATCAAGTGTGCGCACGCAGACCATGAGTGCGTCGAACGATCGATCGTGTGACTGAAATGTGAGAGTGAGGCCCTCTCTCTCTCTCTCTCCTCTCACTCGTCATTGATCTTGGAAAATGGAGTGGAGGCCGACCACCGATTCCGACTGAAGATGTTGGTCTGTGGATGCCTCAGCAGAGTTTTTCCGAGAGGGGCAGGAAAAAACAAACAAACTCTTGATCAAGATCAAGTTGACATGTGAGTTGAGGTGAGGTTTCCCTCTCCATTCCTGTTCTGCCTGGGAACACGTGACAAGGCCCGCCTTGTCACGTCAAAGTAAGAAAACTGCTGGCTTCCAAGGTCTTTACTTTGGTACCTGCGTACCAGCACTTGATCAGTACCGCACCGTGTTTTGGGGCACCGGTTGCTGCGAGGAGGGGATGGCCGAGTGGGGCGCAGCCGCCGGCGCGGCGCTCGAGGTGGGGCTGGGCGAGCTCGCATCGGGACGGCCGCTTGCGGCGCTGACGGCGTGCTGCGTGCTGCTGCTGCTGCTGGAGGCAACCGTCTCGCGGCGCGGCCTGGCGCTGCTGGGCGCCACCGCGGACCTCCTGGGCGCCTTCGTCGCCGTGAGCGTGCTGGCGCGATGGTGCCTGGCGCTGGGGACGCGCACCAGCGCCGGCATAGCGTACGCGGCGGTCTTCTCGCAGGGCCTGCTGAGCCCGGAAGCGGCGCGCCGAGGCCCCTAGAGCTCGGTCGCGCGGCCGGCGGCCGCGCCGCGCTCGCGCAAGAGGCGGTTCTCCTCCTGCAGGCGGGCCACTTTGGCCTGGAGCGCCTGCGTATCCTCCGAGTGCAGCGCGACCCAGGACTTTAGCTCCGTGGTGGAGGCCTCGGCGAGGTCGTCCACCTGCTGCAGGAAGGCCTGCTTGTCGGCCTCGAACTGCTCTCGCTCGCGCACCATTGTGAACAGCATCTGATCCTTCAGCTTGACCTCCTCCCGCAGCCGCGCCGTCTCGCGCGCGCTTTCCTTGTTGCTCAGGATCTCGCGCGGCAGCTTGTTCTCCTCGTCCGTGAGAAGGGCCTCCAGGCGCTCGGCGGGCGTCTTGTCCGTGCGGCTCGCGGCATTCCGCGTCACGCTGTCCAGCTGCGAGTAGGGCGTGTCTGAGATCTTTTGCGCGGCGGTCTGAAAGTCCTTGAAGAGGCTCACAAAGTCGCGCATGACCAGCGGGTGCGGGAACCGCTCCTGCTCCTGGAACGCGGCCTGGGCGCGCTCGCGCTGCCGCTGCAGGGACGCCAGCACAGGGTCCCCACCCTCGCTGTTGCCGCCGCCGCCGCCGCCCATGCTCAGGGCCGAAGAGAATGCCGCTGCCGGAAGCGCGTCCATGCGCAGCGCGTCGCGAGGCCGCGGGCCGGCCGCCAGGAACTGGAACTGGCTGATCTTGTCGAGCATCTTGCGATGCATGGCGCCTACGTCGTCGGCTTTCTTGCAGCGGTCCTCCACGGCGTCGCGAAGCCGCTTTGCGGCGGCCTCCACCTCGGCGCGCATCTCCTCCTCGAGCTTTTTGCCTTTCTTTTTGATGGCGTTCTTGGTCTCCTCCACGCGCTCCAGCAGCCGCACCTCGTTCTCGATGCGCGGCGCCAGCGTCGCCTCTAGCAAGCCTTGCAAGTGCAGAAAGTCGCGCCGTAAAAGTGCCGTGCTGGCGTCGTCAAACTCGCCAGGGAGCCGTGACAGGTGCGGCAACGGGCTGTTGTAGGCAACCGAGACGCTGCCAAGGTCGTACACGCGGCTCTGCTCCGTCAGCCCGCTAAAGGGAAACTCCAGCCCCCTGGGTGGTGCGTCTCCGCCTTGGGCTGCTGCGCGTCGCGCGCCGGCAGCGCCTCGCGCCGCCGCGTCAGCTCTTCCAGCATCACGGCCAGCTCGTCCACGGCGCCGTCGGACACGACCTTGTCCAGCGTCGCTGGCAAGGGCACCTCCAGCGAGCGCAGCAGCCGCAGGTACTGCTCGAGGTCCAGGGTGCCCGAGGGCGCAAACTGCTTGAACTTGCGGAAGAGCTCCAGGAGCCCATCGCTACCCTGCTGCTGCTGCGGCTGCTCGGCCTCGCCTTTGCCACGGTCCTTGTCCTTGCCGTCCTTGTCGCGGCCCCTGTCCTTGGACCGCTTGCCGCTCTTGTCGCGCTTGCTGCTCTTGTCCCTCTTCTTGTTGTCGCTCATGGCGCCGCCCGCGCCCGCTTGCGCCCGTTGCCAGCGACGTTGCGGCGCGGACTACTGGGCCAACCACCTACGGACATCTCGCAACGTCATTTGTAAAGACCTTGTGAAGGTATTTCAACGTCACTACAACTGACCTCTTGAGGTCATTCACGTCGTGTTGCCACGTCCTTCTCGTGTTTTTCCCTTTGGGATCGACGCAAGCGCGGGGACGAGCGCGCTGGAGGCGCGGTGGCGCGGCGATGGCGGACGACTCGAGCGACTCGCCCTGGGACGACGAGGAGGCCACGAACGCCAAGCGCAGGATCAAGCAACCCAGCCAAACGCCGGCCCCGACCCAAGTGACGACGGCAACTCCCGCCAAAAGGCGCCGCATAATCGACACCGCCGCTGCCGTTGCCACCACGGCAGCAGGAGCAGCAGGAGCAGCAATAGAAGCAGAAGAAGCAGAAGCAGAAGAAGCCAAAGCTCGGTCTCATGAGGGCAAGAGCGCCGAAGCCGACCGGGCCAGGCAGGGCGGCCCACCCGGCGAGGCCAGCGTGCTCAAGCCGCTCATGATGATCGACGCCCAGGCTGGGCAGCGGAGGGGGTCCAAGCGCAACCTCTTTGGCACCACGGGCGAGGAGATATTTCGCAACAAGCGCGGCGGGAAGGGCAAGCGGGGCAAGCGGGCCCCTGGGCGGCAGCGCGGCCGCCGCATTTCCAAGCCCATCCAGACCCTGATTGGGCAGGCCAACCAGCTCTTCGTGGATCGCAAACTTGATGACGCGGTCGCGCTCTGCAACAACATCGTCAAGCTCAACCCCAAACTGCCCGATCCGTACCACTTGCTCAGCTCGATCTGGTACGAGAAAGGCGATCGCGAGAAGGAGTTTTACGCGCTGCAGTGGGCTTGTGAGCTGGAGTCGAGCGTCAACCACGCGAATTACTCTCGCATTGCAGAGCTGGGACTGGAGCTTGGTCGCAACCCAAAGCTGGAGCTGTACGACGCCGGGCTCTACTCTTCGGATGAGGAGGAGGCGGCGGCTGCGGGCGAAGCCGGAGAGGGGGGAGGGGGGGGGGAGGAGGACGAAGACGAAGAGGACGACGAAGACGAAGAGGACGACGAAGAGGACGAGGAGGACGAGGAGCTGGGAGAAGGGGAGGACCATGAAGTTGCAGAAGCAGAAGAGGAGGGCGAGGAGGGCGCGGAAGAAGAGGCGGCGGACAAAGACGTCGACGGAGAAGCAGACAACGATGACGAAGAGGGCGATGGCAAAAGCGGCGACGGCGATACAGGGAGCGAGGACGCAGACGAAGGGGAGCCAAATGAGCAAGCAAAGGCCGCCTCTGCTGCTCGGAAAGGAGACGAGGAAGCCGGCGGGCAAAACAAGACGGGGGATGGCGATGATGCGCCCGAGAAACCAAACCCGAAGAAAGAAAAGCGGCTCCAGTTCCTGCGGCCCGCCGACGACGCGCTGATGCGCATGCTCCGGCGAAACTACACGATCCCCGTGGCGCTGCAGCGTGGCGAGGTGCTCGAGCACATGGGCGCTTACAAGCGTGCCACCGACTTTTACAAGCGCATGCTCAAGCGCTGCTTTGAGGCCAACGAGCTGGATTTGATGATCGTGCACCGGCTGGCCCGCGCATACCGGTTGCGCAAGCAGTCTTTTCGCAGCCACGACATCCTGGAAAAGTATGTCGGTAGCGTGCTGTACCCTCCGCAAGAGCTGCTGCCCAACATGCTGGCGCTGGCGCAAAAAGAGCGGCCGGGAGCACGAGGCTCGCGAGCGCGAGCGCGAGCGGCGGCGCGCCGCCCTCGAGAGTCGCAAGGCCCTGCGGCAGCAGCGGCACGCGCAGCAGCGCGAAGCGCAGCAGCGCGGCAGCAACGCGGTCGACATGGGCCTGGCGCTCGAACGCGACCTCGAGGCTGCCGGAACGGGCACAGAGGGCGCAGGCAATGCCTGGAAGGGCCGCGAGGCCGAGCTGGCTTTGGACCGTGAGGCGCTTCCGGCCACAGCAGATAGCGAGGGCGAGGACGAGGACGAACTTGGGCCCGGCGAGGAGGGCGAGGACGCTCTGGAGGCGGAACGCGAGGAGCGAGTAGCAGCCGAGTCACACCAGCTGGAGGCCGGAATCAACATTCTGAGCATGCTGTGCGAGATTTTGATCGAGAAGGAAGAGTACAGCCGCGCGCTCGAGTTTCTCAGCCGGTTCCTGGACTTTTTGCGACACGGGCTGTGCTCCAACCCGATCAAAAACCAGTGGATGTTCTGGGATCGAATCAAGCCCAAGCTGAACGTCGACCTGTGCCAGATGCTGGTCATCTGCTTGATTCAGTGCGCCGAGTTTCGCAAGGCACGCGAGTACTGGAAGCTCGTGCAGGATGTCACGCTGGAGGCGCAAAACTTTCGCCTCGTCTACTTTCTCTACCGCATCGCCTCCGCCTGGGCGGACAACGGCAAGTACGTCACTGCACTCGACTTGTTCGAGCAGCTGCTTGCCATCCCATCGCTCAAGACCGCGCTGGCCCTCGACGGCCTCTCGCAGGCTGCCTACTGCTGTGAGGCGCTAGACCAGCTGGGCACGCCCGAGCGCGCCGCCGCCGCCGCCCCGGCCAAGGGCATTGCTCTCCTCCAGCGCCTCGTGGCCGACATGAAGGTCGCGGCGGAGCGGACGCCGCGATTTGAAGGCCCGCTGCGCTCTGCCGCCGAGCGACTGGAGCGTCTCTATCGCAAGCACGGCAAGATCGCCGAGGCGGACAAGGTGGTTCAAGACTTTGACCTCGGGTCTGACCCGCCCGACCAGCAGTCGCCGACGCCCAAGCCAGTGCCCAAGCCCAGCGCGCCGGCCGCCATCTTTGCCGCCAATGCATCGGGCGCCCCAGTTACTCAGAGCGGACCTACGCGCCCGGCGCAGCTCCTTGTGCGGCCCCTTGGCGCCACGCGCAGCGCGCGCCGCAGCAAGGGCCGCGGCGCCAACTCTGGCGCCGAGGGCCCGAACGCGCCGCGCGCGAGCCAGGACCTGCCCAAGGCGGTTGTGCAGGAGATGAAGCGCGTGCATGAGCACTTTGAGGCCGGCCGAATGGAAGACTGCGTCCGCCTGGCGGTACCGCTCCTCTCGGGCTTGTACTCGAGCGACGAGCGCGACGAATATGCGCGCTTGCGCTCCGATTGCTCCCTGGAGCCCGAGGCCCCGGAAGCGCAGCCGGCGCGCCAGCGGAGCAGCAGCAGCAGGAGGAGCAAGGCGAGACCGGCGCTTCGGCCATCGAGCTCGTGGACAGCGCTGAGACCATCCAGCTCGTCCACGACTTTTGCCGGGCCCTGGTCTCCCTTGGCCGCCTCGCCGCGGCCGAGAGGCTGACGGCCAAGCTCAAGGTGCGGCGCAAGACGCGCTCCCGCGTTCGAGGTGAGGCGCACCACCAGGCGCTCGTCTCGCTGAGCGCTGAGATCAACTTGGCCAGCGGCCGTCTCGAGCCCATCTCCAAGGCGCTCGTCGTGACCGCTCGCAGATCGCGCGACGCCGAAGAGCCCGGCGCCGAGTGGGGCGATGCCCTGTCAGACTTGTGGGAGACGCTCAACATCCTCCAGTCGCACATCCGCTACTTTTCGCCGCCGCAAGATTCGCGCATGGCCATCCGCCGGTTGGAGCGGCTTGGCCCCCCACCCGGGAGCGAGAGCGTGGGCCGCTCCTTTGGACTCGTTTTACTGCTGGCGCACCAGCAGATGAACATGCACAACCCGGTGCGTGCGCTGGGCAACTACTTTCTGGCACGGAGTCTTAGCCCCGACAGCCCGCTCGTGCCGCTCTGCATCGCGGCGTGCTACCTGCGCGTCTGCTCCAAGAGCGGTGCCACCCAGCGTAACGAGCTCGCGCTCAAGGCATTTGCGCACCTCGATGACTACCGCACCAAGCGCCTGGCCACGTCCAAGTCGCTCGCCCATCGCGCCTCGCTCACCTGCGAGACGTTCTACAACCTGGGCCGCCTTGCGCACCAGGCGAGCATCCCGTTCATGGCCGAGGCGTGCTACCGCAAGGCGCTAGAGGTGCCGGACCTTCCGCCCCACGAGTACCGGGCCCCAGCCTTCAACCTGGTCGTCCTGCTGCGCGCCTCGGGTAGTTTCGCGCTCGCACAGCGCCTTGCCGCCGAGTACCTGGCAATCTAAGTCAACGTCGCTTACACAGCCGCGTAGTCCCAGCACCAGCACTACCTCCTTGGCTCGCTCGCTCGCTCGCTCGCTGCTCGCGGGTGCTCGAGGTCGATGGCGATGGCGATGACCATGGCGATGACCATGGCGATGGCGATGGCGAACGGTCGAGTCGCATCATCAAATCATCGCTGATTTCACGCCCGAGTCGCAATACCACCACGTTTTTTTTTTTGAAACAGGATTGTTCGCCGCGGTGTGGGTTTGGCGGCGTTGCTCAGCAAAGCAGAACCGCAATTCGGAGGACGTGCAGGAGGTCGCGGAGCAGCAGGAGCTGGGGCTGGAGCGGGAGCTGGCGATGGCGACGGCGAGGGCAGCGCGTGGCTCCACGAGGCGTGGGCCTGCTCGGAGTCGCCCCGCGGCGGCGAGGGCCTCGGCCTCGAGCTCGGGGGCCAGCTGCCGCACGTGGGCGAGAACGCCGCGCTGCTGGAGCAGACGCGGCGCCAGGACGAGCAGCTGCTGCAGGTACTGGCGACACTGGACTACCTCCTGAGCGCGCTGGTGCACGAGACCGCGCACGACCAGGTCGTCATGAGCATCGTCGGCGGGCTCAAGGGCTCGCTGCTCGAGGCGCAGCACGCGGCGAGGCGCCTTGCGCAGCGCGTGGCGGCGCTCGAGCAGCACCAGCGGGAGAGTGAGGTGCACACGTGCAGCGCCAAGGCCGGGTCAACGCCGAGCTGGCGGCCTGACGTTGTGCGCTTGCGCGGCGACCTTGGCGTCATGGAGCGCCAGGTGCTCGCGGCGACGGCGTTTACGCAGCCCAGTACGCCGCCGCCCCGCCTGGCGCGCTCGCGCGGCGGCTCGACGCCGCCGAGCGCGGGCAGCATTCGTGCAGGAGACCAAGGCCGAGTCGCCCCTGGCGCTGCGAGTCAGCGTGCTGCAGCAGCCGGACGGCGCCTGGCTCGCGTCCGTGTCGCAGGGCGCGGGCGCGGCGCGCTCGCGGCACTTCTCCTGTGTCCGCGAGGCGCGGCAGTGGGCCAACTTGTGGCGCTACCTCTTCTCCGGTGGCGAGTTGCGCGGCTTTTTCCGCGAGTTGCCGCTCATGCGCGCCACGCACTTTGTCCCGGCGCGCGACGCGCGGGACGACGTGCGGGAGGCCTCGCTGCTGCTTGCGCGCCCGCGGATGGATTTGCGTCTTGTGCAGCGGCTTGCGGACCCGCGTTGCAAGGACCCCAGCAAGATCCTCGCTGCTGCGCGGCGGCGGCGGCGGCGGCGGCAAGACGCGCTGAGAGCAGGGGAATGAGAGAGAGAGAGAGAGAAGGGCTAGGACGGACATTGACACGACACGCGCCGCGCTTCCAGCAGTGCGGCGCGATCTACATCACATATAATCACAGCATCAGTATTGGGTCAGACGCCACCAGGTTGCCGCCGGATGAGCTCTCGCGCGTGGTGCGGGTTGCACGGCACGAAGGGGACGCGAAGGCGGCGCGGCGCGGCAGCGGCCTTGGCCAGCGCGACGGTCTTGCCCGCGCGCCGGGCCATGAACGCCTCGTAGGTGTCGTCCTCATCGTTTTCCTCGGCGTCCAGCTCAGCGGCGGGCGGGTGCAGGCGCTCCGGGTTGAGGAGCTGGCGCATGACCTCGCCGTAATCGATGACGCCGTTCTTGTCCTCGTCCAGGTGCTCGACGATAGCGGCGGTCTCCGGTTTGGTGAGACGCAGCCCGAACTGGTCTCTGAGCTGCACACGCAGCTCCTCGGGTCGTGAGCGGCTCGCCCTGGAACGCGCGGAGGTCCAGCTCGTAGCGCTGCGACTCTAGCAGGTTCTCGGCGAGCACGCGCAGCTTGCGCAGGCCCGACACCATCGGGGCCTCGCGCTTGCGGGTCCGTGGCTCCTCGCCAAAGCCGCGGGCGGCGCGCCTCTCGTCCGCCAGCCGCTGCTTGAGCTCCCGCATGGCGCATATCTCCGGATCCGCTGATCGAAGGATGTCCGCCGGCAAGCCGAGGTACTGCTGCCGCGCCTGCCCCTGCTGCCGCCCTTGCTGCCGCGGCAGGTGTCCCGCGGCGAGCGGCCGCGGCGCGGCGTCCTTGGCCACCGCGGGCCACGGATGCGGCGCGCGCCCGACCGAGCCGGGGAAGAGCGCGAGCGTGCGGGAGCGCGTGGCGCGGCCCCGGCGGCGCTCGCGCCGGTGGCGGCGCTGGAGCCAGTCGTCGCGCGCGGCGCCGCACTCGGCCATCCCAGCGATCTTTGGCCTCTCTCGCGGACGTACGATGCCGCACTTTTGCCGACGTCTGCCGTAGTGCGCGATTTCTGATGAGGAGGATCTCACCTCGTTTGGTTTTTTTTCATTTGTTGGGTATTTTGCAAACGGATCTTTTTGGGAGGGCTCGTCCCTTGCGACCTGGAGCAAAACCGGGTTTTCCGCGTGAGAAATGACACGCGGTTTGGTTTACTTGCACAGAAAGGAGCGCGGATCTCGTCTGATCTGGTGTGCTTTATTGAGCAGGAAGGTGTTTGCGGAGAGGGGTCTGGTATTTCAACGTTTATGCCTACCAAACCCAGTGCAAAGCCGACACCGAAACGACGGAAAGACATTCTTGGTCTGTGTAATGGCACCACCAACCAAGCCAACCTACTCCCACCTACCACATCGCGCAAAACCCTACCAAACCAAGCGCATATTGACACAAAATTCTGTGAAAAGAGGCTAAGTCTGGTGTGAGAATGGCCCTCTCGCGTGTAGTATTGTGGCACCTCGTTGAGCCTGCGCAAGTGAGATCGACAGAGAGGAGAGAGAGCCTTGGCAGTCGGCGCGGGAGAGAGTCGCGGCAGGCAGCGGGGCGCGGGAGGGAGAGAGAGCGGCAGCGCAGGATGAGCGGCAAGTTCGACGCCCTGGGCAAGGGCGCGGCCACCTTCGTGGGCATGTGGTTCGGCCTGGCGCTCCTGGGCCAGGCGCTGCGCGCCAAGGGCACGTTCACGACCGGCGAGGCGCGGCTGTGCGCGTTCTTCACCGCCGTGGCGCTGATCTGCATGTGGATGATGTGGACCATGACCTGGCTGTCGCAGGTCAACCCCATCCTGTACCCGTTTGAGGAGGCCCACGGCGAGGAGCACGCGGAAGACGACACCATTAGGGCCCGCGCGGGGCAGTAGAAGGCGACGCGATGACGACGATGGACGACGATGGACGACGGCGGTGGCGAGAGGAGGAGGATTGAGGGAGAAGATATACCAACTTGTTTCCCGTCTTGTTGTTGTTTGTTGTTGTTGTTGTTGTGTGCCTGTGCCCGGGCCTGTCTGTGTTTAGTTTAGGCGCTGCTAGGGCACAAAGGTGTCCTTGCTCTGGTAGACGGCCTCGATGATGTCGGCGTACTTTTCAGCCACCACAGAGCGCTTCAGCTTGAGGCTGGGCGTGATCTCGCCAGTCTCGACGCTAAAGTCCTGCGGCAGATGGTGAACTTTTGCACCTTGGAGGCGTTGGACGGGCACACCGAGCCGTCCGCGTTGGTGGCCTTGATGGCGTCCTCGATGACCTTGACGAACTCGGGGCTCGCGCTGGCCTCCGGGATCGTGGACACGCCTCGACGAGGGAGGCAGCCGCGCCGTCCAGCTTGTCGGGCCGGCTGCTCCCGTGGCGCCGACGGCCAGCAGGGTCACCAGGCAGATGTTGAACTTGCGCTTGTCGCCCACCATCATGACGTTGGAAAGACGGGGCAGTTCTTAATGGCGCCCTCGATGGGCACCGGCGCGATGTTCTCGCCACCGGCCGTGATGATAAGCTCCTTGTAACGGCCCGTGATGCGGAACATGTTGTCCGTGTCCTTCGAGCCCTTGTCGCCGCTGTGCAGCCAGCCGTCCGCGTCGATAGTCTCCGCGTTCTTCTTCTTCATCTCGGCCACGTGCTCCTCGCCCAGCTTGGGGTTGCACAGGTAGCCCATCATGATGTGGCGGCCGCGCAGACCTCGCCTGGTTTCTCCTCGGCCGGCTTATCAAAGTCGGCAGTAGGCGCACACTCGCGCTTGGAGCCGTCTCCTTGACCTCGAAGATCTTGACTCCGTACCGGGCATCTCGTACCCGATGCTCGTCCACTTGTGGCACGCGTCCGTCGACCAGGTCGTGGGCGCCAGTGCACTCGCTCATGCCGTACACCTCGTTGATGTTGATGTTGAGCGAGGCAAAGTACTCGAGCGTCTCGCGCGTCAGCGGCGCCGCACCCGAAAACATGAAGATGCACTGGTCCAGACCCAGCTTCTTCTTGATGGCGCCCAGCAGCACGTTGGCCACCGCGAAGCTCACGCCGCCCGCGCCCGAGCCGCCAAGCAGGCGCGCCTTCTGCGCCTCCAGGCCCTGCCCTTGGCCCACGTGCTCAGCACCTTCTTGAGGCCCGTGGTCTGCGCGCCGACCGCCTTGAGCTTCTCCGAGATCTTCTCCCACACGCGCGGGACGCCCAGGAAGATGGGCTGCACCGCCGCCAGGCGCGCGCCCAGGGTGCCCACCTTGAGGTCGTACGGGCGCGCAAAGTGCACAGTGGTGTAGCCACCAAGTTGGCCGTGCACTGGATGGGCGAGATGATGTCGACCATCATGCCCGCCACGTGCGAGAGCGGCAGGTACGAGATGATGCGCTCCTGCGTCGGCTTATCGCCAAAGCCCTTGATGCCGTCCTTCACCACGGCGTAGCTCTCGTACATGAGCGCGTCGTGCGACACCATCACGGCCTTGGGGTTGCCGGTCGTGCCCGAGGTGAACACGAGGCAGGCGCAGTTGCCGGCTCGGTGGCCTCGGTCAGGGCGTCCAGCTCGGCGTCGCCCTCGTCGCCCAGCTCCAGGAGAGCGCCCCACGAGATCCCGCGCACCTTGGACCCGTCCTTGCGCTCAAAGTTGTCCACCTGCTCGGGGCCCCAGTTCACCACCGCCTTGAGGTAGGGCAGCTCGTCGGCTGCAGCCACAAACTTGTCAAAGTTGGCCTTGCTGTCCACGACGGCCACCGAGGCGTCCGAGAGGGCGGCCTTGAACTGGATCTGCGCCGGCGTGTCCGTCGGGTAGATACCGGCGGCCTTGCCGCCCATCATCATGGCGGCCAGCTCGGCCATAAACCACTCGGGCGAGTTGAAGCCCAGGATGGTCACGCCGTCGTACCGCGTGGCGCCCAGAGCGAGGTAGCCCTTGGCGGCGCGGCGGCAGTCGTTGTAGTACTCGCTGTACGTCCAGGTCTTCCACGAGTCGCGCGGGCGGAGGGCGGCGCGGTCTTGCCGTCCAGGGGCGGCAGGGGCGCCTCGACGCGCAGGGCGGGGGCCGAGCCCCACTTCTCGGCGGCCTTCTTGAGCGCGCCCATCACGGTGCCGCTCGGGCAGCCGCCGTCCTCCTCGCGCGCGGCCATGCCGGTCTCCGCGTACCGAATGTGCGCCACGTCGTCCTTGTGCATCACCCAGCGCGGCTTGTCGTCGTCATAGCTCGGGTAGTCGCTCGCCTTCTGCACCAGGCCGCTCTTGGCCACGCTCGCGCTGTTACCCATCTCGCTCTACCTCCTGCTCGCGTCAGTCCACACCTCTGGCTTTCCGGCTCTGCTTGCACAACAACAAGCGGAAAGATCCATCACACATCACCACCACGTGAGGATCTTTCGAGGGAGAGCGGTGCGCCTTTGCGGACGGAAATGCGTGGCCTCAGCCAGCAGCCCTCACAACGAGCCATCAGCAGCGAGGCTGAACGCACGCCCGCCCGCACCGGCGGGGGCAGGCAGTTGCAGGCAGTGCGTTCAGCAGAGCCCAAGTCACAGTCAGCAGCCATGATGGCTGGCTCAGAGACCAGCGGCTTCCAGTTGGCAGCCTGCAAGCGCATTTCTGTGATGACGATGACGGTCTTTCGTCAGTCTCCAAGAGTGGAGGTGAAACTAGAGTAGCAGGCTCCTTGATGGTGAAATTGATCGTTGGGACGACGACAGGGAGGACGAGGGTGGGACGGTCGGTCGCCGCGCGACGATGCTGTCCGGGCGCAGGGAGAGCACGCAGCTGGTGGTGGGAGGTGCGCGCGCTCCGACTGGACGGCGACGCGAGCGTCACGCGGCGCTTGGCGCACAAGGCCGGGTATGTGAAGCTGCATCTCGATGGGTACGAGTTCAAGACGGAGGCCTTCGTGCTGGAGCCGAGCTGGACGGGCGTGGACGAGGTGTGCACGTTTCGCTTGCAGCGCGAGGCGATGAGCCAGGATTCGGTGCTGGACGTGCGCCTCAAGACGCTGGGCCCAGTGCAAATGTTTCGGCTCAAGCCGGGCAAGTCCAAGCACGTGGCCGGCGTGGCCGCCATCAAGCTGGCCGAGCTGGCCCGCATCGGGGTCGGGAGAACGTCGTTGCCTTCCCGCTTTCGCTGGATAGCGACGCGACAACGCAGGTGGGCGAGATCGAACTGGCCGTGTACTGGTGCCGGCGCCGAGCTGCCGACGAGCGGCACAGCCGAGGCCCAAAAGCGCAAGGCACGGCGCGTGATCGGCGGCGTGCTAGACCACGCTAACGCGCTGGGTCTCAAGGCGGGCCGCCGCTGCACGGACTGGGTGGACAACAAGGCCGGTGTCGCCAACCTTGACGCGTACTCGAAACTGCGCGTCGCCGTGATCGAAGCCCGCGGCCTGCGCGCCGCGGACTCCAATGGACTAAGCGACCCGTACTGCATCGTCTCGTGCAAGGGCACGCGGCACAAGACCGCCATCATCAAAAAGACGCTCTCCCCGCTCTGGGACGAATCCTTCGCCTTCAGCGCCATCGACAACATCGACGCGAACGACGAGGTGCACTTTATCGTGCGCGACTCGGACAAGTTCAGCCGCGACGACGACCTGGGCGAACTCGTCGTGCCGCTGTGGGCGCTCCTGCGCGACGGGAGCCTGGGCAAGGCCATGTGTGACCTCGTGCCGACGCCGCGCATGAAAACCTGGTCCCCGGACAAACCGCTCGGCGCAATGCGCATCCAGGTCGACTTTCGCGAGCGCACGAGCCCGGCGCCGGCGGTTAGTCGGATCGCCAATCAAGCCGTGAGCACCAAGCCGCTCCTCTTCCTGCGAGTCATTCAGGCGCGCAGCCTCATCGCGGCGGACGCCAACGGTTTCAGTGATCCGTACTGCACGGTCAGGTGCAAGCGCAAGTCGCAGAGCACGCGCACCGTCAAGCGCACGCTCGACCCCAAGTGGAACCAGGTGTTTCGCTTCGGGGACAAGGACTACCTCGCCGACACAGACGTTGTCACCTTGACCGTCTTCGACAAGGACTTTGGCGTGCTCGAGGGCGTCTCGGACGACAAACTCGGCCAAGTCGATATCCCCATCGCGCTCTTCAAGAGCCTTGGCGCCAACGCGGCGCCGCTGTGGTTTCGCCTCGAGTCGGACAAGTTTGCCAACCCGGGCGAGATTCAAGTCTCTGCCCGATACGTCGAGCCAAGCTCACACACCGAGAATACCAAGGCGCGCAAGTTGTACAAGGGCAAGGAGTGGCTTTACGAGGTGCACGTTGCCGTGCTCTCCGCGCAGGGCCTGCGCTCGAGTCTACCCGATCGCGCTCACGCCGCCAACCCGTTCTGCCGGCTGCGCTGCGGCGCGCACAGTGCCGTGAGCACCCGGGTGCAGCGCAACACGATCAACCCCATCTGGAACCAAAAGTTCAAGTTCCGCAAATCGGTGGACTCGTCCCGCTACGGGCTCGGCCGAATGGACCCTCTGCACGCCGAAGTGCACGATGAAGGCGGCGTGCCTATTGGCAAGGTCGACCTCGACCTCGGGCAGGTGCTCGACGAGCTTGGCTACGTTGACAAGCAGGGCGCCACCACCACGCGCGAGTATGTGCTCGAACCTATGTCCTCCAACTTGGCCGAGGACGACATGCACCTAGACGACCACGACATTGGTGGTGAGGACCCTCAGTCGCCTTCATCCCCTGGTTCCACGCGCTCCCATGGCGGCCGCCTGTCCTCCCTCAGCCCGTCGCCGTTCCTGCGCCGTGCGCTGCGCCGGTTGGAAGCCCTTCTAGCATGCTCGGCAGCCAGAGCGGCTCGCGCCGAAACTCGGAGGACCCAGACACGGACAACGAACTCGACCACGGCGATGACTTTGAAATGGAAGCCAAGGATCAACACCCTGGCCAGTTGCGCGGCGGCGGCGGCGGCAGCGGCAGCGGCGGCGGCGGCGGCGGCAGTGGCGGGGCAGCGGCTGGAAGGCCCCTCAGCCCTACCGCCTTGATGTCGAGCCAGCTCATGGGCAACCAAGAAAAGGGCGTCCGGCGCATCGTCAACGTGTCCGATCAGGCGCTGATACCACGCGCTCGCTCCTCAACAACAGCTTAGAAGCTGCGCGCGAGCGCGACCTCACGCAGCTCCGACATGCCATCGTAAACGCCACCGGCACCGTCAGCGGCATCCCAAGCGATAGCTTGACCGACCCCGAGTTTCTCGATGCCGGCAAGCTGCGGCTGCGCATTCACATCGTGCCCATAGGCGAGCTCCGGATGGTCGAACGCTCCAAACTGAGTGTGCAGGTCTGCAAGCTGGCCGACATTACCAAGGGCGCCTGCGCGCCAAAGGGCGACCCGCGACTCCCTGCGACCCTTCGCTGCGAAGTGCGGTTCGGGCTCGAGGCCCAGCGCACGCCGGAGACCACCTTCCGCAACCACTCGGGCGGCGTCGCCTCGATCAACCACACCCTCATATTTGACGACTTTGACCTCGGACCTCTCGTCAAGGCCGCCAGCGACACCAAGGCCAAGGCGCTGGCCAGCAAGGCGGGCAATCCCAGTCTCCACATCACCGTGACGAACGCGAGCTCGGATGAGGTCGTCGCAACCAAGGAGCTGCCCATGACGCACCTGCCCAAGCTACTGCAGTCGCGAGTGGCGGTCTGGCTGCCGCTCGACCCAGGCTTGTACCCAGATACAACGCCAAAGGTGCAGCTGCAACTGCGGGCCTTGCAAATGGTGCAAGAGATGCGCCCCATCATCGGTCGCTTCCACCTCTCTCTGATCAACCTCAAAGTCAAGCGCGACAACTTTGAGCACACCTACCGCACCGTCATTCGCTACAACGACAAAACGATCGCCACGCGCGGCGTCACGGGCAAGCTTAGCTTCAACTACGACGTCGCCCGCCACACCTACAACTTCTCCGTGCACGATATGTTTTCACGCGTCGTAATCGAGCTGTGGATGGCCAAAAATGCTCTTCCCAGCACCGCCATGGGCGCCAAGATGCAACGCAAAAAGGCCTCTGAGGAAGCCGAGAGCGCCACAAAGTGGGGCAAGTACTGCGGTGCAGCCGTCATAACCGTCTTTGACATGCTCGAGCTCGAGGCGCAGATGGTCTACGCGGAAAAGTCGCTGACCAAGCAGGCAACTTGGCCGAGCATCAAGCTGCCCATCATGAAAGGTGGCCGCCTTCGCGCCACGCTTTGGCTTCTGGCCATGTACGAGGAGGATATCGGCGAGGTGACAAAGCCCAACCCAAACCCGGAGATGCGTCCGCCAAGGCCATTCAGCCTGGCCAATATCCGCCACGAGGCCAACCGCACGGCCGCCATCGTCAGCTGGTTTACGCAAGTCGGCGGGGGTGCAGCACCTCCTGAACTGGGAAAACAAGGCGCACACCTTGCTCGCCATCTTGCTCGCCATCTGCTTTTGCTGCCTCGACACCTTCTCGGAGCGCATCCTGGCGCTTCCGATGTGGTACCTGCTTGGCTTCGTTGTCCGCAAGCACAACGAGCGCATGACCGGCGCGCTCGTTCAAGCCATGATGACCGATGCTCGCGTTCGCGCGACCAAAGCGCGATTCCGAGTGTCCATCGTGCGGGCCCGAGGTCTCCTCGGGGCGCGTCCCAGCACTTTACACCGCAACTCGTGGTCCCCGCCGATATTGAGTCTGGGCGGTGCCTCCGAGCAGGCCTCTCCCCGATCGCTCGGTTCGCCGAATACGCCCGGGTCGCCTGCCTCGCCTGCCTCGCCTGCCTCGCCTGCCTCGCCTGCCTCGCCGGCATCCTTCAACTCGCCAATGTCTGCGGGCGGCTCTCCCGGCACGCCGGGATCGCAGTCCTCGGCGGGCGGGAGCACCCGCTTTGGGCGGAGCAGGGCAGAATTCTTTGACGCGTTCACGCCAGGGAGCTTGCGCCGCGCCTCGCCGCCGCAATCGTTGCGACGCAGCGCAAAAGCCATTGGTGGCGTGATAACCCGCATGCGGCGGGCCCAGAGCTCGGGCAAGACCCACACGGTCTCCTCGCCCGGCCACCGCCGTGTGGCAAGCGCGGGACCGCGACTAGGCCACCCAAGTGGGTATGCAGGGCCGGCCGCGCGCGCCAAAGTTAGCTTTCGCGCGCGATACGGCGCGGGCCACGCGGCTGCGCTCGGCTTTACGCGCACCAGCTTGCCATCCGCGGCCCCCGACTGGTCGTCCCGCATGCTCGGCCACGAACTTGTCAAGCGCCACCAGGGCCTCTTTGCAACACAAGTGGCCGAGTGGTACACAGGCAGTGGGACCGTCCGTCCTTCCAGGCGGACGTCCCCCTCGTGCCCGTGGACAGTCGGCGCATCCTTGTGAAGCTCTACCGCGCCGAGTCTCTGCCCGTCGGCGACGCTGGCGGCTCCTCCGACCCGTTCGTGCAGCTCCAAACAGTCAGCGCCGCGGGTCCGAGCAACGTGCTGCGGTCTAAAACGGTGAAGTGCTCGCTCAACCCCGAGTGGAACCAGCGCTTTGTCATCGGCGCGTCAAGCCTTTTCCACGACACGGACTTCCTGGAGTCCTCGTTTTCGATGCTGATGCGCTGTCACGAGACCTGCTGGCCAAGTGGTCGATCCAGGTCGGCAAGCTCGCCAGCACCTTTAGCCTCGCCTCGGAGAAGCGCGAGCCGGTGTGGATCAACTTGCACGAGCCCACAACGGGTTTGACCATGTCCAGTTGCCGGGCAAGTTGGCGGGAAGCTTTGGTCGCATCCTGCTCGACGTCCAGGTGTTGGACTTTGGCAAGGAGACGGTGGGCAGTGAGCTGCTCCGATCCGAGCAACTGCCCGCCGTTCACCTTTGGCCCGGCTCTGCCAGTGTGCAGCCGGTTAGCTTTATGGAGCTCAACAGCCCCGGGACGTCACCGCGGGGCTCTTTCTCCGCCGCCGAAGACGACGGCACCGCCAACGAGGACAATACCCAAGAGAAGCAGGACCACGACGAGGGAACCGCAAGGTCGGCGCCGGCATCACAGCGCCGGACTCGTGGTTTCGCTGCGGCTCCGAGCTCATCGTGGATGTGGAGGACCAGAGTGCGGCAGACTCGGTCTCGGCTTTCCTCGGCTCGGCGCGCTTACCAATGGCAGCGCTTGTAGAAGACGAGGAGAATCGGGAGCAGCCCGTGGTGGAGCGATGGCTGCCACTGTCCTTCAAAATGGACGGAAGCGAAGCGGATCGCAGCCTGGCCGAACGCGCCCGCATTGCTGGCCGGGATGACCTGGGCGAGGTCCTCGTTCGCGTCAAGGTGGTTCTCCCAGACCCGGGCGCTAAGGAGCGCCTCATGGAGCTTGAGGACGCCAAGCGTGCGGATAAGGCGGGCCCGATAGCCCGGTTGCGGATGATGAACCAGCGGTTGGACAACTTGCAGAGCGCGCTGTACAGCTTCAACAACAAGATGGAGCACCTCAAGAACCTCTTCAACTGGTCGCACCCGCAGAAGACACGAGTCGTCTCCCAGTTGCTGCTCGTGCTCGCCGTGCTTTTCACGCTCGTGCCCTCGCGCTTCATCGTGCTCTTCGTGGCGCTCTTCATGTTCACGGAGCACTTTCGCCCGATGGGCACCATGAGCTTGCGCCTCAACCATCTGCTGGCCCTGCTGCCGACCGACGACGACCTCCGCGAGGCTTGTGCGGGCGGCATCGTCAACGCAAAGCGCAAGATCATCCACCCCAGCGGCGGCGGCGGCATTCGCAGAGTCCCGTCCTACGCCGAGCAAATGCAGACCCCAACGCTGCTTGCGGATGTCCTGCCGCCTGGCATGACCTGGGTCCAGCTCCGCGGCGACGTCAGCGTTGGGGCCTTGGCGGACGCCGCGATCCTCACAATCACGCGCGCCCCGAAGGCGGCCATCGTTGACTTGCAAGCAGAGGACATTGAGAACGGCTTCACAGGCCACCTGCGCGTCTTGGGTTTCGCCTCCACGACCTTTTCGTCGTCGCGACCTCGCTGGACGACCATGTACTTTTTTCCTGCACCCTACCACCGGCGGTCTCAGCTGTTGGGCCTCGCGCGAGCTATTCGATGCAGACTCACCGCCGCTGGCACATTTGCCCACGGGTCCGCGAGTAGAGCCACCGGGGAGCCAGAGCGACACGCTGTACGGCTGCAACCAGCTCGATAACGCCTTTGCATTGTTCGTGCCGCGCGCGGGCTCAACCTCCCCGGACACGCTGCACACTCTTCGTGGCCAACAGCGCGGCCAAGAAGGCGGAGTGGGTACGCGCCGTGCTGCGCTTCAACGCGGAGCACGTACCGAGCCAGCACCCCCATGAAGCAATCTGAAGCAGGCGGACCGTGCGACAGTACGCTGAAGACCTGCGTCCGGTCGTTCGTCCACGAGCAGCGCGCTGGCGTCGGCGTCGGCGTCGGCGTCGGCGTCGGCGCCACCACTACGGCCAGGCTCCAAGGAGCCTGGGGTGATAGCACGAAGAAGAAGAGAAAAACGCATTTGGCTGGCGGAGAAGCAAGAGCGATCGATGGTGAAGCGAGGCGCGGGCAAGCGCAAGCCGGTCGGCAAGGCCGGCGGGCGCAAGAAGAAGAAGAAGGGCGGGCTCGACTGGTACACCTCGGACAGCGCGGTCGGTCTCTTCCAAAACCTCGGCCACGATGCCAAGGAGGAGCGACGCAAGTTGCGGCGGCAAAAGCAGGAGCGCCGCCGCGGGGAGGTGCACGACGACGGCGAGAAGCGCACGGGCCGCGCAACGTTCTCGGACGACGACATCGCTGCGCGCAGCTCCGGCAAGATGGCAAGCGAGAGTGAGTCCGAGGGCAGCGCTCAGGAGGACGACGACAGCGGCGACGAGGCCAGCCCGTACGGGGACCTGCTATCGAGCCTAGAGTCGTCAAAGGCGTCGCTGGACAAGCCGTACCGCTCTGTGCTGCGCCGCGTGCTCAATGAGCACAGGGTATCGAGGACGCAAGCGACAGCGACGAAGACTCAGAGGCGGAGGGCAGCGACGCCAAGGAGCCAAGCGCCGATGAGGACGAGGACGAGGACGAGGACGGGGATGGGGACGGGACGAGGATATGGAAGAGCCTGTCAGCGCAAGGCTGAGCGAGGCCGCGAACGGGGCCGACGAGGCGGACGAGGCCGAAGAAGAGGCCGACACTGGCACGCACTTTGAAAGGCGTTTCGTCAAGTCGCACGGCCTGGACGAAGATGGCTTGGAGCGCGCCCGCGGCAGACTCCAGCGCGCCAACGAAGCAGCGTTGCAAAGTACCCGTGGACGGTCGCGTCTACGCCGTCACCTGCGGGGGTGCCCCGCAACCGAGGCGCCCGTAGCGTTTCAAGCGGCGGCGGTGGACACGAGAGGAAAGCGTGGAGGCCTTTGTTAAGACGCACCAGGTGCGGTCACGCCTGGCGAAACGATGGCTCGAGTATGCCAAGCGGCGCGACAAGCTGTCGCGGCGCCGACTTGGCGACGCTGGCGCCGGCGTTGTGCCCGAGCGGAATGCGCTCGGGCTGACACGGCTTCAGGCCCAGCTGCAGCCGCACCTTGAAGCGTACCGCGTGCTGTTCGCCGACCGGTCGCTGGCCTTGGCGCCCGAGCTGCGGGAAAGCTACGTGCTCCACGTCCTCAACCATGCGTTCAAGTCGGCCGAGCTGGTGACCAAGCACTCGAACCGGCTGAAGACGAAGCAGGTCAAGCTCATGAAGCAGCGCGACGACGCGATTGCAAAGGCCAAAGCGAGTGGCGACAAGGCCGCGGTGGCCAAGGCGCTGGCGGAGGCCAGGGCCGCCGCCGCAGCAGAGGACGAGGAGGAGGAGGTGTCCGGGACCAGGGCTTTACGCGGCCCAAGGCGCTCATCCTTGTCCCGAACCGGCTTGCCGCGCTCCGCGTCGTGCGGCTCATGCTTGAGCTCCTGCCTGAGAACGTAGCGGTGGCCAACAAGACACGGTTTTTGGGACGCTTACTCGGAGGCGGAACCGGAGGACGCCCCAAGGACGTGCAGGCGCGGATCAAGCGCGAAGCAGGACGCCTCGGAGAGCTACGACGAGCTGTACCTCGCCGCGGGACAGCACCCGCTGATTGAGGACGACCTGCAGCGGCGCAAGGGCGCGACCCCGCGGCCGGGCGACTGGCACGCCACCTTTACCGGCAACCATGACGAATGCTTTCGCATGGGCAGCATTCAGTCGCGCAAGTCTGTGCGGCTGTTTTGCGACTTTTACCGGTCGGACATCATCATCGCCTCGCCTGTCGGGCTGCGCCTCGCCACCGGCCAGTCCATCGGCGAGACCGGCGACGACGGTACGAGGCCGACGAGGCCGACGACGTGGGCCAGGACGAGGTCGACGAGGCGCGGGGTCTCAATGTGCGCGAGGAGGACCCGGCAGCGCAAGCGCAAGCGCAAGGAGGAAACCGACTTTCTGTCCTCCATCGAGGTTTGCGTTGTGGACCAGGCGGACGTCTTTGAGATGCAAAACTGGCAGCACCTCGCGGACGTCATGGGAGCCGTGAACCGCAAGCCGATCGATTCGCGCCGAGATGACTTTGCACGCATCAGGCACTACCATCTTGTTGAGGGCCTGGCGCGCCGCTTTCGCCAGACGCTGCTGTTCTCGAGCTACCCGATGGCATTTGCCAACGCCCTGGCGCTCCCGGCGAGCGTGAGCAAGATGAACCTCGCGGGCCTCGTCTCCTGGCGGCCGGCCAGCTAAAGACTCGCTGGGCGAAATCAACGTGCCCGGGCTCGCACACAAGTTTATTCGCGTGCCGGAGACGCGCCTCGAGGAGGACGGCGAGGCGGAGGAGGCGGCAGACCCGCGGCTGGACTACTTTGCCAAACACGTGCTCAAGGCGCTCAAGCGGCGTGACGCCGAGCACACGCTCGTCGTCGCGCCTTCCTTTCTTGAGTATGTCTCGCTGCGCAACCTGTTGCGACGCACCGCTCAGGAGCTTGGCGACGTCGGCAACCGCGCGCGCGGGCAAGCCCTGGGCGGGCAAGAACAAAAACCGCGCGCGCGGTCGCGACGGGCGGCGCATCCTGCGCAGCAAGGACGCCGGGCCCGAGCAGGCGCTATTCGTGGCTGTCTCCGAGTATACTGAGCCGCGCGACATGTCGCGCGCGCGCAGCGACTTCTTCGAGGGCCGGGCGCGCATCCTCCTCCTCACGACGCGCGCCACTTTTACCACCGCTTCCGCCTGCGCGGCATCCGGCGCATCGTGTTTTACGCGCCGCCGCAGCACGCGTCCTTCTACACGGAGCTCTGCAACCTGGTGGAGCGCTCGCCCGAGCCGGCCAGCAACCTCACGCTCTTCGACTCTGTCGCCCTGGCGCTGGAGCGCGTCGTCGGCACCAGGAGCGCGCGGTCCATGCTCTCCAGCTCGAGCACGGTCTTCGAGGTCTCGAGCGACGACGCCTAGCAAGCCCGCCAGCCCGCCCGCTCCCAAGATAGGTAGATAGATAGACAGAAGCGTCAGGCCAAGCCGGAAACCCAACTCGAAAACCTGTTCTGTCTGTCCATGACCGCGCTGAGTCGCCGCCTTGCCTCGAAACAGCCCGCCGCCGGAGCCGCCGTCGTCGGCGGCGGCGATGTCTATGTCTCAAAGATGGTCCATGTCCGGCCAGCCACGACCGCCGCGGTGTGGCTGAAACGGGCAAGTGGAGCTGTCCGCCTCTGGGCTCGCAGCGCACTGCACCGTCGGCGAGCGCCCGAAGCGGCCAGCAGACAAGCAAGCAAGCAAGCACGCAAGCGTCCTCCGCTCGGTGCCGGACAGTGGAGGCGTCGCGTGTCCCTTACGGCAGCGGCCGCGCAGCGAGGGCAGAAGCCATTCGCCGATCGAAAGCCGGGGCGGTGGGATGACGAGCATGGAAGTGGACGGCGCGGACTGCTGCGCGCAGCGGGCGGCGCGCAGGGCGGTGATCGACGCGGAGGTGCGCTCGATCGGGCGCACGATCAAGAGCGCGGTGCGGCGCACGCCGATCAGGAAGGTGAGCAGCTTCCGCACGCAGGCCGCGCTGGAGGAGGAGCCCGTCCAGACGGCCGCCAGGCACTGCGAGGTCGCGGACCGGCTGCTGACGGTGTTCAGGCGGTACGACGACGAGATCGTGCAGCAGTACTTTGCGTCGACCGACTTTGCGCAGGACTTTCTGTCGCTCTGCCAGTTCACCAAGAAGGTGCTGCGAGGCGAGCCCGCGTTTTTCAAGCTGCAGGGGCCCGTGTACGTGTTTGGCGACGTGCACGGCAACGTGGACGACTTGCTCTTCTTTCGCGACAAGCTGTGGCCAGCCGGCATGGAGCTGACGGCCGGGAAGTTTCTCTTCCTCGGCGACTACGTGGACCGCGGCATGCAGGGCCTGGAGGTGCTCACCATGCTCTTTGCCCAAAAGGTCTGTTCGCCGCACAAGGTGTTCATGCTGCGCGGAAACCACGAGCTGCGCTACGTCAATGGCTGGGAGGCACACTACAGGGACCGCAGTTTTCTGTGGCAGTGCAAGGACCGCTTTGGGGAGACGCTCGGCAAGAGGGTGTGGCAGGCCGCCAACTCTGTGTTTGATTTTTTGCCGCTCGCCTGCACCATTGACACTGTATTCTGTAGCCATGGCGGCATCCCGCGCCTGCACAACGACCGGGAGGGCCGCGCGCCAGACGGGCCAGACACGCGTTTGGACGACATCGCCAGCGTCGCCTTGCCCGCGCGCATTGTGCCGCACCGCCTGCCGGAGGACCGCCACCTGCCCGAGAGGAGGCGGACCCGTATCTCGACCCGAACGAGGCCCAACTGGCCGAGTGGCAAACCAGCGTGGCCATGGACCTGCTGTGGGGCGACCCGTGCCCATCCGACCCGACTGCGGCGGCCAGCGGCGACCCCTCGGCGCCTTGGGAGCGGCCCGGGCTCGACGAGCGCGGCTTTGGCCCGGGCCAGCGCGGCGGCGCCGCCATCATGTTTGGTCAGCAGGCCATCGAGGAGTTTTTCGCCGCGCACAACCTGTCTGTGATGCTTCGCGCGCACCAGGCGAGCGCGGCCGGTGTCTCTGTGTCCAAAGGCGGGAAGGTCATCACCGTGTTCTCCACGTCGAAGGACCACGCGCTTGGGCCCGGGGCCTCTTGCGCCTACCTGCTGGTCGAGGATTTGCGGATCACCGTCGTGAACCGTGTGCCGGACGCGGTGCCGGCGCAGACGCCCGCAGCGGCGCCCGCAGCGGCGCGGCGAGCGGAGGGGTCGCGCGGCGGCGTGCTGAAGAGGCTCACTGCGGCGGGCAGCCGCCAGGCCAACAAGACAGTGAGCACGGTGTTTCCTATCCACCGACAGGGGCAGGGCAACAAGGCCATGCCACAGGCGGCGTAGCCTCGCTGCTTTCCGCGCTCACTGCAGCGTGCGCCGTGTAGATTTCACCTTGCCAAGCGGCCTATTGAATCCACCCTTTCTGTTGGTATACTGCCGGTACTCGCGCGAGCTTGACGCGGCCACCGCGCCCCGTGCGGGCCCCTTGTCGTTGTCTCGCACCTTGCGGCCCTTTGTGCTGGAAAACCCGCCAAAGCCCATCAGCGCCTGCATTCGTTCGGCGTCGTCCATGCCCTCGGTCTCTTCCAGCGACAACGCGCCGCCGTTCCCCAGCGCGCCCTTGACGATCACGCGGCAAACTCGTCAACCTCCTCCTCCTCCTCCTCCTCCTCTCCTTTTCAGCCTCTGCGCGCTTCTCCGAGGCGCCGCTCGTCTCCGCGCCGATCGCCCCGGTCGTTATCTTCCCGCCAGTCGCGCGGCCCGCTGCTCTCGTACTCGCGGTAGCGCCGGCCTTCCCCATGCCGGCGCCGAGGCGACCGATCCCGGTCCCGGTCCCGGTCCCGATCCCGGTCGTCATGGCGGTCACGTCCTCTGGTGTCGCGTTCCACGCTCCGCTCGCGCCTTCCGCGCCCCCAATCGCGCCCCCTGCCCCGGTCGCCAGCTCGGTCGCCGCCTCGGTGCCGGCTTCTCGAGTCCATCTTGTCCCCAACCTGTCCTTCCCGCCGCGCTCGTCCCGGTCGCAATCTCACACCAAACCATCCCTGAACGCAGACTCCCCGCGACCATTGCGACTCGACCGCCAATTTCAGAACGTCCATGCGACCGAACGCGACCTCCAGGATCCTTTCAATTGGCGCACTTGCGGCGCCTATCGTAGCTCTTTTTGGGTAGGTGCGAGTAGTCCCGGGGCTTAGAGGGCGTAGTCGCGCCCTAGGCGGCAAGCGCGCCGGGGGAGGCAGGGTTGGCGTCGTTGGCACTGGCAGACGGGCGGCGCGATGGAGGTGGACGAGGGGCGGAGGTCAAGGCGCAGGAGGAGGTCAGGCCGAGGCGCCGGCCGAGGCCGCGACGGAGGCGGCGGTCGCGACCGAGGCCAAGGCGGAGGCCAAGGAGGCCAGCGGCAACCCTGCTGCCGCCAAGGAGCGCAAGAAGAAAGAGAGGAGAGGAGAGGAGGAGGAGGAGGTGGCGCCCGGGTCGCCCAGAAGGGCACCGCCGAGGGCGCCAAGCTCGCGGCGAAGATCGCCAAGCAGGAGGAGCGCGCCAGGCGCGAGGCCAAGAAGCTGCACGAGGCGCACCTCAAGGAGGTGCGCGAGGAACAGAATGCGCGCATGGCGGCGAGCAGCGAGCGCAGCGCAGAGGCCCGGCTGCAGTTCCTCGTGGACCAGGCAGACGTGTTTGCGCGGTTCATGGACGGCGGCGTAGAATCGATCAAGAAGAAGAAAAAGGCCAAGGGCAAGAAGACCACGGGTGCGGCAGCCGGCACGGGCGCGCGTGGGCGCAAGACCGAAGAGGAGGAAGACGAAGAACTGATGCAGGCCTCCCTGAAGGGCCGCACGCTGACACGGCTGACGGTGCAGCCCGAGTGCATCAAGAGCGGCACGATGCGACCGTACCAGATCGAGGGCCTCAACTGGATGATCAACCTGTACGAGCAGGGCATCAACGGGATCCTGGCAGACGAGATGGGCCTGGGCAAGACCCTGCAGACGATCTCGCTGCTGGGATACCTCAAGAACGACCGCAACGTGAGCGGGCCCCACATCGTGATCGTGCCCAAGTCGGTGCTGGGTAACTGGCAGCGCGAGCTCGCCAAGTGGTGCCCAAGCCTGCGCGTGATCAAGGTGCACGGCACAGGCGCCGAACGGCAGGCGCAAATTAAGGAGAACATGCGCGCAGGCGAGTTTGACGTGGTGGTGACCACGTACGAGGTGGTGCGCATCGAGCGCACGCAGTTTCTCAAGTTCAAGTGGCGGTACCTGATCATGGACGAGGCGCACAGCATCAAGAACGAGCAGTCGCGCCTGGCGCAGACCGTGCGCGAGCTGGACACCGAGTTCCGGCTGCTGATCACGGGCACGCCGCTGCAGAACAACCTGCGCGAGCTGTGGGCCCTGCTCAACTTTCTGCTGCCCGAAGTGTTTGGCAGCGCCGAACAGTTTGAGGAGTTCTTTAAGATCGACACGATGGCCGAGCAGACGGTGGTATCCAAGCTGCACGCCATCCTGCGACCCTTTATGATCCGGCGGCTCAAGACGGACGTGGAGGACTCTCTACCGGCCAAGCGCGAGGTCAAGCTCTTTACGGGCATGACCGAGATGCAGACCTACTACTACAAGAACACGCTGAGCCGCGACGTGGCCGTGCTCAACCAGCTCGGCGGGCCGGAGAAGACGCGGCTGCTCAACATCCTGATGCAGCTGCGCAAGGTGTGCAACCACCCGTACCTGTTCCAGGGCGCCGAGCCGGGGCCGCCCTACTTTGACGGGCCGCACCTTTGGAGAACTCGGGCAAGATGATCCTGCTGGACAAGCTGCTGACCAAGCTGAAAAAGAACGGCGACCGCGTGCTCATCTTCTCGCAGATGACGCGCCTGCTGACATCCTGGAAAGACTACATGCGCTTCAAGGGCTACCAGTACTGCCGCATCGACGGGCAGACCAAGGGCGAGGACCGCGACAAGTTCATGGCCGACTTTAACGCGCCCGACTCGGAAAAGTTTGTCTTTCTGCTCTCCACGCGCGCAGGCGGGCTGGGCATCAATCTGCAGACCGCCAACATCGTCATCCTGTACGACTCGGACTGGAACCCGCAGGCCGACCTGCAAGCGCAGGACCGCGCGCACCGCATCGGCAGAAGAAGAAGTCATCGTTTTCCGCTTCATCACGGAAGGCACCGTGGAAGAAAAGATCGTGGAGCGCGCCGAGAAGAAGCTGTACCTGGACGCCGTGGTGGTGCAGCAGGGCCGGCTGCAGGAGAGCAACAAGAACCTCAACAAGGAGGAGCTCATGTCCATGGTAAAGTTTGGCGCGGAGGCGATCTTCAAGGCCAACGGCGCGACCGTGACGGACGAGGACATCGACCTGATCCTGGAAAAGGGCAAGAAGATTACGGAGGAGACCAAGGACAAGTTCAAGACGGACGCGCAGCACAACCTGCTCAACTTTCGCCTGGACGACGCCGGGACCAAGGACACGTTTGACTTTGACGGCGAGAACTACCGCGACAAAAAGTCGGGCCCCTTCATCGCGCTGCCGCAGCGCGCCGCAAGAAGAACTACGACGTGAACGAGTACTACAAGGAAGCGCTCTCCAGCAGCAAGGACACCAACAGCAAGAAGGAGCCGCGATTGCCCAAGGGCCTGACCATGCACGATTTCCAGTTCTTCCAAAAGGACAAGATCGAGGCGCTGGAGAAAAAGGAGCACGAGCTGCTCGTCCAGCGCCGGCGCACGTGCAGCGCATCAAGGAGGCCAAGGCCAATGAAAAGCGGCAGGTCCGGGCGCGCGCCGAGGGCGAGGAGGACGCGCCGCCAGAGTCGACCGACCCGCTCGAGTCGGAGAAGCTCGAGGAGGAGCTGGACAAGTTTGAGCTAAACCCGGAGGAGCAGGCCGAAAAGGAGCGCCTGGTGAGTGAGGGCTTTGGCTCGTGGAACCGCCGGGACTTTCGGAGCTACTGCCAGGCCTGCGAGCGCCACGGTCGGGACGCTAAGGAAGACATCCTCAACGACGTGGCCGAGGCGACCGGCAAGTCCAAGGCCGAGGTGCGCGCCTACCACAACGTCTTTTGGAAGCGCTACAAGGAGGTGGCCGACTGGGAGCGCATCCTTGACCGCATCAAGAAGGGCGAGCAAAAGCTGGCGCGCCGCGCCGCAATCACCGCCGCGCTCGACAAGAAGGTGGCGCGCACCAAGAACCCGTGGCAGTCGCTCACCATCAACTATGGCAGCAACAAGGGCAAGACCTTCACCGAGGAGGAGGACCGCTTTCTCATTTGCATGATGCAGCGCCTGGGCTACGGGGCCTGGAGAACCTCAAGCAGGAGATCCGTAAGGCCTGGAACTTTCGCTTTGATTGGTTCCTCAAGAGCCGCACGGCGGCCGAGCTGCAGCGCCGCTGTGACACGCTCGTGCGCCTCATCGAGAAGGAGAACGACGACGAGGCCAAGAACCAGAAGCGCAAGAGCGCCAAAAAGGAGGAGGACACGGCGAGCCAGGCCTCGCGCCCAAGAAGAAGAAGGCCAAAAAGTAAGGACCGCAGACAGAAGACAGACAGACGAACGGACGGACGGACAGATATCGCTTCTCCCCACTTTTCTCTCTCTCTCTCTCTCGCGCGCGCGCGCGCGCGCGCGCTGCTCGTGTTCTCTTGCGCCCCGACTCGCTGTCCATGTCGTCAAGAAAAGTAGGTGTGAAAGTACAGCAGCGACTGTCGCACCTGTTCCCAGCGCTCCGAGTTGAAGTCGGCGTTGTGGAACTTTGCCTCTTCATACAGCTCGATGAACTCGTCGCACTTGTGCGGCTGGATGGGCCGGTGCGCGTACTCGGGGCCCGAGCAGGTTTTCTTGAGCCGCGTCACGTACTCTCGCACGGTCTCCCAGGGCGTGATTTCCAGCTCCGGGTCGTGTCGTCCCGCAATTACGCTGATGTACTCGAAACTCTCCGCCGTGTTGAGCTTGTAGTTGACCTTGCTCCCCAGCTTGGCCTTGCTGGACCCTGCCAGCTCGCTCAGGTCCACGTAACCCCAGTTGAGGTCCCGCCGCGACTCCTCGCTCTGACTGACCGTGTTCTCCACGATCAGCTGCTGCACGTTCTTGAGGATCACTGCCTTGCACAGGTACTCTTGAATGGTGCGGTAAACGTCCACATTGAAAGGCATGGTTTGCAGCGGCCGCGACGGCCCCCGCCGCGCGTGCCACAGATCCACCTCGTCGCCTGGGAGGCTCTCGAGAAGCCGGCTGTGCTTCCTCTCTCGCCGTCGCTGCGAGGCCGCAAAGATCAGCACCGTGACCAAAATGGCACTGAACGTGAACAGGTAGTGCGCCGGGGCTCGCAGCGCCGCCGTTGTGCTGTTCTTTAGCTGCTTGCGCAAGCCTAGGATGCAGTCGTTGATGTTCTCCAGGTTGCAAATCTCCTTGAGCGGCACCTGGGCCGCCTCGTCCGTTGTGGCGCGGTATGCGCCGACGACGACCACGATGGCCAGCACGACGACCAGGGCGATCGTCCAGATAAGCCAGCCCCGCCCACTACTCGGCGCGTGCGCTGCCGCATTGATGCTGGCAAGCGCCTCCTGGTAGCGCGCGAGCCGCTCGAGGCTTTCTTGCGTGCTCTTCCCGCCGCCCTCGCCCACCGCGCGCAGCACCTCATACGTCGTCGACGGCAGCGACCCCACCGTCCCGTACCCAGCCGCGCCGCGCCGTCGCTCCCCGCGCCGCCAAGACCGCGTCTCGACGCCCACATGGTCCGTCGCCTCGGCCGTGATACCCGACCCGCGCATTTCCCGGCCGCGCGCGATACTCAAGCGCCAGCCAGCCAGCCAGCCAGCCAGTCAGTCAGCCCGGGCGCGCTCCTGCAGGGGTCCGTGCACGCCAACCAGCCTCGCGCCCGGCCGCCGCGGTCGGCTTGGGGCGCCTCGTGGCCGCCCGGTTCACCACCTCCTCCTCCTCCTCCTCCCTTCTTGGACGTTTGCACAAGGCTCCTTGACTCGCAGGAACCCATCAGGAACGCATGACGTCCGCAGAACGTTCCGCCGATAGAGCGGTTGGCAGAAGTGTTGGCAGGAGCGCAGCCGCTGGCTTCTCAGGAGCGCAGCCAGCTTCTCTGTATGTATTTGGCGTGGGCAGCGATCTTTCTCTCTGCACCGATCTGCACAACAGCGACGTGTAGAGCGCCGCGGCGAAGAGCCAAGTCGCGAGCGAGGCCGACGGGGCCCGCGCGGCAGAAGCGACGGCAGCGGGCGGTATGGACGTGGTCGGGGCGCGCGTGGGCGGCGCGGCGGCTGGCCGCGGGAGGCCGCTGGGAAAGCTGGTGGTGCCCAAGGAACGGGCGCGAAAGGGGCACAAGGTTGGCCGCGGCGCGAGGCACAACGAGCAGTTTCTCGCCGAGGTGCAGCAGCGGCGCGCGATGTTGGAGCGGCAGGACTCGACCGGGGAGATCAAGCCCGAGGAGGCGCTGACGGATCGGACGCTCGCACGGCAAGGGTCGCAGAGCCTTGAGTTTTTCAGCAAGCCGAGTCTCACTCTGATGGATGACCTGCGGCGCAAGTTCGATCCAACCGGCCGCGGCGCTAAGGAGAGCCCTGCACTGTACTCGGACACGGCGCTCTTGCGGCGAGAGTCGCTCAAGTATGACCCCATGGTCATCAAGACGCTAGAGAAGCTCTGGCTTGTGATCGACGTGAACAACAACGACGTGATGGACAAGGAGGAGTACAAGGAGTTCCACAGCAAGCTCGCGCTGGTGCTCATCCCCTCGGTGAGCTACAGGCGCAGTCTAGAGCTCTGCGCTGACGATTGGGACCGCGATACGGATGGGGGCGTACGCAAGATCACACGCACGGTGTTTGGCGAGTCCATGTTTGAGCTGGCGGACCGCTGGACGGACGAGATCTCTGCGCCGGACTATATTCGCTTCCTCGAGGGCACTTTCCAGGCACTGAGCGAGGTTGACCCGACTGGTCGTCGCGTGTACAAGAGCAACAAGACGCTTTTGGCGAACCGGCTCACACAGGCGCCTTTGTCGCGCTTGCACGCGATGAGCTTGCAAGAGGCGCGCGCGCGCGCGGCCTTTGAGGAGCGCTGCCGCGCCCGCGCGTACCGCGAGGGCCGCGATTTCGACGTGGAGGCCTTCGAGCGCGAGTGGGAGAGCCGGCGCGAGCTCAAAAACTTTGGCAGCAGCGCCAGCAAGCTTCAGGGCCTCCGCAGCGGTAGCAAGCGCCACATCGACCGCAGCACGACGGGCCTGAGTAGCGGGGCTGCCGTCGACGTACACGAGAGCGACCTGCCGCGGCGACGCACGCTTGACGGCCCGCCGAGAGGAAGGCGTGGCTCGCGGGACAGCGCACACAGCGGCCACAACAACAAATCCAACCGCGCGGCCGCGAGCCCCGCGTCAAAGCCACAGGGGAAGAGTCGTCCCAAGCCAGCGGGAGGCGGCGCGGGCCGCTTTTACCCGCCACCCAAGTCTTGGTGGGCGCGGCACGCACGCTGCAAGAGTGGCACAGACGACGCGGCCGGTGCGGGCATGACTCACTCGCAGCTGGTCCTGGGCCCGAACGGCACGAGCGAATCGGTGTCGTCTTGTTCGACCCTGTAGATGACGCAAGGCTCCACCGTCTCGTGATCTCCGCGCGCACGCTTTTGGTGGAGCAAAGCGATACCCTCGCTCTTGACGACGCCCTGAAACCGGCGCAACTCGGCCCGCACCAACCGCCCGGGGTCGTGCAGGTCCGGAGCCCCGCTCGCGACGAAGCAGCACAACCCGAGTTTCTGCACGCCATATTCCGCTCAGACTGGATTCGCTTCTGCGGCGCCGTCGACAACGCCATGGGCCGCATCACGGAGCCTCAGGATATGCTTCGCTTCGTGGGGATGTGCAGCTCCTACAACGTCGAGACTGGCGTCCTCGGGAGTAACTTTCACTTTACCGCTGCAGACGTGGCGGCCAACTGTTCTGGTTTGGGGCCCCGGTCGCCGATGGGCCTCGCTGATCCATCGCTGCAGGCCAGGATTGCAAAGTTTATCGTGCTGCGCCTGCGTCGAGCGCTGAGCGGCGAGGTGGCCCACCCAGGGAGAGGCGCCGCCGCGGGAGCCGCAGCAGCGGAAAGCGCGGGCATGCGCCGGTGTTTTAGCTCGTCCCAGCTCCTCGAGAGCATGAAGCGGGCCGCGCCCGAGGAGCCTGAGAGCCCTGGCTTTATGAACTCGCTGACGAACCGGTTCTCGCCCCGCGCGCATGAGGCACTCGGAACCGTGCTCGACACGAAACAGCGCGAAGCCTTTCAGCGCGCGGAGGACTTTGGTCTGTACAAGCGGCACTCTTTCAGCGGCGGCCTAACCGACCAGGAGCACGCTGACAAGCACGCTGTGCTTGTTAGCCGTGGCCGCGCACAACTGGCCCAGCACGGGGGCAGGGAGTTGCTTCTGCAAGCTCTGGATTCGCCTCCGCGAGAGCTTGTGGTGCCTTCTGTGGTGAGCCCAGAGCTGCCCGCGATCCGCCTCGTGCGCAACTACCACAAAATCCTCTGAAGCAACCCTTCTTTACAATAGTACACTACTTGCGCAGGACGGTGACGCGCATGAGCGGATTGCGCCAGTCGTAGCCCACGGCCGACAGCGGCTTGCCGTTCGCGCCAAGCTCGTGCCGGCTCAGGTGCCGGTTGTCCTCGTTGATGCCGTGAAAACCGCGGTGCACGTGCACAAAGCCCTCGCCGTTGTGCGAGCGCACGTTGCCGCTTTCGGGTGAGCACGCCGGACCCGGAATGCTCGTGCACAGCTCGTTGTTCTCCTCACTGCCGGCGTCGAGGCCCGGAAGGTCGAACGTCGCCCTCGTACAGCGGGACGCCGTTGAGCGCCGCAAAGCAGTCGTTGGTGTTGATGGCCATCGTGGCGATGGTCACGCGGTAGTCGTCGTTGACCTTGAGCTTGAAGGTGGTGCGCTCGCCGGCCAGAAGCGGACCGTCGACGCGCCTGACATCGTACACGCCGTGCTGGTGCTCGTAGGCGTGCACGAGCGCGTCCGGGTTGCCGTCCTCTGCGAGAACAGCCAGCGGACCAGAGGCCGGCTGGCCCTGGCGGTAGAGCGGCTCGACGTCCTTGGAGTGCACCATGACGAAGAAGCTGGAGAAGGGCTGCTGGAAGGACAGGTTGTTGATGGCGACTTCGACCTCCTTGAGGCACTTGTTGCCGTCCTTGTGGTAGCCGTCCTGGCACTCGCAGTCGGCGAATGTGTCGTAGCAGCGACGGTGCGGCTTGCGGTAGCTGTTGGCGGGGCACTGGAAGTCGTTGCGGCAGCTCGACAAGCTGCGCACGTCACCACGCGACGAGGCGGCCTCGGTCTGAGCGGCGCCAAGTGCGAGCATGGCGATGGTAGCGGCGGCGGCAGAGATCTTCATGCTGTTGGTTGCTGATTACTTGCTGTTGTTGCTGCTGTTGTTGTTGCTTGGTTGTGTTGTGTTGTGGGTTTGCTCTGGTGACGAAGGCGTTCTCGTGCCGGCGATGTCCTCGGATGCTCCAACAATAGCTCATGTGATGGCTATATCGGACGAACCACGACATTCCGAACGAGACGGACACGTACAAGTTGTTCAGTACACAATTCTGCGGCTGCTGGCGCGCGTGGGTGGCTCAGCGTGGGCATGTGGCGCTTGCACAGCGGCCACCTCGTCTGCGGTGTCTCAGGATCCCATCAATTGGCGAATCGATTCACATCGCCGAATGATTTTTCAGCGCAAATTCAGTCACAATGATCGACACTTTCCAAAAGCACCGACGAGACGCTGCTGAGATGCCGCGATCTGGAAAGCAAACCTACAACACAACACAACACAACCAACCAACCAACAACAACAGCAACAACAACAGCAGCACCAGCAAGTCACCAGCAAATTACCAGCAACCAACGACATGAAGATCTCTGCCGCCGCCGCTACCATCGCCATGCTCGCACTTGGCGCCGCTCAGACCGAGGCCGCCTCGTCGCGTGGTGACGTGCGCAGCTTGTCGAGCTGCCGCAACGACTTCCAGTGCCCCGCCAACAGCTACCGCAAGCCGCACCGCCGCTGCTACGACACATTCGCCGACTGCGAGTGCCAGGACGGCTACCACAAGGACGGCAACAAGTGCCTCAAGGAGGTCGAGGTCGCCATCAACAACCTGTCCTTCCAGCAGCCCTTCTCCAGCTTCTTCGTCATGGTCCACTCCAAGGACGTCGAGCCGCTCTATCGCCAGGGCCAGCCGGCTTCTGGTCCGCTGGCCGTTCTCGCCGAGGACGGCAACCCGGACGCGCTCGTGCACGCCTACGAGCACCAGCACGGCGTGTACGATGTCAGGCGCGTCGACGGTCCGCTTCTGGCCGGCGAGCGCACCACCTTCAAGCTCAAGGTCAACGACGACTACCGCGTGACCATCGCCACGATGGCCATCAACACCAACGACTGCTTTGCGGCGCTCAACGGCGTGCCGCTGTACGAAGGTGACGTGTTTGACCTTCCGGGCCTCGACGCCGGCAGTGAGGAGAACAACGAGCTGTGCACGAGCATTCCGGGTCCGGCGTGCTCGCCCGAGAGCGGCAACGTGCGCTCGCACAACGGCGAGGGCTTTGTGCACGTGCACCGCGGTTTTCACGGCATCAACGAGGACAACCGGCACCTGAGCCGGCACGAGCTCGGCGCGAACGGCAAGCCGCTGTCGGCCGTGGGCTACGACTGGCGCAACCCGCTCATGCGCGTCACCGTCCTGGACAAGTACTAGCTCTGTAAATCTGAACCATTTTCTCAGGACCAACCTTTCTCACGGCTTGAGTTCGCCAACCTTGAGCGCAGACCTTCCCGAGTTCGCCAACGGGCAACCTTTCGACAGCAAGGTTTCGGCCACATGTCTCTGACGGTGCTCCCGTCAGAGCACGATCGGGGGGTGGCCCATAGCGGGAGTGCAGATGCCAGTGCCCCTGGCTAGCTAGATCGTTGCAACTCGTTGGTTCAACGTTTGTTGGACGACGTGGTAGTTTTTTTACGGGTCGCAGGTCATTGTTGGAGTCATGACTTGGGTTGTTGCGAGGTGATTGAGCCGATCCAGAACGCTGCATTTTGCGCTTTTGTGGTAAAGCGCCGACTAAGCACGCGCAGAATCGGTGCAGCGTGGTGTGGCAGGCAGGCATCCCCAGACTCAATCAAAACACGCAGTCACAGTGGAGGGGCGGGTCCTACAATGCCCTAGGCATACCCCGCTATCATATTCCGTCTCTTGGCTCAAGTACGGCACCATCTTCAGGCGCTTCGCCAACTCGTTGATTGACGGCGGAAAAACTAAAATGAGAATGTCCGGATTTTTGCAAGGTTCACAGGAGTCCAAACCTTCCCGGGTCAAAATTCAGAATTCTTCCGTGAGAGAAGACGTGCTGTGATGAAAGACAGGGTCGGATGAAGTGAAGTGCGCATGAGAGAGGCAAGCAGAGACGAAGGACAACCACACACCCTCCCCTCGAGTCTGCCCCAGCGAACTGTGTCACCAGAGAAAAGCGAGCTACGACGAGCTATGACGCCAATAGGGCACAGCGCCGCCGCAAGCGCGCGGCTCCGTATACCTTCAAGGTGGACAACCAGCTCTTGCTCGAGCCGCCTGGTTGCCAGGCGCAATGGCGCGGGCGCGGGGCCTGCGCGAGTGCTACGCCATCTACCGATGCGGTGGGGACCTCGCAAGCTCGTGAAGGGCCTGGGCAAGGCTCCGGTCGAGCAGGCCCTCCCCTGCCAACGGTTACAGATGCTGGCTGATTCATGCTTATGATTCCATCAAAAAAACGCTTCAGCTTCCTCGTCCTCCGTCGAGACCACGACGCCCAGAACTCGAACACGGAGAACAGAGGCAGCAGCACGACAGCACGACCGACGACATCGACGAGACCGACGAGACCGACGAGACCGACGAGACCGACGAGACCGACGAGACCGACGACACCGACGACACCGACGACCGACGACACCGACGAGACCGACGACACCGACGAGACCGACGAGACCGACGAGACCGACGAGACCGACGACACCGACGACACCGACGACACCGACGACACCGACGACACCGACGAGACCGACGAGACGAGAGCAACATGAGCACGCGGTTGACCGTCGCTCGCGCCGAGCAAGAGCTCAAGAAGGCCATGCAGGAAACCGAGAACGCCGACGTGGTCGAGCTGGAGTCCAAGGCCGTGGACAAGGACGACACGACCGGCCAGACCAAGCGCTTTGCCAGGGCGAAGACCAAGGCCGAGGCCAAGATGAAGAGCGTGGAGGAGCGTACGGCCGAGTCGATCAAGAAGCACATGGAACGCGTTCGCGAGGCGTACCTGGCGCGCCAGGCGCGCCAGGCGCGCGATCAGGGCAAGGCACTGCAGACCAGCCCGATCAAGCGCAACAGGAACGCTGCCACGGTGTCCAAGCGCAACAGGACCGCGGCCTATGGCCAAGCGCAACAACAAAGTGGTCTCTGCGATGAAGAGCAGCAAGGAGGCGACCACGAAGAACAAGACCATCACCGGGCTGGGCCAAACGGCAGGCTCCGCCAGCACCTGTCGCACCGGTCTCCAGGCGAGCCCCGTCAAGTGCGCCTGCGGCCGCTACTTGACGAACAAGAGGCAGGTTGGAGCTTCAAAGCAGGAGACTCGCTCGCTAGCTCCGCCGTCGCCGCCACAGGGATGCTCGCCGGAGAAAACAGCGCAGCCGCAGCGACAGCACGCGCTACCGACGGTGGGGCCGTCGCGCCCAGTCCAGAGCAAGGCGACCAACACGCTGGCGATCTCGCCCGAGCGGCAAGTCCCGATGAAGCTGGGGGCCTGCTTTGACGCAGCCACCGCCGCGGAGGATATCATTGATGCCGCTACGGACCAAAACGTCGCCGTTGCCGCTGACAAAGGTGCCGCCGCCACCATGGACGCGAACACCGCTGCCATCACCAAAGACGTGGACGAGGTGGTCGTGGACGAAAACGCCGCAGCCGCTGCAAACGTGACTAAGTCGCCCGGCACGCCGCAGATGATCGCAAAGCCGATCAAAGCCAAGCCGAGCGCGCCCCTCACAGAGCTGAACGTCGCACCGCCTGCACGCCAAGCTGCTCGCCCCTGCAACGCCGTCCGCAAGGGCCGGGAAGGCCCTCGCGCGACTGCGGCAGGAATGACACGTGGAACCCTGTGGCCGAGAGCGCGCTGCAGCTTGAGAGCAAGGCCTCATCCACATGCTTGGCGAGCAGCAGCAGCAGCAGCAGCAGCAGCAGCAGCAGCAACGTCGATACAACGCCGAGCGTCCGCGTGATGGTGCGCATCAGGCCCTTCCTCTCCGATGGCCCCGAGACCGAGGACGAGCAGCCCAGCGAGCGCGCCTGCCTGCAGGTCGCAGAGGACGAGGTGCGGCTCGACGGCGACGGCGGGCAGGTGTTCGCCTTCGACCGCGTCTTCAGCGAGCAGGACGGGCAGGAGGAGGTGTTTCGCGTTGCCGGCAAGCCCATCGCGGAGAACGCACTGGCCGGCTTCAACGCTAGCATCTTTGCCTACGGCCAGACGGGCAGCGGCAAGACCTACACCATGCAGGGCCGGCCCGAGGACGATGCGTTGCGCGGCCTGCTGCCGCGGGTGCTCGAGCACTGCTTTGTGGGCCTTGACAAGCTGCGCGCTCGCGGCGCCGTGGTGGTCGCGCACTGCAGCTACCTGGAGATCTACAACGAGCATGTGTTCGACCTGCTGGAGGAGGTATCAGACAAGAAGCGCCGGCAGCCCGGGTACAAGCAGGCGTCCAAGGCGGTGCGCGAGGACAAGAAGCGCGGCGTGTACGTGGAGGGTGCCGTGGAGCAGAGCGTCACGTCGGTGGATCAGGCCATCGCGCTGGTCTCGCGAGGCGCGAGGAACCGGCACGTGAGCCCGACCGATATGAACCGCGAGTCGAGTCGCTCGCACGCGATCTTCACGCTCGTGCTGGCGGTGCGGCTGCCGGCCAGCGAGGGCGGGACGGAGAGCACGCAGCAAAGCCGCGTCAACCTGGTCGACCTCGCAGGCAGCGAGCGGCAGCGCACCCCGCAGCAGGTGGCGGCGAGACTGGCAGAGAGCAAGTACATCAACAAGTCGCTGTCGGCGCTGGGCAACGTGGTCTCGTCGCTAGTGGAGCGCAGCAAAGGCCGCAAGCAGCACCACGTCCCGCATCGCGACAGCGTCTTGACCTACCTGCTGCGCGACTCGCTCGGCGGCAACACCAAGACGAGCGTCATCGCCACGGTGAGCCCTGACGCTGCCAACGTTCAGGACACGCTCTCCACGCTGCAGTTCGGCCAGCGGGCCAAGCGCGTGCGCAGCGTGGTCAAGGCCAACCTCACGCAGGCGTCGGACGTGCCAGCGCTGCGTCGCGAGATCAAGCGCCTTCGCAACGAGCTGGCCAGACAGCAGCAGCAGCAGCAGCAGCAGCAGCAGCAGCAGCAGCAGCAGCAGCAGCAGCAGCAGCAGCAGCAGCAGCAGCAGACGCCGTTCATGTCGCGACCTAGCTCCGCTGCGAACAGCGCAAGCGAAAGTGCGCCACCGCTGAGCGCCGAGCTGCTGCTCGCCAACCTTGACTTTGGCCAGCTGGGCCAAAACGTGGCGCGAGGGTCAGCACAGGCGCAAGGAGGGGCTAGCGGGCAGCCCGTGCTTCGGCATCGGCTTACGCACCTCGAGCAGGTGTTGGCACAACTCCTGCGCAAGCTGTCGGTCGACCGCGACCGGATCGACTGCCTCGAGGTGGAGCTCGGCCATCGCAAGGTTGTGGAGAAGAAGCTGAGGGACTACGTTACGGCGCAGACCATAGAGCTGCAAATCAACGAGCTCCAGCGCCAGCCGCGCAAGGTGCAGGTGGACGCGAGCGACGTAGACGGACAGCTTCGAGCGGCGCTCGCGGCGCTTGACAAGGCGGAGGCCGCAGCGCAGGCCGAGCGCGTCAAACACGCCAAGCTGGAGAGTGAGGTGCACCGCCTCATGGCTGCCAACGCGGAGCTGGCGACGCTGTACCAGCTCAAGAAGAGCGGCAAAGACAACGACGAGGAAGCAGTGCGGCGGAGCTCCGCCTTGCACACGCAGCTTGAGGCAGTCCTCAAGGACAAGGTCGAGCTGGAGCGCATGGTCAAGGGCCTGAGCGAGGAGAAGACCAAGCTCGAGACCGCGCTCGTGGCGTCCGCCGCTGCTGGCTCCGCCGCCAAGGCTGGAGCGGAGGAGGAGGAGGAGGAGGAGCTGCTCGATGTCGAAGCGGACGGCGTGGCCTGCGGCGCGAGCTGACCTCGGCAAACGCCAAGGTCTCCTCGCTTGAGCTGGAGCTCTTTGAAGTGCTGGAGTCGCGCGCGACGTGTCAATCAACCCTCGCGAACGTCCGATGGCAGTGGATGGCGACGGCGCTTCTCCAGCGCGCATGACATGGGTCGCAGCAAGCGTGCCAGCGTGCTGCTTGGGGCGTTGGGCGAAGATATTGCGGCGAACGCCTCCTGACGGTGGCGGCGGAGTAGCGCGAGCACGTCGCCGCCGCCGCCGCCGCCCGCAGTTTAGGTGCGCCACTCGCCGGCCAAGCCACGAGCGACGCCGTCGCTGCCACCGACCTGCGAAATTCCACACCCTTCGCATGTTGTCATCGGCGGCGCAAGCAGCTCTGGTCCGCTTTCATCTCTGTCATCTTTGATCGCGCAGGCCGAGCTCAGCGTGCGACCCGCGAAGAAGCGCCTCAGGTGCTCATTTGCAGATGTCCTGTACAAAAAGAAAGGTGACATCCGATCTGTTCGCGACGTGGCCGTGGTTTGTCCCAGTTGCATCGCAAGAGCAAGATGATCTGAGATTCGAGGCCGGTCGCGGCTTTCGCACACGGTGAAGAAGGCGGAGTCGTCTGGTCCGCGAACGAAGCCAGCGAGATCCAACCAAAGCCATGACCTGAAGTCCGGAGCCGACTCACCAAGCAAGCCTTCTGCTCCATCTTGAACTCGCAGTCGTCATGTGCACTGGTGCATGGAGTGTGTGTCCAGCACAGCATCAGGTCACAAAACTGCACAGCGCAGTCCTCCGTCTGCTGTGAATGCGAACACTTTCCAGCGCGGCAAAGAGCGACAGCCTTCTCCTCCTGCTTTCCGAGCAACGTCAGTCGTGAAGTGGCGTGGCGGCGATCTCACGGCTTGGCTTGTTGGCTTGTTGTCATCAGAAAGCTCACAGCAAAGCGCTAAGGCAGATGGGTAGGATGATGGTCAGGGTCGCGGTGGTGCTGGGACTGCTGGCCTGCGGCTCGCGGCGAGGACGAGGACGCCGTGTCGCGCGTGGCGCTCCCCTCTTTGGAGGTCAGAGACTCTTGGCTTACCGTTTCGTCGAACGGACGGTTCAAGATCGCTGGCGACAAGCTCTATGACCTGGACAGCCCGAGCATTGAGCCGGTCGAGTCGGTCGACTGGCAGGCGATCTACCGGAACGCAGTCGTGCAGGCCGTGCAGAACGCCACCGAGCTGGACAAGTGGCCGGACAACTTGGACTGTGAGAGATACACTTCTGGCAATCGGTGGGTGCGCTCTGTGCTCAGCGACGATACCAACATGCTCGCGTTCATGTCTGTGGTACTGCTGCGCCCACTGTTCTAGTGGTGAGCCGCGCCCTCGGAACGAGCTGGAGCGATCCTGTCACTGTGGAGAGGCTCGAGCCGATCGTGGACGACCGCAGGAACGAGAGGGGGTTTCGACGAGTTCGAGCTCCGGGAGCACACCCTCGTGGCCGGCGAGCGCACGCTGACGGTGTTTGAGCGCAGAGTGACAATGGCAGGCGTGGGACCGATCGGCCCGTTCTACAGCGTTGGCCTCGGCGCGAACGTACTTTTCGCGTCCACTTCAGTGATCGGCGACCTACGATTACGATCTCAAACCTGACGGCGCTGGTTGCGCGAGGACACTGGGAGGTCTGCCTCTTTCGAGATACAGATCTCGCGCGGATGACGGCCTGGTGCTCGTCGATAGCTGTGGACGCGACCGTAGGCGCAGACAGTGTGGGTGCGCGCAGGGCAGCACGCTCACGACGTTCAACTCTCACCGGGGGGCGAGTGGAAGACTGCACAGCGCGCCGCCCAGCCGGGATGGAAGGTCAGCATGCCGGGACGGAAGGTCATGTGCAGGCAGTGCGCGCGCCAGCATGCTCGCACAGTTCGAGGGGAAAGTGGCCGTCTTCCGCAATGACGAGACGCCGCTTGTTTTGCTGGGCGCGAGCAGCCTGGAGTCGTGCACGCTCGGCACGGAGCTCGCGATGTGTGGCCCAGGCCTCTACGGCAGTTTCCGTGGCAGCGCTCTGCTCTTCGACCTGGACGGCCGCTCGCTCTTGAGGTGGGGCTGGCATTGGAGGCAGCTTCCTGGCCGTGGCAGCGGTTCTGGGCATTTGCGGCGGCCTGCTCGGGGCAAGTCATTTGCCGCCCGCTTTAGCCGTGCTCGGATCTAGCATCGCTTGCGTGAGCGTCGCGTTCGTGTTCTCGGTGTGGGCGCTCATGTCTCGACCTGTATTTGACCTCGGCTCCAGATCGAGCTGGCCTACGTGAGGATGACGATGGCACCGGTGCTCGTGGTCACGGTGATGTTGGTCGGCCTGTTGTTCGGCGGCAAGGTGGTGCTGAAGAACGCCGCAGCTCGCAGCTTTCTCGCGTCGCGGCCCGCCCTCGTCCCGTTGGTGGTCCTTGGACTGGCTTGTTCGCCGAGCGGCGTCTTTGCTGTGATGCTGGCGGGGGGAATCTCCCTGCTGCGCCCGGCGACTGTGGATGGCGCCGCCGGCGAGCTTGTGTGCACGGCGACGATCGCCATTCTGATCTTCGAGCGAGCGCTGTCGTTTCACGGCTCTTTCTCCGCCTGGCGGCACTCCCGCGCCAGCGAAGAGTACTACGAGTATGGTTTGCCGTACCGTTACTACTCCGCCTACGTCGCCCAAGTCGCCGCACACTCTGCCGATCGTGGCCCTCGTCGCGAACGCGGTCATTCTGCTTGTTCGCATCTGCAACCCTCCGACGCCGGCGGCGCAAGAAGAGCAAGCCAACGAGGAAGAGCCGAGCAAGACCCAGGCCATGGCGCCGGTCATCTAAACGCACTGATGAGCCCAATCACCATCTTTCCATTCCATTCCAAGCTCGACCAAGTCGGCCAGTCGCGCCACAACCACTTGTTCTCGTCCTTGTCTCGCTTTGCACGCCAGCCAGCCCCACATCATCCACATCATCCAAACCGCAGCCAGCCACACAGCAGACGACCCACCTGCCACACACAATATCTCCCCCCACACCTGAAATTCGCCCCGAGGAATTCGCTGCCGGACCGTGCCCTCTCGGGCCAACCGGCCTCCTCTCGGAACAACTCCGCGGCCTGCCGGCCAACTGCCACTTGGCGGCTGCCTGTTGTTCCCGACTGCGGTGAGGGACGCTGTGCGATCTGAGCGAGCAGGGGCGTTGGCGGAGGCGCTGACGACGCGGCGGGGACGGGCAGGCGGCGCGCGGCGGACGTGCCTGGCGGCGCGAGGGCGGGCGTGGCGGCGGCGGCTCCGCGTGGCTGGCTGGTGGCTGGGCCCCGGCAGCGCTCTCGCGCGGAGGCCGCCTGGGACGGCTGGCTGGGAGCGGACGGCGGGGGCCGTCGCGAGCCGGGCGCCGCGCGGAGGGGCGCATGGAGGGCGCGCAGGGAGGGGCCGGGCCGGCGGCTTTGAGCGAGCAGCCGCCGTCGCAGCTGGAGCAGCAGCAGCAGCAGCAGCCAGCAGCAGCAGCAGCAGCAGCAGCAGCAGCAGCAGCAGCGACCGATGCAGCTGCAGCAGTCGCAGCGATGCACATGTTTCATCCCTGATGGGACAGAACCCGTATGCCTCGGCGGGGCCGGGACAGCAGCCGCCGGGGCTGCCCCATTCTTCCAGAACGCGTACTATCCGCAATACTATGCGCAGCAGCATGCGCAGCAGCACCCACAGCAGCCGCAGCAACCGCCGCAGCAACAGCAGCAGCAGCAACAGCAGCAGCAGCAGCAGCAACAGCAGTCTCCCCAGCCAACCAGCTGGTGCCGCAGCAACAGCAGGCAGACGTGGGCGTGCACAATGGGACGGAAACTTTGACCGAGCAACGGCAAGGACCCACGGCCGCGGCGGAAGGCAAGGTTGCAGCCCGCAAGGCTTTGCCGGTAGCGGGCAATTTGGATACTCGCCGCACATGCCGTATCCCTTTCCTCCTATGCCTGGCGGGCATATGCACCCAGCTATGCGCACATGCACATGCCGCAAGCCGCGGCGGCAGTGTCGCTGATGCAGGGCTGGGGCCAGCAAGGAGCGGGCCAGCAGTTTGGCTACCGGCAATGGGCGTTAGGGAGGACGGGCAGCCAATGTTTGTCATGGACCCAAACATGCGCGTCGGAGGGGGGTGTCCATGTACCAGCAGGGCATGCCGCATGTTCACAATCGGGCGGGGCAGACGCCGCCGAGGCGAGCCAGGGCGGCAGCAGGATTGGCGCGGGGGCTGCCGAGACTGGAGGCCCCAGGACTCAGCAAGCCGAGCGAGCAGCAAGCGCAGCGGCCGGACAAGGGTGGCAAAGCAGCGCCGTGGACCGAGGCGGAAGATGCCATCCTTGCACGACGGTAAAGTCATACAAGGGGAAGAACTGGGCCAAGATCGCCGCGCACTTTCCTGGGCGCACGACCATGGGTGTCTGACAAGATATCGGACCTGCCTCGCCGCGGCAGCGTAAACGCCAAAGGCATCTGGACGCCCGAGGAAGACGACCAGCTGCGTGCGCTAGTCACAAGTACGGCTCTAAAAACTGGTCGTCGGTCATCGCCCCACACCTTCCCAACGGCAGGGCAAGCAATGCCGCGAGAGGTGGCACAACCACCTCAACCCCGAGCTCAAGAAGACGCTGGAGTCAGGAGGAGGAGGATATCGCCGCGAACGCGCACGCGAGATTCGGCAACCGATGGGCCAAGATCTCCACCTTTCTTCCTGGCCGCAGTGACAACGATGTCAAAAACCATTGGTATGCAAGCTTGCGCCGGCGCAAGACTCAGGAGGAGCACGAGGCAGCGGCGGCCGCGGCCGCGGCACGGGCCGCGGCCGGCGAAGGCCCTCCGCCGGCCAAGCGCGCACGCAAGGAGCGCGCTGCACCAACCACGACCCCGGCCTCGGCTTCGAGCGACGGCGGCAGAGCAGAAAGCCGGGCCAGCGGGTCGTCGTCGTTGTCGTCGGTGGGCGGCGGCGGCGGTGGCGACGACAGCAAAGGGAAGGCAGCGGCGGCGGCGGCGGCGACGCCGGACGATGGTCTCGACTCTTCGAGACCGCTTACTGTCAATGGACGATGGACTTCCGAAGAGAGGAACAAGCTCATGGACCTTGTGGAACGGTTCGGGCCCGGCAACTGGACCAATCGCGGCCGAACTGCCCGGCCGCAGTGACATCCAGTGCCTCCAGCATTGGCGCAACGTGCTTGACCCAACTGTGGTCAAGGGACGTGGCACCTGGACGCCGGAGGAGGACGCGGTGCTGCGCGAGCAGGTGGCGCGGTATGGACCGAAACGCTGGGCCACCTCGATTGCGGTGCATCTGCCCGGCCGCATGGGCAAGCAGTGCCGCGAGCGCTGGTTCAACGCGCTGGACCCAAGCCTGCGACGTGCACGCTGGACAGAAAAGGAGGAGTCGTCTGATGGAGATTGCGCCCAGTTCGGCAACAAGTGGGCCAAGATCGCCAAGGCACTGCCTGGCCGCTCAGACAACGACGTCAAGAACCACTTTTACGCCCGTAGGCGGCGCAAGCAGATCGATGGGAGCAGCCAAGGGGATGGCGGACGGCAACGGGTGGCGGCGATGACAGCGACCAAGAGGCTGACGAAGACGGCGAGGAGGAAAAGCGTGGCGACGAGAACGAGAATGCAAACGAACAAGCACGACAGCGACGACGAGGACGACGACGAGGACGACGAGGAGACGTGGAGGAGGAGGAGGAGGAGGATTCGGGGCTGGAACCGCAGGGCCACCGTAGCAGCGCGGGAGCGCCGCAGCTGCGCGAAGGGGCGCGTTGGACGACGTGCAAGACCAAAACTCGAATTCAGTCTCAACACCGGGCGAGTCGGCGCGCGCAGCAGCAGCGGCAAGACGCTGGACAAGAAGGCGAGCCTGCCGCCGAGCGAATTCAGTGCGAGCGAGGCCGGCGGCGAACACGACGCGGCTGCGCTTGGCGAGCAGGCCTTGCGGGCGAGCGACGCGCAGCAGCCCCGTTCCCACGACGGTTGGGCCCGACGCTGGCAAGTAGGACCTGCCAGAGTGAGGTCGCGCAGAATTTGTACTTTTTTTCCTCCTTCCTTCTCCTTCCTGAACTACGCAGCGCGCTGCAGCAATGGCGAGTCGAGACACGAGAAGCCCGTCGCCACGCCGCCCTCGTCCACGCCCACCTGCTTGGTGCGCAGCAAGTGGCCGGCTTGCTCGTTAAGCTCCACGGTCGTCCCGTCGCTGAGAACGTGCCGTAAACGCCGAGCTCCTGCAGCGCCTCGACGCCCGCTACGACCTCCCCGGCGCAGCATGGTGGCCTGGACGGCCTTGGGGAAGATGCGCTGCATAAGAATGTACGACGCCAGCTCCTCTTCCGGCATCGTGGTGAGCGCCTCGCGCACCTGGTCGCCGTACAGGTTGTTGCCGCCACCCTCGCGCTGCGGCTTGACCACGTACCGGTCCGGGTGCGCCACGGCGTCCTCCACGGCCGCCCGCGCGTCGTCGTCCATTTGCGCACGGTCCAGGGTCCACAAGCCCGCAAAGCACTTGCGCAGATCGGCGCCGCGCTCGGCGCCCATGAAACGCTCGACTTGGTCGGCCCGCGCCAGCTCCTGCTGCACCTTTTTGGTCCCGACCAGATGGTACTGCACGGAGGGGCATTGATGGCACTCGAGCGCTCCAACATCGTGCGGGACGCCCACTGCGTCTCGGGGGTAGTCCGCGGGCGTGTAGCCGCGCGAAAATAAACCACTCCAATGCGCTCGCCATCCACCTCGAGCTCGCGGCGCTCGCCCTCCAGCTTGGCACACTCTGCTAGCTGCCCAAGCGACCGCCGCAGCGTGCGCACGCCGTGGGCGTTCCAGCTCGTACTCGAGCCAGCGCTGGTCAAACGAGTTGCGCTCGCCCTCCTGCACGACGAAGAGCACGGCGGGCAAGGGGCCCTCGCCACCGTTCTGCTTGTGCTTGAGCTTGGCGGCCGCGGCCAGTGCAGCGGGCACCGCCGTGCCCGCGCGGTTCTCCGGCAGCTGCGTCACGGAAGCGCCAGCAGGCGCGCCGTGGCGCTGGAGCAGAAAGCGGTGCAGGCCCGTGACGCGGGCGGAGAGGCACCCAAACGAGGACGCGATGGTGTTGAGCTCCACCTGAAAGACGCACGCCCTGGTCCATCATGTAGTCGCTGCGGTTGATGCCCAGGTAGGCGCGCTGCAGCACGCCCTCCGCCTCCACCTCCTTGCACAGCTTGACCAGCCGCGCCGTGAAGGGGTCGCCCACGCCGTCCAGCGTGGCAAGTAGCCAGTCCAGATCGCGCGCCACGCGGTCCACGAGCTCGTTGAACGGCTTGGCGAGCGCCACGCCCGTGTCGAACGCTTCGCCGGCCAGCGGCGTCGGCGACAGCGTCAGCGGCGCGTGCGTGCACGTCGCGCCCTCGCCCGTCATCATCTGCAGCCCGTGCGCCGTGGCCCACGCCACGGCCTCCTCCGCCAGCGCGGCCATCGCCCTGCGCTCCCACCTCGACCCCGACCTCGACCTCGACCTCGACCTTTGAGCTCTGCTCCAACTCGGGCTTCCGAAATTGCATCCGAAGATCCGAGGAACGAACCGAAAACGATCGTGGAACGATCTGCAAACGATCTCGGAACAACGGCTCTCTTTGGCGCGGCAGTGTCGGCGACGCGATATAGAGAGCGGCAGGACGAGAGGCGCTGGTCGAGGGCGGCGATGGAGCTCCTCGTGCGGCGCGCACGCGCGGGGGACGGCGCGGCGGTGGCGGCGGTGGCGGCGCGAGGCGGCGCGCCGGGCTTTCCGGAGGACGCGGCGGCGGCGGGCGGCGACGCGGCGCTGCTTGGCCGGCTGATCGCGGCCAGGGTGGAGGGCGAGGTGCTGATGCAGTCGCTGCTGTGCATGGTCGTGGCGGACGCCAGCGGCGAGCTGGTGGCGTTTGCGGCGTTTGACGACGTGCCGCCGCCGCGGATCGGCGCGCCGGACACCGAGCGCGCGCTGGCGGCGCTGGACGCGCGCGTGCTGGCCGGCGCCGGCGCGGCCAACACGCTCTTCATGACACGGTGGGCGGCGGGGGACGCGGCTCAGGCTGAGGCGCTCGAGTTTGTCATGCGCACGCTGCTTGCGACGCTTCCTGCGACGGACTATATCGTGACGTGCTGCGAGGCCGGGGGCGCGTTTCAAGGCGTGCTGGAGATGCAAGGCTTTGTTGAGGCGGGCTCGGCCAGAGGCGGGAGCGATGACGGGGAGGGCAAGACTAGCGAGGCCTGGGCGGTCCTGGCAGCGCCGCGAGTGGCTTTTGCCCGGCGCTAGAAGCCCGCACGGCGCAGGTGGAGGACTACGACGACCTCGTCAAGATCTTTGACGCGCAAAGCCAGGTGCTCTCGCAGCTCTACGGCGAGTACTTTCTGGCCGAGCTCATCGAGTGCCAGGACAGCGAGAACAAGGCCATAGTGCCCGATCTAGGCGGCGAGGCCAAAGGCCTGATGTGCCTCAGCACGGAAATCGACACGGCGCTGCTCCGCGACTCCTTCTTCCTCGAGCCCTTTGACGGGCTCGCCAAGGCTGTGGACGACGGCGAAGGAAAGTCCGGCGATGAGTTCGACAACGACGACGGCTCCAACGTGTTTGCCGTGACGCTCTTTTGCATCGACCAGGAGCACCGCTCGCGCGTGCGCGACGTTCTGGCCGCAGCTTTCGAGTGTTTCCCAGACCGCGACTATTGTGCACTTACGCTACCGAACGACGTGTACGAGCGCGCTCCTGCCGTACTTTTTCCAGGTCCCGGTTCGCGACGGCGCAAGCATCTCGCACTCGCTCTACCTGCTGCACCGCGACTCGCTGCGCGCCTTGCACCACGACTATCTGCTGCCGCTCCCCGAGATGAACGTTGCCGCGCTCAGCGGGGAGGGCAAGGCGTCCGAAGTGCCTGTACAAGCACCTCGCTGGGTCGGCGGCAGCCAGCTGCAGGTGCGCGCGATCAACAGGGACGACGAGGCCGGTCTGCTTGACCTGCTGGCCGGGATCGAGACGCAGGAGGACGTGATGGCCGACGTTCGCGACGGCATCTGCGACAAGGCCTCCGCGCGCAAGCCGTTGGCGATCGAGGTGCTCGGGCAGGTCGTCGGCGTGGCCGTCGTGGAGATCGAGGACGACGCAGATGCGCACGAGCGCGTCGTATCGCGCCTTGACCAGCTGTTTTGCCGTGCGTGGGCTCGCGGGCGTGCCGAGCGAGGCGCCCACTCGGCACGGACTGCGGCATGGCATCCTGCTGCACTTTGTCTTGGTGCCGATCTTCAAGCAGTTTTCGCGCGCACTGCTGCAAGACGTCATGCGCCGCCTCGGTCTGCACGCTCTGCACTATAAGCTTTTCCCCGGGAGCTTGCCACCGCGGCGGTGGTCGAGGAGATGGTGCAAGTGCGGCCGCGACGGCTGGACCACCTTCACCGGCTGCATCGGCGGCGGCACCTGGACGAGCCGCGGGACAAGCGGTCGCGCTACGCGCTCTTCTCGCTCACCAAGAGCACGCTGAGCGAGCCGCGACTCAAGCTCAGCACGCGGATCGTGGTGGTCGGCGCCTCCGAGACCGGCCTGGCCGCTTTGGAGGAACTCTTACTTGTCCCGCATGCGTACCTGCCCAAGATCACGCTCGTGACCCCGGGCGGCATCCCGGACGAGCGGTTCGAGGGCGTCCGCGAGCTATGCACGGAGGGCTCGGCCTCGCCCGGCGCCTACTGCGCCCAGCTTTTGGACCGTCTTGGCATGCGCGATCGCATCACGGTGATTGAAGACCGCATGGTCTACCTTGAGCGCGAGGCGTGCGCAGTGGTTCTCGCGGACGGCTCGCTGCTTGAGTATGACTATCTGGTGCTTGCTACGGGTCTGCAGGACACGACGCTTCGCACCGCGTGCGACATTACGCTAGAGGAGATGGAGAACAGCAAGCCGCTCTCCGAGAGCGTCTTTTCCGTCAGCGGCGACCCCATGGCGGCCACGACGCTCCGCCGCGCGGTCCAGCACAAGCATCGCCTCTCCAAGGCAGTGCGTCGTGTACGGGGCGACGCTCGAGGCGCTCGCGGCCGTGCAGGCGCTTCTGGTGTGGGGAAAGCCCGGCAAGTACATCACGTGGGCCCACTCTGGCCCTGCGGATTCGTGGGAGGCGCTCTTCAAGGGCGACGTCTGGGCCGTGAAAAAGATTCGCGACTGCCTTGAACAGTCCCAGGTCACTGTGCTCCCGGGGCTGTCCCTGAGCAGTATCGAGCGCGTCGAGGAAAGCGGGCGCATCTCCAAGGCCATCTTTGAGAAGGACGAGGCGCGCAAGGCTCGCGAGGCATGCTTCGCGGCCAAGGTGAACGGTGGCGTAGTGACGAGCACAGGCAAGGCCGTGAGGTGCACGAAGCGCTGCGCGCGTCCGGGGCCACCTCGCTGACCGACCATGTCCAGACCTCGCTTGCAAAGAGCGAGCGAGCGTCGGGCAAAGCAGGCGCCGAGGAAAAGGGAGAGGAGGGAGCCGCCGGCGAGACTGCCGACGCGTACACGGAGATTCCCTGCAGTTTGCTTGTCAGTGCCGGCAACAAGAACATTGACCCGGACATCTTCGCGTCCATCAACGACACCGGCCTGGTCTACGACGGCCGCATGGTGGTCGACGCGGCCTTCCGCACCGTGGACCCGAACGTGTTTGGCGCGGGTACCAACACGAAATTCTCGCGGCGGTACCGCGTCAAGCATTCGCTCGAGCACTTTAACAGCCGCGAGGTCGGCGCAGCACTCGCGGCCAGCCTCCTAGGCACCGTGGACCCGCTGCTTCACGAGGATGAGGGCGAGCAGCCGCAGAGCGCGGCCGCCGTTGCAAAGACGCCGCCTCGCTTTGCTCTGCCAAAGGTGCAGGCCTCCTCGGTTGAGCTGCCCGGCGCCGTACGCTACCACCGCGCGTGCCGCCCGGGCTGGAGTGAGACGGCAAAGACCAGTGTGCTAGAGACGATGTCCGCGGACTCGTTCTGTAGGCTCCAGCTGGACAAGTACGGCTATGTCGCCGCCGTGTCGTACGGGGTGACGGACCAGTACTTTTCCACGCGGCCTCGCTGGACGGCGAGTCCAAGGAGAGCGAAACCGCCTCCAGCCCAGAGGCCGAGCGCCGTCTGGCCCAGCAGGGCAAGAACCGCCTGATACCGCTAGCCCAGCTGGTGGGAATCCACATCTCGTACCTGAACGACATTGAGCGGCAGTTGGAGATTGGCGAGATCGTCGACCTGATCGAGTTCTTTTCCCGCGACTGGGCCGCGGCGCTCTTCCACGACCGCTTTGGCGACTTTTACCGCTCGCTGCTCGCCGTCCTGGGCGGCAAGGTCCAGGCGGGCGAGGCGGAGGGCCTGCGCGAGACGCTCGCGCAGCTCAGCGAGGCCTATCGCAGCGGAAAGGACGACCTGGAGATTGCCATGAAGCGGAACGAGCTGGTCGGGCCCGGCGGGAGCAACCTGCGCGGGCAAACCAAGGGCGCGGTGCAGAGCGCTCGTGGCCTTCTTGCGCGAGAACGTCAACGTGCTGGAGATGTACCACTTGGGGTCGAGCCAGAGGAGTTAGAGCACTGTTTTTTTTCTTCTCGCGAGCCTCTAGGCGCTGCCTGCGATTTTCTTCCACTTGCACGAGTAAAAGCATACAGCGACAAAGCGCTCGCCCTTGGTAATGGGCAGTCCATGGTGCACGAGCGCGTCCAGGCAGCACACGTCGCCGGGCTGGAGGACCAGCGTGAGCTCGGGCACCTTGCCGTCCGCGCCCCGCGGACCGTCCCACACCTTGAGGCCCGGCCAGTCGTGCTCGACCTCCGTGGGCAGCGCTAGGATGAGGCTGCCGTCCGCCTTGGCGCTGTCCACGTGCTTGCCAAACTCGTCCTTGCCTTCCACCGGCACATACTTTGTGATAAAGCTGTTGAGCGTCACCACGCGCACGTCCTCGAGGCCGTGCAGCTGACAGTACCACTCCGCGAAGCGCTCTTTGCACTTATCCAGCAGCGGCATCATGCAGTCGCGCAGGCCTCCGTGATGGGCACTTGCGGGCTCCACGCCTCGTGGCACTCCATGTAGCATGACTGCGTCCAGTTCTTGTAGCGGCTATACTCTTGCAGCTGCTGCTCGTGGTAGTGCTTTTTAATGCCCTCAAACGCCTCGGCCATCTCGCTCTCGCCAACCACGCCCCGCAAGCACGCGTGCCGCGGCTTATCCCCAACCTTCTTGTTCTTGTTCTTGTTCGGGCCCTTGGTCTCCACCACACGGGAACCTGTGCATCGAAGCCCACGGCCTCCAGAGCCTCGACTAGCTTTGCGGGATCGGCCGCCAGGCCCATCACCGCCACTGCCGAGTTGCTCTTCGCGTCCGCCGTTGCCTCCCGCACCCCGGCCGTCTGCTCCAGCGCCCGCTGCGCCGAGGACCCGCAGTTCTTCTGGCACATCATGCCCTGCACCGCCAGCTGCACGATCTTGGAGCGCGGGTTGCGCTCGACCTGGCCGACCTTGCACTCGAAGCCCACGTCGCCGACGGCGCTCGCCAGCGTCTCGGGCCTCGTGCCGGCGTCCACCTTGACAGTGGCCGTCTTGCGCGGGAAAGACACCTCGGCCTCAAGCACGCCCGGCACGGCCAGCAGGGCGCGGCGCACAGTGTTCGCGCAGCTGCCTTGGCACATCATTCCCCCGACGAGCAGCTTGACGCAATCCGCCGCCTCGAGGCGCCGCGCGCGCCGCCGCCGCCTCCGCGTGCCGCCTACGCACGGCGGCGCGCTGCCGCACCGTCACCAGGGCGGCGCCCGCAGCGGCCACCGCGAGCTTGGCGATCGTCCCGAGCTCCATCTCCTTCGCAGCGCCCAACAGCTGTGCACGTTGCCAGGCCGTTGACGTGAGATGATGACCTGGGCCATGACCTCGCCCGGGTCATCCACGTGAGTTTCCGGCCGTCATTCATGTTTGTAAAATGACCTTGTATGTGATTCGCACGTCATCGCTAAACGTCTGTCCCAGGAGGTACTCCCGCATTCGGTACTCCCTGGCAACGACTGGTTGCCGTGGCAGTGCAAGTTGAGGACCACGGCACGATGAAGAAGGGGCGGAGGCAACAGCTGGCCAAGGAGCAGGGCCCTGGGCAGAAGCGCCGCGATGAGCGCGCTGCAAAGGCCATCGTGATGGCCGAGGCCGGCAGGGACCAGCTCCAGGACATCGTGGAGGAGCAGCGCAAGATGAATCGGTCAAGCAAGAAGATGGGCAAGAAGATGCGCCTCAAGCTCCAGAAGCAGGCCGAGGAAGAGGAGGACGAGTCCGAGGAGGACGAAATCGAGGAGAAGGATGTCGTTGAGAGCGCGGAAGAGTCCGGGCCGAGGACGCCAGCGAGGACGGCCAAGCAAATGACGAGGAGGATGACGAGGAGGAGTCGGACGACGCCGAGGAGCAAAACCTGATCCTCGAGCAAAAGCTGGGGGCCTTCAAGGTCACGCTGCCCGGGTTCGCAGAGCGCATGGAAGTGATCGCGGACGAGCCGATGGATCGCCGACGTCGAGGACGACCTCGCGCGCGAGGTGGAGTTTACAAGCAGGCCCTGGCCGCTGTGAAGAAGGGCCGCCAGGCTGGACAAGGCCAAGGTGCCGCATATGCGGCCCCTGGACTACTTTGCCGAGATGGTGAAGAGCGACGAGCACATGGCGCGCATCAAACAAAACCTCCTGTTTGAGAAGAAGATGGAGGCCTTTGACCAGCGCAAGAAGCAGCAAGAGTACAAAAAGTTCGCCAAGAAGGTGCAGTCCGAGAAGATCAAGGAGAAGGCCGCCAAGAAGGTCAAGCACAAGGACCTCGCCAAGGAGTACCGCAACCGGTCCGAGGACAACGGCATCCTGGCCCGCAAGCGCGACCGCAGCGAGGGCCCGTCCGGTCCCAACAAGCGCCGCGAGGGCAAGAACGCGCGCTACGGCATCAACAAGAAGGACCGCAAGAACACGGCAGAGAGCGTGGGCAGCCCGTGGAAGCAGGAGGCTCCGGGTGGCCGCCGCGGTGGCCGTGGCGGTCGCGGTGGCCGTGGCGGCCGCGGCGGCCGTGGCGGCCGTGGCGGGCGGCGGTAGAGTGATCTCGCCCAAGTCTGTAGAAAACCCATCTTGAGCGACGACGTTGATGTATCGATTCCCCCCGTTCGAGGAGCCTTGGAAAGCGAGGGGGGGGCGACGACGATGGAGGACGGGATGCCCATGCCCGCCGCCCTCGCGCTCTGCAAGACGCAGACGACTCGGGCAAGCTGGTGGGCATGCTTGTCGCGCTCGCTGCGGTGACGGCGAGCTACCACCTCCATCTCGCGAGTCTCGGCGATGAAGCCGCGCCGGCGAAGATCGAGTCCCCAAACGCCAGCCAGGACACGGTGACCTCGGAGATGTCCAGGGCAACGGCCGGCGCGCGCGGGCTGCACGGCGCCGCCCTGTCGCCGCTGGATCTGCGGTACGGGTCCCACACCGGCTGGGTGAGCCGGCGCCTCCTCTGCGTCTTCAGGCTGCTGGCGCTGCTGTACGCCGCGGGCGCCTGGGCGCTCTACTTTACGGGAAAGCGGTGCTGCTCGGCATTTGCCTACGCGCACGTCTGGAACTTTGCGGCTTTCACGCTCTACTTTGTGCTCGCCGTGTTCGTTTCCCTGCGCGGGGTGCGCCCCGGCCGGAGCCGGCAGCTGCGGGCCTGGGAGAAGCTGCAGGTGTTCCTGCTGGAGGCGCTAGTGCCAAACTGCATGTTCTTGCTGGCGATGCACGCCAAGTTTTTGCGGCATGAGCGCGCAGAGAGCTGGTTCCCGAGCCCGACGGCGCCGGGTATCAACACGCTGTTTGCGGCGCTAAACGTCGTCGTCGTCCTTGGCGAACTGGGTCTGAACCGCGTCATCCTGTGCAGCCACCGCTTCATGTACTTTAGCTACTTTTCCCTGGCGCACGCCATCTACGTCATCTGCCACGAGAAGCTCAGCGGCGAGGGCTTCCTCCTCTACGAAGCGTCCGGGTTCCTGCAGCTGCACACGGACTCGGTGCCGGCGCTGCTCAAGCTCTTCATGCTGCAGTTCGCCTTTCACTACCTGGGCTGCGCTCTGGTCTCGCTCAAGCAGCGCTTCTGGACGCTGCCTATCTCGCACCCTATCGAAGGCGCGCTGTCGTACGTCGCGCTCGACGGAGGCTGACCAACGAGCCGTGCGCAGGTGTAGGCGAGCCGGCCGGCATCACGGCCACACGCCAGTCTCTCGATCGATAGTCAAGCCAAAGAAGCGCTCAGCCTTGAGCCTGAGCTTCTTGTCGACGTCGATCGGCCAAGGAGCCTTGGGCTCCCGAAGGCGAACATCGATCAAGAGCGACGACGAGGAGGAGCGGCGCACGAAGATCCTTCGGAAGGATGATGCTGGGACAGAGGCTGGCGGCGGCGGCCGGCGCGCGCGGCGCGGTGCGCATGCAGCGCCCCTGGGTGCAGCAGTGCGCGCGCGCTCTCCGGGTCGAATGAAATGCACGGCACGACCATTCTGTCGGTGCGGCGCGGCGACAAGGTGGTGGTGATCGGGGACGGGCAGATATCGCTGGGCAACTCGGTGGTCAAGGGCAACGCCATCAAGGTGCGGCGCATCGGGCCCGGCAAGGACGCCGGAAATGACTCTGACAAGGCCGTCGTGGCCGGGTTTGCCGGCGCTACCGCCGACGCGCTCACGCTGCTGGACCGGCTGGAGCGCAAGCTGGAGCAGTACCCGGGGCAGCTGATGCGATCGTGCGTGGCTTGCCAAGCTTTGGCGGACTGACAAGTACCTGCGGCGGCTGGAGGGCCATCATGATCGTGGTGGACAAGGACGTGTCGCTGACGCTGACGGGCAATGGCGACGTGATCCAGGCGCCAGACGGCGTGGTCGCGGTTGGGTCCGGCGGGCTGTACGCGCTCTCGGCCGCGCGCGCGCTGGTGGCCCTGGAGGACCCCAAGCTAGATGCCGAGGACGTGGCGCGGCGCGCCATGCGCGTGGCCAGCGATCTGTGTGTGTTTACGAACGACAACTACACAATCGAGACGATCACCACGGCGCCGGTAGAGGGGAGCAGCGAGGGGAAGAAAAAGTAATTGACAGTTGGGCACACGTTGTGCTACGATGACGACTTGTTCTCTTGCAGAGACGAGCCCGAGCCGGCTGGCCCGGTCTGTCGCTGCAGCATCTGCTGCAGCGGCTCGGGCCGCAGCTGCCGCACCGGAAGCGACAGCGGGCGCATGTCCGCGCGCTCGGCCTCCATGAGGACGCTCGGCGAGGAGGTGTCCAGCCGCAAGCCTGGCAGCGTTGGCGGCACGCCGCCCAGGCGCACCGCGTCCGAGACGCTCCGCCCAAACGGCGCCGCGGCGCCGTTCCAGGCGGCTTGCGCGGGTTGCGCGGCATGAGCGACTTGTGCCGCTTGCGCGGCGGCGGGTTGCGCGGCGGCGCCCGGCAGTGTTGGCACGGTCGGGGGCGACGCGCAGCTGGGCGACGGCTGTGAATCCGCTGGGGAAGCGTCGTCCTCGTCCAGCGCGCTGATGGGCGCCTGGGTCCAAGACTTGCTGCGCACGAGCGGGGATGCCCACGGACAGGTCCACTTCTGTGATGGCGTGGTCCATTTCGTCCTGCGTGGGCACGATAAACTTTTTGTAGCCCTGGCTCAGCGCCACCAGCTTGGCCTCCTTCATCCAGGAGCTGGTCTTTATGGACGGCAGTCCAGGCGTTCGTAGGTCTTCTTGGCCAACATGGACTCGAGCAGCAGTTTGGCGTTGGCGCTGCACATGGGCTCGTCTGGAAAGTAGAGCGGTGTGCGGATCAGGTAAAAGATCTCCTCGCGAGTATCGGCCAGGAAAGGCACGCGCCCAAAGAGAAACATGTAGAGCGTCACGCCAGCGGCCCACAAGTCTGCCAGCTTGCCCTTGTACTGCACGTCGTTAAAGTTGTCGAGGCTGCAGGCTTCGGGCGGGAAGAAGGCGTACGTGCCGATGGGCGGCGAGTTCATCGTGTCGTTGTGGTGGATGTTGTGCATGTTGTTTGGCGTCGGCGGGTAAAGCTTGCCGTGCAGCCGTTTTGTACTCCTCCGACTCGGGTTTAGGCTGGACGCGGCCGCAGCGGCGCGCGGCGTCACGAAAGGCAGAAAGTTGGAGCGCGGCGTTTGCGCGAGCTTGGCAAGAAACCCGCTCGGCTTGCCATTCGGGTCCCCCTCCTCGCGCTCGCCGCCGCGTTCGCCGCCGCCGCGCCGCCGCCGCCGCCGCCGCCGTCCACCGTGGCCAGCTCTGGCAGCGTGAACGTCATGGCCGGCGAGTTCAGGTTCTCGGTGGCGAGCGTTAGCGCGGGTAGTGCGGGGAGGCCCCCGTCTTCGTCGTCGTCTTCTTCCTCGTCGTCCTCCGCCCTAGCGGCGGGCGCGGCGAGTGCGCGCACTTTGTCGAGGTGGAGGCCAGCGGAGAGCCTCGAGTCTTCTTGGTCGTCCTCCTCGTCCTCGTCCTCGTCCTCGTCCTCGTCGTCAGGGCCTTCTGCGCCGGTCTCGGCTTCTGCCGCCGCCTTGGCCGCCGCCTCCGCGGCGGCCGCCTCCTTGGCAGCCCTCGCTGCGACCTCGGCCGGCGATGGCAAGGGGTACTCGCCCGACGGCGGTCTGGCCATCGCGCCTGGCGCTGGGCATCCTCATCCTCAGACGCGGAAATAGCGAATTGGCGTCCCAAGCTAGCGGTGCTGATCTCCTCCACGGAATCCTCGTCTTCGCTAAATTCGTCCTCAGCTCAATCGGCTCGCAGATGGCCGACACGCCAAAGTCGTTAATCTTGAGCAGGCCTGTCACGGTCACCAGCAAGTTGGACGGCTTGATGTCGCGGTGCACAATGCCGTGAAAGTGCAGGTACTCTAGGCCTTTGATCAGCTGCCCGAACAGGTCGCGCCTTGTTTTCTGGCAGCGGCTCGTTGCCCTCGAGATTCTCGTCCATGACGGGCCGGCCTTGTCACATGCCTCTGCATCGAGAACAGATGCGATTGTGCTGCGGCAGGTCGAGCACCTCGTGCAGCTGCACAATGTTGGGGTGCTGCAGCTTTTTCATGATGGCGATCTCCCGGGCGATCGGCGCCGCGATGTTCCCCAGCGGGCCGAGCTCTTCGCGCGCCCGCGCCGCAGCGTGAGCCGCTTGCGAATGATCTTCACCGCCCAGGCCTGCCCGCTCTCGTCCGTCGCAAGCCGGACTTGTGCCTGCGTGCCCGAGCCCAATATTTTGCTCAGCACGTACTGGTTCACCTTAATGCCCGCGTCCTCGGGGGCGTCCTCCAGGTGCATGCCGCCCCCAATTTGCTGCTGCTGCTGCTGCTGCTGCTGCTGCTGAAAGCTCCCAGACAGCCGCTCCGGCTTGGGCTCCAGCCCAGACCCAAGCAGGCTTGGCCTCGTCGCTCCCTGCAGCGCCGCGGGGCCCGCATCCAGCCCGCAGGCGCCGTGTCCGCCTCGCGCGGGGCCTCTCGCGACGCCAGGCAGCCCATCCCGCGCCCCTCGAGCTGGCCAAGCCCTCCTGCTCGACCCCCAACTCGACCCTCGCCTCGGTCCGCGGATCGTTCCAAAACGACGTGAACGCGGACTGCGCTGCGCGAGGAAAGGATGCGGTGAACGTGGTGCGAAGAAGAACAGCAGCAACAACAACGGCGAGGAGCGAAGGTTCGCGGGACGGAGGATGGTGGCGTCGGGCGACGATGAGCGCAGCAAGGTGCTCGACGACTACCGCAAGGCGCTGCTGCAGCACCGCGAGGCCGAGGCGCGGGTGAAGCAGCTGCGCAAGAACATGCAGGAGCTGAACAAGGAGTACAACAAGACGGAGGATGATCTCAAGGCGCTGCAGAGCGTCGGGCAGATCATCGGCGAGGTGCTCAAGCAGCTGGAAGACGAGCGGTACATCGTCAAGGCGAGCAGCGGGCCGCGCTACGTGGTGGGCGTGCGCAAGAAGGTGGACAAGGCCAAGCTGGTGGCCGGCGTGCGAGTGTCGCTGGACATGACCACGCTGACCATCATGCGTATCCTGCCGCGCGAGGTGGACCCCACCGTGTACAATATGCTGAACGAGGACCCTGGCAAGCTCACGTATAGCGACGTGGGTGGCCTGGGCGAGGAGATCAGGCAGCTGCGGGAAACGATCGAGCTCCCGCTGACCAACCCCGAGCTGTTCTTCCGCGTGGGCATCAAGCCGCCCAAGGGCGTGCTGCTGTACGGCCCGCCCGGCACCGGCAAGACGCTGCTGGCGCGCGCGCTGGCCTGCAACCTCAACGCCACCTTCCTGAAGGTCGTGGCGAGCGCCATCGTGGACAAGTACATTGGGGAGAGCGCGCGGCTGATCCGGGAGATGTTTGGCTTTGCGCGCGACCACGAGCCGTGCGTCATCTTTATGGACGAGATCGATGCCATCGGCGGCAAGCGCTTCTCGGAGGGTACTTCGGCGGACCGCGAGATCCAGCGGACGCTCATGGAGCTGCTCAACCAGCTCGATGGCTTTGACTCGCTCGGCAAGGTCAAAATGGTCATGGCCACCAACCGGCCGGACATCCTCGACCCGGCACTGCTGCGCCCGGGCCGCCTCGACCGCAAGATCGAGATCCCGCTGCCGAACGACCAGTCGCGGATCGAGATTATGAAGATCCACGCCGGCCCGCTCTCCAAGAAGGGAGACATCGACTATGAGTCGGTTATCAAGATCGCGGACGGCTTTAACGGGGCCGACTTGCGCAACGTCTGCACAGAGGCGGGCCTCTTTGCCATTCGCGCGGACCGCGAGTACATCATCGAGGAGGACTTTATGAAGGCCGTGCGCAAGCTGGTCGAGATCAAGAAGCTCGAGACCAAGCTTGACTACTCCAAGGTCTAATTTCCCCAAACCCTACCCAACAAATGTCCTAGCCTCCGCCCTCGCTGCTTGCTTCTGCTGCCGCACTTGCCGCCGCCGCTGCTTCCGCTTCCGCTTCCGCGGTCCACGCGCGCAGCGTCGGGCTCTCGCCAGCGCCGCCGTAAGACTCTTGCGCCCGCGCGCGCCACGCTGTGGCCCGCCAGCTCGTTTGCCGCGCGGCAGCTCGCCTCTAGCGGCATGCCCAGCGCCAGCGCGGCGGCCAGCCCGCCCACAAAGCTGTCGCCGGCGCCCACCGTGTCCACCGCGCGCGCCCCAGTCGCGGGAAGCCAAAGGGGCTCGCTGCCGCGCTCTGCAAGCAGCGCGCCGCGAGGCCCGCCCGTGACGATCACGGCCTGGGCGCGCCTGTGCTTCTCGAGCAGCGCCGCCGCCGCCCTGGCCTCGTCGCGCTCGCCCGTGAGCTGTTCGGCCTCCACCCGTTGGCGCACAAGACGTCCGCAAGGGCCAGCAGCCGCAAGGCGGGTTCGGTGTCGGGCCCCGCGAGGTCCGGCGCAGGCGCCGTGTTTGAGCACAGTCAGCGCCTGGCCCTGCCGCGTGGCCTCCTCGAACGCCGCCAGCGACGCCTCCAACGGTGCCTCCAGCTGGCAGAGCACCACCGCGCTCTGTCCGAGCACCGACCGCGCGCTGCGCACTTGTTCGGCGCTTATTGCCGCATTCGCGCCGAGCCCGACGGCGATCATATTGCGGCCTTCGTCGTCCACCAGCACCGTCGAAGCGCCGGTGGCCAGCTCGTCGTCCTCCGCCACGTGCTCCACGTCCACGCCAACGCGTCGAAGTGCCGCAAGCGTCTGCGCCCCTCGCGCGTCGCGCCCGACGCGGCTCAGCAGCGTCGCCCTGCCCAGCACGGCGGCAGCCTGCACGGCCTGGTTGGCGCCCTTACCGCCCAGGTCCTCGCGCTGCCCGCGGCTCATGCACGTCTCGCCGGGCCGAGGCAAGCGCACAAAGGTCTTGACATCCACCACGTTCTGCACAGCACGGTGCGCCGTCGTCAGCTGCCGTTCCCACGCCCTGCACCCTGCCTGCCGCGATGCTACCGATTCCGAGCATCATTGGCGGTCGCGCCGCATATCTCGCCTCTTGGCCGGTGCCACGACCACCACCACGCGAGCCATCCTCGATCCTCGATCCTCGATCTGCATGCACGCTCGCGGCCCTCGCGCTCGCCGAGCCAACTTACGATGCCAACGACGGCCACGCCGCCACGTCTAAGCGCCATGGCGATCTCTGCCAGCGCGGCGCCGGCCGTCCTCTGCGCGGCGCCCTCTCTGCGGTTGGCAGATGTCCAGCCCACAAGCAAGCGAGCGAGCACGAACAGAGCCCGAGCAGGAGTTGCGAAGGATGGTCGAGATCCAGGAGGTCGGCGAGACGGAGGCCGCGGCGCTGCGGCAGCGCAAGGCCAAGGCCGAGGACGGCGCCGAGGACGGCGCCGAGGAGAGCGTGGACCTCACGCCCGACGGGTCCGAGGAGCTGGTGAAGCGCATTGTGAAGCCCGGCGTCGGCGAGGTTTGCGGCGAGGGCAAGCGCGTCTCCGTGCACTACACGGGCGGTTCCTGAACGGCGAGACGTTCGACTCGAGCGTGCCGCGCGGGCGGCCGCTCGAGTTTGTCGTGGGCCGGCGCAACGTGATCTTGGGCTGGGACATTGGCATCGCGTCCATGAAGAAGGGCGAGCAGGCGCGGCTCACCTGCAGGCCCAACTACGCGTACGGCAGCTCGGGCGCCGGCGGCGTCATCCCACCAAACGCCACGCTCGAGTTTGATGTCGAGCTTATCGACATCAAAGAGGACACGGGCGGGTCCTGGGCCAGCGTGTTCATGTTTGTCATGGCGCTTGTCCTCGCCTATGCCGTGTTCTTCATGCACGCCAACTCGCGCGCGGCGGCGCAGTCCTGACTTGTGGGCGATGCACCAACGAGAGTTCGCACACAGAGCTACGCTACCTCTTATTACTGTCGTTACTGCCCCTGCAGCCGCTCCAGCACCGCCTGCGCGTCGCTCACCACCTGCGGCGGGAACCCGGCCATCTTGGCCACGGCGACGCCGTAGCTCTTGTCCGTCGCCCCGGGGAGCACCTCGTGGAGCATGACGACGTCCTTGCCGCCGTCGACGACGCTCGCGCGCAAGTGCAGGTTGCGGACCAAGTGTTGGCCTTGCGCGCCCCGCAGCGCTGCGAGCTGGGACAGCTCGTGAAAGTGCGTCGCGATGAGTGCGACGCACTGCACGTGCTGCGCCAGGAACTCGGCGATTGCGTACGCCAGGCCCAGGCCGTCGTTGACGCTCGTGCCGCGGCCGACCTCGTCGATCACGACAAGGCTGGCGGGCGAGGCGCGTGCCAAGATGCTCGCGACGTCCCGCATCTCGACCATAAAAGTAGACGCGCCGATCGATGAGCAGTCTGCGGCGCCCACGCGCGCAAGAACGCTGTCGAACAGCGGAAGGCGCGCTCGCGACGCGGGCACAAAGCTGCCGATCTGAGACATCACCGCCATCAAGGCGACCTGCCGGATGAAAGTGGACTTGCCGCCCATGTTGGGGCCCGAGATGATGAGGTCGCGGCTTGTTCCGCGCCGGCGTCCGCTCCCGCGGCGCGGCAGCGCAGCCCGTTGGCAACAAAGCTGTTGGCCCCCACGGCCTGCTCCACCAGCGCGTGTCTGCCGTCAACGATCTCGATCGGCCCGCCGCCCCCCATGGGCGAAACCTCTGGCTGGCAGTAGTCGTGCAGGTGCGCGGCCTGCGCGAAGGCGGCCAGGACGTCGAGCGCTGCAACCAGCCGGCGAGGCGCCGCAAGGCACCGGCGAACGGCCGGGCCTCCGCGAGCATGTCGCGCACGACTTGGGCCTCGGCCAGGTGCAGGTCCGCCGAGAGGCGGTTGTGGCGCTCGGCAAGGCGCGCCAGCTCGTCCGTGCGAAAGCGCACGCCCGACTTGTCACGCGAGACCACATTCATGCCGTCGCGCTTTTTGGCTGCTGCGCGCTTGCCGAACACGGCTTCGTGGTCCGCCTTGCTCATACGTAACGTCGTGCCGTGCACGCTGGCGCTCGAGGCTGAGGACTGCGCCGCGCTTCTTGCGCTTCTTGCCCGGCGTGGCGGCCTCCAGGCTCTCCTCGCGTAGCGGGCCGTGGGCCCGTAGGCGCAGCAGGGACGCGCCAGCTTGCCCGGCCACGCTGCGCGCCTCCGCAATGATGGCCTCGTCCAGGACGGCGAGGCGCTCGTCGAGCTTGCGAATGGCGTCGTCGCAAGCTGGGTCGACACGCGCCTCATAGCCGCCATGCTGCCCGCCGCGCATGCGCGTGGCGTCCAGCACTCGCGCGAGAAGCGCTTCAAGCGGCTCGCAGCCTTGAGCGTAGCGTCCGTCTCGTGGTGCTGCGGAAGGGCGCGCCAGGCCTCGCTGTCGGCCGGCACGGCGACGTCACGCTTCAGAGAGCGACCCAGCTCGACGGCCTTGAAGAGACCTGCGGCTAGCGATAAGGCGCGACGCACCGCCGCCACGATCTTGGATGCCGGCGCGTCCTCGTCGGGAAGTCGCAGGGTCTCAAGCGTGAGCGCGAGCCGCTCCGTGTCCGGCGCGCGCCGCAACACCTTGTCGAGCGCCTCGCGCAGCGCCTCGCGCTCCTTGAGGAGGCCGACTAGCTCGTGCCGGCGCCGCACCTCGTCCATCGAGGTGCTGGCCGGCGCAGCCAGCGCTCGAGGAGGCGCTGTCCCCCGGCGGTGCGACAGCCGGCGCCCAGTAGGCGCTGGAGGGACGCGTGTGCGGTTTTATCAGAACCCGGGCCTGACAGTAGCGCAAGCGCCTCAAACGTCCCTGGCGACAAGTGCATGGTCTCGCCGGCCGCGAGAACGCCAAGCGCACCTTGGGCCGAGGGCCTCGGCCGAGGGAAGCGCGGTCGCGCACGCTTGTGCCAGCGCCGGGCACTCGGCCACGGCATCTGCGACGCCGGCGTCTAGCTCTGCGACGCTCACCAAGCCGGCAACCCCGGCCAGACCGCGTAGCAGCTCGGCCGTCACGGGCGGCTTGCTGGGCTTTCGCACAACCGCTGTGGCAATTCCTGCCGCGGCAAGTTGGGCCACCAGTGCTTCCCGGAGCCGGCGGGGGTTCTTGCCCTTGGGCGCTTTCTGCTGCTGCTGCTGCTGCTGCTGCTGCTGCTGCTGCTCCTTGTGGAGCAGCAGCTGGCACTCGCGCACGCCTTCTTGCAGCAGAGCGCCCTCAATGCCCGCCAATGGGAGTGTGCCGACGGCTAGCACGCGCAGCGCAGCGTTGAGCACGGCCACCCCTGCCACGCCGTCCTTGCTGAGGACCACGGTGGCCGTGGCCGCGAGCTCTAGCCTCGCGCGGAGCGCCTCGGGCAGCGCGTCCAGCAGATCGTGGGCGTCGCCAGGCGAAGCGCGGCGCGAGCAGCGCCAGCACGGCGGCTGGCCCTCGGCGCCCGGCGCCATGCTCAGCACGCGCACGCGACCCCCAGTCCTGCCCCAGCACCTGCCCCAGCACGCTGGCAAAGACCTGGCGGCTCAGCGTCAAGTAGGCCGCGTCCCCATGGTGCTTGAGCGCACCGCTGCTGTGGTACACTCGGGCGGCCAGCTCGCGAGCCTCGTCGCGCACGACCGTGTAGTAGTCGCCGCGGTCGAAGAACCTGAAGGCCGGCCCAGCCTCGGCCAGGTCGGCGGCGTGCGCCGCGAGCAATGCGTCCATCTCGGTCGAGATCTTGCGCGATCGACGTGACAGGGGACCCCATGTCACGTCAAAAGCTGTGAGTCGGGCGGCGGTGCGCTGGCGCCGATGACGCGCGCCCTGACGGCCGCGCTGGCGGCGCTGCGGCCTGGGCGCGTGCTGCGCGACAAGTATGTGTGCTTTGGGCTGGTCATGCTGAGCAGCAGCGCGATGAACAATCTGTTTGTGACCTACTACCTGGACCTCTTCGTCAATGTCGTGCGGTTGGACCAGCGCGGCTTCTTCCTGGGACAGACCGTGTTCATGGTGTGGAACGCGTTCAACGACCCGCTTTTCGGCTGGCTATCCGACCGCGCGATGCCCGGCACGTCGGGCGTGCGCCGGCGCCTGGCCGTCATCGAGTTGGGCGGCATGGCGTGGTGCGCCGCGTTCGTGCTCGTGTGGCTCCCGCCCAGCGCCGCGGGCGGCTGGCTGGCCGCGGCGCACTTACGCTGGCGCTTTGCTTGTACGACGGCATGCTCACGCTCGTGGAAGTCAACCACTCGGCTCTACTGGCCGATATCAGCTCCAGTGGGCCCGAGCGGGCAAGACTGAACGCCTTCTCGGCCGTTTGCGCCGGTCTGGGCTCGCTCTCGAGTTTCTTTGGTCACCTCACTTGGGACCGCGGGCACTTGGCGCCCTTCCAGCGCATGACGGTGCTCGTGGCGCTGCTGTGTGCCGTCGTGTTTCATCTCGCTTGTGAGGGCTTGCGCAGAGCGAGCAGCGCTCCCGCCGGGGGTCCGGCGGCGGCAGCGGCGGCGTGGCTGATGACGGCGCAACCGCAAGTGCCGACGCGTCGTGCGGGCCGTGCGGGCCTGGCGCCGCGCGGCGGGAAGGGGAGCGGAGCCTGGAGGACGACACTGAGGCAGAGGTCGAGGCCAGGCGGAAAAGCGCGGGCGCGGGCGCGGACGCGGGCCTAAACGTCCGCACCTTCGTGCGGCAGCTCCTTGGGCACCGCAACTTTTTGTTGTTCAACGTGCTCTACTTTGTCCAGGCCTTTGACTGCACGTTTGAGAAGAACCACTTTGCATCTTCCTGGACGGCTTGGCGGGCGAGTCGCTCTCGCGCGGGTGCTCGCGTCCATCATCACGGCGTCCTTCATCCTGCCCTGGGTGGCCACGGCGGTGCTGACGCCGACGGTGCAGCGGCGCGGGATCTACTGGGTGGTGAAGATGATCCTCGGCACGCGCGTGGCCTGGTGTGCGTTCAGCCTCGCCTTTGGGCCCGCCGTGCCGCTTTTCTCCGCCTGGTTCCTCCTGAGCAACCGCGTCCTGAGCGAGGCGGTGTGCCGCGTCTGCCCTCTGATCATCACCGACCTCGACGAGGACCGGTACCTGCACCGGCGCACGTCGAGCGTCTCCGCCAGCGTGGTCGGCGCGAGCACGCTCCTCGGCAAGGGCAGCCAGTCGCTAGCGCCCATGTTTGGCTACTGGCTGGTCGGCGGCGCGACGGCGCCAGCGCGCACGCTCCTGGCCATACTAATCGCCGTGCCGCTCTGCTGCGTGCTGCTGCAGGCCGTCCTATGGCGCTCGTACTCGCTGCACGGCGCCTACCTCAAGCGCGTCAAGACCTTCACGTCGCGCGACGCCTCCTTCGCCGTCTGAACCGCCATCCCGCGTCCGGCCCTGGTCCCTTTTGGCCCAAGGATTTCCCCCGTTCAAATTCCGTTCAAACCCGTGCCAGACGAACCAGTGCAGAACCACCGCAGAACCACTCCGCGGAAAAGTCGGATCTTGCCCACAGGGGGCCAATCCCAGTCTACAACCACCTCGCCCAGCAGCCCTTCCCCACTCTCGGCGACCAGTTCCCGCTCCTGAAAACTTGACCTCCCCGACCTTGCCAACTGTGTGGAGGGCGGCGCGGCACCTCCTCACAGAAAGTCGCAGAAGTCGGTCCTAGCGAGCGCCTAGCGGGGCCTACCCTTCGGCCGGAACCGGAGGCAGAAAACGGCAGAGCAAAACCGTCTGCTTGCGGCCTATGAGCGCGGCGCACATGCTGGCTTCATAGGCCCCAAGCAGGGCGGCGAGGCTCTGGAGAGGGAGGTCAGGCCGAGGTCAGGTGCTGCGCTGTGGTGATGTTCGCGATGGAGGCGCACTGGGCGGCAGAGCCCGAGCGCAAGGCAGCGGCGCCGCACGAGCCCCTGGTGCCCGCGGCGCGGCGGACGAGCGCGCGGCCAGCCCCCTGGCGAGCCAGCTGGAGCGCCTGCAGCAGGAGAATCTCGCGCTGCGACAGGCGCTGGAACGCCGGACCACCGTCGGCTGCCGGGGCCCACCACCAGCTGCCCGCGGACTGCTACGAGCAGTGCGAGCAGCCCGAGATGGCCGGCATGGAGGGCGGCCTGATGCAGCCGCAAGACGCGATCTGCGCGCAGCAGCAGCGGCAGCAGCAGCAGCAGCATGTCATGCAGGCTGGGCCGGGCTGCCAGCAGCAGGAGCAGCAGGCGTCGCCGCAGCCGCAGCAGGTGTATGCTGGGCAGGAGTTTGTGCAGGCGGCGGCGCCGGAGCCACTCACAGAGCTTGATTTGAGTCCGATCGGGTATGGTTCGGAACAGCAGCACCGGCAGCAGCAGCCGCCGTCGCCGGAACAGCAACAGCAGCAGCAGCAGCAGCAGCAGCAGCAGCAGCAGCAGCAGCAGCAGCAGCAGCAGCAGCAGCAGCAAGAGCGGCAACAGGAGCACCAACATCAAAGCGAGGCGCTGATGCAGGATCAGCACCAATGCAGGCTCGAATTAGCCAGGATGGTTTGATACGACAGCCAGAACGGGAAGGAATTCTTGGGCATCAGTCGCAGCAGCAGATTCACCAGCCGGCGCAGCTCACGTCCCAGTCGATCCAGCAGCCCCAAGTGCGGACCGACGCGGAGAGCATTGTTGCCGGCGAGCCTCACAACTCAATGGTCGAGCAGCAACAGCAGCCATCGGATGTCGGCTTTCAGCAGATGCAGGCCGGCCAGGGCAGGGGCACGACTTGCATCATCACCAGCAGCAGAGTATGCAGATGGCGCATGAGCAACAGTCGTACGACCCAGCACCGCTTGAGCGACGGCACACTGGGCATAGCTCGGAGATGCAAGAGCACCACCCGGCTGAGCAGCAGCAGCAGCAGCAGCAGCAGCAGCAGCAGCAGCAGCAGCAGCAGGGGGCCTACGAGATGCAATCGCAGCACCTCGTGCAGCAAGATCAACAGCACCAACAGCACCAGGTGGCTGTCGAGCAGCAGCCCCAGCAGATGATGCAGCAGCCACAGACGATGCAGCAAATGGAAGCGATTGACCCATTGCAGCAGCAGCAGCAGCAGCAGCAGCAACCGCTGCAACAGCAGCACGACTCGATGCAACAGCAACCAGTGCAACACGGTTCGCTGCAACAGCAGCAACCGCATGAGCAGATGCAGATGCAGATGCATCCCCTTAATTCGCGGAATCATATGCCTCAAGAGCATCCTCATCAGCCTCAGCACGCCGAGCAGCAGCATCAAATGGGCCAGGAGCAACAGCATCAGGAGGTTGGCATGTACGGCGAGCAGATGTCGATGGCGAACGATCAACAGCAGCGTCCTGCGACAGGCCAAGAACCGTACCAGGCCGAGTGCTACGACGACCAGACGCAGCAGTACGCGCAACAACCGCAACAACAAGGCTCCGAGATGGGGTTCCAGGAGGAGGCCGGCCTGCCCGCCGAGGGACAAGAAATGGCGCAAGCAAAGCACGCGGGCGGCGGTGGAAGCTACCTACCCGGCGCTGAAGCGCCTCCGATGCAGAGTGACTCGCCCAGCCAGTTCACTGACCGCAGGCATCCGCTTCGCCGCAGCCGCCGCTGGCGGAGCTCACCCGACGTTTGTCTGGTCAAGCAGCAGCAGCAGCAGCAGCAGCAGCACTCGCCGCAACAAGTGGCTCAGCACAGCACTATGCCGCCACCGCCGCCACTCCCCGGTCAGCCATGCAGCAGCAGCAGCAGCAGCAGCAGCAGCAGCAATGGCCGTCCAGGAACAACCTCTCGCCGTCCGCCGTCCGCGGCGCACTGTGTACCAGGCCCCGCAACAACAACAACAGCAGGCCACCTACGCGGATACTGCCTACGGCCAGCCGCGGAGGCGGCGGGTGGCGGCGAGTGGCTACGAAGCACCTCAGCGCCGACGCCAGCAGCCGGCGCGCCAGCCAGTGCGTCAACAACCTGTGCGCCAGCAAGCGGCGCGCCAGCAGCCCATGCGCCAGCAGCCTATGCGTCAGCAGCCTATGCGCCAACAACCCATGCGCCAACAACCCATGCGCCAGGCCGCAATGCGCCAGCAGCAGCAGCAGCTATGCGCCAGCAGCAACAGCAACAGCAACAGCAGCCCATGCGCCAGCAACCCATGCGCCAGCAACCCATGCGTCAAGCCGCAATGCGCCAGCAGCAGCAGCAGCAGCAGCCTATGCGCCAGCAACCTGTGCGCCAGGCCGCAATGCGCCAGCAACCCATGCGCCAAGCCGCAGTACGCCAGCAACCCATGCGACAAGTCGTGCGACGGCAACAGCAGCGCTCCGTAGCTCCCCTCCGGCAGTCGCCGCGGCAGCTCCGACCCGGGCTGGCCAGAATGGCATGCTTCAGACCACGCACTCGCAGCAAGGGATGGCCATGGGCATGCCGCAGCAGCAGCAGCAGTTCGCGTCGGACCAGATGCCCATGCAGTGCATGAACGACGGGACCCAGTACATGATGAACGGCAGCTCTGGCATGATGCCGATGCAACCGATGCAGATGGTGCATCCGCTGGGGGCCGCTGATGGGCAGGACCATGCTTACGCCGCACAACCCCAAGCTGCCGCGATGGACCCCAGGTACGGCCAGATGGCTTATCCGATGGGCCAGCAATACTCGCAGGTTGTCATGCACGGTGTGATGATGATGCCCTCTGCAGCGGGGCAACCCATGATGGTGCCCATGCAGCAGCAGATGCCCAGCAAACCCATTGTGCCCAAGCCGGTGTCCAAATCATCGAGCTACCGCGGCGTGTACTGGAACAAAAAGTGCCGCGCTTGGCGTGCGCGCATCTGGCTCAACAAGAAGAGTGAGCACCTTGGCAATTTTGACGACGAGCTGGACGCTGCGCGCGCGTACGATAAGCGCGCGCGGGAGCTGGACCGCCTCAACGTGCTCAACTTTCCGGACGAGGACAGCGTGTCTGTGTTTTCGTCGCAGCGCAAGGCCGACCAACCGCCGACCAAGGCCACGTCCAAGGGCGTCAAGAAGGAGGAGATAAAGGAGGAGGAGGAGGAGGAGGACCAGGCTCGAGGGGAGGAGGAGGAGAATAAGTATCGCGGGAAAGATCTGCCGCACATGGCGCCGCGGCTGAAGAACCGTGTCGCCACGAAGCAGGGCGCGAGCAAGCAGGCGAGCAAGCAAGGCAGGCCGACAGGCAAGCAGGCAAGCAAGCAGGCAAGCAAGCAGGCGCGCACGCCAAAGCGCGAGCCGCCCTCGCCCGCAGCCGCCGCGTCCCGACCCAAGCGCCAGCGGGTCAAGACCTGACTGGCAGTGTGCCATGAATCAATCGAATCTTTACAGTAGCTGCCCAGCCACAGCGCAGGCGGTAGCCAGACTTACTACAAGTCGAGCAGCGGCATGCAGCGGTCAGCCCCGATGGGCCTGGTCGCCGTCTGTTTCCGCGGATGCTTACAAGGCCGTGTGCCGAGCAAAAGCAATGCCGCCGCGGACTTGTTCGACAAGAGGCGCTGGCTGGTGTGCAGAGTGCCCCGCGAGCGGCTGTGCTGCATCGACTTGCGGCCCACCGTCGCGCGCTTCGAGTACTGCGGGCCCAGGGCCGCGAGCTTGAGGTTGCGAAACTGCTGCTCCAGCTCGTGCTCCCGCTCCCGCTGGCGCATAATCGCCTCGTCGCTGGCGAACAGCGCGTGGTGCGCCTGGCGCATCACCTCCACCATGCGCGCGGAGAACATGCTCTCCGCGTCGGCGCGCTGCAGCACCAGAACCGAGGTAACGCCACGCGCGATGACGGTTGTGCGGCGTCGCGCGTAGCCCGTGAGAAACTCCTCCCCAAAGTAGTCTCCCGGGCCGAGACGCGCCAAGTGGACGCTCTTGACGGTTTTGGCCTCGCGCAGCTCATGCACGAGGCTGTGCTTGAGTTCCACCACCGTCGTGCCGCGCGCCGTGTACTCGGGCTCAGGCACAAGCTCCTTGGGCCAGCGGTTTGTGCGAGTCTCGACGACCTCGCGCTGCATGTCGCACACGCCGGCGTACACAAAGTAGAGCTCCTCTGCAGGCTCGTCGCTGCGCTGGATCTTGTCCCGGGGTTGAACGACCGCTGCGTGAGCAGGGGCGCGACCTGGTTGATGCGGTGCTTGCTCCACTTGCTAAAGAGCCGCACGTTGCTCTGCAGGAAGCGGCTCAGCTGGAGGTTTTGGCTCTGGTTGAACAGCTTGGTGACACTGCGAAAGTCCTGGGCGCTCAGCTCCAAGACCACGAGCGGCCTTCGAGGTGCTCGAGCCCGCGTAACACCCCACTCCTGTTTGCCTGCGCGGCACCGCCGGCAGCACAGCGCTCCCAGCCGCGCTGGCAGCTGCGCCGGAAGACCCACCAGCAGGTGCACTAGCAGACCCACCAGGGCCATTCGCGCCGGAGGAGGAAGAGGAGGAAGAGGAGGAAGCGACTGGGGTGCCCGCTGGCGTGCCCCTCGCCGAAGCTCCGCACGACGTGTCGATGGGCCCGCTATCGCCAGACATGAGGCTCCTAGTGCTCCGCAGGCTAGCGCGACGCGCTCGAGCCGGCGGCGTGGACACGTGCGCGGAGCATTCGTACTCCGCGCCGAGCCTGCTGGCCAGGGCGCGCTCCCCAAACGCCTGACCGGGCCCGACGACGCGGGCAAGCGCCCCGCTTGCCAGCCGCAACTCCACCTTGCCGGCCATGACAATGAAGAGCGTCTGCGCGGGGTCCCCTGCCGCGAAGAGGCGCTTGCCAGCTGGATGATGCGTCACATGCACGGACTTTGTCAGCGTTTCCATCAGCGGGCGCGCCAAGTTCTTGAAGCACTCGAGCTGGCTGAGGAAGGACACGGTCTTGTCAATGTCGAACGTGGTGCGCTTCTTGAGCTCCTTGGCCATGCCAAAGGCTACCAGGGACAGCTCGTCCAGAGGCTCGGTCGCGAACCGCGGGAAGACGTACTGAAAGTCCGGTCGCTCTCGCAGCCACTCGGGGAACACATGCCGCAGCCCCGCCGGCCGAGCAGCTCCGGCCCGCCCGCGAGCTCGCTAAACTCTTCGGGCGGCAACGTGGCCTCCAGAAGCTCGTAAGTCTCCTGCACGCGCTTCTTCTGGGTCTCCACCTCGCGCCGCACCACGGCCTGCCGCGCTTGCAGCGCTAGCTCGGCCTCGTCCTGCAGCTTTTGCTGGTCATCGGCCGACTGCTCGCCGCCCTCCATGGTGGCCGCGACGAGCTCGGCCGCCTCGATCCCAGATCCACCTTGGTCTCTGCGCCGATCTTGGCCAAGTCCGCGCTGTGCACAACACCAAATCACCAAAAAAACCGGTTACGAATGAACCGACCTGAACGCCGACTCTGTCGACCTGGCAGCCGACCGGCCTTCAGGAGAGCGCCACGGCGGCCGCTGGCTGGCTGCGGCTGCCATGCGCGGGCCTTCCTGGCCATGGTCGACTCAAGGGTGATCCTGATCAAGACCTTTCTTTGAAGCTGAAGCTTGACCTGGGGGAAAAGCAAGCACGGAAAGAAGGAGGAGGCAAGCAACGGGGAGAGAGTGCCGCTGCGTCACGGTGAGTTGGTGGTGCGTTTAGAACTTGAAGACCTTGTCCTTGGTGAACCCAGCGTCGTGCAGCAGGCCGCCAAGGTCGCCCTGCGTGAACTTGGGGCCCTTCTCGCCGGCCACGTGCGCAACCAGGCCCTTGGGCCCGCAGACCATGATCAGGCAGTCCTCGTCCGGCTTGGGCAGGTGCTCGGCGATCATTTCCGCCGAGACAAAGCCGGAGCCCATCTTCCAGCCCGCGGGTGGCTTGTCCAGCGTGTAGTAGACCTTGAAGGACGGGTACAGATACTGCAGCGCGTCGAGCTCCTCGCGGAGGAGAATGTCTTTCTCGGTCATGTTGGCGAAGAGCAGGCGAATCTCCGTGTTGTCGTGCGGATTGCTGAGAATCTCGCGGATGACCTGCAACATGGGCGTGATGCCGGTGCCGCCGGCGATCATGCCGATCTTGGCCTTCATGTTTGCCTTGTACTCGATCTTCTCGAAGGGCCCCTTCATCTCCAGGGTGTCCCCGGGCTTGAGCTGGTCTATGTGGCGGCTCATGAGCCCGCCGGGCGCGGGGTAGGTTTTGACCATGAGGTCCAGGTAGCCGCGCTGGTGGTTGAGCGACACGGGCGTGTAAGGGCGCACAACGTTCTTGCCGTCCACGTTGGCGCGCGCGGTGAGGCAGCTGGCCACGGAGAGCCCGGTCTCGTGGTCCTTGGAGGGCAGAGCAAAGCGGTACATCTTGGTGTTGTGCGACACCGTCTCGGTGCTCTTGAGCGTGAAGCTACGAAACTCGTCGGGCGACAGGGCCGCCTGCCGCTTTGGCTTGTCCGCGGCCGCGTCGGTCCGCGCCGCGCCGCGCTCCAGCTGCAGTGCGCCCAGCAGCGCGGCCCCGGCCAGCGCCAGCGCCGGCGCGGTCCTCGTCGATGCTCTGCGCCACATGCCGCCCAGCCCTGTCTCGCCTCTCGTGCAAGTCTCGGATCTTTGCCTCGAGGCGGCCAAGGAGCCTGGTGGCGGCGAGGGCAGAGCGTTGCTCGCGATGGTCGACATCCAGGAGGTCGGCGAGGAGCCCGCGGCGCCGCAGGAGGACCTGTCGCAGCGCGCCGCGGCGGTGGCCCGCGACCTCGTCGAGCTCCGCGGACGGTTCTCCGGCCTGCGGGGGAGGATCTGGAGGGCCTGGCTGCCCTATGCGGACGAGTCGGGCCTGCGACTGGCACCGGCGGGCCTCGTCAATCTGGCCGTGGCCCTGTTCTTCGCCTTCTCGGCCGTGCTTGTGGCCACGGGCATGCCCACCTGGCTGGTGCTGTGCGTTTTCGTGCCGACGAGCGTGTATGCGGCGGCATGGCGGCTCTACCCGATCGTTGAGCCTTCGGACGGGCCAGAAAAGGTGCTGGAGACAATGCGGCGGCACCCGCATATGCGACAGGCGCAAATGGATGGCACTGAGGCCCTCTTGGCGCTCACGCGGGGCGGGGGTCCGAGCAAGCGCCAGAAAATGCTCGCGACGTTGGTTGACGGCGGGGCGGTGGAGTTTGTCATTGTTGTCGCGTTTGCGGATGACGTGACCTCGTGGCGCGCGCGGTCGCCGCGCTCGGGCACCTGGCCTTGGCTGAGGGCCTCGCAGTCGCATTGATCGAGGACGGCGCGCTGCGGTTCGCCGGCGGGTACCATTGACAACCTGGCGCGCGCGGGAGAGCGTCTGTATCACACGCTGGTGCTGGGTGTCGCTGCTGAGCGCCTCGGACCCCGCGGCGGGCGCTGCGCTCGTTGCGCGCAGGGCGAGGTGCGGGAGCTGCTACCGTTGGTTTGCACGGCCATGGACGCGCATGTCACGGTGTCCCCGCGTGCAGCAGTGGGGCTGCGTGGCGCTGTTCTACTTGGGAGCCTTGGCCCCGAGCGCCTGGTGGCCGCCTCGGCGCTGCAGCAAGTGGCCAAGGCCATGGCCAACCACCCCCAGGCCGAGACGGTGAACGGCTGGGCGTCGGCGTGCTGGCCAAAGCGCTGACCTTTGGCGGCAACCCTGGCTACCGGAAGAGCCTGGAGGTGATCGCCGCACATCGCAAGGCGATCTTGACGTCGTCGAGGCGGCTCGGAAGCAATTCCCAAATATCCCCGAGGTGCAAACGGGGGCGCAACGCTTCCTGGAAGACTGCCGTCTGTACACACCAACGCCCCCTCCCAGAGGCAGCAGGGACGCAAGCAAGCAAGCACTTGAGCAAGCACTTGAGCAAGCACTTGAGCAAGCACTTGAGCAAGCACTTGAGCAAACACTTGAGCAAGCAAGCAAGCAAGCAAGCAAGCAAGCAACCTGAGCAAGCAAGAGCACTAGCGATGAGAAGAAGAGAAGCTGTGCACCTGATTGGTTTGTGGTTGAATATCGCCTCGGCAGGGCTAGCCGCTGCTGTCTGGCATCAGGCGCCACGCTCCCGCACGCTCACACCTCCAGGCGGCCCGCCGAGCCTCGACACGCCCATCCATCGACGACGAGGCCCAGCGGCCCACCAGGCCGAATACTAAAGCAAGCTGGGGCAGCCGCTTGACAGCCTTCTCGGCGGCCTTGGCGGCCTTGCGCGCGCGCTGGGCAGCAGCCTTGGCCTTGCGAGCCGTGGCCTGCTCCTTGAGCATCTGCTCCTTGTTCTTCTCGGCCTTGAGGCGGTGGATGTTCTCCATCAGGTTCATCTTGTTCTTGAACTTGTTACCCTTGGCCTGCAGGTACAGCTCGTGGTACAGGTGCTTGTCGATCTTCTTGCTGTCGCGGTACTTGACGAGCATGCGGCGGAGCACACGGATGCGGCGCATCCAGAGCACCTTGAAGGGCAGGCGCGCGTTGGCCGTACGCGGCGCTTACCAGTGCCGGTGTGGCGGCCCTTGCGCTTGGCCTCGTGGTACGCCCGCGTGCGCGCGCGCGAGTGCATGGCAGGCGGCTTCCTGATCACCAGACCATCCTTGATCAGCTTGCGGATGTTCTGGCGCGAGTTGGCGGTGCCGATCTCGCTGATCTCCTCCGAGTCCAGCCACACCTTGCGCTTCCCGCACTTGAGCACCGACGCGGCAAGCCGCTTCTGCAGCTTGAGCGACACCATCCTCCCCTCGACCTTCTCCTCTCTGCTCCACCTGACTGACTTGGCCTCCCCACTCTTTCCTCGCCAACCACTTCCATCAAAGTTACCCTACCCCTAGACCCGCGGAACCCAATCGCATCGCACCCTAACCAACACGATATCGAAATCGAACGCAGAATGCATCAGCTTCTTCTGAAAGAGACTCGGACGCAGAACGAGGATGAGACCTGGGCGCAGACTCCGCTCGAGCAGGCACACAGCGGCATGTGAGGCGAGGCCACGCGATGAAGGCGACGGGCGAGGCCAGGGCGCTGGTGGTGGTGGTGGTGGCGCTGGTGTCGCGGCGGCGGCGTGGATGATGGCGCCGATGCTGGGCGGCGACCCCCTGGACGGGCCCCTGCTCGGTGGCCGAGGAGCGCGAGCCGATCAGCTGCGAGATCTTCGTGCAGCGGTATGTCGGCCGCCAGCCTGTGGTTGAGAGGGCACCGCGGCGCTAACGCGGCCTTTCGGGAGCTGAGCACGCGGGGGAGCCTCGAGGACGCTTTGGGTCGCTGCCGGTGCGCGTGTCCACGGCCAACGCGTTCACCGGCCGCGAGTGGCACGAGATGCCGCTGCAAGAGTACCTGCGGCAGCACCTGCGCCCGCAGGGCAGCGCGCTTCAGGGCAACCAGACGTTGTACCTGTTCGGGAGCCAGTACGGACCCGAGTGGCGAACTTTTGGCCAACTATAACGCGCCCACGCTTCGCTTCCCCAGCGAGGCCATGCTGCCGCAACGAGGCGACGCTTCCGCGGCCGCAGGACTGGGCCAGGAGTGCAGTCCGGAGCGGCTGCTGGCGCTGCAGGACAGCCACGTCTCGCTGAGCTTTGGCGTGGCCGGGCGTGGCACGGGGGTGCCGTTCCACTTTCACGGACCGGGCTTCCTGGAACAGCTTCACGGGCGCAAGCGTTGGTTCCTGTACCCGCCAGGCAGCAAACCCGAGTACCACCCCAACGAGACCACAAAGTACTGGCTGAGAATGTTTACCCGCGTATGGAAGAGCGGCCCACACACGAGTGCGTGCTAGAGCCGGCGACGTGATACTTTCCCAGCGAGTGGATGCACGCGACGCTCAACCTGGACGACTACACCGCCTTTGTAGCTTCATTCGCATGAGTGCGCGCCTTCTCTCTCGCACGAGCCTCTCGCGGCGCGTGGCCCTAACGGCTGCCCCTCGTCGCTCGCTAGCTCGGCGGCACCTGGACCGTCTCGGCGGCCACGCCGCGCTGATCCATGTCCTTTTGCAGGCGGTTCATCGCCATCTGGCGCCGCGCCTCCTCAGCGCGCCGGTGGCCCTGGCGGCGGCGCATCTCGGGCAGGTAGTCGCGCGCGTACTCTTGCGACGCCTCGTCGACCGCGGCGAAAAAGTCGTCCATGCCCTCGCCGGTGGCCGCGCTCACGCCGACGCTGCGGATGCCGGCATAAAACTCGTCCAGGACGAGGCTCATGCTGCGCGTCAAGTCCTCCACGTAGCTGTCGCCCTGGTCGGCGCTCTGGAGCGCCTCCTGGAATGCCTCGTAGTCGGTCATCCACTCTTGGGCGAACTCGTGCCGCACCACGTCGACCTTGTTGAAGCAAATCATGATGGGCAGCTTGGTCTTGTACATGATGCTGCACGCGTATAGCATGTTGCTCATGAAGGTCACTGGGCTGGTTGTGCGCGGCGTGTCCACGACGTAGGCCAGGATCGTGGGTGTCGTGGAGGCCAGGCTCTCGGTGATGATCGCGCCGCTGGCCGACCACGTGAACACCTCGATCTGCCCGGGCGTGTCCACGACCACGTACTTGGCGCGCTCCACGCTGCTCCCCTCCTGCTTGGGCGTTTCCTCTGCACCTTTCTCTGCCGCCTTGGGCTCGTCCTTGGGCTCGTCCTTGGGCTCGTCCTTGGGCTCGTCTTGGGCTCGTCCTTGGCGTCGGCAGCTGAAGCGGCGGAGGCGGCTGCCTCTGACGACGCCGGCAGCTCGGCCGGGTCCATGATGCGCTTCTCCACAAGCTTCATGACCTGGTCAAACTTTGTCGCGAACAGGTTGAGACTGGTCATGATGCCACCGTTAGGACCCAAGCCGTACTGCTGCATCACCTGCTTGTACTTGATGCTGTCCCGAATGTCAATGTTGCAGCCAAAGGGCACGCTTCCCACGGCCGGGTCCAGGTTCATAAAGTAGGCGCTGGTGCCTTGCTGGTGCAGATGCGCGTGGAGGCGCTGCACGAGCGTGCTCTTGCCGGACCCGGCCATGCCGATGACAATCACGGCCGGCGCCCGTCGGCAGAACGCAGCGTCCGCGTCGCTCATCGCGCTGGCATCCGCCGCGTCAGACGCGGTCGCCGGCGCGCCGGCGTTCGCTTCGAGCGGCTCTGCCGGCGGCGCCTGTGGCGGCGCCTGCGGCTCTGCGCCCTCGCCGTGGGCTGCTTCCGCGTCAGCCATCAGGTTGCGTTTCTGGCGCTGCCAGAAGGTGAGCGCCGAGGTGATTCGCAAAGACGTGCTTCGGTGATTCGCTCACCTCTCCGTCGTCATTCGCGATGACCTATTCAAGGTGAACGGTAACAACGTGGCGACAGTGACACTGACTGACCATCGCCCCGACAACGCGAGCACGAGGAGAGGAGGAGGAGGAGGGCCAAGGGAGGGCCAGGGCCCATCGGCGGCGATGTCGTCCATCGCCAACAGGAGGCGCAAGGTGGAGCTGCAAGACCTGATGCAGCGGCTGGAGGCGATCGAGAAGGAGATGCCCAAGAAGAAGGAGGAGGTCACCGACAAGGGCAAACCGAAGGACCAGTTCATGGACGCCAAGAGCAAGTTCCTGGCAGGCATGATGGAGTGCAAGAACGCGATACGCGAGCTGCACGACAAGAGCAAGGTGGCGCGGTCGGTGGACCACGTGCGCAAGACGCAAGCCGTCAAAGGCCAGGTGCGGGCGCTCAGTAAGCAGTTCCGAGATGGAGGCCCTGTACAACAAGGAGGCGCGCAAGCGGCGCTCCAAGTTGTCGCAGGAGGAACTGGCGACGCGCGGGGAGTTTCTAAGCCAGTTCAGGACCGAGCTGGCAAAGCTGAAGAAGCTCAGCAGCAACACGGGCGTGGCCGGGGCGGGAGCGGACAACCCGGACCTCGAGGACGGCATGGACACCGCCGCCTTTGTCCGCTCGATGGCCGGCATTTCAGGCCCCGGGGCCTCCGGTCCCGGCGGCCCCAAGGGCCAAGAGGTGGAGCTGACCGAGATGCAGCAGCAAAGCCTGGCGCAAATCCAGCAGCGCGACGAGGGCTTTGACAAGATGCTTGACATGATCGGCATCGCCGTGGAGGCGGCGGGCGAGAAGGCAAAGGTTATCCAGGACGAGCTCAAGGTGCAGGAGCGCCTGATTGACGACATCCAGGTGGAGGTCGAGGCGACCACGATCAAGGTGAACGACGCCAACAAGCAGATGCAAGAGACGCTGGACAAGATCGGCGGGGCAGAGAGCTTTTGCATCAACTGCATGTGCTGCATCTTGTTGCTCGGCATTATAGGCGCCTTCCTGAACTTTGCGCTCTAATCATGTTGTCACACACACAGACCAGACCAGACCAGACCAGCTCTTGCCTGCGCCCCGTTAGAGCACGTTGACGCGCGAGACCACCAGCTGCGTCTTGGCAAAGAGCAGCGCCCCCAGCAGGTTGCCAACCGCGCAGGGCAGCAAATTGCTCAGCAGCGCCTCCCCGAGCCCAAAGCCCGCTCCGCGGCCCAGCCCGCCGGCAGGAAAAACGTGTTGGCGACCGAGTGCTCGAGGCCGAGTAGCACGAACGCGGCGATAGGAAGCCAGAGCATGACCAGGCGCTCGAGCCAGGATTGAGCCATGGTGCCCTGCAGCACGGCCAGGTTGACCATCCAATTGGCCCCGACGGCCTTGAGCAGCGTGGCCATCGCGCCGCCGCCCACCTTGCGCTGGGCCAGCCCAACCACGAGCGCGTCGCTTGCCAGCACGCCCGAGCGCACGGCCAGAATGCCGAGCGTGCCGCACGCAAGCGCGTTCCCGGCCGCGGACAGGGCCAAGAGCCGCGTGAGGTTGCCCAGCTGGTGGCGTCGGCTCCGGCGCCGCGTGCGCAACAGCAGCGGGAGCAGCGCGTACAGCATGTTGCTCGTCAGCAGGTCGCTTCCGCTCGTGACGACCATGCTGAGGCCCACGGGGAACAGTAGGGCGGCGGCCGGGGCCCCCAGGCCGAGCTGCTGCGCCCGCAAGTAGACGGCAGCGCCGACGGCGATGTAGGCGCCGCCTACCAGGGCCGACAGCATCAGAGCGCCCAGGGGCCGCATGCCGCGGTCCATTCCCGCCATCCCGAGCGTGCGCAGTGCCGCGGCCTGCGACGGGGCGTCCGCGTCCGTCCATGGCCGAGGCTGATGCCATGATCTGATGGCAGCGAGCCACGCGACACCGCCGACCCGACGGAGGCCGGCGAGGCGCTGCCGCTGCCGCCGCGGGCGTCGAGCGCAGGCTCAGCGTCGAGAGCGGCCGCGCCGAGGTCCTTGCTCGCGGGCGGCGCGAGCGGCTGCCTGAGCGGGAGCGGCTCCATCATCGTCTCCCTCAAGACCTGGTTATGCCACTGCCGACCTCGACGCTGCCAGCGCTGCGGCGCGTCCTCGGCGGCGCTGGTGGTGCGCGTAGGGCAGCGCTGTCGACAGCTCCGGGCGCGACGCTCGTGGAGCTGCGCGACGCGGTGCTGCGGCCGCTGCGAGCGCCAGGGGCATGGCTGGAGGCCGAGTCGCGGCGACTGAACGCGCGGCGCGGCGCGGCGCCAGAGGACAACGCCGCCGACGCGCACGCCTCTAGCCGTCTGCTCGCCGGCACCAGCTGGGCGCTGCGCGAGGGCGAGCACTGGCTCTTCATCGGCGGCAACGGGTCCGGCAAGACCACGTTGGCGCAGAGCCTCAGGGGCGGCGCGCACGTGGTGGGCGGCAAGATCCTTTACGGCGAGGGCGTGTCGGCGCGCGACATCGCTTACGTGAGTGTCAAGGACGACCACGCGCTCTCCGGCTTGCGCCGCGTGCAGGAGCTGGGCGGCTGGAACCGCCTCACCAACGCCGACCTCGTCGTGCGCGACCTGCTCCTCAGGGATCGTCCGTCGTCGGACGGCCCGCTGGACCCGGACCTGCTGCGCGCACTCGGCGTGGAGGCGCTGCTCGACCGGCACCTTGAGCAGCTCTCCACGGGCCAGCTGCGCAAGCTCTCGCTGGCCCGCGTGTTGCAACGCCGCCCTCGCGCGCTCGTTCTGGACGAGCCCTTTGACGGCCTTGATGCGGCCTCGCGGGCTGACCTGGCGGCCTGCCTGGGCCGTCTTAGCGGCGTGTGCCAGTTTGTGCTCATCTCGCACCGCGAGGCGGAGGTGCGGCTGCTGCCCTTCCTCACGCACGCGCTGTCCATCGACGCGCGCGGCGGCGTGGCTCAGGGCCCGATTGGGGACGTCTTGGGGGGCGGCCAGAGCTCGGTTGCCGCGCCGCTCCCGCTGCTGGACCACGACGTTGTCCACCCGTCCGCGGAAGCGTGCCGCCCGAGTGCGGGACCTGCTCGGCGCGCCGCCGCCCCGGCCGCCGCTCGAGCAGCGGGACCCCATCGTCGAGGTGCGCTCGCTGCGCGTGGCCTTTGCGGGGGCGCCGGCAGCCACCATCTCGCGGCTGGACTGGGTCGTTCGCGAGGGCGAGCACTGGGTCGTGGAAGGGCCCAACGGCGCCGGGGTAAGTCGACGCTGCGGCACAGGCTGAGCTGCGGGCAAAGGTGGGGGGGGTGTTTACGGCGCAACGGCAGGGGGAAGGGGAGGCTGACATGTCGATCCGCCCTGCGCAGAAATCGGTGCTGGTGGGCGCGCTTACAGGAGACCTGCCGCCACAACAACGACGTCCGGCTCTTCGGGCGGCCACGCGGCGACCTGAGCCTGCAAGAGCTGCGCGAGAGCGTCGGCCTTGTGTCGGCTCGCGTGCACGCGCAGTTCCAGCACCAGCACCAGACGGCGCTTCGCGTGGTCTGCTCGGGCATGCACGCGGTCGTGGGGCCTTGTCCGCCCTGTAGTGCCGCGCAGCACGCCCGCGCGCGCGCATGGGCGGCGTGCTTTGGCGCCGAGCCGCTCTTGGCGTGGCCCTTCTCGGCGCTCGCAGGGCCAGCAGCGGCTGGTCCTCGTACTGCGCGCGCTGGTATCCTCGGGCCGGACAGTGGAGGTAGCGGCCTCCCGCGGCTGCTGCTGCTCGACGAGCCCTTTCACGGCCTCGACGTCGCCACGCGCGCCCGGATCCGGGCCGCGCTGGCCGAGCTGGCCGAGCCCACGGTGCTGCTCGTCTCGCACCACGCCGACGACGCGCCGCCCTTTGCGCACAAGCGACTAGCGCTCCCGTGTTGACAGGGCGCTGCGTAGCACTTGGCTGCGCGACGGCGCTCTCTAGCTAGCTAGTAGCAGCAAGAGGGCTCGAGAGCAGCCAGCGCTCGAGGCTGCCGGTGGAACAAGGCTGGGCATGGTGACAACGCTCCCGACTCCAAGTGAGCTACCACTGGTAGAGCTGGAAAGGGAGAGGGAGGAAGGAGGGAGAGTGCCACGAGCTCCCCGTCGCGCCAGGCGACTCACACGTAAGCTTCCGCAGCCTCCGCGCTCGCCCAATGCACGAAACCATTTCCCATTGCCCCGCTGCCGCTCCACGCGCCCAACCTGCGCAACACCGCGCCCGCACCTTCCGCACATGCGCCCCCGCACACAGCGCCCCCGCACAGCGCCCCGGCGCCGCCCGCGGCGCCCCGCCGCCCGCGCAAGCCCGCGCGCCCGTCCCAGCCCGCTCGCTGCTGGGTCCAGATCGTGGTCCCACTGCTGGGTGCAGGTCCGGCAAAGATTTGTCCGGCGTCCTAGGGTCTTGCGGGGACTGCTAGCGCTTTGCCTAGCCGGGCCCGGATCGGAGCGTGTGGGGCTGGCCGGCTCTGGCACATAGGCGCGGAGCAGCGGGCGGCGGGCCCTTTTCCGCGGCGGGGGCGGTGCGGCGCGGCGCCCTCCCAGCGGCGCCTTACTGCCTCCGCGCGGGCGCGGTCCGCGCGGGCGTATCTTGCCCTGATCTTGGCGCGCCAAGATCGGCGCGGGACCGAGCCGGTCCGAAACCGCCCTGCTTGGCGCCTATCAAATACTGGTTCAGCCCGGCGGCTTGCTCTCCGCGCCTTTTTCTTTTTTCTTCACGGCGATCCTCCTTCGCCAACAGCCCAATGGCTTTGATCTTTGATGACCTTTCTTCGGCTTTTGGCCCTTTTTGGAGATGGAAAGGAGAGAGAAGGAAGAGGAGGGAGGGAGGGAGGGAGGGAGAGCGCTTGACGTTGACGCGTTGCTCGGACGACGAGTGAAGGCTCGTGCGCACTGTTTTCGATCGGAAGGAAGGAAGGCTGCCGCTTCTTTGCTTGCTTGTTTTCGCCACGTCATCTGCCGCCGAGAGGCGGACAAGCAGGTGCACGCTTCTCTGCTTGCGGCAGGGAGATATCTTTCGCACCGGAGAGAGGAGGCCGCAGATCCCCAACGCTTGGCAAGAGCGGACGAGCGAGAGCAGGAGCAGCAGGAGCAGCAGCAGGAGAACATGGCGGCACCCGTGAGGCAGATCAGCAGGCACCTCGTGGCCGATGGGCGGCAGTCGCTGCGCCAGCACGTGTTCGGCGGCGGCGCGCACGAGAGCTTCCTGAGCCAGTGGGTCAAGACGGTCAAGCGCAAGGAGCTCGTGCCCCTCATCGGCGCTGTCGGCGGCGCTGTGGTCATGGGCGGCTGGTTCGCGCAGCGGCATCTGTTCATGAGCCCCAACGTGCACGTCAACAAGTCCACGCGCAAGGCCACCATCAACAACAGCGAGAGGAAAGCCGTGCGCTTCGCCACGCACCGCGACTCGATGCGCAAGCTGCCCGGCGTGCAGCTGCCCACCAACTAGCCACCGCCGTCCTCGCGTGCCGGTGGCAGCCCGATCCAAGCTTAACTTATTGCTTCACCCATGCCTCCATGCCTGCCTGCCTGCCTCTTAGATGCCTGCCTGCCTCCAAGACCCACCGTGGCCGGCGCCCCTCACGACGCGTCATTGCGCATCGACACCCCCTCCGCGCGGCCCGAGAGCCGCGGGGTCGGCCGTCATCCGTCGTCCATCGACCGCTCCAAGACGCATTCCGCCTCGACCCAAGAATGAAGAAACTTCTTCGATCTCGATCAGGCGATCGATCGATCGATCGATCGATCGATCGATCGATCGATCGATCAGCCCACCCACCATCCGGCGTTGCAGGCCGGTCTTGCCGAGGCCCGGACTGGGCTTGCTTGAGGTCGCTTGAGGTCGTCCTGGTCTGCTCGGTTTCATCCGACCGACCACTGTGCCCGCTCCAGCTACTTGCAGGCACGCCACGACCTGGACGCGACCGCTTGCAAGTCAGCCGGGCCAACCGCCCCGCCTTCCGGACGCGAGCGAGTACAGGTCGTTCGGTTGCTCGACCCTCGATGGAGAGCTTCACTTGTCTGACTGACAGCCTCAAGCTGGCCTTGGCAGCCTTCCGTGGTCAAATCAAGGAGAGCGCGGATCAAAGATCTCTCTTGCAGAATTCAGAACAGAGCAAGGACAAAAGTTGGGCCATCCTTGACCTCTTTCCCGAGTCGTCCGTCCTGACCTCGCTTCCGCCTCCCTCGAAATTCGACTGCGTCCCTCACACACCACATGTCAAGCGCAGAGCAGCGCAGAATTCAGAGCGCCTCGACAAGAAAGGTGAGGAGGCGGTCACTGAGTTGACTTGGCCTCGCGCCTCCGTTCGTTGGGTGTCTTGATGTCAAGTACGTTGTTGTCTGTCTTGAGTACGAAAATTGAACGAAAATTGAAAACAGCGTACGGATTCTATGATCCCTGGATTCCAGAGTGGTCTTAGCGCGCGAAGAGCGATGATGAGCAGATCCCAAACGACACAGAACAAGAACGAGAACGAGAACAAGTACGAGAGCGGAGAGAGCAAGAAGAGAGCAAGAGATGCCGTCGACGTTGTCCGCCGCACCTGTGCGCCAGCTGTCGCGCCACATCACGGCCGATGGCCGCCAGTCGCTGATGAAGCTCGCCGCGATGAACATCATCGGCCCCAAGTACCAGCAGCCCCTGAGGGAAGCCAAGATGGCCACCCGGCGCGGGTTTCTCCCGCTCATGGCCACCTTGGGCGCCACCATCACCGCCGGTGCCTTCATGGGCCAGCGCCAGCTCGTGCAGAACCCGGACGTGCAGGTCAACAAAGCGGTGCGCAAGAGCACGCTCCCCACGCAGGAGGCGAAGGCGCGCCGCTTCGTGACGCACCGCGACTCGATGCGGAAGCTGTCCACGGTGACCGGCACCGTGCCGGACAAGGTCGCCCCAACAGCGAGGCCGCCTCAAATTAGGATCGACGCCATTAGGCGCCGCCAAGCCGCACGGCGATGCAGCCGCGCTAGGCCCTGCAGCCGCGCTCGGCCTGCAGCCGCATAATTGTGAATAACGCTCAGTAAGACCCTATTGCAAGTCCACATGTCGCCACACGTTGATCACTCCGAGTCCGCACCGCGCGTGACGCGACGCTCACGGTCCTGCCGCAGCAGCCGCTCGAGCAGCAGCGCGAAGCCCTCCGCTACGCGCGAGTCCCGCGGATAGGCCTTGAGCGTCGCGCGTCTGGCGCTCGACGCCATGGCCGTCGTCCAGCGCACCGCGCGGCTCTCCGGCATCGCCAAAAGCACCTGCTCCGCCACGCTGCTGCTGCTCGCGCAGCACAGGTCCACTACCGCCTGCACCTGCTCTGCGTCGCACAAGATGTCCTCCTCGCAGCGGCACAGGCTGAGCAGTTGCCGCAGCTCGCTGTCCTGCGGGCCAACCAGGCCTGTCGGGTCTGCCGGGACCTGCTCCGATTCATCCTGCGCATTACCGGACCGCTCGAGGTAGTTGTCGATGAAGACCACCTCCTGCCCGGGCTGGTCCTCGCTCGGCGCGCGCGAAGAAGCGCTCGTCCAGCATAGGCGAGTGTCGGATTCGTGGCGCCTCGCCGACGTGGAAGAGCTCCGCCGCGAACTCCAGGTCGAGATCGAGATCACCGTCTTGCCCACCGCCATCCTTCCCGCCATCGATCTCCACGCTCGCGCCAGCGCCCGCCACGTCGCGCAGCTTTTCCACATCAACGGCGGGTGGTTCCGCGAGCGTTCTGCGGCGGCCTTGGTTGCGCGGCTGCACGGCCGCCGCCGGCGGATGGCCTTGGGCTAGGGCTCGCTGGCGCCGCGGCGTCGAGGGCACCGGAATCGACCGCGGCGGCGGCGGCGGCATCGCCCTCGCGCCCACCTCGAGCTCGAGCTCAGTCTCACGCGCAGCAAGGAGCGCAGCGCGCGGCGCCGGCGGCTCGCGTCGGATAGCGTGCTGCTGCTGCTGCTGCTGCTGCTGCTGCTGCTGCTGCTGCTGCTGCTGCGCGGCGGGTGGGACGAAGGCGAACTGGGCCATCCATCGCGGCCGCTTGGACCGTGGTGTGGCCGGCCGCGCGAGCCCCGCGGCCGCCGCCCGCGCCCGCAGCACCGCGGCGAGCGCCGGCGCTGGCGCGCACGCGTTTGCGCAGGCGGCTGCCCCCCGAGCTCGTCCACATCGATCTCCGCCCGACTTGCCTATCGATCGACCATTTCAAATCGCGCAAAATTCAACTCTCGGTTTTCAATTTTAATTAAATTTATTAAATTTATTTATTAAAATCATAATTAATTAATTGAAATCCAGGACTTAATTAATTAAATTCTTGGAATTTTAATTAATTAATTGGCCCCGAGCTGGCAAGAGCAGACGCGGGACCTGCAGGCGACGGGCGAGATGGAGGCGCCGGTGGCGAGCAACCCGACCGAGTTCTCGGTGGACGTGACGTGGAAGCCTGTGGAAGGCGCCACGCTGTACCGGCTGTACCGGCGCAAGATCCCCGAGGAGTGGTCAGCGGCGACGGTGCGCGAGTTTCCGGCGGGCACGACAAAGATGACCGTGGAGGACCTCGAGCCCACGAGCACGTACCAGTTCCGCGTGGCGGCCGTCACTGCGGCGGGCGAGGGCCCGCAGAGCGCTGAGTGCACCATCGACACGGCCGTGGGAAACTGCGGTCCCAAGAAGAAGTGCACCATCCAGTAAAGCAGCAACAACGGCAGCAGCACTGGGAACAACAAGAGCAACAAGAAGAAGATGTGCAACCTCTGTCTACCTCTCCCTCCTCCCGCCCCCAATTTCCGCCCGCCGCGTCCTCACTCCGCTGCCGCCGCCGCAGCCGCGTAGGTGCAGAGCGCCGCCAGCACCGCGATGCTTGGCACGAGCACGGCGCCGCGACCGCTCTCGCCGGCTTGTCGCTGCCCTCCGCGCCCGCCGTCGGCGCGCGCGACGGCACGCTTGGGCTCGCCGCGGCCCCGAAGCGCTTGGCTGCGAAGTGCTCGGCTGCGAAGGGCTCGGCTGAGAAGTGCTCGGCTGCGAAGCGCTCGGCTGCGACGTGTCAAAGCCCGAGGAGGGCGCGCTCGACGCCTCGGCGAGCGCAACCGGCGAGGCGGAAGGTGCCCCTGAGCCGGCGTCTGGGCCAGCGGTCGGCTCCGGCGTGGACGGCGAGAGCGTGGGCGACGTGGAGGGCTCCGGCGTGGGCAGTCCGGCAGCGTCTGCGCCTGTACAGCCTCGAGGGCCACCTCGATGGGCCCCTGGCCGGCGCCCTGGCTGCTTGCAGGGCACTCGCCGCCCAGCTCGAAGGGCTGGCCGGTGCGGTCCTCGCGGTTGAGGCGCCGCCACCAGGAGCCGCTCGGCCGGTTGGAGCGGTCGTAGGCGTCGTCCGCAACGATGGCGAGAATATCGTCGCGCATGCTGGCTGCCAGCGCCAACACCGGAGCGCTCGCGGGGTGCGTGAGGAGGAGGTTTGTGTGCTCCGCCGGGTCGGAAACCACGTCGTAGAGCTCCATGCGCGCCGAGGCGCTGCGCTGGTCGGGGAACAAATCGCTGCCAGCGTTTTCCCAAAGGAGCTTGTAGCGACCGCGCCGCAGGGCAAAGCGCGGCGCGACGCCGAGGCAGTCGCCGATGTACTCGTCGCGGTACTCGAAGAAGATGGGGCGCTCGTCCAACGCCGGGCGCAGGCGACCCAAAAGCACGTCCGTCAGGTCGGTGCCCTGCGCGGCGACGGCATCCTGGGCCCGCGAGGGCGGCGAGCGTTGGGGTACGTCGATGAGCGACGCGGGCGTGGTGACCACCCGCGGCTCCAGAACGCCGGGCCAGCGGGCGAGAAAGGGTACTCGCAGGCCGCCCTCGAAGAGCGACCGCTTGCGGCCGCGGAAGGGCTCGCTGCTGCCCTTGGCGGCAAAGTTGAGCGTGACGTCCTCGGGCCCGTTGTCGGCCGTGTAGATGACCAGCACGTCGCCCACGCTGTCTAGCGCGTCGACGAGGCGGCCGACCTCGCGCTCCTGGTCGCGCAGCAGCGTCTGGTAGATTTGCAGGGGCAGGTGCGGCTCAATGCCCGCCGCCACGCGGGGCGCCGGGTTGGCCTCGATGGGCAGGCCGTTGGCCGCGGCCTGGTCAAAGTCCAACGCCAGATTGAACGGTGCGTGCGGGTTCTGCAGCCACAGGTTGACGAAGAAGCGCTCGCCCCGATCGACGCGGTCGTTCACAAAGGCCAGGGTGCGGTTGACGAGCGCCGACTGCACGTAGCTGCTGAAGAGCAGGTCCTGGTTGTCCAGGCCCACGGGGTGCGCGGACGAGGCCGTGGGGAAGGTCACGCTGCGCAGCCACTTGCTGTTGCTCGACCTGTCTAGGTAGCCGTAGATTTGGTACTCGTCCAGGCCGAACATCGCGCCGTCCACGTCGGCCTCCGGGGCGCGGTCGTAGTCATAACCGAGGTGCCACTTGCCAAAGTGGGCGGTCACGTAACCGGCTTCCTTGAGCACGCGCGGCAACGTGGCCACGCTGGCTTCCTCGCCGAGAAAGTTGGCGACGCCCTTGCGTCCGTTGTCCGAGGCCTCCTTGCCCAGCGCGTTGTGCACGCCCACGGCCGCGTGCGACGGCCGCAAGCCCGTCATCAGCGCCGCCCGCGAAGGGCTACACACGGGGCTGTCGGCGTAAAGTGCGGCATCACAACGCTCTCGGCATCAGTCGGTCCAGCACGGGCGTGTGCTGCTCAAAAGCGGTGCTGGCGGCACGTCGCCAGCTCCCGCGAGGCCCGCGACGTCGCCGGCCCCCATATCATCCGCGAGGATGAGCACGATGCCGCGCGGCGCTGCGGGTCCCTCGCCCTCTCCTCCTTTTCCTTCTTCTTCTTCGTCCAGCAGCTGGTCTGCCTCTGGGGCGGTGTCCCACTGCGTCAACTTGGCGCCTTCCGGGCGCAGGCGCCCCCGCGGCTGGATCCGGACACGCTGCCGCCTACAAAGCGCGCCCAGGTTTGCAAATAGCCCAGCATGCGGTCCCGCACCGCCTCTAGAGCGGCCTGAGCTTCCGCAGAAGACTCTAGCACCGCCTCCGCCAAGTGGTCTGCTCGTACCGCCCTCGGCGCAAGTCGAAGAGCTCCACGGGTCCGCGAGAAGCTTGTAGGGCCCCATGAGCACTGAGAAGCGCGGCGAAACGGCCAGGCAGTGGCCTGGCGGCGAAGGACCGTCCAACGCCCAAGTGAGCGGCCGAGGCCGCGCAAGCTGGCATTCCGCGCCGCTGCCGCCGCCGCCGCTGCGCATGCAATCGAGCAGCGAGACGCCCGGTGAGGGCACTTCTTCCTCGCCAGCGCTCGCGACCTGGGCGTCGAGCCCGAGCCACGCCAATGCGGTTGGTGCCAGGTCCAGGAGACTAACGTCCTGGTCGAGCCTCGTGTTGGCACCGGCCAGCTTCCAGAGCGGCACGCGCAAGCCACCGTCGTAGAGAGCGCTTAGACCGCGAAAGGTCGGCGTGGGCGACGCATGGCCATCGATCTGCTCGCTCTCGGGCCCGCAGGTGGACGTAAGTACGCTCAAGACTTCGTCGTCGTCCGGCAGGCCCTCAAAAAAGCTTGCGACCGCCACTAGCTCAGCGCGGTTTGCGCGGTGGAACTGCAGCGGGCAATGCTCGTAGCGCCGCTCGTAATCGGAGTTGTCGCCCCGATACACATCAGGGCAGGAAGCCGTCTTGCTATCCGACCGCACGTTGACGCCCTCCACGCCAGCGTCCCAGCCTGGCGCGCCTTCCACGGTCTTGTCCAGGCGCGGCGGCGCCACGGTGACCAGAAAGTCTTCTCCGGCGGGCAGGTTGGCGATAAAGCTCTCTGCCGCCTCCAGGACGGCCTCGAAGCCGTCGCCCTCCATCTCCCGCACAAAGGACGGCGCGGCGTCCAGCTCGTGCGACCAAGGCCACGTGCCAAAGTGCGCCACGGTGCGGCCTGCTGCTCGAGGAGCCTCTCGTGCACGGCAGCGGCGTGGCCTTCGACCGGTATCTTGCCGCTCAGGAGGCCGGCGAGCCCCGGCCGCGTGTCCGCGCTGGCGGCGCGCGCGGCGGTGGCCTCGCCGGGTAGCGCGCCGCGCAGCTTGTCAGCCGCGCGCAGCGAGCTGCGCAGCCAGCCGTCGTCCAGCCCACGCCCATGTCGCGCAGTGCAACGATGACCACGCCGCGGCCGTGCGCCGCGGGGCCGCGCCGGCGAGCAGCAGCAGCAGCGCGGGCAGCAGCGGCGGCAGCTTCCAGGGCACCGCGGTGGTCCGCTCCGGCGCCGCGCGCCGCTTGAACCGCCGCGAACGCGAAGCCATCGTCTCCATCCGATGTCAGTTCCGGTCAATGCATCCGATTGCTGCCCAATTCCGACCCTGCCCCGTCTGCACCAAGACGTCCCACGTCTTTCCACAGACCTTGGCAAGGTGATTTCCCCAGACCTTCTGACCTGTCAAACGTCATTTGCGGACGTGGCGGCTCACTGGGGCAGGTTTGAAACAGGCCGAGCCGGACATGCGCGTTGAGGCGGCCTGTCGCGCCGTCTGGAGCTGCGCCGGCGCTGGCGCCGCAGCGTGCGGCGCCGCCGGTCTCGCGTGCGCCGGCCGCGACGCGCGCGGCGCGCGCGGCGCCTCGCGTGGCCGCGGCCCGCGGCCGGCTGCGCCTTCGTGGCGGCATGCTCGCCGGCCGCGGCGCTTCCGGGTCCCGCGCCTCGGGCTACGTGCCGCGTGGCCCGCGTGCGGGAGATCGGGCTTGGCGCCGCGCACCTGGAGCTGCGCTGCGAGGCGGCGCGAGCGGCGGCTGCGCCGGCGGCTGCGCCGGCAGTGGCTCGGGCTTGGGCTTGGGATTGGGCAGCGGCTTGGGCAGCGGCGGCGTGGACAGCAGCGTGGGCGGTGGCGACGGCGTCGGCGGCATCTGCGTCGGTAGACTGGCAGATCGCGGCGGCGCTGCTGCTGGCGGGGTTTGGCCTCGTCCTGCTGGCGCTCGCGGTCGGCGCGGCTCGTGGGTGGGCGGGCGGGGAGGAGCGGGCGGCGCCGCGCGCGGCCCGCGTGAGACTACGCGCGCCAGGGGCAGGCTCCAGCTGATGGCGCAAGCTGGCCGAAAAGGCCTGAAGAGGCAGGTCGATGGGCGGATCGGAGGAGATTCTACAATTTGGTGTACTGGTACTAGCCTACTAGGTGAAGATTTCACTCTCGAGCTGCGTCAGGTCGGCATCGCCAGCCCGGCGCATCTGGCGCGCCGCCGCCTGGCGCGACTCGCGCACGTAATGGCCCCGGCGCTTGACGAGCGCCGCCACCCGCCGCACCCGCACGCTGCCGCGAGCGTCCACCCATGGGTGGCGCATGACGTCCTTGAGGCTGAATCGCGTCTTTGGGTCCAGGTCGAGCATGCCCGTGAGCAGCTCGACCGCCTCCGGCGACACGTTCACAGCGTGCTGGAGGAGGGACGGCTCCTCCCAAGGGTGCTCACCGTCGTGCGCGCCGTCAAAGGGCAGCACGCCGTAGAGCATGATGTGCAGCACGATGCCGAGACTGAATACGTCTGCCTTGGCGCCGTCGTAGTTGCCCACGTTGACCTCGGGCGCCTGGTAGCAGAGCGTCCCGCTTCGGCTCGAGACCACCAGGCGCGGCGAGCTGAAGCGCGAGGTGCTGCTCTTGCTCTCGCGGCTGCTCCTCGAGTACAGGCTGCTGTTGCTCTCCAGACTGCAGATGCTGTTGTAAGACGCGACCTTGTGGCCCATTCCCGAGAGCCCGTTCACGGAGGCCGAGTGCCGCATCCCCGATGCAGTGCTAAGCGTGCCAGAGGCGGAGGCCAGGCCGGCCGAGGCGCCAGCGGCGGCGCTGCTTTGCGTTCTCCGCGGGCCCCCGTCGTCCTCCTCCTCGGCGTCCGTGGTGGTCGTCGCGCTGCGGCGCGTGCGGCCGGTGCTGATGGCCTCGAAGAGCGCGGTGTCGTCCACCTCTTCTCCTCCTCGGGGCCGAAAAAGTCGCTGGAGGGCGAGCTCCCGAGCAACGATTCTGGTCGTGACACCCAGGGTGTTGGGCGGATAAAGGCCGTCATGGGTGACGGCGACGAGTCGAACGAGTTCATGCTGGCGAGCGAGCTGAGCGAGCTGACCGCCCGGATGCCCTGCGGGCGGCGCTTCACGCGGCGGCGCAGGGGCTTGACGATCTCGCTCAGGCCAAAGTCGGTCAGCTTGATGATGCCGTTCGAGGCGAGCAGGATGTTCTCGGGCTTGATGTCCAGGTGCACGACGCCGTGCTTGTGCAGGTGGCTCACGCCGCGCACAACCTGCTGAAACACGGCGCGCGAGGTCCCTCGTCCAGCGGAATGCCGGCCTCGAGGTAGGCGAAGAGGTCGCCCGAGTCCATGTACTCCGTGACAATGACGCTGCATCGTCGCTCCTCGCACGGCACGTCGTGCAGCACGGCCACCAGGCCGCTGACGTTGGGGTGCCTGTTGCGCGGCTCGCCAAAGTAGCGCAGTATCTCGAGCTCCTGCTGCACGTCGCGGCGGCGGAACACGGCCGGGTCGATCATCTTGAGCGCCAGCAGGCGGCCGCCCTTCTCGCGGCCGAGCTTGACCTCGCTGGTCGTGCCGGCGCCCAGCGTCTCGCCCACCTCGTAGTCGCCCACGCGCACCGCGCCCGGCGCCCCTCTGCCGAACAGGAAGGACGTCATCGCGGCCGAACAGACAGCAGAGCCCTCTCCGCCGACACGGCTCTCGCGAGCTTTTCGTGGACTGACTGACTGACTTTGGTGAGTGACCACTGTCGTCATGTCATCTCATGAGGACAGACAGAACGAACGAAACATGTCAAGAAAGACGGAAAGAATGACAATGAAAGAGAGAAACAGTTTTACTTCCTCCGCTCTGCTCTGCTTGGGACGCGAGAGAGAGAGAGAGAGAGAGAGAGAAAGGGAAAAGCGGTGAAATCGTCCTTCCGTTCCTTGCGGCCGCTGACGTCATCCGAGGCGCGGCCGCTGCTTGCGACTGGGGCCGCAATGGCGCGGGTGACGTCAGCGGAAGGCGTGGAGAGCTTTTTCAGAATCGCACTTGGGACGCGAAGGCCTCTGTGACTCCCTCAGTCGACAGCCATCGTTTGGAAGGAGGCCGTCAGACAGCGGCAGGCAGTGGGTGGCTTCAACGCGTGCCTGCGTGTCGCGTGGCAAGCTGGCTCAGGCCTGGGCGGAGAGCCGCTCCCCGCTGCCTTCTTCCTTCGCCAGCTCGGCCGGCAGCTGGTTGCAGTTGGTTGCAGTTTTCAGGCGCAGTCGGCGTTGGCAGAGGCAATTGGCTGTCGGCCTGCCCGTCATCGGCGAGTTGGTGGACGTCGGTGGTTCCGGCTGCGGCCGGCTGGTGCAATGCAGGTGCAATGCTGGTGCAATGCTGGTGCAAATCATGGCGCGGCTGCGCAAAACGGGCAGACCCAGGGCGCGGCCTGCGCAATTGCCTGCGCCGAGCTGGGGCCGCGGGTCAGCGCGGAGGCTGCGGAAGAGGAGGGTTGTGGCGCCAGCTCGGCGAGAGTCAGTGCGACCTGGCGCAGGCTGTTGCTGGTTGCGGCGCCCCGTCATCGGGTGTCATGGGCCGAGTGGGTGGTTGGTGTGGGCGAAAGCCAGTGCGAAGAACACAGCCGCGCAAACACGACCGCCACGGGCTCCCGGAAGGCGGGAGACCGCCAGAGCCGTGAAGCGCCCGAGCTGCCCGCGGGTTCGTTTCCTTCATGCACGGGTTCGAAAGGCGCGCCCTCATCTCGGGTCGCCGATGACGCGTGGCCGCCGTGAAGTACAAGTCGTGCGAGTTGAGGGGCCTTTAATGCGGTGACGCGGCGTTTCAACCAGGGCTGCAACCTGTTGCAACGATCAACGACAGCGTCACGGCTATGGCGGCTTGTAGGCGAGGCCAAGTCGACGTGCAGCGGCGGGCGGCGCCGGACGCGTAGTCCTCGCCAGGGTGGACGGGATCCCCGCGGAGGACCACCAAACTGGAGTCGAGCCGCCCGTGCTCCGGTTTGTTGGCGAGGCACCCGAAGGGGTGGAAACCGCTGGCCGTGGCCTCCCCCTGCCAAACGGCCTGAAAGGCCTTGCGCGAACAGGCGGACAGGATAGGCACGTAACCGCTGGCCAAAGTCGGTAATCGCGGCTCCATGAGCCCGTGCTCACCCTCGGCAGGGAGGTCGTCGCAACCAGCCTCCTCTGTGTCGTGCTCCAAGCCCAACTGGTGGCCAAGCTCGTGCGCTGCGACGCGCGCCGTCATTTCCGAGTCGCGACTTGCCTGCACCAGGGCCCCGCCCGTGCGCACGCAACAGCCGTCTTTCTCTCCGCGGTAGCAAAACCCCGGGTCGAGCGTGTCGCAGGCATCCACTTGGTCGCAGGCGCTGCCGATGTAGGCCAGGCCGATGGTAGGGCCAATAAGCTCCTTGCCGCTCAGCAAGTGCGCCACATCGTGGGACGGTAGGGTGTCCAGCGTGCGGGCGCGCCAAGAGTTGAGGTCGTCGAGGGTATCCTGGGCGTCATAGTGCCCGTTCTCGTTTGCAGCCACCGTCAGTGCCTCGTAGTCACGGGTCCAGACGGCCTGGCCAGCAAGCGTGAGCGACACCCGCGCGGAGCCAATCGGGTTGAAGCTTGCATAGATTGCATTCACCAGGTTGATGACCACCTCGGCCGCTTCGATCGTCGCGGCGGTGTCCCCGCCAAACTGCTCCAACCGCTGCGCGTCGCTGATCAGCAGCACCTCGATGTAAAGCTCCTCGGACCCTCGCTTCACCAGCGGCGGCTGTGTGCGATCCGGTCTCGGCGCTTGATCATCCACGATGCCGATGTCAGGCCGCACTGCCTCGCTGTCTGTCCCGTTGCCGAAAGGCCCGCCTCCGCCTTCAGCGCTGAACGCTTCTAGCTGTCGCACCGTGACCTTGCTCGCTCGCGTGCTCGCACTTGCGCGCAGCCTACGGCCGTCGACGAGGAACACTCCCTCGAGCTTGCCGCTGCACAGTGAGAACGCTGCAGTCCCTGGCGCCTCCCCAGCAGCCTGGCCCGCAAAGTGACAGCTCTCTCGTTGCTGCCGCTGCCGCTGCACGACTTGACCGCCTTGGCGATACACCACGGGCGCGTACGTCTCTGCAAAGAGCTCCACATTCTGCACCAGTGAGATCTCCACCGGCGCCTGCCGCTCGGGCAGGTCCAGCCGCAGCGTGATCTCCTCGCCCGCCCGCCCAACCGCGAGGGCGTCCAGGTGGCCAAACTGCTTTTCCAGCAGCGCACGCCTAGGCCCGAGCGCCGTTGCTCGCGCGGCAAGGAGCGCAATACAGAGCAGCCGGGCACCCACCATCGCAGCAGCAGCAGCAGCAGCAGCAGCACGCGCTTGCGGCGGCTGGTCTTTGCTCAGCTCGCGTCGCCCGCGACGATGACGACGGCACCGACGACGACGATGGCCAAGATCAGGTGGCTCTGCCAGCAGGAGCGCACTTTTTACTCCATTGCTTTCTTTCGTTTTCTATGGGTGCGCTCCTCGCTATCCGTTGGTCGCGCTGAGGTCGCTGCCGACCGGCGCTTGGCCTTGAAGCCGTTCGCCACCTCCGCCGCTTGGGTGGGTGGTGCTGCCTGCGTGGCAAGAGTCCACCGGGCTCGCTCGGGCCGCCGCCACTCGGCGGCCCTGGGCAGCGTCCCGTCCCTCTTCTGAGCGTCCGTCCGCCGCCATAGGCTCACATGCGCCAATGGTGGTCGGAGGAGGTCGCGGGCGGCGTTGACGCGTGCGCGCGCGCGGGGCCGCGGCGTTGGCGTGGGTGGGCGGGTGTAAGTTGTGTATGTATTTCGACTATGTCAACATCGCTGCGAGCAGGCCGGCGCTGGCGAGCGCAGCGGCGGAGGCCGGCGCCGCGCGGTGGCCGGCCGAAGGGTCGTAGATAGGCGCGTTCGGGCTGCCAGCCGCGTTCGCGAGGCACTGGTAGGGGTGGTAGCCGTACTCGGTGCGCGACTGGCGGTGCACCGCCGCCAGAGTATTCTGGGAGCAGGTGCTCCAGCCTAGGTCGGAGTCGGGCTCCTGGTCGGCCATGGCTGCCATGACAAAATCAGTCTTGCTGCATCCCGCCGCGCCGGTGCTCTTGTCGCCGTCGTGCTCGAAACCGAGCTGGTGCCCGATCTCGTGCGCGACCGTCTCAGCCGCGAGCACAATACTTGTGTTGGGCGTTTCGCTGATGGCGGCGGCGGTGTGCTGGCAGCAGCCGACCACGCGACCCGTGCGCTCCTCCTGCACACAGACGTTGTCCTGGCCCCCGGCCAGCTCGCAGCCGCTCTCGTCATCACAGGCGCTGAGGAGGCGCGCAAGACCAATGGTGTCGCCCTCAAAGTCCTTGCCGCTAAACAGGTGGAGCAAGTCGTGCGACGGCAGCTGCTCGAGGCTGCCCCTGCGCCACGCGTTGAGCCCGTCCAGCAGCGTCGGGGCGAGCCGGCTTCGCGTTTGGGCGGTCGGCCCGTCCTCCCAGTAGATCTGCCCCACCACGGACACGCTCACGGTCACGCCCGAGGCCTCGAGGCGCTGATAAAAGGCGGACACCTGGTTGCTCACCGCCAGGTTGCCGTTCGCAAGCAAGTCCAGACTCGGAAAAGTCGCCACGCGCTCCGGGTCAGAGAGGATAAGGAGCTCGATGGTCAGAGCCTGCGGGATGGCGTTCTGCCGCGCGGCCACCTGCTGCGTGCCAGGCTGCTTGGGCACCGTGATGACGGTCGGCTCAGGCAGCGGCAGCGTCTCGTCGATGTGCAGCTTGGCCTCCGACAGCGCGCGCCCGGTGCGGCCTTGCCTGGTCGTGGTCTCATTGCTCCCGATCACGTGCTCCATCTCGATGCGCCGGCCCTTGCTCCACACGCACGCGCGCATCACGCCCCCGCACGTGCTCACGCCGGCGCTCGCCGCCGGGTCGCCGCGCACAGACCCCACAAAGTGGCAGTCACGCTCCACGTTGCTCTCGCGCTCGACCAGTACGCCGTCGGGGCCGAGGACCATCTCCTTGTACCCGGCGGCCATCAGCCCCTGGTTGAGCTCCAGGTCCAGCACCATCTCCCCGCCCGGCACCTGCAGCGTCACGCTGCTCAGCGGCGCCCATTGCCCCGCCCCAGGCATGCCCTCAACGCGCCGCGAGAACGCAAACTGCGGCGCCGCGCCCGCCACGCCCTCCGCCGCGCCCTCCGCGCCGCCCGCCAGCATCGCCGCCGCCGCCGCCGCCACCGCCGCCGCCGCCGCTTGCCTCATGCTGCCCGCCCTGCGCCTCGAGCACGTGCGACACTGCTCAGCGCTTCTTCTGTCTATTGCGGCTTTTCCTTCCTTCTGTCGGCCGAGCAGGGCGGACAAAAACCAACGACTAGTCGGCGGCCTAGCGACTCCTACTGCACCTGGAAAGTGGCCACCGGCTCTTGCCACTTCGGCGGCGCATGCTGGTTGGTGGTCAACAGGATGACTGGGCGCAGGTCAACGCGATGACTGGGCGCTGGTCAACGGGATGACCGGGCGGCGCAGGTTTATGGGCTGAACATCGAGCGACCTCGATCGACCCAGCCGGCGATCGACCCAGCCGGCGATCGACCGGCGATCGATCGACCGACTGACCGGGACGCTCCTCGAGATCGATCGATCGATCTCGATCGATCGATCGATCGATCGATAGAATGCGCACTACCTACTATGGCAGACGTGAGTACGAACATGGAGCCACCTCGATTGACCCAGCCGGCGATCGACCGGCGATCGATCGACCGACTGACCGGGACGCTCCTCGAGATCGATCGATCGATCGATGCCCACTACCTACGAACGTACCGTACGTACTACGGCAGACGTGAGTACGACAATGTTTTGTCCGTTTTTGTGGGCTCGGCGCGGCAGGCGCGGCCGCTTGTGACTGCCGTGGTGGTCTCGCGCGGGCCGGCGGAGAGGGCGCGCCGAGGCTCTCGCCATGGACAGCGAGTTCGCCACGATCAGGTTCTTCCCCAGCCTCGTGGCGGCGCGCAGCAAGACCTTCGTGGCCGGCGAAATCGTGCTCGAGGACAAGCGCACGCGGCTGGAGCGCGAGCGACGCGGCAAGCAGCCGCGGACGACGGCGCCGCAGAAGAAGACCATGTCGGCGTTCAGGCCGACCAAGGAGATCATCAGCTTGTCCGAGCTGCGCGAGCAGGTCAAGAAGCGCAAGGTGGACAAGCAGCGCGGGCCGGCGACCGCGGCAAGCGCGTCGCTTCAGATGGCGCGGGACATCCACGGCGCGCCGTTCCGGCCGTGCAACCCGAGCGAGGCAAAGGCCACGATCAGCAGCCCGCGACGGCAGCTGGCGAGAAACCCGTTCCAGGAGCCCTCGCCCCCGCCCGTGCACGCGTTGCGGCCTGCGGCGCCCGTGTGGCGACCATCGGGCGGACGCGGGGCGCCGCCGCGCGCGGACCGCTTCTTAAACGCGCCCGACGTAGAGTCCAAGGCGCGGCGGCGGCGGGAGCTGGAAAAGCGGCGGCGACGCAACTTGGTGGCCGTCAAGGACAAGGTCGCCGTGCTCAACAAGGCGGAGCGAAACGAGACGCTCTTCCGATACCTGCGCCGGGTCGCGGCGCGCTCGGGGCACCTTGACGCCGCTGCGCGGGCGAGCCCCGAGGCGGCGCAGTCGCTGTCATCCTCCTCGCCCGCGCCGTCCCCAGCTTCGCCTGCGCCGTCGCTGCAGCCCAAGCAGCCCAAGCACCAGCACCAGCACCAGCAGGCGCCGCAGCTGGTCAAGCCATAGCCAACGCGGGCGGGGTGAATTATGTGTGCCTTGTTGTTATCCAGCTTACTCCTTGCTCTCGCGGAGCTTCTCGTTGAAGGTGTCCTTGCCAAACTCCTTGCGGGCCCACACAAGCCAGATGCCGCCGGCCACAAAGCCGAGCGCCGAGGCCACCATAACGTCGGGCAAGATCTTGGCCGAGGCGGCGTCGCCGAGCGGGTCGGGGCCGCCAGCGCCAAAGTAGCGGCGGCCAATCACGCGCGGCGCGAGCGCCGAGCTCCGGCGGGCAGCAGCGATGCCAAACATGGTCTCCGGCTGTGTCTTGCTTCTCACCTCCTCCCTGCGGTCTGCGCGGTCGCCCAGTCAGCCGCCGCCCGCCCCCTCCCGCCCGCCCGTCGCGCGCCCCGCCACCGACTCACCCTTCTTCTCCTCTTGTTTCTATGCAGTTCTGACTGACTCGCGCGACCTGCGGAACGCTTTGCTCCTTCTGATTCTGGTCGTCGCTCCGGCCATGGTTTCTCCAGACGTGGGCGCACACCTTTGCAGGTCAGACGCACACCTGGCGGGTCATTTTCTTTCACCTGGATCAGGTCCGAGGCAGTCATTGCCGATCACCTGGGGCCAGTGAAGGCTAGGCCGTGCACGACAGACCGTGGACGATGGGCCTGCTCGGAGGCGCGGCGGCCGTGGCGGCCGCGGCAGTGGCCGGCGGCGCCGTACGGCTGCTGCTGTACCCGCAGTTCGTCGCCGGCAGCGCGCTTCTGACGCTGGGCTTGGCACTGAAGCTGGCCAAGAATCCGGCCGGCATTGCCATCGTGGCCGCCGTGGCGCTCGTGGGCGCGGCGCTAGCGATGATCTTCAACAAGCGCATCGTGCGCGCTGCGCAAGTCGGCGCCCGCCCTGGGCAAGGCCGCCAAGCGCGCGGGCAAGGCCTCCAGTGAAGCCGCCACCGCGGCGGTACAGACCTTGCCGCCATACTCGGCCACCGTGGTCGCCTTCGCGGTGCCGGCGCTGGCGCAGTTCCTGGGGTCTGTGGCTTCGGTGCGCATGCTCTCGAGCCTGGATGCCAAGCCTGCGGCCATGCCTGGCCTGGGCTACACGGCCGCCTTCACCGTGCTCTACCTGCTCACGCTCACGGCGGGCGTGAACCGGTCGTGGCTGCAACCTAGCAAGGTCAGCTTTGTCGTGCAGACGGCCTGGGTGCTGCGCGCCCTCTTTAGCAGCGACGGCAAGGACCTCAAGTTCCAAGAGTACCTGCCATCAGTGCTCGCAGGCTGGGGCAGCTTCTTTCTCGGCCTTGTGCCCCCTGCTGCCTTTGTCAGCGCGGGAAAGTCGGCAGCGGCCTCGGCGGCGGTCGCCAGCGCGGGTGTTGCCACCATCGAAGGCGTCAGGGCGCTCAAGGCGCAGCCGGTGGACGAGGACGCCGCCGACAGTGGCGACGCCGCCGACCAGGTACTCGATGCTCAAGACAGCGAACAAAAAGCGGATGATGCTGATGATGATGATGAGGAGGAGGAGGAGGAGGAGGAGGAAGCTGTGGCACAGAGCAAGAGCGCCGCGCGCAAGGAAATCTTCAGCATGGACGACGTCGCCGAGGCGTGGCGCACTTGGGCCGACAACGGCGTCTTGGCATACTTTCAGACGATGCAGCTCGGCGGCTTTAGCGGAACGGTCAACCCAAAGCGCTCCCTCGCCAAGACCGTCACTTCAGAGCCCGCCGATGACGGCGTCGACGACGACGGCCGCGACGGAGAGGCCGAGGACGCCGAGGCCGACGCCGAAGAAGCCGAGGCCGTGGCAGCCGAGGAGGGCGCCGAGGAGATCAAGGCCGAAGCCAGCGACGCCGGCTTTGACCTCGCCAAGCTCGCTCCGCCCGTCGGCGTGGCGCTCCCGCTGACGCTGCTGCGATCCCTGCCAACCTGCTTTGCGCTGGGCCTCGGCCTGCTCAACGCGGTCGCGGCAATCGCGCGAAAGCAGTTCAAGCCCGGGGCCGTACTGGTGCCTGTGGTGCTGGCGCCGCTCGCGGTGGCCGAGCTCCTGCAGCTGCTTCGGCGTGTCGGCGTGCGCGACCTGCGCGAGATGGCCAACGCGCAAGACGGCATGAGGTTGCTGCTGTGGCAGTCGCCGACCATGCTGCGCGCGTGGGACTCTGCCGTGAAGCTCAACTCGGAGGAGCTCAAGAACCAGCTGCGCAACGCCCCGGGCGAGTACTTGGCGCCAGACGAGGCCACCGTGGAGGCCGCGCCGCCCATGGATCGCAAGGTGCTGGTCATGCTCGCCGCGAGCCTTGGCATCGACACCATCGGCTCGAGCTCGTACGCCATCCCGGGCCTGGGCGAGACCACGGACTTGGTGTGGGCGCCCGTGCAGGGCTTCGTGCTCAACCGCATGTACGACATGCCGCTGCTCTCCTGGGTGGGCGTCATCGAAGAGCTGCTGCCCTTCACGGACTGGGTGCCGACCGCCACCATCGGCTGGTTCATCACCTACGCCCCGCACTTCCCAGCCTGGACCCTGCGGGGCGTGCGGCAGCTCAAGACCAAAGTGGCCTGAGCGAGAAGACTAACCGACTGACTAACTACCTGGCTGCCTGGCTGCCGGCTGCCTGGCTTTGCAACCCTCTTCGGGCTGCCTTGCGAGGCGTCGAGGCCGCGCCCGCGAGCTTCCGTGAGCCAGCCCAAGCCACCGCCGAGGTTTTGCGAGGAGCCTGCTGCGCTGCGCCGCTTGGATCCATCAGGCAGAGGCGGGGAAGCCAATGGCGGGGTCGAGCCGCTTCGTGACGCTCGCGTTCTGCGTAGCGCTGTCGACGCTTGGCGGCCTGCAGTACATGTTTGGCACCTTCTCAGTGCCCATCAAGGACGTCTTTCGGCTCGCGCAGACGGCCGTGGACCGCGGCGGGCTGGCGCAGAGCATTGGATGCAACTTTGGCCTGCCCGCGGGCATGCTCCTGGACAGGGCCGGGCCCCGGCCTGTCATCCTGGCCGCGGGCATGCTCGGGTTTGCGGCCTACCTGCTCTTGTACGCGTGCATGAGAGCCGTGGATCTGCACGACACGCCGGGGGTGCTCTACCTGATTTTGTTCTTGCAAGGCCAGGCGCAGCTGCTGGCGGACATGGCCGTGGTGCCGACCGTGAGCCGCCGCTTCCAGGGCAACTCTGGCCTCGTGCTGGGGCTCTGCAAGAGCTTTATCGGGCTCAGCGGGTCCATCTTTGAGCAGGTTTACCTGGCCTTCTTCAAGCCAGACTCCAAGGCCTTCATGGTCTTCATCGCCTTGTATTTCCCGGCGCTCTGCGGCGCCAGCTGCAACTTTGTCTCGGCCGAGGAGCCCGAGGGCGCGGACCTCATCGACCTCGACGACCGGCGCAAGCGCACCGCGCACGTGGTCGGCCGAGCCCTGCGCGGCATGCCCGTGCTGCTTGGCATGCTTCTCTTTGCGATCTTCTCAAAGGGCGTGTTCCCGGTTGGCCGCGGACTCCAGGTCGTCTACGCGGTCGTCATCGTCGGGTACACGGCCGCGCTGTGCGTGTGGATCGGCACGCGCGTGGATGATGCGGCAACGGGCCGGGAGAACTCGGATGCCGCGGTGGTCGCGACGGACCAGGCGGAGCAAACTCTCGCGCTAGCAGAACCCCTCCTGCCCGCCGAGGAGACCGCGTTGTCCGCTGCCGGCGAGAGTGGCGCGGGTGCAGAGGCCGAGACGGATTTCTCGCTTGCCGTGGCCATGCGCGGTCCGGCCTTCTGGCTGCAGGCGCTCGCAGTGTGCGTCGCGTGGGGCTCTGGCCTGATGCTGATCATCAACATTGGCCAGCTCTGCGAGATCGTGGGCCTTAGCACGGACGACAAGGAGATATTCGTCAGCCTTATTTCCGTGTTCAACTGCATCGGCCGCCTTGGCTTTGGCGCGGTCTCCGACGTGCTCACGCGGCGTGGGGTGCCGCGTCTCTACGTGTTCGGCGGCGCCATTGTCTGCATGGGGCTGGGTATGCTCGTGCTAAGCTTGGCTACACCGGCCGCGCTGTATGTGGCCACAGTCTGGATAGCCCTTTTGTATGGCGGCTGCAACGTTTTGGGCCCGACCATCCTCGGCGACCTTTTTGGCGTAAAGCACATCGGCACGCTCTACTCGAGCATGATGCTCGCCATCATCTCCGGGTCCTACCTGATCGCCACAACACTCTTCGCGGCGGTCTAATGCACGCCACCGGCCCGCCGGGGGGCGCGGATACGTGCAGCGGCCGCGCCTGCATCATGCTCTCCACGCACATCTGCGCCGCGCTGTGCATCGGGACGGGCTCGCTCTTCCTCGCGTCGCACCGCTACTTGCGCCGGACCAAGGCTTGACGCAACTAGCGCTTGATCAGCGCGTGCATGCGCTCGAGCTGGCGCTGCAGACACAGCGAGCGCGCAAGCAGGTCGGGGCCGCTCGCATGGCTCATGCGCGCCGCCTCGAGGTGCTCGAGCACGCGAGTGCGACTAAAAGCGCGCCAGCAGGCCTCTGCCCAGTCCGGCGCCGACGCTGAAGCCAGCGCAGACTCGTCCTCCGAGCGCGCCTGCTGCTCGGCCGCGCGGAACACGTCGTCGAAGACCGAGTCCGCGTCGAAGCGCACTCGCTGCGCGCGAGCGAGCTCCCGGGCCTCGGCTTCCGCCACGAGGCGTTGCAGCCGGCCCAAGTCAAACGCGCGCGCTACGCAACCGACTACGGAGTAGAGTAGCTCACAAACCAGCAAGGCAACCGTCTCGTCCGACCGGCTCGCGCGCAGTATGCGAACGCCTCCCTCCACGAGCGCTGCCGAGTACTCGTCGAAGGCATCGGGGACTACTTCACGCCAGGCCGCGAGCAGCTGCAGGCACTCGCGGGAAGCTTGTGCGGCGTGGTGCACGCGCGACATCCTCTCCACGACGGCTCCTGCCAGATCGAGTGACCCGAGGTGCTCGAGCACCTCCTCCCAAGCCATGCGCAGCTCCAAGGGCGGGAGCCTCGCCTCGCGCTGTTTGGCTTCCACGATGGCGCGCAGCTTTCGAAGCTCCGCTTCCATCGCCGCCTGCCGCTTGAGGAAGAGGGCCAGCGACTCGCCGCGCGCCCGCGTCGTGTTCTCGGCTTCCGCCTGTCGCTGCGCGAGCAAAGTCTCCTCTGCCGGCGTGCACAGGTCGGGCCGCTCCTCGTCAGGGCCATTGGCATCATCGTCGTCGCCGTCCGACCCGTACTCTTCATCGTCGGTCTCGTCACCGCGCCCGTCGAGCTGCGTGAGCGGCGTCAAGCTACACGCGCGGATGCTCAGCCGCAGGAAGCGGAATGCCCATTGCGCGGTCACCTCGCCGCCGGTGTGACTCTTCAGCGTGCGCGAGACGAGCTCAAAGATGCCGGCCCCACGCAAGCTCTCCAACGTGTGCCTGGAGCAGTGCCGCCGACGCACGAGCTCGCAGAGCACCATGTAGGCGCGCCACGGGACTTGCGACTCTGCGACGACACCGCTCGCGCCGTCCAGCTGCGCGGTGACGACCTCGACAATGCGGTCGAGGGCGCCAAGCTCGATGAACCGACCATGTTTCCGTGGGCATGCCCAAAGACAGTTGTGTAGCGCGACCAAGCCGTGGCAATCAATGTGCTCGTCGCACGGAAAGCGGCCCATGGCGTGCAAGATGGTGCCGATGCCCGCCGACTCCAATTGAAAGAGGCTCGCCGGCTCGTACGAGGACAGCCGCGCTAGCGCCGCGCACGCCGATGCGTAAATGGCCTTGTTGCCGGGCACGCGGGTAATCACTTTCGCAATGTACTCGAGGCCAACATCTTGATCCATAGTCACCAGCCTCCGCGCGTTGCTGGCGTTGTCGACCAGTGCGTGCGCGAGCATCTCGCAACCGGTCAGGTGGGCGCGGTGAAACACGCGCCGCCGCGGGCACGATCTGAGCGTAGCACAAGCAAGCTCCAAGATACCCGCCTCGCCCAGTCGATCGCGGGTTTCTTCGCCCTCCGCCAGACAGTTGAGGATGACGCACACGTACTCCATGACCTGGCCGTGGTTGGCAAACTTGGCCAGACTCGCGGCGCACAGCTGCAGTACCCGAAGCTCCAATAAAGAGGCCCGGACGCCAGCCGTACGCCAGCGCGCCAGCGCGGCCAGCGCCTCAAGGGCGGCGCGCGACGCCTCCACAAACGTGTCGCCATGGAGCTGCACAGCCAGGGCGACAAGCCCGACGCCGCCTTCATGCATGAATGCGACCCGCAAGGCATCACCTTTGCCGCCGACATAATCGTCGATGCACAAGAGCCGCGCAAGCGCCTCGCCGCACTCTACAACCACCTCGCCGCGGTCAAGCTGTTCCGAGAGCAGCGTGAGCGTGCCCTGCAGGTCCCGCGTGGATTCTAGCACGCGAAGTGCGCCCCGGGCGCGGCTTAACGACGCATCTACGACCACGCAGTCCCCAGCACGGAGGTCTAGCACGCCCTGGATGGTTTCGCCGGGCTTCATCGTGCTCGTAAGCTCTGCATACTCGTCCAGCGCAAGGCCGTCCAGCAAGCGGCTTGGAAATCGCTCCAGCGCGCAGCGAGCCCACGCTCCAGCTCGGCGGCATTGCTGCTCCGGCGCTGTTCACCTTCGCTTCGATCAAACCCGCGCCGGAGGTCCCTAGCTCCGGCGGCGCCCCTCCTCCGGCTCGGCCTTGCGGGTTGGGTCAGTCTGGTTGAAGACCAGCTTGACCCGGTCCGGCGTCTCGGTGCGGCGTGCCCAGACGTGCTGCTCGGCCCCCGACGACGGCGCGTGGTAGCGTTCGGCCAGCTCGCGCAGCCCAGCCGTCGAGAACCCAATCGGGTCGCCCTCTAGCGCTTCGAGCTCTGCCAGCACTTCGTCTACAGTGCACGAACACACAGCCGCAAGCTCCGCGACGAGGCGGCCGTGCTGCCGCTCAGCCTCCTCCTTGTCGAAGCTAAGAAGCTCGACAAAGTGCCTGTCCTCGGGGAGACGCTTCACCGGCGCCGGCCACTTCGCAGCGCTCGACCCCGCCACACGCCGCGCGTCGGTATTGGTGGTTGTTGACGCGAGCATAGTCCAGCGAGCTGTCCCGCGGCACCGAGCTGTAGCGCCGCAGCTCCTCCTGCAAGTCGCTGTCTATCCGGGCCTGCTTGCGGCCCAGCAGTCGCGGCGAGTGCGGCAGTGGCTCCAGCCGAATTGCCGCACGCGCTTGATCGACCCCGAGGGCGCCCATGCGCTTCAAAAGGGCGCGGCACCGCGCCACCTGCCGCTCATGAACCTGTTGCACGCTTCGCGCGCGCTCGAGTACGCTTGCGTGCAGCGCGTGCAGCTTGGCCTCGATTGCGGTGGACAGCCGCTGCTCACCCCAGTCGCGCACCCGCGCGTCGCGCAGGCTGTTGTGGGAAGCAAACCGCGCCTGAACGGACGCAACAAGGCGCTTCATGACAACCTTGGCCTCGCCCTCCGCGTCCACAAGGCAGAGCGCGCGCCACCATCTCGTCAAGTTCCGTGGCCGACGCTTTGAGCGCGGCAACCATCCGCGGCCGGTGGACGCACCTCCGAATAGCGCTGGCCTCCACGTACCAGTCCACCGCCCGGTCCGCGTGCTTTGCCGCCTCGCTCACGTCGTCGAGCCAGTCGCCCCAGGCTGCGCGGCCCCCTCGCCACCGGCCTCGAGCGCGCGTAGCATCTCCGCCCTCGCGCATGCCGCAAGCCGCAGCAGCGCCAGCGCCGCCCTCGCCAGCGCGTGGCAGGGCGTGCCCCCGAACGCGCCCGCGCGTCTGCTCGCCCTGGCGAGCCCACGCGCCGCGGCCGCCAGCTTGGGTTCCGCCCACGCGGTCAGCCCGGCGCTCTCGCCATTCTCCATCACATCCCGCCATGTCCCCCGCCGCGCCGCCGCGCCGCGCGCGGCAGGCGGCGCCGCGCGCGGGTCCGCCGCGGCGGCGGGCGCCTCGCGCGGCGGGGGGGCGGCGCCGGCGCGCCAGGGTCAGCATGGGCGGGCTCTGCTCGGCGCTAAGCAGCTGCAAGCAAGCGCGCTCCTGCCGAAGCCGTTGACGTGCACGAGCGCGCTGCTGCCGACGCTGCGGGCGCAGGCGATCGCGCGCGAGAGCGATACGCGCGCGGACGGGGCGCTGTGCGGCGCTGGCGGCCCTGGTGCGGCCCTGGTCCTCGGCGCAATGGTGTTCGGCGCGCGGCGGCGGTCGCTGACCAAGGTGGCGGATGCCGATCCCACCGGCGGCGCCGGCAAGGCGGCGGACGCGCAGGAGGTGGAGCGCGAGCTCCAGCGCAGCCGCAACGTGCTGCGGGAGCTGGAGCGCGCCAAGGAGGCCACGCGCGAGCAGCAGCTGCAGCTGGAGGCGGCGCGGGAGCAGGTGGACCGGCTCGGGAAGGACCTCGCGGCGCGCGAGCAGCAGCTGCAGGCGGACCGCGCCGCGCAGGCGCAGGAAGACGCGCGGCTTGCCGAGCTGGCCGCCGAGCTGGCCGCGCGCGAGGCGGCGGTCAATGAGCGCGAGCCTGGGCTGATGGACCGCGAGAAGAAGCTCAAGGCCGAGCGGGCTGAGCTCAGGGCCAAAGAGCAGGCCGTGGAGGAGCGCGAGGAGGTCTTGCGTGCGAGAGAGGAGCAGGCTGCGGGGCGCGACGCGGCGGAGGAGGCCACACGGGCGCAGTTGCAGAAACGGCTCGAGGCCGTGGACGCACGCGAGCGTGAGTCGGAAAGCCGCGCAGAGAAGGCGCGAAGCGCAGAGCAAGCGGCGCGCGAAATCGAGCAAGCGGCTCGCGCGGCGGACGAGCGCGCGCAGCGTGAGCGCATCGAGCTGGAGCGCCGCGAATCAGAGCTCGTCGAACGCGAGGCGCGCGTGTCCGCGCTTGAGCAACAGCTGCAGCGCCAGCAGGCAGAGCTCGCGGCGCGAGAGCAAGAGGTCGAGGCGAAACAAAACATGCTTGAGCGGCGCCACACGGAAACCGTCTCGCGGCAGACGCAGATACAAGCCTTGAGGGAGGCGTTGCAGCAAGCGACGATGCAGCGCGCCGCGCGACGGCGGCCGCGCACGTGGCGGCGCGCCTGGACAGAGTCGCTCATGGAGGCCGCTCAGACTTAGCCACAGGCGTTGGCCCACTCTACGACCTTGCCTCTCCGGCGAAGCTAAGGCGGGCGGCGAGCGGGATGTGGTCGCTTGGCACTCGGCCGAGGGGAGCCGCTGAGGCGGGACCGCGGCGCGGCGCGGCGCAAAGCACAGCGCCGACTCGCAGGTTCTTCACGTAGATATAGTCAATAGTGTGGCACACCTCCTGCGACCGGATCTTCCACGTCGTGAAGTGCGCGCCCTGCTCTTGCTGCTCTTGGCTGGCGTACGCGCTCTGCAAGCCAAAACTCTTGAGCCGCGAGCAGGCCGCGCCCTCGGGCTCGGCGTTGTCGCCGGCGACGATTATGCCGGCGGAAGGGGCGCTGCTGCTCCCGCGCCAGTCTGTCAAGCAGCTGCGCCACCTGTGCCTCCCGCAGGGCCTCGAAGGGGGCTTGGCCTTGAGGTGCGTGGTTATGACAACAAGCTCGCGACCGCCCGACAGCCGGTCGCGCAGCCGGATCAGCAGCAGAATCTGGGGCGCACCCGCGTACGCCACGCGCTCCCAGCCGAGACATTCGAAGCGCGCCGCTCGAAAGAGGATCGCGCAGCCGTCCATCGGGTACCCCATCCGCGCGCACGGCGAGTCGGTCTTGGGCGCAAAGCACCCCTTGAAGCCCGCCGGCGCCAGGGCAGCTTGCAGCTCGTCAAAGTGGTTAAGCTCCTGCAGACACAGCACGTCGGCGCCAAGTCGCTCGATCGCGCGCAGGATCCGAGGCCTGCGCGCATGCCACGGCAAGAGGGCCGGGTCGACCGCCGGGAAGGCGTCATGCAGGCCGTCCGCGAGCGTGTTCCACGTCGCCACGACGAGCTCGCCCGCAGCGCCGGCGCCGGCGCTCCACGCGCGCGGCTCGCCCATGTGCACTTGCTCTGACATTGCCAAGCCAGCACAGCACTCGGGGCAACCGAGATGGGCCTCGTTGATCGATCGATGAAGCCCAGCCCTGCCAGCCTCGCTGGGCCGCGCGCGCGCGAGCCCGAGCTGTTCGGGGCGCTGGTGTGGGCCTCGCGGCTCGCCGCGGCGGCGCTGCTGCTGACGGCGTGGACGCGGCGCGCTTCCTTGGACGCCATTGTGGCAGAATCGTGGCACTGGCTCCGACGGCAGTGGTGGTTCCAGCACGACTCGTTCGAGCCGCTGGTGGCCACCGCGGCGTTCGCGCTGTGGCTGCAACTGTTCAAGGCGCTGGACGACTACCTGCCCTTGCGGAGGTTTCTGATCCACCCGGGACGCGTCAAGGATTATAACACGGGCGTGCCGGTGCGCGCAGGCGCCGTGTATCTGGGCGTGATCATGGGCTACGATGTTCTCTACCCGCGCCGCGTGCTGCCGGAGGCTGGCCCTGGGAGCGCGGCGCAAGTGGTCTGGCACGTCTTGCTGGCACTCTGGCTGTACGACCTGCTCTTCTTCCCCGTGCACCTCGCCATGCACCGCGTGCGCTGGTTGCGCGGGTTGCACACGCAGCACCACCATGCCAAGCACTTGTTCTCCACTGAGGGCTGCGGCACTCCCTCGTGGACGGCTCGCTCCAGGTCGGCACCAACATCCTGGTACTTAACGCGCTCGGCCTGCACCCGATGACGCGCATGCTGTACAACATGGCCGTAACGTACTGGCTCACAGAGATCCACTCGGGCTACGACCTTCCCTGGATGGCTCACAACCTCGTCCCGGGCGGCCTGTTCGCCGGCCCGCTTCGCCACGAGGCGCACCACGCCTCTGGCACGCGGCACTTCCAGCAGTTCTTCACCTACCTGACGACTGGCTGCTGCCTGCGTTCGACGCGCGGGCAGCGGCGATCTGGCCCAGCGGCCGCAAACGCGGTGCCGCCTTAGCCGCCTAAGCCGCGCCCGAGACTGCAGCAGCCGCAGCAGGCCTTAAATGGCAGCGCTGGCAGCGCGCGCGCGCGCGCAGCTGCACGGCGGCCACCCTATGCGCCCCGCGCTGCCAGCGGCAGCGGCCTGTCGACGGCGGTGCAGCAGAGGTGGCGGTGGATGATCTGCTGTTGTCAAGCAAGATGATCTTCTGTTGCTGATTATTGTCGCGAGCAAGAGGAGGATGGCGAAGGGGGAGATCTCGGCGCTGGCCAGCACGCGCTACGTGTTCGTGGGCGGCAAGGGCGGCGTGGGCAAGACCTCCGTGAGCTGCGCGATCGCCCTGGGCCTCGCCAAGCGGCACGGCAAGCGCGTGCTGCTAATTAGCACCGACCCGGCGCACAATGTGTCGGACTGCCTCGAACAGCGCGTGACGGGCGAGGCCAAGGCCGTGGAGGGCGCCGAGAACGTATGGGCCATCGAGACGGACCCCAGCAGCAGCGTGGCCAACCTGTTCGGCGACGTCGAGGAGGCGGCGCAAGCGCAAGGTGCAGACCTGTTCAAGCAGCTGCAGCAGATGCTGGCGGAGATGAAAGGGTGGATGAGCAGCTTGCCTGGCGTGGACGAGGCCGTCGCGCTTATCCAGATCTTAGAGGCGGACTCGGGCATCGAGCGCAAGTACGACTGCGTCGTCCTTGACACCGCCCCGACGGGCACACGCTAAAGCTGCTCAATCTCCCGGCCGTGCTTGACGCAGGCATCAAGCGGCTCGAGAGCTGGCAGACCAAGGCTCAGGCTACATCAACATGGCGGCCATGTGGTTCAGCCAGCCCGGCGACACGCAGCAGCGGCCAGCAACCGACATTCTGGCAGAAAAGTTGCGCGCTCTCAGGGAGGCGTCGAGAAGCTGCGCGAGATGCTCACAGACCAAGCCAAGACCACCTTTGTGTGCGTCGCTATCGCCGAGTCGCTCAGCGTACAAGAGACAAAGCGACTCGTCGGCTCGCTGCAGCAGGCCAGCGTGGACACACGGTTCCTCGTCGTGAACAAGCTGATGGTACAGTCGTTCCTCCCGCGCGAGGGCGACGAGGACAGCGAGCAGCAGCCGCCGCCGGATAAGAAGCGTAAGACCGACGAGAGCGCGGAGGACCTCAGGGACCGGGCGCTCTTCTTGTGCCGCTCCCGTGCCATCATGCAGAACGGCTACCTCGAGCAACTCAAGGAGAACCACAAGGACTCGCACACCATTGTGCAGGTCGAGGAGCTCCCGTTCGAGCCCAAGGGCGTGGAGCGCCTGCTGGCCTTCCTGGACACCTTCTCCGTGTAACACAAGCGCGTGGTTTTGCTCTGTCACTGCATCTGCACGCCCACGAACGGCGCGAGGAGGCCGATAACCTCGTCCACCTCCGACTCGGGCGAGCCGGGCGGCTCAGAGTCCGAGTCGTCCCCTCGCAGCGCATCGATCTTGCGCTCTAGCTGCCGCGTCGCCTTGCGCAGCTTGCGCTTCTCGCTCTCCAGCAGCGTGCGCTTGCCCTCTTCGGACCGCAGCGCCGCGAGCCGCCGCTTGAGGTCGTTGCAGGACCGCAGCCGCTCTTCGATCACCTCCTCTTGCTCGCGCACACGCTCGCGCAGCGTGCGGGTCGTCCTGTCGCGTTTCCCCCACGTCGTGCTGCCGCTCTTGTCGCGCCACGCGCCGCGCCTCCGCCGCGGGGGCGAGTCGGGCTCGTCCTCGTCGTCGCTCGCCACAGTGTCCGCCAGCACCGCGGGCGACCCCGCGCCGCCATCGGACAGGTGGTCGTCGCTCATGCTGTCGTCTGCGTCGGCGGCAAGGCCAGCGCCGAGGCTCTCCCCGTCGCTGCTCGACTCTGCTGCAGCAGCGTCGCTCACTCCGTCCGCATCACCATGCTCACCATGTGCAGCGCTCTCGCGGCCAAGCTGCCCGAGGCTCACGCGTCGCCGCCGCGTGGCGCGCGCGCCGCGCCGCCGCCGGGCCGTCCAGCGCGTGGCGCCGCGCCTGCGGCTCTGGGCTGGGCGAGCTGGCGGCCTCCATGTCCCTCGCCGACGACGGTTATCGCTATCCTGCGCTCGGTGGTGGTTGGGCTGGTGACGCGCGCAGCCGCTGGGAGCGCTCCTGGACATGGCGCTGGAGGTGAGCGGCGTCCGCGGGCAGCGCGTAAGCCGGCTCGCTGGCAGCGTGGACGGCGGCGCGCTGTCACTGCTTGACCTGGAGCACTGCGAAGTGATTGTGCTCGATCACGTCGGGCAAGCCACTCTCGAGGGCCTCGTGGGGTGCAAGATCTTCTTGGGACCTTGCCAAGGGCCGTGCTTCCTGCGCAAGTGCCGCGGCTGCACGGTGACGGTGGCGTGCAAGCAGCTGCGCGTGGTGGATTGCATCGACTGCACCTTTTTTGCCAACGTCAAGAGCGACCCGGTCCTCGAGGGCTCGCAGGAGATCGTGCTGGCGCCATTCAACGCGGAAATGGTGCCAGCGCTTTCCAAGCTCGCGGAGCGCGCTGGGCTCGATCTCGCAGAGGAGGGCAAGTGGCGGTCTGTGTTCGACTTCTCGGAGGACGAGGTGTCGGAGCGCAACTGGCGCCTCATGGAGGCCAACCAGCCGCTTCTGGACGTGCGGACGATGCACCACTCGCCGCTGGGGGTGGCAAAGCTCGCGACGTGTTCTGGGACTTTGACCAGGACCGCGACGGCAGCTTGTCGTTTGAAGAGGTGAATCGCTTCCAGCGGGCGGTCGGGTCCGACGAGGTGGTCAGTAGCAAGGAGGAAATGCAGGCCATGTTCGCAGAGGTGGGTTTGCCGCTCGATGCACGCGGTGGCATGCCCTTCTCAAGCTTCTTGGAGCTGTACCGCTTGCAAGGCGAGGACGAGCTCCTTGGTGACTTGTCCAAGCTCGGCGTGGACCGCGTGGCGCTACCGACCTTTAATCTCGGGCGGTTCTTAGTGCTGCCAGTGCGGCGGCGGCGGCGGGGACAAGGCGGCTTCGGGAGATAAGGCGGCCGAAGAGGCAGACTATGACGACGACTTTGAAGACGACGACTTTGAAGACGACGACGACGACGACGACGACGACGGCTTTGGGCTGGAGGAGGACGATTTTGGTGATAGCCAAGCCGGCGAGTCCAAGCGCCTCTCTGCATCGCCCATCCCAGTCGTGGAAGGAAAGGAGGGCAAGGAGGGCAATAGCACCCTTTTGCAGATGCAACTTCGCCTCGACGACGAAGACCTCGCCGCCTTTGATTCAGACGATGACGGCGAGGAGGGCGGCGAGGGCGAGGGCGAGGGCGAGGGCGAGGGCGGAGGCGACACGATTGACGCGGCGACTGGGGACCTGGCTGGCGCCCGAGCGGGCCCAGCGGACGATATTTTGACATGCGCGGCAGAGCTTTGCGTGGGCGCTAGACACAGGGGGGTCAACCTGCAAAAGTGGTTCGCCAACTATGGCGAGGAAGGGCAACTGAGCTTGCCGCGGCAGGCCTTTGAGACGGCGTTCTCCGCGTTGCTGCTCGGCCTCTGTGCGGGGTCTTCGGCGACCTTCGTGCAAAACGTGGAGCACGTCCTGGACCCAGGGCGCCTGGACGCTCTCTGCGAGGCGCTTGCTGACGCGACGCAGCCTGATCAAGTGTGCTACATGCCGCTTATAGCACGTGCCAAGCAACAGCAGACCTCAGCGGCCGGAGCGGCGAGCCCGCGCAAACGCAAACAGGGCTTGAACAGCACTATTTTGTCCCTGCGCTCGGGCGAGCCACTGTGCACGGTCAGCCAGTCTGTGCAGGGCTACCTCGGGGAGCGGTTCCAGGCCGACAAAGAGGAAGCGGGCGAGCTGTTTGACACGGTCAAGCTTGCCATCCAGGCCTGGAAGTGGAGCGAGGGCGGCCGCGTGCCCACGCGCGTCGGCGGGGCCTGGACGTCCACCGGAGAATACATCTCGGTTGTCAACTTGCGCAACGCCTTTCGTGCGTGCCTAGCGGTCGACTTTACGCTCGCCCAGGTCGACGACTTTGCCTGCATGGTGGAGGACTTTGTCGAGTCCATCATGGAGGCGCGCTCGCGCATCCGGCTACAAGACGCACTCGCCTCGCTCGGGCACGCCGAGAAGGCCACGCTTGACGACGAGCATCTGCCAGAGGAGGCGTTCAGCCCGGCTCGGCGGCTCATCACCGTTGCCGCCATCGTGCGCTGGCTGGGGTCGCAACGGCTGGAGCGCGCCATCCCGCGGACGGCATGGCTGGCGCAGCTCAAGGAGCGCTCGCAGCGCGAGGATTCAGCTGCGCGCGAGCAGCTCGACGCGGCGCTTGCCGGCGATCTGGCCGCCTTGGAGGCGTTATCGTCCCCAGAGGCACGCCCGCAGCTCGAGCGTTTACTCGCGGCCACTGTCGGGAGTCTGCCCGAGTGGGCCGTGGCGGGCGAGGCAAAGGCGCGCGCCCAAGAGGCGCTTGCGCAGCCGGCGACGCAGTTCACGATGCGTAAGCGCGTTGTTCGGCTTGTCAACGAGGCTGGAGGCAACAGCCTGTCTATGGCCAAGGCGCAGGAGCAGGCACGCGCTGAGCTACTCGCCGAGCTCGCTCTCAAGGAGGAACGCGCGCTCCGGGCGGGGCCTGGCCCAGTGCTTGAGCTCTTCCTCCAGTTTGCGCGGGGGCGCTCACTGGGCACCGCGAGCGGCTCCTTCGAGGCGTGGATGCGGGAGCGCGAGAACGAGCGCACCAAGAAGCAGCGCGCCCTGCATCGCTGGAACGGCGCAAGGCAAACTCGGTGCGCGCCGAGCAGCACGAGGCCAGTGGCAATGCCTCGCCAGCGACTACTTTGATCGTCTGCGGGCGCTGATGAACCGCAGCTGCGAGCAGCTCCGCGACGAGCGGGGCTTCATCGTCTGCCGATCGAGCCGCTACGAGGGCCTAGACGTGGAACATGCCATCACGGCGCTTGTCAAGGAGCGAGACGCGATGATCAGTGCGCGTGGTCGCTCGGCCGAGGAGGTGCAGCGCGAGCGCGCCGCGGTGGCAGCGGGGGTTCCTGCTCAGCATCCGTGAGGGCAAACGCCATTTCGACAAACTGCTGCGCTCGCTGCTCGCCGATCAGAAGACCCACGCTGAGGCACAAGCCCTGCTTGATCCCACTGCTGCGGCACAGCGCCGTCTGGACGCGGAGCTGGCCTCGGCCAAGGGTCGGAGTCGCCTCGCCTCGCTGAGCGGCAACGTCGATGGCACCGAGGACGAGAAGCGCGCGCGCATGGCCGCCGCCGTGGAGGAGTCCTTGCTCAAGGACCTGGGGTTCACCAAGGTGCGCTCCCGCGAGCAGGGCGAGCAGCTGGTGGCCGCGGCCATTGATGAGCGCCACGAAGGCGGCGGCGAACTTTAAGGCCTGGCGCGCCAGCAAGGCGCGCGAGGAGCGGCAAAGGCGCGCGCGGCAAAGCAGAGCAAGGAAGAGCAGGAGCGGGAGGCCAAAGCGCGCAAGAAGCAGAGCCGGCGGGAGTACCGGCGCTGGAGGCGCGCTGCCGGACAGAACAAATACTACACCTACGCCAAGCCGGCGGCGCCCCCCAGACGTGCCTGCGCCCGAGCAGTCCGCGCAAGCCGCGCCGGGTTGAAGTCGCGCAATAGCATGGCCACGAGCCCGCGCCGCGCCGAGACTTGCTTTCGCGACCCGAGTGGGTGCAGGAATGATGCTGATGGTGGTAGGCAATTCCCTTTTCGTTTCGTTCGTCGATCTCTTGATCAAGCTCTTGTTGAATTCAAGCTTGCTTGCGGACTTTGTAGAAATGCATCGGCGTGTAGCCCCTTCTTTCCAGCGTCCACGAGGCACACCGCAGCCGCTTCGAGCACCTGCGTGGTCTTGTACGCCCCGCGGGGCAAGCCCAACCCTCTCGAGCGCGCGTCAGTTGCGCCGTGAAGATGCGGCCTGGCCTTGTGGCCAGCAGGCCGTCCGGTGTGAGCTTGGGCAGAGGGTCGAACCAGGGCAGGTCGTCGCCAAGCTTGGCCGCGTCGTAGTGCTCCACGAGCTCCAGCCCGTCGACGGCGCGGATGGCTTCCGCGTAGTCCTCGAACGAGTGCACCTCGCTAAGTGCGTTGCCGTAAGCAACGCCCTCGATGGTGCGCTGCTCGGCAGCGTCCTTGGGGTTGAAGCGCGGCGTGGTCACCCACGCAAAGCCGCCGAAAACACCCCCGGCTTGAGCACGCGGTGGACCTCTTCAAAGTACTTTTGCAGCTGGGAGCTGTGCGCGGAGGCCTCCATATCGTAGCCGGCGTCAAAGCTGTTGGCCTCCCAGGGCAGGTTGTGAAAGTCGCCCTGGATGACCTTGCACGACTTTGCGAGCCCGTTTCTAGCGATCACCGCAGTGCCTTTGCCCCTGGTACTCGTCGATGGTGATTCCGGTCACGTTGGCGCGCGTGAACTTGGCGATGTTCACCATGGGCCCGCACACGCCGCACCCGAGGTCCGCGACATCCTGGCCAGGTCGGATGTCCAGTTGGCCGGCCAGCCAGTACTCGTGCCGGGTGATGCTCTCGCGAAAGGACTCACCTTTGTTGCGCGGTGCAAAGTGGAACGAGTTGCCCCAGCCCCACTGGTAAAAGTCGGTCACGATGTCGTAGAACGCCTGCGTCACTGGCGCGTAGTTGCGGTCCTCAGCCCCGAATGCCCCGTCGTAATGGTCTGCCGTGCGCTCGCCACCCTGAAACATTGTCCTCCTCCTCTTCCTTTCGCGTTCTCCTCGTTGCGGGTCTGCCTTCTGCCGCAAGATGGCCCAGCGCGGCGGATGGATCTTTCGCGGGCGGGCCGAATTGCGCAACTCTTTCCCCTGGCCGAGACGAGTCACAGTCAGTCAGTCAGTCAGTCAGGGCCGGGCAGGATTCCCCCCCTCCGTCACAACTTGCGCGCGACGGCGTTCGCCACCGACGCGGCAGCCGCGTGCCGAATCCTGACCCGAGAAGGAGGCGGCACAACTCGACCGCGACCAGCCGAACGACCGAACGAAGACGACGCGCCGACCGCATGCGCGCAGGCAGGACGGGCGCGGCCGGCCGAACGAGGGCTTGCATGAGGCGGCGCTGCGCGTCCGGCCGGGACGGAGAATTCGGTCGCGCTGGCTGGCTGCTAGCTAACAAGCGAATCATGTGCGTGCTGTGCTGGCTGGCTGACGTGTGATGATGAAGATCCACTTTAAGATTGCTTCTTGTGTCCGCCCTGCTTGCCACCAGCAGCCACACAGTCAGGTGTGATGATCGCGCAACAATGGCGCAAACCGAGTTGAGGGGCGCCATCGACCTGCGCCACCTTCGGAACGCTTTGTGGTGACCTGCGGAACGCTTTCAGAAAGGACGGACGCAGCTTGGTCGATTGAGGATGCTGCTGCGAGGCGGCAAGGTCGCGCGGGCGCTCAGGCCGGCGCTGAGCCGCGGGATGGCGAGCGGCGCGGCGCAGGACGGCAAGAGCCTGACGCGCGCGCGGTATCGCTACTGGCTTCCGATCCAGGTAGGTTGCCCGTGGGAGGGCGGCGGGCGCAGGGCGCGGCCGCTGAAGTGTGGCAGACGCGGTGGAGCGACAACGACATGTACGGGCACGTGAACAACGTGGTGTACTACTCGTACTTTGACACCGTGATCAACCACTTCCTCATCAAGGAGGCCGGCCTCGTGCCGACAGAGTCGACCGCCATCGGGCTCTGTGTGGAGAGCCACTGCAACTATTATGCGCCGCTCGAGTACCCGGACGTGGTGGACGCCGGCCTGTTCGTCTCCAAGGTCGGGACCTCCTCGCTCCGCTACGAGATCGGCATCTTCGGGCCCGGGGCCGAGGCGCCCGCCGCGCACGGCCACTTTGTGCACGTCTTCGTGGACGCCGCCACGCGCAAGGCGACGCCAGTGCCCGACCCGATCATGGCCAAGGTCCGCGGCAGTCTGCTCTAGCTTGCGCCGCGAGTAGGTGTACTGACAGTCGCAAACACTCAGAGCCACCGAGCAATCAATGTCCATCCTGCGCCCCGTCGTTGCGGCGCGCACCATCATCGTCGTGCGCGCGCCGGAGCTGCGCGCGGCGGTGGCGCGGGCGCGCCCTTCTTCCTCGGCGCCGGCGCCCGTCGAGCCATCATCACCTTCACCTCGCGCGTCCCACCCGCGACGGAGGTCGGAGACGACGAGACCGTTGCGGGCCGAGTTGGGCATAGTGCGGCGCGAGACGGGAGTGGGGCAGGGCGAGATGACGCCGCGATGGGCAGCCGTCGCTGTGGTGCTGGGCTTGTGGGCGGACCTCGCGCTGGGCAGGTGCCCGAACGACTGCAGCCGACACGGATCCTGCACGACGGACGACAAGTGCGCATGCTTTACCGGATGGGACGGCGCGCCTGACTGCTCGCTGCGGTCGTGCCCGAGCGGGCTCATCTGGACGGGCAAGCCGGCGAGCAGCGCCGCCGCGCACACAGCCTCCGTGGAGTGCTCCAACGCGGGCGTGTGCGACAGGGAGAAGGGCGCCTGCGCCTGTTACCCGGGGTTCACGGGCGACGCGTGCCAACGCGTGAGGTGCCCGAACGACTGCAGCAAGCGGGGTCGCTGCTTGTCGGTCAAGGAAGTCGGGGAGCTGGTCGGTGTGGACGCGGACGGCGACGGAGCTGGGCCCACGTACACCAACTGGGAGGCCGAGATCAACTCGGTTTGTTTCTGCGACCAGGGTTTTACGGGGCCCGACTGTTCGCAGGCCGTGTGCCCGTACGGCGATGACCCCTCGACCGTTCCTGGCAGCGGCGCCGTCCTTGCGGATGCCGTCTTGACGGCGGACGCTGTCACCAGCATCGCCGTGACGACCGCTGGCACTGGCTACAACAACCCAGTGGTCACAATCTCGGGCCCTGGCACCGGAGCTGCGGCTACACCGGTGCTCAACTCGGACGGGTCGGTAGCCTCGATCACCGTGACAGCCGGCGGCACCGGGTACTCGGGTACCGTGACGGCCACGATAACCGACGTGTACCAGCAAGACTTCCAATGACGATCACCACCTCGGCGGCCGCGGGGACGCTCGCGGGCACCTTCTCCCTGCACTTTATGGGCGAGTCGGTAACTTTCAGCGCGGATGCGGCCAATTTGGACGGCGCGGCCCTCGCCACCGCACTTGCAAACCATGGCGGCATCGACGCGGTGTCGGCAACCCGGGACTCTGTGGACGGCATGAATGGCGGCGTGTATTCGGTGACCATCACGCAGTTCAACTCGGGACCGTTCACAAACTTGTTCTCGCACGACGGCGCGCCGTCGGTCAGCGCAGACTTTTCTTGCGTCCTCACAGGTGACGGGCGCAACTACCCCGAGCTGCACGCTAGCGAGCGTGGTGGACAGTGATGTCAAAGAGTTTCGGCCTTGCGCCGGACGCGGACTATGCGATCCGACCAAAGGCATCTGCGATTGCTTTCTGGGCTTTGCAGGCCCGAACTGCGCGACGGTCTCCAACCAGGTGGTGGTCAACGACGCAATCCCAACCTTTTTGGTGGAAAACACAGGGCTGCAGTTCGTTGGGAGCATGCTCAAGCTTGACTCGGTCAAGGCCGCCGCGACGGACTTCAAGTTTGTCGAGATGCTCGCCAACGACGTGGCGATTGTCGATGTCCGCGGCGACGGCAAGCTCACGGTCTACTCGGGTGGAATAAGCGTGATCGCCGGTGGTGTCTCGGTCACCGCGGGGGGACTTGTCGTAAGCGACGGCGCGGGCTCGATTGCGACGACAAGTACGACGGCCAACGCTCTCACGGTATCGGCCACGGCCACCGGATACACCGGCACCGTGATCCTCGGGCAAGCCACCGAGCCAGCCGCGCTTACCTTTAATTTGCTCGACCTGCAAGCGGCGGGCTCAACTTCTCTATTTACAGTCCTGGGGACCGGGGACACGCAGGTGAAAGCGACGACGGACACGACGATAAGTACGACTGGCTCGCTGACTACCTCGGGCGGCGTAGGCGTCGCCAAGCAGCTCTACGTCGGCGGCGTTGTCGTCACCGAGTCAACCGTGGACGCAACAAGCGCTGTGGCCGCCTCCGTCATGCACGCGGGCGGGCTGGCTGCCGCCCTATCGATCTACTCGGGCGCGGCCGTTGTGGCACTCGGCACCGCAGATGCTACGGACGCAGCGACGGGGTCGTTGGTCACGGCAGGCGGCCTTGGCGTCGCTCTAAAGTCGTACTTTGGCGCCGAGGTCGTTTCCTTGCTTGCGACGGATGCGACTGCGTCCACCGCAGGCGCCGCAATGCTCGCTGGGGGCTGGCGGTTGCGCAGAGCGCATACTTTGGCTCGCAAGTCGTCGTCGAGACGAACGGCTTGTACATCCACGCTGGAGGCGCCACCGTCAACGCCGGCGGTCTCCTTGTCACGGCCGGGGGAGGCACCATTAGCGCAGGCGGGCTGGATGTCACTGGCGGAGGCAACATCAAGGATAGCCTGACCGTGGAGAACGGTGGCACTGTGCTCAAGAGCTTGACAGCCACCACGAGCCCTCTGCAGGCCTTTGCTGAGAGCGCCACCTTTCGCTGTGCTTGACCTGCAGGCCACTCGGGCGGCGAACGCGGCCTTCAACTTTATCACCGCCGGCGCCGCGTCGGTTCACGTGGCCGGCAAGACCATCAGCGCTTCCGGCACCTACACGGACACTGTCGACTCGACCTACTACGTCGAGATTGTCAGCAGCACGCTCTTCAAGTGGAAGAAGGACGTAGGCGGCGCGTTTAGCGCAGACACGGCCATCTCCACGGCGGGCGCCATCCTTCTTGGAGACGGCGTGCAGATCACGTTTTCCTCCGCGTCAGGCTATGTTGCCGGCGCACAATGGACGATCGCATGCACGGAAGCTGACGACGGTGTGGCCGCGCCAGTTGCTGTCGGTGCCGGCACAGGCCTTTTCGCCGTAACTGGCGACGGCAACGTAGAAGTCGCCAGTGGCGCCATCCTCTTGGAATCAGGCACGGCGCAAGCCATCACCCACACCGGTGCTGCAGGGCAAAACCTCCAGATCAGTTCGGGCGGAAACGTTGAAATCGAGACCGTACTGATCGACACGGGAACGCTAACTGTGCCAAGCACGGGTAGCTTCGGCGGCACCGTGACGCTGTCGGCTGCCAACGCCATCGACCTCGACCAGGCCACTGCTCAGACCATCACCCACACAGGCGCTGCAGGGCAGAACCTCCAGATCAGTTCAGGCGGAAACGTCGAGATTGAGACTGTTCTGATCGACACGGGAACGCTGACTGTGCCAAGCACGGGTAGCTTCGGCGGTACCGTGACGCTCTCGGCCGCAACTGCGATCGACCTCGACCAGACCACTGCACAGACCATCACGCACACAGGCGCTGCTGGACAGAACCTCCAGATCAGTTCAGGCGGGAACGTCGAGATTGAGACTGTACTGATCGACACGGGTACCCTAACTGTGCCGAGCACGGGTAGCTTTGGCGGCACCGTGACGCTGTCAGCTGCTAATGCCATCGACCTCAACCAGGCCACTGCGCAGACCATCACCCACACTGGCGGTGCTGGGCAAGACCTGTCCATCAGCTCGGGCGGCAACGTGGACATCCAGACGGTCCTTTTCGACACTGGCGCAGTGACAGCGCCTGGCACGGTGACCATTCAGGCTAACGCCATCAACCTCAATCAGGCCACTACACAGACCATCACGCACACCGGTGCTGCTGGACAGAACCTCCAGATCACTTCAGGCGGGAACGTCGAGATTGAGACTGTACTGATCGACACAGGCACGCTTACCGTGCCGAGCACTGGTAGTTTCGGCGGCACGGTGTCGCTTTCGGCCGCAACTGCGATCGATCTGGACTTGGGTGGCGCACAAGCCATCACGCACACGGGTGGAGCTACGACTGATGACTTGTCCATCTCGTCGACCGGCAACGTGGACATCGAGACGGTGCTCTTCAACACTGGCGCAGTGACATCGCCTGGAACGGTGACCATTCAGGCTGCTAACGCCATCAACCTCAATCAGGCCACTGCACAGACCATCACGCACACAGGCGCTGCTGGACAGAACCTCCAGATCAGTTCAGGCGGGAACGTCGAGATCGAGACTGTACTGATCGACACGGGCACGCTTACTGTGCCAAGCACGGGTAGCTTCGGCGGCACGGTGTCGCTTTCGGCCGCAACTGCGATCGATCTGGACTTGGGTGGCGCACAAGCCATCACGCACACGGGTGGAGCTACGACTGATGACTTGTCCATCTCGTCGACCGGCAACGTGAACATCGAGACGGTGCTAATCGACACGGGCACGCTTACTGTGCCAAGCACGGGTAGTTTCGGCGGCACGGTGTCGCTTTCGGCCGCAACTGCGATCGATCTGGACTTGGGTGGCGCACAAGCCATCACGCACACGGGTGGAGCTACGACTGATGACTTGTCCATCTCGTCGACCGGCAACGTGGACATCGAGACGGTGCTCTTCAACACTGGCGCAGTGACATCGCCTGGAACGGTGACCATTCAGGCTGCTAACGCCATCAACCTCAATCAGGCCACTGCACAGACCATCACGCACACAGGCGCTGCTGGACAGAACCTCCAGATCAGTTCAGGCGGGAACGTCGAGATCGAGACTGTACTGATCGACACGGGCACGCTTACTGTGCCAAGCACGGGTAGCTTCGGCGGCACGGTGTCGCTTTCGGCCGCAACTGCGATCGATCTGGACTTGGGTGGCGCACAAGCCATCACGCACACGGGTGGAGCTACGACTGATGACTTGTCCATCTCGTCGACCGGCAACGTGAACATCGAGACGGTGCTCTTCAACACTGGCGCAGTGACAGCACCTGGCACGGTGACCATTCAGGCTGCTAACGCCATCAACCTCAATCAGGCCACTACACAGACCATCACGCACACCGGTGCTGCTGGACAGAACCTCCAGATCACTTCAGGCGGGAACGTCGAGATTGAGACTGTACTGATCGACACAGGCACGCTTACCGTGCCGAGCACTGGTAGTTTCGGCGGCACGGTGTCGCTTTCGGCCGCAACTGCGATCGATCTGGACTTGGGTGGCGCACAAGCCATCACGCACACGGGTGGAGCTACGACTGATGACTTGTCCATCTCGTCGACCGGCAACGTGAACATCGAGACGGTGCTAATCGACACGGGCACGCTTACTGTGCCAAGCACGGGTAGTTTCGGCGGCACGGTGTCGCTTTCGGCCGCAACTGCGATCGATCTGGACTTGGGTGGCGCACAAGCCATCACACACACGGGTGGAGGTACGACTGATGACTTGTCCATCTCGTCGACCGGCAACGTGGACATCGAGACGGTGCTCTTCAACACTGGCGCAGTGACAGCACCTGGCACGGTGACCATTCAGGCTGCTAACGCCATCAACCTCAACCAGGCCACTGCACAGACCATCACGCACACAGGCGCTGTCGGGCAAGACCTGTCCATCAGCTCGGGCGGCAACGTGAACATCGAGACGGTGCTCTTCAACGGCGGCGCTGTCACGGTGCCGGGCACGATGACTGTCTGCCGCAACTGCGATCGACCTGAATCTGGCGGGCGCGCAAGCCATCACGCATACGGGTGGGGCGACCGATGACCTCTCGATCTCGTCGAACGGCAACGTGAACATCGAGACGGTGCTTTTCAACACTGGCGCTGTCACGGTGCCGGGCACGATCACGCTGTCTGCTGCAGGCCCACAAGCCATCGCGCACACGGGCGGAGGAGCGACCGACGACTTGTCCATCTCGTCGAACGGCAACGTCGATATCGAGACGGTGCTCTTCAACGGCGGCGCTGTCACGGTGCCGGGCACGATGACACTGTCTGCCGCAACTGCGATCGATCTGAATTTAGCTGGCGCGCAAGCCATCACGCATACGGGTGGGGCGACCGATGACCTCTCTCTCGTCGAACGGCAACGTGAACATCGAGACGGTACTGTTCAACACTGGCGCTGTCACAGTGCCGGGCACGATCACGCTGTCTGCTGCAGGCCCACAAGCCATCGCGCATACGGGCGGAGGGGCGACCGACGACCTCTCAATCTCGTCGAACGGCAACGTGAACATCGAGACGGTGCTTTTCAACGGTGGCGCTGTCACGGTGCCGGGCACGATCACGCTGTCTGCTGCAGGCCCACAAGCCATCGCGCATACGGGCGGAGGAGCGACCGATGACTTGTCCATCTCGTCGACCGGCAACGTGGACATCGAGACGGTGCTCTTCAACACTGGCGCTGTGACATCGCCTGGAACGGTGACCATTCAGGCTGCCAATGCCATCGACCTCGACCAGGCCACTGCACAGACCATCACGCACACAGGCGCTGTCGGGCAAGATCTGTCCATCAGCTCGGGCGGCAACGTGAACATCGAGACGGTGCTCTTCGACGGTGGTGCTGTCACGGTGCCGGGCACGATGACGCTGTCTGCCGCAACTGCGATCGATCTGAATCTAGCTGGCGCACAAGCCATCACGCATACTGGTGGGGCGACCGACGACCTCTCAATCTCGTCGAACGGCAACGTGAACATCGAGACGGTGCTTTTCAACACTGGCGCTGTCACGGTGCCGGGCACGATCACACTCTCTGCCGCAGGCCCGCAAGCCATCGCGCACACGGGTGGAGGAGCGACCGATGACTTCTCAATCTCGTCGAACGGCAACGTGGACATCGAGACAGTGCTCTTCAACGGTGGCGCTGTCACGGTCCCGGGCACGATCACACTCTCTGCCGCAGGCCCGCAAGCCATCGCGCATACGGGCGGAGGGGCGACCGATGACCTCTCAATCTCGTCGAACGGCAACGTGGACATCGAGACTGTGCTCTTCAACGGTGGCGCTGTCACGGTGCCGGGCACGATCACACTCTGCTGCAGGCCCGCAAGCCATCGCGCACACCGGCGGAGGCGCGACCGACGACTTTTCCATCACGTCGAACGGCAACGTGGACATCGAGACAGTGCTTTTCAACACTGGCGCTGTCACGGTGCCGGGCACGATGACACTGTCTGCCGCAACTGCGATCGATCTGAATCTAGCTGGCGCACAAGCCATCACGCATACTGGTGGGGCGACCGACGACCTCTCAATCTCGTCGAACGGCAACGTGAACATCGAGACGGTGCTTTTCAACACTGGCGCTGTTACGGTGCCGGGCACGATCACGCTGTCTGCTGCAGGCCCACAAGCCATCGCGCATACGGGTGGAGGAGCGACCGATGACTTCTCAATCTCGTCGAACGGCAACGTGGACATCGAGACAGTGCTCTTCAACGGTGGCGCTGTCACGGTCCCGGGCACGATCACACTCTCTGCCGCAGGCCCGCAAGCCATCGCGCATACGGGCGGAGGGGCGACCGATGACCTCTCAATCTCGTCGAACGGCAACGTGGACATCGAGACAGTGCTCTTCAACGGTGGCGCTGTCACGGTGCCGGGCACGATCACACTCTCTGCTGCAGGCCCACAAGCCATCGCGCATACGGGCGGAGGAGCGACCGACGACTTTTCCATCTCGTCGAACGGGAACGTCGATATCGAGACAGTGCTCTTCAACGGCGGCGATGTCACGGTGCCGGGCACCTTGACGCTCTCTGCCGTAGGCCCACAAGCCATCGCGCACACGGGCGGAGGCGCGACCGACGACTTTTCCATCTCGTCGAACGGCAACGTGGACATCGAGACAGTGCTCTTCAACACTGGCGCTGTCACGGTGCCGGGCACGATGACGCTGTCTGCCGCAACTGCGATCGATCTGAATCTAGCTGGCGCACAAGCCATCACGCATACTGGTGGGGCGACCGACGACCTCTCAATCTCGTCGAACGGCAACGTGAACATCGAGACGGTGCTTTTCAACACTGGCGCTGTTACGGTGCCGGGCACGATCACACTCTCTGCCGCAGGCCCGCAAGCCATCGCGCATACGGGCGGAGGGGCGACCGATGACCTCTCAATCTCGTCGAACGGCAACGTGGACATCGAGACAGTGCTCTTCAACGGTGGCGCTGTCACGGTGCCGGGCACGATCACACTCTCTGCTGCAGGCCCACAAGCCATCGCGCATACGGGCGGAGGAGCGACCGACGACTTTTCCATCTCGTCGAACGGGAACGTCGATATCGAGACAGTGCTCTTCAACGGCGGCGATGTCACGGTGCCGGGCACCTTGACGCTCTCTGCCGTAGGCCCACAAGCCATCGCGCACACGGGCGGAGGCGCGACCGACGACTTTCCATCTCGTCGAACGGCAACGTGGACATCGAGACAGTGCTCTTCAACACTGGCGCTGTCACGGTGCCGGGCACGATGACGCTGTCTGCCGCAACTGCGATCGATCTGAATCTAGCTGGCGCACAAGCCATCACGCATACTGGTGGGGCGACCGACGACCTCTCAATCTCGTCGAACGGCAACGTGAACATCGAGACGGTGCTTTTCAACACTGGCGCTGTCACGGTGCCGGGCACGATCACGCTGTCTGCTGCAGGCCCACAAGCCATCGCGCATACGGGTGGAGGAGCGACCGATGACTTCTCAATCTCGTCGAACGGCAACGTGGATATCGAGACAGTGCTCTTCAACGGTGGCGCTGTCACGGTCCCGGGCACGATCACACTCTCTGCCGCAGGCCCGCAAGCCATCGCGCACACGGGCGGAGGCGCGACCGACGACTTTTCTATTTCGTCGAACGGCAACGTGGACATCGAGACGTGCTCTTCAACGGTGGCGCTGTCACGGTGCCTGGCACGATCACACTCTCTGCTGCAGGCCCACAAGCCATCGCACATACGGGCGGAGGAGCGACCGATGACCTCTCAATCTCTTCGAACGGCAACGTCGATATCGAGACAGTGCTCTTCAACGGCGGCGATGTCACGGTGCCGGGCACCTTGACGCTCTCTGCCGGGCCCAAGCCATCGCGCACACGGGCGGAGGCGCGACCGACGACTTTTCCATCACGTCGAACGGCAACGTAGACATCGAGACAGTGCTCTTCAACACTGGCGCTGTCACGGTGCCGGCACGATGACGCTGTCTGCCGCAACTGCGATCGATCTGAATCTAGCTGGCGCACAAGCCATCACGCATACGGGTGGGGCGACCGACGACCTCTCAATCTCGTCGAACGGCAACGTGAACATCGAGACAGTGCTATTCAACACTGGCGCTGTTACGGTGCCGGGCACGATCACGCTGTCTGCTGCAGGCCCACAAGCCATCGCGCATACGGGTGGAGGAGCGACCGATGACTTCTCAATCTCGTCGAACGGCAACGTGGACATCGAGACAGTGCTCTTCAACGGTGGCGCTGTCACGGTCCCGGGCACGATCACGCTGTCTGCTGCAGGCCCACAAGCCATCGCGCATACGGGTGGAGGAGCGACCGATCTCTCAATCTCGTCGAACGGCAACGTGGACATCGAGACAGTGCTCTTCAACGGTGGCGCTGTCACGGTGCCGGGCACGATCACTCTCTGCCGCAGGCCCGCAAGCCATCGCACACCGGCGGAGGCGCGACCGACGACTTTTCCATCACGTCGAACGGCAACGTGGGACATCGAGACAGTGCTCTTCAACGGCGGCGATGTCACGGTGCCGGGCACCTTGACGCTCTCTGCCGTAGGCCCACAAGCCATCGCGCACACGGGCGGAGGCGCGACCGACGACTTTTCCATCACGTCGAACGGCAACGTGGACATCGAGACAGTGCTCTTCAACACTGGCGCTGTCGGTGCCGGGCACGATGACACTGTCTGCCGCAACTGCGATCGATCTGAATCTAGCTGGCGCACAAGCCATCACGCATACTGGTGGGGCGACCGACGACCTCTCAATCTCGTCGAACGGCAACGTGAACATCGAGACGGTGCTTTCAACACTGGCGCTGTCACGGTGCCAGGCACGATCACGCTGTCTGCTGCAGGCCCACAAGCCATCGCGCATACGGGTGGAGGAGCGACCGATGACTTCTCAATCTCGTCGAACGGCAACGTGGACATCGAGACAGTGCTCTTCAACGGTGGCGCTGTCACGGTCCCGGGCACAATCACACTCTCTGCCGCAGGCCCGCAAGCCATCGCGCACACGGGCGGAGGCGCGACCGACGACTTTTCTATCTCGTCGAACGGCAACGTGGACATCGAGACGGTGCTTTTCAACACTGGCGCTGTCACAGTGCCAGGGACGATGACGCTCTCTGCCGCAGGCCCACAAACGATCACGCACACGGGCGGGACGGCCGATGACTTGTCCATCACGTCGAACGGCAACGTAGTCATCGAGTCCGTAACCGTGGCTGGAGCGACTCTGTGGATTGGGGGCCTCAAGGTCCTCGATGCGCAGGGCGCTGCGGTAGCCGACGTTCCGGCGGGCACAGCGCCAGTGGACAACGCCATCGGGGGCTAGGATTTACGAACCCACCTACTGACGTCGAGGCCATTGCTCTGCGTGACAAGACCGAGGAGCCCGAGACTGGGTGGCACAGCTGACGACGCAGCTCAATTTGTTGCTTGCACGAGTACGTGCTCATGGTTTGATCGCTACCTAATTAAGCCAACACACTGCCCTGGATGGAACAACGTGCAGTACGGGAAGAAATGCACTGCGTGTTCCGCCTTGCTGGGGTTGCCGCGCTCCAAGCGCGCCACCTTGATCCGCACATCTCCCTTGTAGTACTCGACTCGTCGCGCGACGCAGTCGAGCACCAGCGTCACAATTGTGTTGTCCCGCACAGTGCCCATCTCGAGCTCTGGCTGGTCTCCGGCACCGCAACGTGGCGCCACCTCGAAGATGATAGAGTCCCTTATGACCTTGGCCAAGTTAAGGTCGGCCGCTGTTGCGAGGCCGAGGGCCACCCACTGGCCAGACTCGACGCCCGAGATGCGCATGCGAAGTACGACGCTACCCTTCGCAAACCCGTTCCTTCCAAAGACGGTGGCCCGGGCGTCGCGCGTGCCAGAATGGAACGCCTCCGTGCCTGCGTTCCTCAAGCCGATGAGGTGCGTGTCGGATCGCACGTCGTCCCACTGGAGGCAATCCTCCCCCAGGCGTTCTGGCGCGACCGCGTGAAGGTTGCCAACAGTGCCAAACAGTGCTACACGACGAACCAAGAACGGGTCAAAGCTGAACTCGATCTGCGGTCGTTGCTCGTCTTCTTCTTCTTCTTCTTCCTCCTCCTTGCCTTCATCGGCGCCGCCGTAGCCTAGGACCTGCTCGCCGCTGGCCTTGCTTTCACCCGTCTGCGCCTTGGCCTCTTCCCCTGCTTGGTCTCGTTGCGGGACGATTTGGACGACTTGCCGCGCTGTGTCAGCGCGTCCTGGCGCTGGACCTCGGCAGCTTCTCGCAAACGGCCATCGATGCTGAGTGCTACCGCGTCAAGCTCACTCCCAGATGCGTGGAGCTCGGAAGGAAGCCCAGGTCGTCCTTGGCGTTTATCGCGGCGCCCTGCTCAATCAGGTCCCTTGCCCGTTGCAATTCCGCTGCAGCGACCTCGCGACAACGCTTCAACAACGCCTTGCGGTCTTCTGCCACCTTGAGGGCCGTGCCCACGAGCTCATGCTCGCGGATCTGCAGCTGCGCAACCAGCTTTGCGACTTGCCTTCGAATGTCCGCCACCGTGGCTTCGCACGCGCTGTCCAGCAAGCCTTCGCGGCGCCGTGACACCGCCGCAACGCGCTGCGCACCGTCTCGGAGATGCCGCGCAAAGTCGAGCAGCTTTGCCAAATCCTGCCGCTTCCCGTCGGCGGTCTCCTTCATCAACTCCATCTCCTCGACGGCCAGACCACGCCACGGCACGCCGACGCGCTCCGCCTGCTCGCGGATCCGCTTAGCCACGTCCTCCTGGTCCAGCGTGCCCTCGGCGACGCTGTCGACGAAGCCAGCTCGGAAGGCAGCCTCCACCATCCCTCGATCATGCTTGGCCGCCTCCAGCACCACGGCGTACTGCGCGCGCTGGGCCTCGGCCAGCTCGTCACCTTCGCGCCGCAGCTCGCGCAGCCGTGCCTGGCGCCGCCAGACCGCCTCCCCGGCGGGCTCGCCCGTCGCCCAGCTCTCGCCCATGCCGCCGCCAGCCTGCCAGCTCGGCATCTGGCGGTGACGAGGTCAACGGTCCTCTCGGGACGGGGCGGCGGCGGCGGCGGCTGGCACGGGGCTGCGATGGAGGCGCGGCGGCAGGAGGCGCGCGGCGCGAGCGCGCAGCAAGACGCCATTCGCGTGGCCGTGCGCGTGCGGCCGTTCTCCGCGCGCGAAATGCGCGGCGGGGCGAAATGTGTAATCGCGGCGCACGGCGCCTCGACGGTGGTGGCCACCGACCCAACAGCGTTCATCGACGGCGTGCAGGCGGAGGAGGAGGCCGAGCTCGAGGCGTGGCGCAGCACCTTTCACTTCGACAGGTGCTTTTGGTCGTGCGACGACAGCCACGACGGCGGCGCGGCGACGCAGGCGGACGTGTTTGAGGCCTACGGGCCTTGGATCATCGAGAATGCCGTGGCCGGGTACAACTGTTCGCTATTCGCGTACGGGCAGACTGGCAGCGGCAAGACGCACCATGATGGGCCGCGCGGCGGACGTGGATGACGCCGAGCGCGGCTTCATCCCGCGGCTGTGCCACGACCTGTTCGCGCAGATTCGGCAAGCGCCAGCGGGCGCGCGGTACCACGTGGAAGCGTCCTATTTCGAGATTTACAACGAACGCGTGTTCGACCTGCTCAACGCGAAGAGCAAGATCGAAGCGTCTGCGGCTTTACGGGTACGCGAGCACCCCTAAAACTGGCGCATACGTGGAGGACTTGCTCACCCTGGCCGTCAACTCGTACGGCGAGATCGAGGAGCTGCTGCAACAGGGCGCGCTGGCTCGGCACGTGGCGGAGACGCAGATGAACAAGGAGAGCTCCCGGTCCCACGCGGTGTTCCAGCTGATGCTGCGCACGGAACGGAGCGGCGAGACGGGCCGACTGGAGGAGCAAAAGTCGCGACTATATCTCGTGGACCTTGCAGGCTCGGAGCGCGTGAGCGCGTCGGGGGCGACGGGAGCGCGCCTCAAGGAGGCGGCCAACATTAACCGGTCCCTGTCCGCGCTGTCCGATGTCATCAAGGCGCTGACGTCGCGGTCGTCGGAGGGCGCGCGCTTCGTGCCTTATCGCAACTCGGCCCTCACGTGGCTACTCAAGGAGTCGTTGGGCGGCAACGCCAAGACGGTCATGCTTGCCACGTTGTCCCCGGACGCGGCCAACTATAGCGAGTCGCTCAGCACGCTAAAGTACGCCGAGCGCGCGAAGAAGATCGTCAACAAGGCGCGAGTCAACAAGGAGTCCAACGCTTTGCTCGTCGAGTCGCTGCAGCAGGAGATCCTCGAGCTTCGGCAGCAGCTCGCCCAATACCAGGACTCCGGCGCGCCGGTTGAAGAGAAGAAGGTGGAGAGGCGCAAGCTCCTCAGAAGGCTCGAGAGCCAGGAAAAGCTTGTGACGACCTTGTCGGCCTCTTGGGAGGAGAAGCGCGAGATTGCCCAGGAGCACTTTTCAGGCCTCCACGAGGAGAACCGCCAGCTGCAGGAGGAGCGCGACCGCATGGAGCGCGAGATGGAGCGGCTCAAGTCGGAGAAGCAAATCCTCGAGACGCGCGAGATGCAAGAGGAGCGCAAGCGGCTTGAGCGGCAACAGCGCCACAAAGCGCAACTTGAATCGCAGAAGCGCAAGCGCAAGAACGATTTGTCCAAGCAGCAGGAGCTCCAGCGCCAGCTCGAGGCGGCGGAGCAGCACGCCGGAGCGCTTGAGCTGCAGCTTGAGGAGGCGCAGCGAACTAATGAGGCATTGGAGCAGCGCCTGGCGGAGTGCGACTACGACATCAACGACTTGTCCTCACAGCTCGAGCGCACCGAAGCGGAGCACCGCAAACGCCTTGAGGGCCAGGACGCATGGATCCGGCGAATGCACGCCGTCGTTAGCGCTACTAAGCCTGACCTGCCCGAGGCCGGAGAGGGGCCAGCTGCGGCGACCGGAGCAGAGGACGCGGAGCCCCGTTGTCCGCGGCTAGCGAAGAGGAAGAGAAAGGGCACCACGGCGAGGCGCCCGAATTGCCTGCGATTAGCGCGATGACGGCTTCGTTGGAGACCTTTATTCAAGTAGCGAGCGAGCAAGCTGCCAAGCCGCCCGCGCCCCCGCCGCCGTCGCGAGAGCAGCAGGAGCAGCAGCGCGAGGCAGCGAAGGAGTTGCGCGTGCTCTCCGGCAAGTACGAGGCGGCTACCAAGCAACTCGCCTCGTTCGCAACGCAGAAGGAGCGCATGGAGCTGGCAATTGCTGGCTTGCACGAAAGCCTTGAGGCAAGCGAGGCGCAGGCCAAGCTTGCCGGTCGCCTGGAAGACCTATTGCGCAGCAACAACGACGGCCCTGCGCTTGGCGTGTTCGTAGAGACGCTGGAAAAGCTGGAAGAACGCCAGCCGGGCTCGGGAGCTCGGCTCGGAAGCTTCGAGGAGACCTTACTCGCACTCGATGAAGCGCATCAGGCGCTTGCTCAGAAGGATGCCGCCAATGAGGCTGCTCTTGCGGCTGCTGCGGAGAAACACGAGCGGGCCCTTGCTGCTGCGAAAGACGAGGCGGAGCAGGCCACGGCGGCGCACTCGGCCACCGTGGAGCAACTTGCACAAGCTCAAGCGGCAGCATCAGTGTCGCAAGCCAAGATTTCAGCGCTTCAGGAGCAGGTCACGCAGCTTGATGGCGAGCTGCGTGCGGCCTGCGAGGCCGCAGCCACCGCCGCGGCCGCAGCAGCTGATGCATCACGCCAGCAAATCGCAGAGCTGGAGGCGCAGCTTGCCTCTGCGAACGCTGCCACAGCAGCGGCGGAGAAGGCGCGAGAGACAAGCGAGTCCGAGGCTTTGGCGGCCGCCAGGCCCTGCGCGCACAGCTTGACCGAGTGGCGGCGCGAGAGCAAGCCGCAGTAGAAGAGCTCACAAAGGCGCAAAGCGCGGCGTCCGGGGCCGAAGCGCGCCTGAGCGAGCTTGAAGCGGAACGCGACGCTGCCCAAGCTAAGCTAATGCGCGTCACGGATAGCGAGGAGCAAGCGAACGAGGAGCTGCGCAAACTTCGGGTTGCCCTGGAAGAAAGCAACACACGTGCTGATTCGCACGAGGCGGCACGGGCAGCTCTTTCCGACGACCTGGATGCTGCACAGCGGAAAGTGTTAGAGGCGACAAAGCGCGGCGATGCGGCTGAAGCAGCGCTCGGCGAGGCCCGCAACTCCCTTGAGGAGGCCAAAGCACGGGCCCAAGAGCTGGAGTCGCGTGCTGCCACGGCTGAGACCTCCCTCAAGGGAGCCAGAAAGGGGCTTCAAGCCTCTATCGAGCGCGACGAGAGTGCCCGCAGTGCGCTCGCCGCACTGCAGGTCGAGCTGAGCGAATCCGCTGCTCGCATCACGGAACTCGAGCGCGCCGAGAGAGAGCGCGGTGCTCAGCTTGAGTCCTTGCGGGAGTCGCTGGCAGCCGCAAAGCAGAGCTGCGAGGCCGCAGAGTCTCGCGCAAGTGCTGCAGCGCAACGCTACGAAAAGGAGGCTGAGCAGGCAGCCCAGGCGGCAGCGGAGAAGGAGGATGTTGCGCGCAAGCAACTTGCCAGTGCTGCACAAGAGCTCGCAACGCTGCGAAGCGTCTGTGCCGAGCGGGAAGATGCGCTCGCCGCCGCTGAAGAGGCGGCTGAGGCGCAAGCGCGGGACCTGCGCCGCCAGCTGGAGGAGGCGCAGCGTCGCGTGGCGGCCGCGGAAGCAACGGGCGCCACCGTGCGCTCAGAGCAAACCGACAAGATCCGGCGGCTGGCGTCCGAATCGAGCGCGCTGCAGGGCGAGGTGCGCAGCTTGCAGGCGGCCCAGGTCTCCTTGCGCGAGCAGTTGCAAGACAGCGTGGAATTGGCTGAGAGGATGAGGACCAAGCTCGAGAACGCCAGCACGGAGCTCAAGCACGCCGAAGAGTCGAGCTCTCGGATGAAGCGGGAGCGCGACGCAGCGCGCGAGGAGCTCGAGAAAAAGCGCTCACCTCGAGCGGCTCGCGTCGGACCTTGGCGCCTTGGAAGGGTCTATTGACGGAGCCCTTTCAGAGAAGGCGGCCCTGCTCGCAACGGTGGCCAAGCTCAAGCAGGAAAAGCAGGCAGCCGAGCGCGCGTCCCAGTCGGAAGTGGAGGAGCTCCGCCTCGACGTTGCCGCGCTTCGGCAAAAGCTGAGCTCAGCCGGGCGCACCATTCGCGGACTGGAGGCGTCCGCAGCCGCGGCAGGAGTCGGCCACGGCGAGGAGTGCGCAGCCTCCGCTCGAAGGTGGCACAAGGCGAGGCGGACAAGGCCAACACGATGCAGGAGATGGCCGAGCTCACTCGCGAGTGCGAGGCAAGGCGTTACGCCGAGATGGACGCGTGCAAGAGCCTTTCCGAGGCCAAACTTGAAGTGATCGCGCTCAAAGAGCAGCTGCAAGTAGCCAAGGAGCGCGAGGCGGCCTTTGATGAGCGCCTGCGCCTGGGCAGCAAGGAGCAGCACCGCGAGATTGCCGACTTGCGCAAGACGCTCGCGCAGCAAACGGAGCGCGCGGAGCGGGAGGCCGAGGAGCTCCGCGCCAACCTCGAGGAGGCGCGCAAGGAGGCGTACAGTCTGTCGCAGCAGGTGCAAAAACGAGCGCAAGGCGTTTGATCAGATCTTCAAGGCGCAAGCCGAGGTGTTGAGCTACTCGCAATTTCCACGCGAGGGCCGGCGGCAACGGCGGCGCAGCTCGGCGGTCCTGCACGCGGCGGGGCTGGGCCAGGACGCGCCGCACATGCTTTCCCGCACGGCGACCGAGGGCGATATGGCGTCCGAGGCCTCGACAGCGTCGGCGTCGTCACCTGGCGGCACAATGTCGCGGCGCGACAGGACACAGAGCAGCTCGGACGTAGTGCGGTTGCGGCAAAACGGGTTGCCGACACGGTCGCCACCAAGCAGCCCTCTAGGCAGGGGACCTCGATCTGGTGTGCGACGCAAATCGAGCGCCACCGTTCTCTAGGGCTAGAGCTCCAGCCGTGGCGCCGCCGGACGACCTCGCGGCGCTTGTCCGACAAGGAAATGACCTTCTCGTCGTAGCTGTCGCAGGTAGGGCGCTGAGCCAAAGGGACATGGATGCCGCGGGGCGGCGCTCCTGGAAGTCGACCTTGAGCGGCGTCACAAGGCCGGCCGAGGCGAGCGTAGCGCCCGGCTCGGGACCGTCCGCGAGCACAGCGCGGTTGTCGATAAAGTCAATGACGCCTCGCGTCATCTCCGCGGCGATGGCGTGTTCGGCGAGGCGGCCCTCGAGGCGCTGCCGCAGCTCGTGAGCATGTTGGCGTCATAGCGAAAGCGCAGGTCGTTGAGCGGGTACTCGCTCTCGTAAAGAATAAGCGGCTCGCCTCGGGCGATTTCGTAGCACGGCTTGCGCGGCATTTTGTCGATATCCAGCATGTCTTGCACGAGCTCTGGCTTCTCGAGGCCTTCGCCCACCAGCAGGAGGACGGCGACGATGCAGCGGATCTGGTGCCACAAGAACGCGGAGCCTTCGACGCGAAGGCAGCACATGCCGCGCACCGCGAGGGGCGCGGACTCGGGCGCCTCGAGCTCCAGGATCTTGATCTTGGCGATGGCGCGCTTGAAGTTCTTTACGTTGGTGACGTCCATCTTGCAAAAGTTGCGAAAGTCGTGAGCGCCCTCTAAAAAGCTGGCAGCTTTGCGCATGGCCTCCAGGTCCAGGGCGCGGCGCGAAAAGTAATAGTGGTACGTGCGGCTCTCCGCGTTGAAGCGGGCCTGGTACTCCCGCTCGGGCGCAGGAGCCCAGCCGAGCACCATGATGTCCGCGGGCAAGTTCTTGTTTAGTATCAACGGTAGTTGAGCGTCCGCGTCAGACTCCTCCGCCGCCGCCGATTCTGCTGGCTGTGCTGCCGCAGTCTGTGCCGTGGCGCCTTCGGCGGCCTCGCTTTCCTCGCGCGGTCGTTTGCTCTTGCGCTCAATCGTCGCCGGGACGGCGGATGCGGCCGGTTGCGGCGACTTGAGCGCCGAGCGCACCGTGAGCGTCACAATCTGCCCTAGCGCGCTCACAGTCGCGTCGGTCCGTCCGCAGCGCGAGTACATGGCGCTCTTGCGATCCACGATGAGCTTGCACTTCTCCAGCGCTTTGAAGAGGTGAAACTCGACCGTGTCGTCGAACGCATCCTGCGACGCAAAGCCGCGGTACGACTCGCCAAAGTACGCCACATGAAGGGCAATGTGCCGCTGCGAAAAGCATCCCATCTCGAAGGGCCGCTTGGCCTTGCGCTTCTTCTTCTTTTGCTGCTGCTCCTCGGCGGCCCCGGAGGCCTTGAGTGCGCGGTTCTGCTCCTGCTTCTCCTGCTGTATGCGCCGCTGCCTATCGGCGTGCTCTTCTTTTCCAGCAGCGCCTGCGAGGGCGGCGCGGCTCGCGGTGAAGCTGAGGCCGCGGCCGCACCATCCTCCTCATCGGACGCCTTTTTACGCGGCTCGGTGATCTGGGCGATCGCGCCTTGCAAGGCGGCGGGCCAGTCGTCTCGGCGAGCTTGAGCGCCAGCATCTTGAGCTCGAAGCGCGACAGGCGCCGCAGCAGGTCGGCGCCGCTCATCGCGCCCTTCCAGCCACTCAGCGCGCAGGCTCCTTGACTTGCTGCTGCGAGATGGGCGATGCGGCCGCGCTCTGCAGAGTCCATGCATGCATGTGATGGACATCGCTGCCGGCGCGGAGGTCGAGGCCGGCTGGCTGGGGCCGCAGCGTGCGCCAGGGACGCGTGGGCGTGACTAGCAGACGGGTTTGAGGGCACTATTAATTACCACGGGGAGGAGGCGCGGCGGGGACGAAGGGCGACACCAGCGCCGCGACGCAGTTCAGGGCGCCGAAGAGCGCGATGAGCCCCACGAAGAGTATGTTGGAGGCGATCGGGCGGCGCGCCACTGGGCCGTAGAGCTCCTCGCGGCTGATGTCCCAGGCCTGCGGCAGCGCGAACGGGCCGCGGAGGCGGAAGAAGGTGACGTAGGCCTGGCCCAAGGACCAGGCCACGAGCGCGCGCGGGGAACGGGCCAAGTCGCGGAGCCGCGGGTCGCAGCCCATGTCGCGAGCCAGGGTCGTGCATGTAGGCACCGTAGTCGACGCCATATGCACCGGTGCGCGGCGCGGCGCCGAGCAGGCGGTAGGTCGGCGCGGCGGGCGACTTGGCGAGGCGGCCGCGGAGGCGCTGGATCCACCAAAAGACCTGCATCTCGGCCATAGGCGGGATGGCGCCCACATTGGGCCTCACAAAGCCGATAAAGGCTTTGGTCGGCTCGGCCGGGTCCACGATGTTGTGCTCGGCGGGCAGCGTCGCCTGCTCGGGCAACGAGGCGTCGCCAGCGCCGCGGCGCTTGAGGTCCTTGGCGGTTTGAAGGAACGGAAGTGCACCGCGTACCCTGTGGCGCACACGACCGTGTCAAACTCCGCCGCGGAGCCGTCCGTGAAGCGAACCTGCTTGCCCTCGACGTGGGCGACGCCACGCTTGACCACGATGTCTCGGTCATCGAGGCGGCGGAACAGCGGGCAGTCGTCAAGGCGCCAGTATAGCATGCGGCCAAGCCACGAGCGCCGCTTGTGGGGCCGATTAATCCAGGGCATCGCGGCGGTACTCTTATTGATGATGAGGTGCCCGCGCTGCACCTGCATGGACGGCTTGCAGCCCGCCCATTGGTTGTACCCGGCGGAGCTTCCGGTGCCCAGCATGAAAGCCAGGCGGATGAAAGGCGTCGTGAAGAGCCACTTGACCTTGAGCGTTCCAGGAGCGGGTGCAGGTGCGAGCACTCGCACAGGTTGGTGATAAACGTGTCCAGCGGCAGGCCGTCCCCGATCACGTATGGCACGGAAAGAAAGCCGGAGCGCGTGCTCAGGTACACGTGCTTGGTCTTTTGGATGGCGCGGAACACAATGTCCAGCCCCGTCTCGCCCGAGCCCACCACCAGCACGCGCTTGCCCTCAAACATCTCTTGCTCTTGTACGCACTCGAGTGGATCACTTGGCCTTCGAACTGGTCAAAGGTGTCGGGCTGGAACGGCGTGTTGTGCAGCCCCGAGCAAACGCACACGGCATCAAACCTCCCCGAGTGCTCGACCCCGTCCGGCGCGGTCCACTCCACGTCGTACGTCCAGGCGGCCAGGAGGCCCGGCCGGGCCTCGTTCTTGCGCACGCTGCGCACTCTGGTGCTGAGCTTCAGATGCTGCCCCAGCTCGAAGTGCTCCACGTAGGCCTCAAGGTACGCCAGATACTCGTCGATGCTCGGGTGCTCGGCCACCTCGGGGCCCATGCGAAAGTCGGAGAAGGCCGTGATGTACTTTGAGCTCACCAGGTGGCCGTCATCGTACGTCTTGTCCCGAAAGGTGCCGCCCACCTGCGCCTGAGCGTCCAGCACGGTGACGTCGAAGCCTTCTTGCAGCAGTGTCTTGCACGCCACGAGGCCCGCGGGCCCGGCGCCCACCACGCAGACGGCCGGCCGCTCCATCGGGCGTCGCGAGGCGAGGTCCAGGGTTGGCTTCCTCGTTCTGCTGCCGCTCGGCTCTGACTCGGCCGGTGGGCGCGAGCTGTGCGTCTTGGACAGCACAGCGGCGCGAGGCCGCGCTCGCCCTCTCGCCCTCCGAGCGCGCCTTGCCGCGGCGCCCCGAGCCTTCCTCGCCGGCCGGCAGCCCCTGGCTTGGAGCGCTGCGTGCAGGAAGCACCGTCGGCTTCAGCGTGCTCGGCTGGAAGGACATTAAGGGTGATGTTTGCCGCCACGCGCGTGCAAGCAGCACGCGAGAGGACGTTGGGTACCTTGGGCACGCCATACAGGCTGACGCACGACACGTCCAACACGAACGGGGACTTCGTGGCGCTGACGGCCATGCCTGAGTACGAGCACAAGAGCCTCGAGCTGCTGCGCTGGGAGGACTACCAGCGGCTTGGGGCGCGGTGTGCCACGAGACGTGATGCACCCCAGGTCGGACACGCGACGCAGAATCGCGCAAGCCCTCCGGCTGCGCCCAACCGCAGCGCCCCGAGCCTTCCACGCCCGCAGGCTGCATTTGGCTCCACACGCGAGAGGACATTGGGTACCTTGGGCACGCCATACAGCGAGACGCACGACACGTCGAACACGAACGGGGACTTGTTCGTGGCGCTGACGGCCATGCCTGCGTACGAGCACAAGAGCCTCGATCTGCTGCGCTGGGAGGACTACCAGCGGCTTGGGGCGCGGTGTGCCACAAGACGTAATGTGCCCCAGGTTGGGCACGCGGCGCAGAATCGCGCAAGCCCTCCGGCTGCGCCCAACCGCAGCGCCCCGAGCCTTCCCGCCCGCAGGCGGCATTTGGCTCCACGCGTGGCGTGCAAGCAGCACGCGAGAGGACGTTGGGTACCTTGGGCACGCCATACAGGCTGACGCACGACACGTCCAACACGAACGGGGACTCGTTCGTGGCGCTGACGGCCATGCCTGAGTACGAGCACAAGAGCCTCGAGCTGCTGCGCTGGGAGGACTACCAGCGGCTTGGGGCGCGGTGTGCCACAAGACGTAATGTGCCCCAGGTTGGACACGCGGCGCAGAATCGCGCAAGCCCTCCGGCTGCGCCCAACCGCAGGGCCCCGAGCCTTCCACGCCCGCAAGCGGCATTTGGCTCCACGCGTGGCGTGCAAGCAGCACGCGAGAGGACTTTGGGTACCTTGGGCACGCCATACAGAGAGACGCACGACACGTCCAACACGTGCAGGGACTCGTTCGTGGCGCTGATGGCCATGCCTGAGTACGAGCACAAGAGCCTCGAGCTACTACGCTGGGAGGACTTCCAGCGGGACCACCAGCCAAAGCTGCAGGAACCCAGCCGGTTGAGGACGGAAGTGGGACGGCATTTTGCGATACCAGCTCGAGCGGCTCCGTGTTTGGCGACGTTGACTACAACGATCAGTCCGGCAGCGTCTTTGGCCATTGCGACAATTCGCAGGGCAAACTTTCGATTGACAGTAGGGGACAAGTGTGGAGATTCTCTTGGTGCGTTCTGATACCAGATCTGTCTTCTGGACATCGCGAGGAGTCCGGAGACGTGCTGGACTTGCGCAACACAATTTTTCTCGTCGCGCATTCCCTATCCAAATTCAAACTCAGATAGGAGCCAAGCAGAGGGGAGATTTGAATCTTGGGTATTCTAAAGAGCTTGGGAAGAGGGTGGTTCGTCCTCGTCCTCAGTGTCCAGGTCCACCTCGCTGCACTCGGAGTCACTGTCCACCTCCCCAGCGTCCGCTCGGCGCTCAGCCTCCTCGATTTCCTCCCAGAGCTTGTTGATCTTCCTGTCGAGGACCCCATGATGTCCCTGATCGCGATCTTACCTTGTTCGGTGTGCAAGGCCTCGAACTCCGCGTCGAGGCGGGCCCGTACGTCTGCCATCCTCCGCGCGGCAGAGTAGTCGCGTCCGATGTTGCCCTTGATGCGCGCCCAAACCAGCTCGATGGGCTGCAGATCCGAGTAGTGCGGCGGCGTGAACAGCACCTTGTGGCCCGCCGCCTACCAGGAGGATCCACAACCGCCGCCAGGCCCGCCGTCGCAGCGCCGTCTCCAGCTTGGGCTGCGTCCGTCCAGGACTTGATTGTGCTCGAGACGAGGCCTGTACCGCGACCAAGGAGTGCACTGGTCTTCTTGACGGCGTCGAGCTTCTCGGGGCGGCCGGTCCGCTTCTGCTTCTCGTGCCAGGCCCTGCAGATGCCAAAGTAGACGCGCAGGATGTCCAGGCGCTCCTCCTCGTCAGCACGGACTTGCCTCGGAGCTTCATGATGACTGCGATCTGCTCCTCGACGGCGTCAGGGTCCTTCGTGAGCCGCCGCTCGCATGGGCTCCGCCATGGGCGCATGGGCGGATGCTCCACGCTTGGGACGGGAGGACATGGGGGCTTGTCCGTTAAGTTACCGTTACGGTGGTTGCAGCCCGTACCTCACCCGTCGTACTCACCGACCCCGCACCCTTTGCGCCCGAGTGCCAACAATGCGCCCTTCCGCGACTCGTCGAGGCCAAACATTGAAGACCCTGTTTCCTGTAACGTTATGAGCCGAATCTTCACATGGTGTCCTACTGTGAAGCTGGAGTTGAACACGACACGATTGCATACCACTTTCTATTACTACTCTACACGCGATACCTCATGTTTACAGCACGTGTTCTGGTCCCACTGGTGCCACTGCGTCCTCTGGCTTGGGTTCCTGCGGCTCCCTCGATTCCTGGCCGAAGGTGAGGTGGACTGACGCCAGTGGATCCTTGTCCAGCACGACGACGATGGCCGTGGAGTTGCTGAGAAGGAAGGCGATGCCACACGCGGCCATCAACGGGGTGAAAAAGGCCTGGCAGGGCTTGACCGCGACCGGGAGGAATGCCACGATGAGCAGCAGCAGGCGCGCGCAAGTCCCAATGCGCAGCCACCGCAGCGGCCAGGCCTCGCCGTCCCAACATTCCAGGCGCTGCGCGCAGCTCAGGCCGCCGAGCATTACGGCAATGGTGATGATGGCGACGGAGAGGTTTGTCACGGATGCGATCGTTTGGAACCCCGTCTTGGAAACGGCATCCTCGCAGGCCTCCTTGGCGAGCTCCTCCTCCGTGAGCTCCTCGCCAACAATTTCGCTGAAGCCCGCAGTGGTGTCCCGCACGAGGCAGAGGATCACGAGCGCGTAGCCGGCGAGTGTGACGAGCGCGTCCACGCGAGCTGTTGCCAAGAGGGACGCCTTTTGGCCGGCAATCTCGCGCCAAGCGAGGAAAGCCAGCGTCGCCGACCCGACCGCGCCAACGATAAGCGCGACGCCGTGGTTGCTGAGCTCAAACGTAAAGGCCTCATCGCTCGCAGCGGCGGCGCAGGCCACCACGAGCGTCTGAATCAGGCCGCCGATCCACGCACGGCGCCCGAGGCCTGAGACGCACGCGGCGGCCATCGCCACAAGCGCCATGAGCATGAAATGGACGGCGACCAGAATATCCACGCCGGTCTGGAAGCGGAAGCCGTGCGCCGCCAGCGCGACAGTGCCCAGGACAAGCATCGAGTTGAGGCGCAGAAAGCCAGTGATGTCCATCTCGCGGTCCATCGTTGTTAAGGGTTTGGATCTCGCTCGGTGGGCCAAGTCGCTCCCTCTCGATTGATTGATCGATCGATCGCGGAAGCTCGTGCAGGCACGCGGGACTTCCGGCACCCAGCGCGCACATACATACATGGTGCGCTGCTGACTCTGGTTCCGGGAATCCAAGTCGACCGCTGCAGTTGATCCATGTGTCTCCCCAGGCGCCGTATACCCGGGCGTGGGTTTCTCGCCAGGGCCAGGCCCAGGACTTCCGACTTGAGCGAGCCCGCATGAACCCATTGCCGTCGGACGAGCACATCACCAGCAGCCTTTCCGGCTTTCATGCGCCCCGTGCGGTTCGGAAGCGAACCCTGTCCTCGATTCACTGCTTCACCGCCCGCCATAGCCGCCAGCTTCACTCGCTCGCAGCCTGCCTCGCCCCCTGGGGGCGACCACACTTCGGACGAGGGACTCCACGCCGCCCCGCGGTGGGCCGGGCGTCCACACTGCCGCACTCGCGACACCGAGCTGGGCAGCTTGGGCTCGGTGTGTCGTCGTGCACTCGCTGGTTCGGAAACCACCACACCTGGGCACGGACTCGAGATGCAACAGCCCAAGGCTGGCCGCAAAAAGCGGCCCGCGCCCACTCCTCTTGCGCGGCTCCAGGTCCTCGCAGAGGCGCGCCACGTGGCCTCGGGAAAACGACGCCAAGAACAGACCGCGCGGCGTGTGCGCGAGCAGCTGTGTCTGCTTGCCGACCTCTCTGCGCGGACTGCGCACACCGGCCACGCTCTCTCTTGGCGCTGGAGGACCGCATGAACGGGAGCAGCTGGCGCGCCATGCGCACTTTGGCAGGGGCTGGCAAGCGTCGCCCTCCCCACCGGCCGCGTGGAGCCTCCGGCCTTCTCGCCTGCGTGGACTTCGACTTGATAGATACAGATAGGTCGGTCGCGGACTGCCGCTGCCGGGATGGGCAAGCGCAAGGGCCTCGGGCGCGCCACGCTCGAGGGACTGAGCGTGGCCGGCGACCTGGTGCTCGCCGGACGCGGCGCGGCGCCGCGCGGGCGCGAAGGGCTGATCGACGCGAGGGGCTGCGAGGCGCTCGAGGTGGTCGGCAACGGGGACAGGGAGGGCGGCAGCCCCGAGGAAGAGCTCCTGTTTGAGGGCTGCGAGGAGCTGACGAGCCTGCCGCAAGGGCTCAAGGTGCGCGGCAACCTGCTGCTCAGCGAGTGCCGAGACCTCAGGAGCCTGCCAGAGGGCCTCAGCGTCGGGGGCAGTTTGCGGCTGCGCTTCTGCTCGGGGCTGGTATCGCTGCCCTGCGGGGTTCGCGTCGGCGGCGACCTGCACGTGAGCTTCTGCACGGCGCTCTGCGAGGTGCCCGAGGTGCTCGAGGCAGGCGGCGATGTGGTGTTTCGGTACTGCACCAACCTCACGACCCTGCCGCAGGGCCTGGCTGTGCACGCGCGCAGTCTCACGCTTAGCGGCAGCGAGTGGCTCACCGAGCTGCCAGAGGGCCTCGCCGTGGACGGCATGCTCGACGTTTCGGGCTGCTCTGCGCTTGCCGCGCTGCCGTGCGGCTTGCGCGTGGGCGGGGATCTGATCTTGCGTGGCTGCGTTGCGCTGCAAGCGCTTCCCGAAGATATGCACGTCAAGGGCAGCCTCGACCTGGCCGGCTGCGAGCAGCTCACCGAGCTTCCGCCCGGCCTTGTCGTGGCTGGTAGCTTGACACTCGCACACTGCTCGGCTCTCGAGGCGCTTCCCGGGGGTCTGCGCGTGGCCGGCCGGCTAGACCTCAGCGAGTGCCGCCGTCTCGTGTCGATCCCGCCCGACCTGCGAGTGGAGGGCGGGCTCTGCTTTTCGGGCTGCGAGGCCCTCACTTCCTTCCCTGAGGGCGTGCCCGTGGCCTCATGGCTCAACATGAACGGCTGCAGGAGCCTTGTGCGGCTCCCCGTGGGGCTCTCTGTGCCGGGCAACCTCGAACTGGAGGACTGCGTGGCGCTCCAGCGGCTGCCCCGACCTCCACGTCGGCGGCGACCTCATCGTGCGCGGCTGCAGCCAGCTCACCAAGCTGCCCGACAACCTGTACGTGGGCTTCGATTTGGACGTCGAAGACTGCGGGGCGCTGGCGAGCGTGCCCGCCACGGTGCTCTCATGGCCGCTATGCGACGACGGCCGCGCGCACGAGCTGCGGCTGCGCGGCGCCGGCCTGTCCGCCGACGTTGTAGACTGGTTGCTCGCGGCGCAAGCGCCTGGACTGAGCATCGCGGCCGGGCGCGCGGCGCAGCCGCCTCAGTCTTCGACTCGTGCGAAGAGGGTGTCGCGTTCTGGGCCGCTGAGGCCGGGCGCGACGTGCCGCCCGCCGCTGCGCGACTGCGCGGCAGCGACGGCTCGTGGGCCGTCGTGACGGAGTTTCTGGCGCGGCTTCGCGATTCTCGGGAGTTTGCCATCAGCGAAACCCGCGCAGCGCTGGCGGGCCGGGTTCTGGACGTGCTCGAGGTGCTCGCCTCGGATACGGTCGCGCGCAGCGGAATTTTGCAGCATGAGCGACTCACTCGTGGCGTGCGGCGACTCGCCTGCTTGGGCGCTGAACCAGATGTGCGTGGTTGTGGCCGAGACGCGCGCGATGGGGGATCGGGACCAGCTCCGTGCGTTGGGCAAGCGCGTGATGCGGCTCATGGTTGTGCACGAGCACGCAGCGCGCAAGGTCCGTTCCCTCGAGTGGGTGGACGACGTCTGCGTGTACCTGCGGTTCGAGATCGAGCTGCGAGAGGCGCTCGACCTGCCCGTGGGGGCGACGAGCATGATCTTCCCGGAGTTTGTGGTCACGGACGAGGAGCTGCAAGCGGCCAAGGAAGAGGCGCTCGGCATTTCCCAGGCCCAGTTCGAGGAGTGGCTGGAGGAGTGGCCCGCCTGGCAGCGCCAACTACGCAAAGAGGCGGCCGACACGATCTCATGGGTGCGTCTGCCAGGGGCGCCGCAACGGCGCAAGTCGAGTTTGCGGAGGCGCCTGAGCCACCGGCTGAGCAAACTGCTCAACGTTGTGGGCGAGAGGATGCAGGACCCTGTCCAGCTCGCGGGCGTGGACCGCACGTGGAGCTGGAAGACCTGATGCGCCACTGGGTCCCCACCGGCGTCGACTTGGACAATCGCGCGGTGTCCATCGTGAAATGGCTACCAAGTTGCGGCGCGTCAACGCCACAAGTAACTAGAGCTCTAGCCTACTAGCCTTGCTCGAGCTCGAGCAGGCTACGTACCTGAACACAATATACAACGCTTCGTTTTGTTCTCGAGAACGCGCTTTAGACGTACGCAACTGCCGGCGCAGGGCTTCTCCAACACTAGCGGCCGCGACGGGCAGCTCGATCTCTGCCGCGCCGTGCCCGTCGCCGCTCGAGCTTGGATCGGCACGCACAAGCGCCGACCCCTCGAGAAGCGCCGACTCACGGACGAGCGGGCTCCGAAGGACCTTGCCCGGCTGCGCGTAATCCACAGAGTAAGCGCGCGGCCGCGCAAGGCCCGGCAAGAGTCCACCTCGGGCCTCGCCGCCGGCGTCCACAAATTCCACCGCCCCTGGCCGCAAGCGCTGGCGCATGGCGTGGTGCTCGGCAAACGTGTCGTCACGTCAAAGCGCATCGTGGCCAGCAGCACGCTTAGGTGGCCGAGGCAGTAGGTCGTGAGCGCGATCCACGCGTGCACCGAGAAGAACGGCCGGCACTCGGCCAGCACCGCGGGCGCAAAGGTCACCTGCGTGAGCGCCAGGTTGGACAGCGCCATTGTGCGCAGCCATAGCACCGCTTGGACGACTCCTGGAGAAAGTCGCAGCACGCGCCGCACAGTGGCAGAGCGGACAAGGCGGCCAGAAGACCAGCAACAGCATGCTGACGAGCACGGCAAACTGGAACGTTTCCACGCCCCAATTTCTCCTGCGCCTGATCGCACTGCCGGCTCGTCCGGGCCCAATAGTCGTGCATCTCCCTGTTGTTAAAGTACTCCCCGGGTCTGGCCGGCCCCAGTTGAACTCCTCGCTATCGCGCGCGATGAAGACCGCATATCCGAGGATCGGGTCGTGTTGACCAGCAGGTCCACGCGCGCGACCAGCTTGAGCGCCCCGCGCCTCTTGCGCGCCGCGCTCAGCGCCGCGAGCACCACCGCGACCGTGAACAGCAGAGTCCACACGAAGGCCACGCCTTGGTTGGTCAGCCGCGGCACGAAATGCGGGCGAGGTGTATACGGCAATGACGCACATGAGGAACAGCTGCACCATGCCGATCTTTGGGACCACTTCCAGCAGCCCACGTGGCACGGCAAAGCTGTACGCCACGGTGCAGGCAAGGAGCACGTTCCAGGTCGTCGAGACGACCTCCACCTCATAAGGGAACGAGAACGTAGACCCGAGTGCGGAGGTCCACAGATAGGCCAGCATGTTGAGCGCGACGAGCCCCACGACCTCCTTGGCGCTGCGCACCATCGCCGCAAGTCCCGAGCCGTGCCGAGTTGCGAGATTGCTTCCAGCGCAAGGCAGCACAAAGCCCCCACCTTGTGGAACTGCGCTGCGCACCTGCGCGCTGGACCAGGCTGCAAGTCAGCCAGGCACTCTTGGGCCTTCGCAACTGTGTGTTGGCGTGTCCAACCCAGACGACCCACCCACCCGCTGGTCCAGTCCACGGGCGAAAAAGGTGCCCAAACCGCACTTGGCCGCCCTGCTCGTGCCCGCCCTGCACAACTCGATCTCGAGCTCGAGGATGGCCGAGCCGTCCACGCAGGCGAGCGCTTCGCCCACGAAGCACGTGGTCCAGCTCGAGGTGCACGTGGGGCGCTGGCTTTTCCCAGACTCCGAAGATGACGTCATTATGTGATGTCATAAAATGACGTCAGTAGTGAGCAATGACGTCATGGATGACATCAACAGTGACGTCAACAGTGATGACATCAACAGTGACGTCAACATGGCTGACGAAGGCAAACGAAGATGGGCGAGGAGGAGGAGGCGGAGGTGGCGCGAGGCATGGGCCAGCCGGTGCTGGCGCTGGACATCAAGGAGCTGGAGAACGCGTGCCAGCACCTGCGGCGGTCCAATGTGGAGCTGCGCGCCTTCTTGGCCGAGTCTGGGCCGGACGCGGAGCTGGAGGCGGCGATCGAGGAGAATGAGGCCGCGCTGGCGGCCAAGCGGGACCGCATTGACCGCTTGCGCACCGTGCTCAACGCCGCGGGGGGCGCGACCGTGCCGCTAGAGCTCCCCGCGATGAATGGCGCGGGCGAGGAGGAGGCGCGCGCGGTGCGGCTGACGCTGCCGTCGCCTGCTCAGGCTGAGGCTGCCAAGAGGCGCGCGGCGGCCGAGGCGGCCGAGGCGGCCAGCGCGGCCGAGGCGGACCCGAGCGGCGAGCCCGCGCCTTCGAAAGTGGCAGAGGCGGCAGAGGAGTCCGCGGCACCTGGGGCGCCACAGGCAGAGGCCCAAGGAGGAGCGAAAGCTGCAGCGCCGCTCGCGCCAGGCGAAGGCTTGCTGCTGTGAGAAGCGCTTCTTGCATAGTACTGCACTTCTTTAAAAAAGATAGATTGTCACTTGTAACGCCGCATCCACTCCCGCGAGACCTCGCTCAGCGACCGCCAGGGCATCGAGTTGAGAAAGGTGTGCTGTCCCACCAGCGAACTGGGCGAGTACTCCCCGTCTTGGTCCGGCTCGCCCATAGGCGCATGCGGGTTGTGGCGCGAGATTGCGGCACGCTCTTGTGCACTGCGAGGACTCCGCGCACCGCGCCGGCGCTGGCGCGCCGCTGCGAGGGGCCGCCCGGCTCGAGCTCGCGCGGGCGCTCGTGCTTGTCAAACTCGGTCACCTGCGATAACCGGCCGTCACCTGCGGTGTCGCGCCAGCGCACGCCTCGTGGGGCTGGCGGCTTGGCCTCGACAATATTCTTGGCCGTGCTCTTTGCGGAACAGGCCACGCGGCGTCGCCGTCGCGACACCGCTCTTGGTGGCGTTTTGACGGAGACGTGCGCGACCGCTCGCCTAACTGGTTACTCCCCGACCTTGTGTCGGTCAAACGAGCGCGGCGTGTCCCCGCTTTCCGGCCCGTCCCCGTCGCAGGCAGGCGCAAGCGGCGCGTCGCCGAGAATACCGACTGTGCGCACCCAGCGCTGGAGAACCACGGCCGCCTTGACGTCTTTGAGCCGCACCGCTGCTCGCCTCGTTGCAGGACCAACCCTGCGGCGGTCGTGGGCCACCCGCGATGGCGGCGACGCAAATCGCCCGGCGCGCGACTTGGCCGGCCGACTCGCCGCGTGCGCAGACTGCGGCCTCGAGCGGTTGCTCGGCTTGCGCGGCTTGCGAAGCAGCGCCTCCACCGTCTGCCGCTCCACCAGCGTGAGCCGCGGCTGCCGCTGCCCCGCCCGCGCAAACTGCTGCCTCTCGCTCGGCACGCGTCCAGCCGAGGCCGGCCTGATCGCGGCGCCCTCCCGCGCCTTGGCCCCGAACGCAAACCCTCGCGCCCTCGCCGAGGCCCCGATCGCCGGGGCAAGCTCCAGCGCGCGCCCCGAGGCCACCACGGCCAGCTGCGCGAGGTCCACGCTCAGCTGCTTGCGGCCCGCCACCCCTCCCTCCCGCTGCCGCCGCGTCCGCCGCGGCGCCTCGGCCACGGCATGCTGCATAGCGCCGCCACCGCAGCCTCCTTTCCGTCCTCAATGCCGCATATCCACTGCTCAGGAGCGCGCTCAGGAGCGCGCTCAGGAGCGCGCTCAGGAGCGCGCCGCCGCGTAACGCCTCTTTGCGCCAGGATGCGACCGGGCCGCGCCCCGCGGCCCGGTCGCATCGAGCGCCTCTTTGCGCCCAGGATGCGACCGGGCCGCGACGCGGCCCGGTCGCATCGGTCTCCACAAAAATCTCGTGCACAGACGACGACGGAGGCGGTGGCGACGACGGCGGCGGCGGCGGCGGCGGCGGCGGCGGCGGCGGCGACGGGACGATGATGGCGCTGGCGAGGTGCGCGCCGGCGCCGCGAGCGGCGGCGGCGCTTGTGGCGGCGCGCGCTGCGGCGCGCGCTGCGGCGCCGGCAGTGGCGGCGCGCGGGATGGCCTCCAGCGGGAGGCTTGAGGCTCTGCGGGAGCAGCTGCGGGCGGAGCGGGCGGAGGAGGTCGCGCAGTCCGCGGCGCTCATGGCGGCGCGGCCGGAGGACGCGGCGGAGGGAGGGCAGGCGCGGAAGAAGGGCGGGCTGCGCAACAAGAAGAGCTGCCCAAGCCCAGATGGCTCAAGATCAACGCCACGTCGGGCGAGAGCCGCGACAACTACGAGCGGCTGCGCGAGACGGTGCGCGGGCTCGGGCTGGCCACGGTGTGCGAGGAGGCGCGCTGCCCCAACATTGGCGAGTGCTGGGGCGGCAAGGAGGGCACGGCAACGGCGACGATTGATCATGGGCGACACCTGCACGCGCGCGTGCCGGTTCTGCTCTGTCAAGACCAGCCGTGCGCCGCCGCCGCTGGACCCGGAGGAGCCGCACAAGGTCGCCAAGGCCATCACGGATTGGGGTCTGGGCTACGTCGTGCTGACCTCTGTGGACCGCGACGCTGCCCGACCAGGGCGCGAACCACTTTGCCGAGACGGTGCGGTACCTGAAAAAGTACTCTGCGGAGAAGAAGGGCAGCAAGAACATCCTCGTCGAGTGCTTGACGCCCGATTTCCGCGGCGACATGGACCTGGTGAGCGTGGTGGCCTCCTCGGGACTGGACGTGTTTGCGCACAACATTGAGACCGTGGAGCGGCTCACGCCCACGGTGCGCGACCGGCGCGCGGGGTACCGGCAGACGCTGGACGTGCTGGCGCACGTCAAGAAGCAGCACCCGCACCTGATTACCAAGACCTCCGTCATGCTTGGCCTTGGCGAGACGCACGAGGAGGTCGTGCAGACGATGAAGGACTGCCGCGCGGTGGGCCTCGACGTGATCACCTTTGGGCAGTACCTGCGGCCCACCAAGGGCCACCTGCCGGTGCTCGAGTACGTGACGCCAGAAAAGTTCTCCGAGCTGGAGACGATCGCGCGCGATCTGGGCTTCAAGTACGTGGCCAGCGGCCCGCTGGTGCGCTCGTCGTACAAGGCCGGCGAGCTTTTCCTGGAGAACATGATCCGCAGCGCCAACGCGCACAGCACCGTGGCCGCGGCGGCGCCGTAGAGGTCGAATAGAACTGCAGCACACCATTCCAGCCCAGCCTCTCCCTGCCTCCCTCGGGCGGCCTCGAGCATCACCACCGCCTGTCTGTCCATCGACCGCCGCATCATCTGCGCGGACGAAGGCAGCGACGACGACGACGAGGACGTTGCGGCGGCGGCGGCGGCGGAGGAGGAGGAGCATGCTGGCGCTGCCGGAGGGCTCGCGGGAGGAGGCGAGCGCCGCGGAGGGCGAGGCCGACGCGCGCATCGCCTTTGGCTTCGACGCGGCCGGGCGCGGCGCGGCGAGCGGCGAGGAGGATGAGGGCGTGGCGCCGCATGCCTTCTTCGGGGACGATGCCAGGCAGCAGCTCGGCGCGCTGGCGTCGGCGTGCGCCGGCGTCGGCGGCGAGGTGGCCGCGCTGATGAAGGGCCTGCGCGGCGCGCTCCAGGCAGCCAGCGACGCGACGACCGCCAATTTGGTGACCTTTGCCTCGATGGGCAGCGAGGTGGACCAGGTCGTGGACGTGGACGTGGGCGACGCGGAGGCGCTGGTGGAGCGCACGCTGGCGCTGAGCCAGGAGCTAGAGGACGTGAGCGAGGTGGAAAGTAAGGTGGCGGCGCTGGAGAAGGCCATGCACCGGTATGAGCGGCTTGCAGACGCGATTCTGGCCAAGAACAGACGGCGGGCGCGGCGGTAGGGCAACGGGGAGGAGAGAAGCAAGTGTATGTTTAGACGATGCGCTCGAGCTCGTGCGCGTAGTTGAGGCTCTCGGTGATGAGCTTGTGCGAGGGGATCTGGTCGGCCAGGTCCTTCACGTCCTCGCCCTTGAAGGTGATGTACCCGCCTGCGACGACCCAGTTCTCCTTCATGGCCACATAGTCCTCCAGCTGCTTTTGCGAGCTAAAGTTCATGAGCTTTTGCGCCGAGCTGAGCGCTACACTGGGGTACGCCACCTCGAGGCAGCTGGCGATCTCGTCGCGCACGGTCTCCTCGAGGTTCTCCAGCAGCCACGAGTAGGTCTTGCTGGGCGTCCGCTTGCGCGCCGCCAGCACCTTGTTGTAGCTGCCCTCCATCAGGAACTGCTCTAGCTGCACCACAAACTGCACAAACTTATTGCTGCGCTCGGCCATGGGTACCAGCTCCAGCAGCGAGTGGAACTCTGGCGCGAGTCCACCAGCAAGGTGAGCAGCTCGAGCGCAATCATCTCGCTCCGCTTGGGCGAGTCGCCCAGCTCGTCGCGGTACTCAAAGTTGAATGGCCGCAGGAGCAGCAGGTGCCGCTCGATGGCGCCAATGTCCTGCTCGGCCACGCTCTGCAGCACCGCGGACTCGTAGATCCCGCGGGCCACGGTGCGCTCATGCTTGGACGTGGACGTGCGCTCCCCGCTGGGCGGCAGCGACCGGAACTCGGTCAGCGCGATCTTCGCCTTGCGCAGCACGTCCTGCCCCTTGCCGCTCTCGGCGAGCTTCTTGAGCTCCTTGGCCAGCGCCTCCGCCATGGCGACAACCGCTTCCCTCTCCTTCGTCGTCTGCTTCTCTCTCTCCGCCGCAACTGTTCTGGTAACAACGCCAATGCGAATGTTACCGGACTTGATCATCGAGACCACGGTCTGGCCCAAGCTGCTCCAGCTGCCGCTCCAGCTGCCGCCCAAGCTGCCGCCCAAGCTGCCGCCCAGCCGTGCTGGCGTGCGTGCTGGCGTGCGTGTTGGCGTGCGTGCTGGCGTGCGTGCGTGCTCGCGTGAATGCTTGTGCTCGTGGATATTCGGAACCGCGCGCCTGGGCCTTTTGCACCAGGTGGTGGTGGTGCCCACGGCGCGCGGCCAACTCCGCGAGTTGAAAGAAAGCCCGGACCTTCGTCACGACTGGGAGTTCAGGGCGCGACGCACAAGAAAGAGTCGGCTCTCAAAAGTGCAGCGTTGTCACAGCAGCAGCAGCAGCAGCAGCTGCTGCTGCTGCTGCTCTCGCCGCCGCTGACGCGCTGGCGTTCTACATATTAGCGCTGCAGCCAGGAGCTAGCCTGCGAAAAGAGGTTGCTGCCACCTGGCCCATGGCCCGAAGCGCGCTTGCCGCGTCGTCCGGTACCGCCGCAGAGCGTGAAGCGCCGGCCGCTGAGGCCGAGGTGAGCAGCGCGCGCGAGTTGGAGGTGGTTCGCTTGCGCTGCATCGACCTCTTGTGCTGAATGGAGCGAATCGTGGAGGGGATCGGCAACAGCGGGATCCGCGCGGCCGTGTTGTTGCCCAGGAAGCCGAGGTGCAGCACGTTGTTGCTGTCATAGGCCACGCTCGTTTCAGCTGAGGCCGCCATCGCCGACGAGCCCGAAGACCGCGCAAAGTGCGCCTTGACCATCAGCATCGGCCCGAAGAGGAGCGCGTTGCGCTCCCGGTAGGACTTGACTCGTGCCATGAGCAGCGGCTCATAGATGGTCCAGTTGATCGGATCGATGTGCTGGCCCTCCAGCACCGAGTCGACGAGCTCGGCCATGCGGTTGCGAACCCCCCCTGGCCGCTCAACGCAGAGCAGCCATTCAAACCAGTGCAGGTCGAACACGGTCTGCAGCGCGGCCGCCTCGTTGGGTGTATCCTCGTGCGCGGCGAGGTGCGCGGCGTACAGGTCGTGCACGAGCTCCGAGCCCTTGTCCGCCAGCTGCAGCACCGCCGCGCGGCTCGACTCGCAAAAGGCGCGCACGCAGCCGCGCAAGAATTCCTGGCGCCACGCGCGCTGCTCGGGCGTTTGTGCCTCGGCCGCCGCGGCGGCCGCGGCGGCCGCGTCCTCCCCTTCCGCAGGAGGCAGCAGCATGGCCGGCGAGAGCACGAAGCGACTGTCGCCCACGATGCGAATCTGCTTTGTGAGCAGGAAGGAGAACATGGCCGCCCCGGGGGACACGGTGCCCGGGAGCAACACGATATCGTCATTGTCGGCGTCGTCGTCGCCAGCCGCGTCGTCGCCGCTGTCATCGAGGCCAAGGCCGTCGGCGTCATCGTCGAGGGGGTCGCCGCCCTCTGCCAAGTGGATGTTGATGCGCTCCCACCCGCTGTGCAGGCGGCGCCAGTCGCGCACGGCGGTCCAGTCCTGGCCTTGGAGGCACGACTGGAGCACGCCGCGGCTCAGAGCGAGCGTCAGATCGGCAAACATTCCGTGCGTCCGCCTGGCCATGCCTTCGAGCCGCTCCGTGGCGCGCGCGAGCAGCTCGGCCTCAACGAGCCGCCCCAGGAGCGGCGCTTGCACGCCGAGCGCCTCGGCAACGCGCGCCACGAAAAGAGCGCGCTTGAGAAAGTCGACAAGGTTGTCGTCGCCCTGCGCCCGCCGACGAGCCGCGCCACGCCCTGCTCAAAACGCTCGGCATACGTCTCGAGCGCCTGTTCAAGCGCCGCCACGAGGGCCTCCAGAACGGCGCCCACAGCGGCCGCGCAGCTGCGCGTCCAACTCGGGCGCGTTAGCGCCGCCGGTGAGCCTCTCGCGCGAGGCGTCGATGTCGCCGAGCTGATTGCCGAAGGCGACCAGCAGCTGCGGGCCACACGCGCTCGCGCTAGCGCCTCCTCGGACACGATGCGGGCCGCGAGCGCGGCGAGGCGCTCGGCGGCTTCGTCCGGGTCGTCCTGCGGGTTCGCCTCGAGCTCGCCCGGCTCGACCGCTACCGGCGGCTTGCCGTCCGCGGCGCGCTGGCGCTGGATCTCGGCAACGGCGTTCTCGTACGCCTCGGCCGCCTCCAGCTCGCAGAAAAGTAGCCAACGTGTCGGCGCACACCATCTACCTTGACCTGCACGGCCCACTTTTTCGCGCGTTTATACCACGCGACTCCCTTGTACTTGCTGGTCGGTTCCAATGACCCCTCCTCGTCACTCTCCGCCTCCGCCGCTGCCAGCGGCGACAGCACGAGCGCGGTGCGCTCGAAGCTCGTCGCAGGCGCCGCAGAACGCGCGCTCGAGCAGCTCAGTGGCGCGCTCGACCACGGCGCTCGAGAAGAACAGCGCGTACAAGAAGAGCCCGCCGGCGCGCCCTGATAGAGCGCGGGCGCGACGCAGGCCTGGTAGCTGCGCGTCCACGTGGCCGCGTCGCGCTCCGCGCAGCGTCCGCCGACGCGCCACCACTTTGCTCGATGGAGAGCAGCTCGCGCTGCTGCGCGCAGAGCTCGTCCACGCTGCGCGCGCGCTGCAGCAACTGCCGCGCCACGGGCCCACCGCGGCGGCCTCGGCCTCCACCCAAGCCGATACGGCGCTGCGGACAGCCGCGGGCTCCACCTTTAGCTCGCCACTGCTCGTCGCCGCCTCCTCGGGCAAGTACAGCTTTGCCACGTCCACGACCGTGTCCAGCACGGCCGTGAGCGCCTGCGCGAGAGGATCCGACGCCGGAGCGGCAGCATCGCCTGCAGCATCGGCCGGCGCGGAGGAGAGCAAGCCCCGCACGAGCTCCGACCGTGCGGCCAGCAAGCGAGCAAGACTTTCCTCCGCGGTCACGTCGTCTAGCACGAGGAGCGCGTGCAGGGCGCCGCGGGTGGTCTCCGTGGGCAGCTCCTTGGTACGCAGCGTCAGTGTCGCCTGCTGCACGATCTTGCCGCACGCCTGCTCGACCAGCGACCAGTGCGAGCGCAGGTACGGGTACAGCTCGAGCAGCGGGCGTTCGCCCGCGCGCTGCGGCGCTGCGGCTGCGGGCGGCGCCAGCTCGCGCATCATGGCCTCCGCCTCGCTCGCGCCAAAGCCCAGCCGCTCCAGGTCCTCGAGCGCAGACGCGGGCGGCGGCGGGGCGGCGGCCTCGGCGGCGCCAGCAGCAGCGGCGAGCCAGCCCTTGCCTCCGCGCAGAGCGCCTCGTGCGCAGCGCGCGCCTCGAGAAAGATCTCGCATGCCGGCCAGAGCTCGTTCGCGTCCAGGCTCTCCCAGATCTTGACGGCCGCCTGCGTGAGCGCGTCGGCCTGGTCCAGCAAGCGGCCCTTGGCCTGGCCGGCCTCCTGCCGCGCGACCGCGGGCGACGCGGGTCGTGCGCCCGTCAGCGCGGACGAGTCCAGCAGCCCCGCGGCGCGGGCCTCCACGGCCGACACCTCCGCCTTGAAGGCCTCCACGGTGCGGCCCATGCCCACGATTGCATCTGCCGAGTCGATCAGCTCGTGGTACCGGCCGCCGATCAGCGCGCGCAGCTCGGAGCGCTTGTGCTCCACCTGCTCGCGCGTGCTGTCCAGCACCAGCCACACATGCTCCACGGACAGGTTGCTGTACAGGTCGTCCGCGTCGCGAAACTGCACGCTCTCCATCATCGTCGTCGTCGTCGTCGTCTCGATCGCCTTTGCGCTGATCCAAGCGCCCTAACCTGCGAAACGCAACCATCAACCTGCGGAACGTATCTTGCCGCCCGCGGCCGGGTCGGACCGAGCGCGGGACCCCACATGGTGTCGCGCGCGAGGCGCTCCACGTTGGCACAAGGCGCGAGCGCCTGAAATGGGCTGGCACGCGCCCACATGGCGTCGCGGGCGCCACGTGGCCGGCGGGCGCATGTTGCGTGACCGGCGCATCGTTTGCGAAAGACGTGCGAGGTCATTTGCGGAGGTCAGTGTTCAGACGTGGGCTCAGTCATCGGGCGGTCAGTCACTGATCGACCATCCGGGAGCGAGAGAGGCGACCAAGATCCAAGCGCCAGGCAGGCCGAGCAGCAGGAGGAGGAGGCGGTGGTGCAGCTGCGCGCGATGAGCGGAGGCGAGGATGTCGAGGTGATGATGCCGTCGTACGGCGGCCAGCATAGCTCGGGCGTGAGCAGCCGCAATGCGGGCGCGGCGTTCGCAACGTCGCCGAGCATGAGCGCGCGGCGGCCGGCCAGCGCAGGGCGCGGGCGCAAGTCGCTGCGGCAGATCCTGGGGCGCATGGAGATGCTGCCGCGCGCGGGCGCGGGGAAGACCGTGGTGGCGGTGCTGTCGTTCGCGCTGACGTTCGTGGCCCTGTTCCAGGGCATCGTGATGGGCTCCATCCTGCTTATCTGCCTGGGCGCCATGGGCATGTCCTGGGCCCTCATTCACTGGATGATGCTGCAGGACGAAGGCCCTGATGACATGCAGACCATTGCGAACGCGATCCGCGAGGGCTCGGACAGCTTTTTCTCCCGCGTGTACGGCACGATCTTCAAGCTGTCGCTGCCGATGGCAGGCGTGCTCTTTGTGGTGTACGCCTTCCGCAAGCCCGCCAAGGGCCACGAGTCAATCAACCAGGGCGGCATGGCCGTCATGGCCTCGCTTTCGTTTCTGCTGGGTGCGGGCTGCTCGGCGCTGGCCGGCTACATCGGGCTCTGGGTGTCCGTGCGGGCAAACGTGCGCGTGTCTGCCTCGGCCATGCGGTCGTACTATGGCACGATCCAGCTGGCGCTGCGCTCGGGCGCGATCGCGGCCCTCATCGTGGTGACCATGGTGGTGCTCGGCATCTCGCTTCTCTTCATCGTGTTCTGCAGCGTGTACGAGGGCGTGGAGGGCGAGCCGGGCGCCATCCCGTTCACGCGCGTGCCGCTGCTGCTTGTGGGCTTTGGCTTTGGCGCCTCGTTTGTGGCCATCTTTAGCCAGCTCGGCGGCGGCATCTTCACCAAGGCCGCCGACGTCGGCGCTGACCTCGTGGGCAAGGTGGAGCAGGGCATCCCCGAGGACGACCCGCGCAACCCGGCCGTGATCGCCGACTTGGTGGGCGACAACGTCGGCGACTGCTCGGCGCGTGGCGCCGACCTGTTTGAGTCCATCTCGGCCGAGATCATCTCCACGATGATCCTGGCGGGCTCGCTCGCGGCCGCTTGCGGGCTCTCGCCCTCCGAGTCGCGCGGCTTTGTGCTCTTCCCGCTCCTGGTGCACGCCTTCGACCTGGTCGTCAGCACGCTTGGCGTGCTCTCCGTCTCGGACCAGGGCTCGGGCAAGGTCGGTTCGGGCATGGAGGACCCGCTCAACATCCTCAAGCGGGGCTACGTCGTGTCGCTGCTGTGCTCCGTGGTGGGCTTCTTCCTGGCCACGCGCCTCATGCTGTACACCGCCACCGCGCCGGGCGCCTGGTTCCACTTTTTCCTCTGCGGCATCGTCGGCATGGTCTCGGCGTACCTGCAGATGCTCGTTACGCAGTACTACACCGACTACATCTACCGGCCCGTGCGGCAGATCGCGGACGCCAGCGTGGCGGGCCACGCCACCAACGTCATCGCCGGTCTCGCCGTGGGCATGGAGAGCGTCATGTACCCGAGCCTCATCATGTGCTCCGCCATCCTGTCCGCCTACTACCTGGGCAAGACCAGCGGGCTCACGGACCAGAGCGGCGCCTCCGTGGGCGGGCTATTCGGCACGGCCGTGGCCACCATGGGCATGCTCTCGACCGCCGTCTACGTGCTCGCCATGGACGTCTTTGGCCCTATCGCAGACAACGCCGGCGGCATCGTGGAAATGAGCGCGCAGCCCGAGTCGGTGCGCGACATCACGGACCGCCTCGACGCGGTCGGCAACACGACCAAGGCCACCACCAAGGGCTACGCCGTGGGCTCGGCGGCGCTCGCCTGCTTCCTCCTTTTCCGCGCCTTCATGGACGAGGTGTCCGAGTACACCGGCTTGCCCTTTGACGTCGTCGACATTGCCACGCCCGAGGTCTTTGTGGGCGGCTTCCTCGGCGCCGCCATGGTCTTCCGCTTCGCGGCGATGGCCATGGAGGCTGTCGGCTCCAGCGCCCAGGCCGTCGTGGAGGAGGTGCGCCGCCAGTTCCGCGACCTGCCGGGCATCATGGACGGCTCGGAGCGCCCGCAGTACGCGGTCTGCGTGGACGTGGTCTCCAAGGCCGCGCTGCAAAAGATGACCATGCCCGGGCTACTTGTCACGATCATGCCCATCGCGGTGGGCCTCTTTTTCCGCTTTGTCAGCGGATACACGGGGGACCCGCTACTGGGCGCAAAGGCGCTCGCGGGCTTTCTCATGTTCGCCACCGTGTCGGGCATCATGATGGCCTTGTTTCTCAACAATGCCGGCGGCGCTTGGGACAACACCAAGAAGCTCGTCGAGACCGGGGCGCACGGCGGCAAGGGCAGCGAGGCTCACAAGGCCGCCGTCACGGGCGACACCGTCGGCGACCCTTGCAAGGACTGCGCTGGCCCGGCCATGCACGTGCTCATCAAGCTCGTGGCCAACATCGCGATGGTCTTGGCGCCAATCTTCGTCAACACCTCCATCCAGAGCCAGTAGCGGTGCGGAAGACAGGACCAACAACAGAGAGAGACAGAGAACGAGAGAACGAGATTCATTCGTTGTCATACGTCAGCAGCAAGAGGCCTTTGCTCTTCGCATCCCAATGCCCATCCCGCGTACCGTACCACGCCGTACTTTCGGTTCTACGGCAGATTCCTGCGACAATACCGCACAAACCGGGACCGTACGTATGCACCTTCCGTGCGTACAAGTGCGCAAGGCGTAGTTCGTCCGTGGCCCTTTGTCGCGCTCGCGTCGAGTGCCCACTCATGTCGAGTGGCGCTTGGAGTGCAACTTGTCGAGTGCGGAACGATAGACGCACCAGAACGGCACGTTCCAGTAACCCAGCGAAGCTGCTTGGAACGAAGACTTGTCTTCGATGCGAAGCAGAGGAAGGAAGGACAGATCATCATTGCCGAGTGAGGCACAGGGAGGGGCGGCGGGCGAGGGGGCGGCGTAGAGCGCGATGGCGGCCGTGACGGCGGCGGCGGCGCAGCAGCAGCAGCAGCCGCAGCAGCCGCAGCAAACGCGCGGGTTCGCCGAGACGCGCGACTTTCGAATAGCAACGCTTGGGAACGTCGATTCGGGCAAGTCAACCCTGGTGGGATGCCTGACGCGGGGCCTGCTCGACGACGGCCGCGGTAAGGCGCGCTCGTTCGTGCTGCGGCACCAGCACGAGCAGAAGCGCGGGCAGAGCTCGAGCGTGGCCCTGACGCTGCTCGGGTACCGCGACGGCGAGCAGGTGCTGCCCAACACGGCCGGCGGCGAGGCGCGCGTGTCGCGCAGCCAGAACAAGGACTTTTACGAGGTGGCCTCCAAGGCGACGCATCGCGTGCAGCTTGTGGACCTGTGCGGGCACCAAAAGTACCTCAAGTCGAGCATCTACGGGTTGACGGCGATGAACCCGGACTGCGCGCTGGTGGTGGTGGGCGCTGAGCGCGGCATCCAACGCATGACGCGCGAGCACGTGGGCCTGGCCTGCGCGCTGCGCATCCCGTTCTTCATCGTGGTGACCAAGGTGGACATGGCGCCGCCGGACGTGCTCAAGGACACGCAGACCAAGCTCAAGCGGCTGCTTAAGCGCGCGGGCCGCAAGGCCTTTATGGTGCGCGAGCCGGGGGACCTGGACGGCGCCGTAAAGTGCATGGAGAGCAATCAGGTGGCCTTTGCGCCGGTCGTGGAGGTGTCGTGCGTCACGGGTGACAACATGGAGAATCTGCGCGCCTTTGTGCGGCAGCTGGCCATCACAAAGTCGCAGCTCGCCATCGTGCCCTCCGCAGACGCGGTAGAGAGCAAGGACGGCGGCGGCGGCAGCTCGCAGCCGATCGTGACGCCGCTGGAGGCGGACGGTACGGTGGCGGCGGCGGCGGCGGCGCCCGCATCGCGCGCCTTTGCGGGACCGGTCAATCTGTTGCTCGACGACACGTACAACGTCCCTGGCGTAGGCATTGTTGTCGGCGCCACCGTGCGCAACGGCGAGGTTCATGTTGGGGACAAGCTGCACGTGGGGCCCACCAAGTCGGGCGAGTACTGGCTGGTTGCCGTGCGGTCGATCCACCGCCAGTGCGTGCCGTCCAAGGCCGTGTACGAGGGCCAACACGCCACGCTGGCTATCAAGTCGCTGGGCAAGTCGGCGCTGCGCCGCGAGCTTTTCCGCAAGGGCATGATCGCCGTCGGGGAGACCGACATCGACACGGCCAAGCTGCTCACCGTGTTTGAGTTTGAGGCGGACGTCAAGGTGCTGCACCACTCGACCACGATCGACTCGGGGTACTCGCCCTTCATCCACCTAGCGGGCATCCGTCAGTCGGCGCGCATCCTCGCCATCCATGACGCCAATGGCGAGCCCGTCGTGGCGCGGACGGGCCCAGGTCTTTGTCCGCTTCCGCTTCATGCATTCTCCCGAGTTCATTGAGGTCGGCCGCCCTTTCATCTTCCGCGAGGGCAACGCCAAGGGCTGTGGGCGCATAACCAGAATATTCAACTCTGCCGGCGAGGAGGTCGTGCTGCCCACGCCGACCGCCTCGGCCGCCTCGGCCACCGCCGCGGCGCTCCCGCGACCGCCACATGACAGCGGCAGCCCCAGCAGCAATAGCAACCTGAAGCAACACCAACAAGCCTTTCATCTAAACCTCGCTCGCCCGTCCCTCCCCGCTGCGGCCTGCTCGTGCCGCTCGCGCCGTTCGTGGCCGCGCCCGAGGCGGCAAGCTCGCGGCTGCGCGCGAGCTTGTCCGCGACGAAAGCGGCTGCTGGCGCAGCCCCAAGCTGCTGATTCGAGGCTCAGGCCGAGGCACGACGGCGAGGCCAGGCCGCGGCGAGAATAGCACGGCGCCGACCTCGACGACCACGGCCATGATGATCGCGTGGGCGGCGGCCGGATCGCTTCACGAGTCCATCGCCCATCTTGTTCGCGATTGATTCCATCCGTCAGTCAGAGTTTGCGGCGGCTGCGAAGGTCGCGTGAAGCGCAGAACGGTCGGCGGGTCGGCGCGGGCGAGGGTGGGCGCGCGCGAGCGACGCGGCTTGGGTATCGCGCGGCGCAGGCGGCGCGGAGGACGCATAGCTGGCGCCGAGCGGCAGGAGGCAAGTGCAGGCTTGAAGCACAGCGTCGGAGCGGAATGGCGGGGTTTGCGCGCGCCAGGGCGCTCGGCAGCGGGCCGAGGCACGCGATGGGCGTCGCCGTGCGCGGCACAGGCCTGATCGGCGGCCGCGCGGGGTGCAAGCAGCCCGCGCTTATGCTGCGCGGCTCGCAGGTCGTCAACGCGCAGGCCTATTTTCGCGGGCAGGCGCCGCGACGGGCCATGCAGACGCGCGGCTTGCTGGCGGGGCCGGCGCTGCGCGGGCTGCCCGTCAAGGCGGCCGAGGCGCTGCTGGCGAAGGTGCCCAAGGGCTTTGGCAACTTCTTCCCCGACGACGAGAAGAAGAAGGAAAAGGACGACGACAAGGGAGAGGCGGAGACGGCGGCCAAGAAGAAGGGCAGCGCGGCCGAGGACGGCGACAGCGCTGGTAAGGGAAAGCAAGGGCTCTTCCGCCCCAAGCGAAGACGGGGAGGACAAGGAGGCCAAGGCAAAGAAGGAGAAAAAGTCGGAAGGCGCCAGCGACTTTTGGGGCAACAAGAAGAAGGGCGACAAGGGCGGCGAGGGCGGCGAGGAGCCCCAAATGGGCGCCACGCAGATGCTGTCCGGCGCACTGGCGCTGTTTCTGCTCTACACCCTCATGGGCGGGCCGTCCGGGCGCGAGAACGGCAAGGAGATCAACTGGCAAGAGTTCAAGAAGCACCTCCTGGCCGCGGGCGAGGTGGAGCGCGTCGTGGTCGTGAACAAGCAGATTGCCAAGGTGTACGTGAGGCGGCCCGGAGGCTCGGGGGCCGCGTCCTCCTCCAGCCTCGGCGCCGGCGCGGGCTCCGGAGGCGGCCTGGCGGACAAGAGCGACAGCGACATGAGCTACGACGAGGACAAGTATGCCTCCACGGCGCACAGCGGCGACCCGGCGGCCGGCGGGGCGGCCGGCGAGCGCGGCGGGGCCGTGTACCCGAACCGTGTCACCTCGCTGAACCAGGGTCCGGCGTACCACTTTACGATCGGGTCCATCGACAGCTTTGAGCGCAACCTGGAGATCGCGCAGCGCGAGCTGGGCGTTCGGTCGAGCGAGTTCGTGCCCGTGCAGTACGTGAACGAGACGAACTGGGCCGGCGAGCTGACCAAGCTGGCGCCCACGATCCTGATTGTCGGCGTGTGGCTGTTTATGATGCGCAACATGGCCGGCGGCGCGGGCGGCGGCGGCGGCATGAGCAACATTTTCAAGATCGGCAAGTCGAACGCGTCGATGATCGGCAAGGACAAGAAGGTGGGCGTGACCTTCAAGGACGTCGCCGGCTGCGACGAGGCCAAGGTGGAGATCATGGAGTTTGTCGAATTCCTCAAGTCGCCCGGGCGCTTCACCAAGCTGGGCGCCAAGATCCCCAAGGGCGCGCTGCTGTGCGGCCCGCCCGGGACGGGCAAGACCCTGCTTGCCAAGGCCACCGCCGGCGAAGCCAGCGTGCCGTTCTTTTCCATCTCGGGCTCGGACTTTATCGAGATGTTTGTGGGCGTGGGGCCCTCGCGCGTGCGCGACCTGTTCGCCCAGGCGCGCAAGAACGCGCCCTGTATCGTCTTCATCGACGAGATTGACGCCGTGGCGCGCGCGCGCGGCAAGGGCGGCTTCTCGGGCGGCAACGACGAACGCGAGAACACTCTCAACCAGCTTCTCGTCGAGATGGACGGTTTTGACACCAAGGAGGGCGTGGTGGTGCTCGCCGGCACGAACCGCATCGACATCTTGGACCAGGCCATCCTGCGGCCCGGGCGCTTGACCGGCAGATCAAGGTCGACCTGCCGGACATCAAGGGCCGCAAGGAGATTTCAGGTGCACCTCGAGGGCATCAACGTGGACGGTTCGCGCGAGGAGGTTGCGCAGCGGCTCGCGGCGCTCACCCGGGCTTTGCCGGTGCGCAGATCGCAAACATCTGCAACGAGGCGGCCATCTTGGCCGCGCGCAAGAACCTCGACACGATCACGATGGACTGCTTTGAGGGCGCGGTGGACCGCGTCATCGGCGGGCTGGAAAAGAAGAACTCGGTCATGACCAAGGAGGAGCTCCGCACCGTGGCTATCACGAGGCGGGCCACGCCGTGGTCGGCTGGTTCCTTGAGCACTGCGACCCGCTGCTCAAGGTGACCATCATCCCGCGCATGTCGGGCGCGCTCGGCTTCGCGCAGTACCTGCCCAAGGAGATGGCGCTGCACTCGCAGGAGCAGATCCTGGACCGCATCTCGATGGCGCTCGGCGGGCGGGCCGCGGAGGAGCTCACCTTTGGCCGCATCACGACGGGCGCCTCGGATGACCTGGACAAGGTCACCAAGATGGCCTACTCGATGGTCTCGCTCTACGGGATGAACGAGCGCGTCGGCAACGTTAGTTTTCCGCCAGAGGAGGGCGCTATGGTGCCGCAAAAGCGCTACAGCGAGCGGACGGCCGAGATCATGGACGAGGAGGTCAACAAGATCGTCTCGCAGGCCTACCAGCGCACCAAGGATCTGCTCACGGAGAAGAAGGACGCGGTTGAGGCCGTGGCCGAGTACCTGCTGGAGAATGAGACCATCAGTCAGCACGACATCGCCAACCTGATCGGGGAGCGGCCCTGGAGCTCGCCGTCCTCGTACGACGAGTTCATCAACGCGGCCAACAAGCATGGAACTGTGCCCAGCAAGGACGAGGCGGCTGCCCAGGCGGACGCGGGCGTGTCGCCCACGCCTTGAAAGCGGCGACTGTGACTCAAGAGACCAACCAACCAACAACCAACCAACCAACCAACCATCGACAACAACATCGACAACAACATCGACAACCACCTCAACAGCAGGGAGTGCAACAATTGAAGTCTGCTCTCGCGCGCTCTGTCTCTGTCTCTGTTACTCTCTCTCTCTCTTGCCATACCTCGTAGTTCGCTTTACGTTAGACGCCCAGCAGCTCCGGCTTGCGGCCGATCTCCTTGGTCCACTTGAGATCCACGAAGCTCTCGTGGTGGTGGTGGTCGTCGTGGTCGTCCTCGTCGCCATGATGGGCTTCCCACGGGTGCTCGCCAAAGAAGATCGCGGCGCCGTCCTGCTTGGTGCGCCAGAACACCCACAGCCAGGTCACGGTGCCGAAGAACTCGCCCGCGAGGCGGTGCGGCCGCGACACATGCGGCGCGCGAAAGTTGTTGTACTTGGGGTCCGGCGGGCTGGAGCCCGCCCAGCGCCGCGCGCCCAGCGCCGCGCGCTGCGCCAGCCGCGGCCTCAGCGCCGACAGCAGCACCCGCTCATCGCTCCTCCGCTCGCTCCGCACGCCCGCCTCGCCTCGCCGTCCGCTCACTTTGCAGCGGCAGCACAAACCCCACCCAGCAGCCACCCGTTCCGCGTTCAGGTCGGCGCTGATGCAAAGCTGAGCTTTTTTTTTTCTGAGTGGAGAATGAGGGCGCTGAGCTGACGCGATACGCGATGAAGGCGCTATGACAAAGCGCGGCGGCGACGCAGCAGCAGCAGCAGCAGCAGCAGCAGCAGCAGCAGCAGCGGTACGGCAACGGCAAGCGCCGCGCCGATGACATAAGCGCCGCTGCCGGCACGCCCCCACCAACCAGCAGCGCCTGGAGCAAGCCAAGGTGTGCTGAAGAAGTGCAAGGACGTCATCATAACCAAGGAGAAGGAGATGGAGGACAAGCAGCAGGAGATCAAGGACAAGCAGCAGGAGGTCGAGGGCAAGCAGCAGGAGATCAAGGACGCTGCGGCTGCAAAGGCCGCCGCAACGTCTATGGAGAAGTTCAGGGAAGCTGACGCCGAAAAGGACGCCCTCGTCGCCGAGAAGGACGCCCTCGTCGCCAAGAAGGACGTCCTCGTCGCGGAGAAGGAAGCCCTTTTCGTCCAGCTGCGCGACCTGGAGGCCAAGGAGAGGGAATTGGACCGTGCCGTGGATGAGATCAAGAAGGACCCTCTGGTTTCATGGCACTGCCGAGCAGGCGTTGAAGGCGTGCATGCTGCCGACGTGGCGCTTCAGTCTACTAGCTCGCAGTCTCGGACAAAGATCGACTTGCTGTTCTTTGAGCCACTCAAGGTGTCCATGCTCTCTGTGGACGTCTTCCTCGCCAAGTGCATGGAGATGGAGAACGCGAAGGAGAAGCTCGGCGCCATTGTGGGTAAAGTGGTGGACGTCGAGAAGGTGGAGGATGCGATGCAGAACGCTGCTAGGACGATCGAGAACTCGGTCGTGCGTGCCGTGGAGACGGTTTTTTCTGTGCTCATCACGTTCCTCCGGCAGGTTGGCGTGCCAGCGCTCAAATTCCGCCACAACGACCAGGGCATCGACCTGATCGTCCACGAGGAATTCACCAACCAGAACGGCACGGTGGTGGGACAGGATCCCTGGCTGAAGTGCGAGGTCAAGCTACCTGCCCACCCCGAACGAGCACTTGAGCTTCATGCCAACTACTGCGAACTGGACACGAAGACGAGAAGGTGCGACTGCGGTGTGGACTGGAACGCAGCGAAGAAGGACGGCAAGAGCGAATGCAAGTCGGAGCGCGGCAAGGCGTGCTCGGTCATTCGCCAGACTTACACATACATGTGCTCCAAGGGCGATCTGGTGGCGCTCCACAGCTCCTACAAGCACTGGACGGTGTTCGTTCGCGACTAAGGGCAACTTGTGCATCACGCCACTCATTGCCTACGACGACCCGAAGCTGCTCCTGGTACTGGCAGTGGCACTCTTCGCGTCACGCAAGAACGTGCTGCCCAGGGAGTTGTTCACAGAACATGGCCTCCGTCGTCCCAACCGACAAGGACAAGAGCGCCATGAGCAAGAAGAAGCAGTCGGGCGCGCATGCCAATGCCGCTCCCCGTGACCCACGTCCGCTCTACAAGGTGTGTGGGGCTGCAAAGGGCCCCAATGGCGTACCCCCTGGTAGCCTGACGCTGCCGCTCTACCTGGACCTAGACGTCGTGGAGGAGCTTCAAGCTGGGCGAACGGGCGAGACGAAGCGCGTCTCGCTACCAAGGCGCGGCGGTGGTGCCGTTGACGCGGTCATCAAGATCGCCGACCTCATCAAGAAGCCCATGCTTGAGCACGAGCTAGAGCAGGAGGCGCGCGTGTACGAGCGCCTCGGCGACCTGCAAGGCAAGGTCGTGCCGGCCATGATCGCCCACGGTCATCTTGAGGACGGCTATCTTTTCGGACTGGCGACCGAGTACGCTGGCAAGGCCTTGGGCTTGGATGCCATGTCTGATGCATTCAAAGAGAGGGCGGTCGAGGCGCTCCGCGCCATCCACGCGAAGGGTGTGCTCCACGGCGACATCAAGCGCGACAGTCTCGTGGTGAGCGCCACGGGCGACCCGCTCTTCATCGACTTCGCCAACGGCGAGGTGCTTCCCGACGGCGCCAGCGACGACACGAGCGCCTTTGCCACGCGCCAGCATCGTGAGATGATCATGCTCCAGTCATGTCTCAAAGCCGATCAATGGGTGTAATTAATCAGTCGTCCTTCTTGGCTACCGTATCCTTGTCGTCCACCGTTGCCTGCCTCTGCCTGCCCTCCTTCTCTGCGGCCTCCTTCTCGATGGCCTTGCGCAGCTCGCCGAGGAACCAGTTGACCGACGCCGTCAGACACACGGTCAGCGCTGTCGGGCCCGTGTCTTCTTCGTTGTGCTCCGGCGTTCACGTTCAGGTCTTATTTGCCGTGGAAGGCCGGTTCCGGGATAGTTCTGCGTAACGCTTTCCGCGCTCCGAGGAAAGTGACGAAGAAGAGTCGTGGGAGGAGGAGGAAGGAGTGCGGAGGATGAGCCTGCTGCACCGCCTGCACAACGTGGCGCACGCCGTGGGCGAGTACGTGACGCCCGTGCTGGGGCAGTCGGCGTTCGCCGAGCGCGGCGTGCTGACGCCGGACGAGTTCGTGGCGGCGGGGGACCAGCTGGTGCGAACGTGCCCGACCTGGGCCTGGGCCGCCGGCGACCCTGCCAAGCGCCGCGCGCACCTGCCGGCGGACAAGCAGTTCCTGGTCACGCGCGGCGTGGCCTGCGAGCACCGCGTGCGCGCGCTTGAGGAGGAGTACCAGGCGGAGGAGGAGGTGGCGGGCGTGGATGGCGACACCTGGCTAGCCACGCACGGCAACCACTGCACGGCCGACGCCGCCGAGGAGGCCACGCTGGACCTCAAGGATATGCGGAAGGCGCTGCCCGCCGAGCCGCCCGCGGAGGCCGCGGAGACCGCGCCTCCGCCTGCGCCGCCCGCTAAGGAAGCGCCGCGAGAGGACGAGGACGGCTTTATCGACCTGGACGACCTCGTGGAGGACGGGTTGGAAGACGGGGAGGGCGATGCGGCGGCGGCGGCGGCGGCGGCGGCGGCGGCGGCGCAGGACGACGTCGTGCGCATGCGCACCTACGACCTGAGTATCACGTACGACAAGTACTACCAGACGCCGCGCGTCTGGCTGTACGGGTACGACGAGCAGCAGCAGCCGCTGAGCGGCGAGCAGGTGCTGGAGGACATCATGCAAGACTACGCCAACAAGACGGTGACAATCGAGCCGCACCCGCACCTGGCCGGCGGCGTGTCGTACGCCTCCATCCACCCGTGCCGGCACGCGGACGTGATGAAAAAGATCGTCTCGCACCTGACGGAAGGCGGCAAGAAGGCCGAGGCCAGCCAGTACTTGTTCATGTTCCTCAAGTTCATCCAGTCGGTGATCCCGACGATCAACTACGACAACACGATCGAGGTGCAAGCCATGTGAATACACTTTTCCTCTCCGGGTCTCCTAATTGAAGAGCGCGCGCAGCTCGTCCTTGGGCAGCACGTTCTTCTTGGTGCGCTCGGCGCGCTTGGCCTCCTCCACCTTGCGCCGCTTGTACTGGTTGCCCTTGCCACGCTTGGCCTCGCTGCGCTGCGCGTTCGGCGTCACGTACTCTGGGTTTTCGCAAATGGTGCGCCCGCCAAAGCTGCCCTCGAAGATCTTGATCAGGTTGAGCACAAAGCGCGGCCCGATCTCCACCAGCTTGACCGTCTCCTCGCCGCGCTTGAGCGCACGGCGGATTTCGGCCTCGTTCTGCGTCGTGTCCGTGATCTGAAAGTGGCGAAACCAGATCTTTCCGTCCACCAGACTAAAGCTCATGACGTGGTCCACGAATGGCTTGACCTTGGGGTGACCGTTCGGCGTGCCAAAGATCTGCACGAACATCTCCTTGACCAGCTGCAGCGCCGGCGTCACCTCAAACTCTTGCCCGAACGACAGCAGCGGCCGGGAGCCCTTGAGGCAGTTGCCGCTCAGGCGCTCGTCCATCGTGTGGATGTTGAGCACGTGGAACTTGATCGACGGCCCGTTCGGCGTCTTGCTCAGCCACATGTACAGGTCCTTGCTCTTGCGCGCCTCAAAGAACAGGCAGTTGTTGCACCCCTTCATGTCGCACACGTCGTTGATCTCGTGCAGGTTCTTCTTCGTGTCGTGCTTGACGTCCTTGCGGTGGTGCGGCAGCAGCGACCGCATGTCTTCCATCAGGTGCCTGAACCGGGAGGTCACGCCCCGCGAGCAAAAGATCAGCACGCGCTGCTTGTTGCGGTACGGCACGATGTTATCGATCCGCGCCTGCTCGGCCCTGCGCGCGTCCAAGATCTTCTTGTCCTTGGCCGACAGCACGCCGCGCACGCGGCGGGGCTCCTCCTCCCCCTCCTCGGCGGCCGACTCGTCATCCTCGCTGCTGTCCTTCTCGGCCTCCTCCAGCTGCGGCACGTCGCTCAGCTCCTGCTCGTCCTCCTCGGCGTCGCTCTCCTCCTCGGCGCGGCTCTTGCGGCGCTCCTGCCGCTCGGCCGCCCGCAGCAGCTTGCGCTTCACCATCGCTCGATCGCTCTGCGCCGTCCGACGACTTGGCGACCACCTTCCAACCAAAAGCGTTCCGCAAACAGCATTCAGACTTGTCTGGTACAGAAAGTACCACGGTACCACTGGTAACGTACGCACTTTGCTCATCATGGTCACCCTGCCTGCCGTGCCTCGCGCCAATGCTGCCTGGGCACGGAGGAAGGGCCTACACCAGCGTGTACGTACGTACTCGCTCCGACGTCCATGGTTGCTTCGTCCTGCACCTTCTTGCTCTCCAGAGCTCTAGAGCTTGCTGGCAGCGCGGTGTCGGGGACGACGGCGTGAATGTGTTGGGCGCTGCAACAGCTCTCTGCTCAGGCGGCTGCGGCTGCGTGGCTGCTCCATCCGCGCAACGGGCATCGTCTTTGGCATACTGGGACCGGTATACAAGTGCAACCAGTTCTGGGCGGGGAGCAAGATCGCTCACATCCACGGGAAGAGCGAGGGCGGGATGGTCGGAGCACGAAGCAGACTACGCCGCCACTCCGGCATTGGTTGAATGGTTTTGTCTTAGAGCTCGGTCGGCATCACCTCGGTCTCCTCTTGTTGCTTGCTTTTGCGCATTCGGACGGCCACTGCGCCGAGTGCCACGAGCGCTACTGCGACTGCGACCACGCTGCCCGCCACAACCGCAGTGTTGGTCGATGGCTCGCCCGTCGGCGCGGGCGTCCCAGACGGCGCGGTTGGCGCGGCGGTCGGTCCTTGCGTTGTTTCACTTGAAGGCGCGGCCGTGGGCGCGGCTGTGGGCACAGAGGTCGCGTCGCGCAGGTCCACGTCGGCGAGCATGCTCTGCATTTCCCCCGGCTCGTCGCCAACGTTCTCCACGGAACCGAGGCCGAGCTGACCCACCGCGTTGCCCCCCAGCAGCGCACGCGCCGCTCCAGCTCGCCCGGTCGCTGCAAGACCGCACAGACGTGGTCGCGGCCCGCCGCGAGGTCCTCCACGACGCCAGCGTCCTCGCCGAGGTACACGGGCGCAAGGTCTGGACCCATGTGCTCTGGAAGCAGGCCGTAGTCGTCCACATCGCCGCGCCCGAGCTGGCCGGCGCCGTTGGCGCCCCAGCACAAGACCTCGCGCAGCCCAACGTCCTCGCGCTCGGCCAGGACACAAGTGAACGCATAGCCGAGGGCGGCCTTGATCACGCGCCGGCCGCCCACGTCCACAAAAGGAATGGCAGGGACGACGCCGATCAGCGGGATCGTCTCCGTGCCATACGGAAACGTGTACGCGTACTCGTCGTCGTCAGGATCGTCATCAGGCTCGGGCTCTGCGGGTTCGCTCTTCACTACGTCGCGAAAGTCGGTGTCGCCAAGCCCAAGCTGCCCGTTGCTGTTCCGGCCCCAGCACTTGACCGTGCCGCCGTTGACCACCGCACACGCGTGGTACCCGCCGCAAGAAATGCTGCTTGCGAGAAGGCCATCCAGGTCGACGTGCGTGGGCACAGGCCACTTTTCGCCCCAGCAGTACACGTCGCCCCCACGCAGCACCGCGCATGTGTGCCTCCACCCGAGACACAGCTGCCGCGCGCCCTTGGGCAGCGCCACAAAGTCGAGCGCGTCGCCCATGTCGCCCTCCGCGGCGCCCACGCTCTCGGTGCCGTTCGTGCCGAGGCCCAACTGCCCCTGCGCGTTCGCGCCCCAACACTTGACGCGCCCGTCCTCGAACAGTGCGCACGAGTGCGCGTCCCCACAAGCCACGTCCACCACCTTGCCTTCGCTGCCGAGGTCCACAAACGCCAGCGTCGTCGGGTCGGCCAGCGCGCCAAGCCGCTGGTCCTCGGTCGACCCGTACCCGAGCCGGCCCGAGTTGCCCCAGCCCCAGCACTTTACGGCCTCGGCCGCGGGCGCCGAGACCGCAAAGGTGGCGCAGGCGAACGAGGTGCCCACGGCGGCGCGAACTAGCGGCCGTGCGTCCACCGCGAGCACTTCGGGAAGGTCCGGGCCGAGCTCGCCGGGCGCGTCGCCAACGGCGCTGTCCAGGCGCAGCGGAAGGCCGAGCGAGTCCTGAAAGTTGCCGCCCCAACACTTGAGGCGGCCGTCGGTCCTGTGGACGCAGGTCTGGTCGGTCTTGGCCACAATCTCGAGCTGCCGATCGTCAAAGAACGTCGGGGCGGGTGTCGGCGGCAGCGTGTACTTGGTGAGGTCCACGTCCGTCAGGTTGACCCCCATCTCTCCGGGCTGGTCGCCGGTACTGGCGAAACTGTCCGTGAAGCCGTCCGTCACCTTGCCGTTCCCAAGTTGCGCCTTCCAGTTGGCGCCCCAGCACCGCACGGCCTGGTCGCCTGCGGACTGCCTCATAACCACGCAGGCAAAGTGTCCTCCGGCTTCGATGTCCTCAACCTCGCCGCTGCCGAGGTCGAGCGGCACCAGCCCGCTCCCCATGTCCTCGGCCTTTGTGCCGCGATCTACGGTGTCGCCGCGCCCGAGTACGCCGTTGGTGTTGAATCCCCAGCAGAACACTTGCTTTTCGGTGCCAGCGAGCACGCAGGTGAAGTCGATGCCCGCGACGACTTTAGCAACGCGCATGCCGGCGAGGTCCACGGCGGCAAGCGCCGCGCCCATGCTGCCCGGCTCGTCGCCGCGGTCCTCGGCGTCGCCGTAGCCCAGTGCGCCCTGGGAATTGGCGCCCCAACACTTGAGTGCGCCGTCCATAAGGACTACGCAAACGTGCTTGTCTCCGCACGCCAAGCTCGCCACCGCGGCTCTCGCCAAGTTGGCGGGGCGCGAGCTGGTGGCATTGAGGTCGGTTTTCGTTTCACCGATGCCGAGCTGTCCGCGGTTGTTGTTGCCCCAGCAGTGCACCGAGCCACTACGCAGGAGCGCGCACGTCAAGCCGTCGCCGAGACACATGTCCTTCACAAGCTCGTCGAGGTCAACAAAGGGCAGCCGGTCGCCCATTTCCCCCGCCTCGTCGCCAATGGCGTAGCCGTCAGAGGTAAAGCCCAGCTCCTGCACTGAATTGCCCCAGCACTTGACGCGCGAGTCCTCGAATAGCGCGCACGAGTGCGCGTCGCCCGAGAAGAGGTCGACGATGCGGCCTTCGCTTCCGAGGTCCACGAAAGGCAACGCCGTGGGGTCAGCCATTGCACCAAGCCGCACCGAGTCTATGGACCCGTACCCCAGCATGCTACCCACCCCAGCACTTGATCGCCGCGTTGGCCGGCGCCCCTCGGGCCAGCAGCGCGCACGTGAACATGTTCCCCGCTGTCACGCGTGCCAAGGCCAGCTCAGCGACCGGCCTCACCTCGGGCAGGCTCGCGCCGAGCTCGTCCGTCGTGTCGCCAACCTTCTCGTCCAGGAACAGCGGCAGCCCGAGAAGATCCGACTTGCCGTCGCAGTCCTCGTCGGGCACGTCAAAGCACTCGTCGCCGTTCTCGCCCCAGCACTTTAGCGCGCCCCGTCGTCCAGGAGCGCGCAAGCGCGCTCCCAGCCCGTCACCAGCGTCAGCCCATTCGCCGGTATCGCGCTCGCCACGGCGCTCGCCGCCACCGCCGCCGCTCCCAGCCCGGCCTTCATCTCGACCTCGATGGCGTCCAGGTATGGCGAGGAATCGCTTTGGCTGGCTGTTGTTGCGTGTGCGTACTTCGCAAATTCGCATCGCATGCGTCACAAAAGCTGTGCCTTTTGGCACGTGGTACGGTACCTTCCATTCGCGCTTCTGGTGGTCCAGGCAGCCAGACGAGCTCGGCTGGCCAAGGACAGTCTGGCAGCAGCTCGTCGAGCTCGACCTTGAGCTCAGCCAAGCTTGAGCCTTGGCTGACCTGGGAATTCACGCTGCCCTCTCTGACCTGCGACAGACTCGCCGGCTGACGGCTTGGACGGAGGGCGGGACAGAGGCGAGCGCGCGGTGGCCTTTTGCCCGAGAGCAGTGCTTGGATGGCCACATGCAGTTTCGTACTACTGTTTAGAAGGCGTCTACGCTGATAAAGTCCTTCCGCTCGGCCGCGCGAGCGGCTGCTGCGCGCCACCGCCGAGCGAGGCAGACTGCGATTCCGAGGAGCGCTACCGCGACTGCGGCCACGCTGCCCGCCACAACCGCAGTGTTGGTCGACGGCTCGCCCGTCGGCGCGGGCGTCCCAGACGGCGCGGTTGGCGCGGCGGTCGGTCCTTGCGTTGTTTCACTTGAAGGCGCGGCCGTGGGCGCGGCTGTGGGCACAGAGGTCGCGTCGCGCAGGTCCACGTCGGCGAGCATGCTCTGCATTTCCCCCGGCTCGTCGCCAACGTTCTCCACGGAACCGACCGAGCTGGCCCACCGCGTTGCCGCCCCAGCAGCGCACGCGCCGCTCCAGCTCGCCCGGTCGCTGCAAGACCGCACAGACGTGGTCGCGGCCCGCCGCGAGGTCCTCCACGACGCCAGCGTCCTCGCCGAGGTACACGGGCGCAAGGTCTGGACCCATGTGCTCTGGAAGCAGGCCGTAGTCGTCCACATCGCCGCGCCCGAGCTGGCCGGCGCCGTTGGCGCCCCAGCACAAGACCTCGCGCAGCCCAACGTCCTCGCGCTCGCCAGGAGTGAACGCATAGCCGAGGGCGGCCTTGATCACGCGCCGGCCACCCAAGTCCACGGGCGGCAGAAAGTCGAGCATACTTCTGCCCGGCGCGAACCAATAGTCCTCCCAGTCAGTGCCGCGAAAGTCGGTGTCGCCAAGCCCAAGCTGCCCGTTGCTGTTCCGGCCCCAGCAGCGCAGCAGGCCGTCAGTGAGAACGGCGCACGTGTGATACGCGCCGCACGAGACACTTGCAGCAGCCATGCCGATGAATTCGAGGAACCCGAACCCTTCCCACGTTTCCCCCAGCAAGACACGTCGCCCCCACGCAGCACCGCGCATGTGTGCCTCCACCCGAGACACAGCTGCCGCGCGCCCTTTGGCAGCGCCACAAAGTCGAGCGCGTCGCCCATGTCGCCCTCCGCGGCGCCCACGCTCTCGGTGCCGTTCGTGCCGGGGCCCAACTGCCCCTGCGCGTTCGCGCCCCAACACTTGACGCGCCCGTCCTCGAACAGCGCACGAGTGCGCGTCCCCACAAGCCACGTCCACCACCTTGCCTTCGCTGCCGAGATCCACAAACGCCAGCGTCGTCGGGTCGGCCAGCGCGCCAAGCCGCTGGTCCTCGTCGACCCGTACCCGAGCCGGCCCGAGTTGCCCCAGCCCCAGCACTTTACGGCCTCGGCCGCGGCGCCGAGACCGCAAAGGTGGCGCAGGCGAACGAGGTGCCCACGGCGGCGCGAACTAGCGGCCGTGCGTCCGCCGCGAGCACTTCGGGAAGGTCCGGGCCGAGCTCGCCGGGCGCGTCGCCGACGGCGCTGTCCAGGCGCAGCGGAAGGCCGAGCGAGTCCTGAAAGTTGCCGCCCCAACACTTGAGGCGGCCGTCGGTCCTGTGGACGCAGGTCTGGTCGGTCTTGGCCACAATCTCGAGCTGCCGATCGTCAAAGAACGTCGGGGCGGGCGTCGGCGGCGGCTCGTATGGGGCGAGATCGACGTCTGTCAGGTTGACCCCCATCTCTCCGGGCTGATTGCCAACGGAGTCGCGAGCGCCATTGCCGAGCGCGCCGCCAAGGTTAAGGCCCCAGCACCGCACGGCGTTCGCGGAGCTGCTCGTGCGCACGACCGCGCAGATGTGCTCTGTGCCAGCCGTGAGCTGCTCGACCCGCCCTTCCCCGATGTCTACTGGCTTGGTCACGGTCCAGCGGTCCACCTCATCCCCGAGTCCCAGCTGTCCGAACCTATTGCGACCCCAGCACAACACGTTCGTAGTCTCCATCGCAACGTCACCGCTTGACGAGCAGCAATACGCACGAGAAGCTTTTCCCCACCTCCACCTGCCGCCGCCATGCGGTCGCCAAGGTCCACCAGCAGCGGCGCCGAGCGGTCCAGCTCGTCCCCGACGCCCAGCGCGCCGTGCTGGTTGCTCCCCCAGCACCATAGCGCGCCCTCCTCCGTCACCGCGCAAGTGTGCTCATCCTCGCAGGCCACGCTCACCGCGGTCGCGCCGCCGAGGTCCACCGGCCGCGCGTCCGCGGCCTCCCTCGCAATTGTATCGCCCAGTCCCAGCTGACCGAGGCCATTGCCGCCCCAGCACCACACCTCGCCGCTGGACACGGCGCACGCAAAGTCGCTGCCAACGCACAGCGAACTCGCGGGCGCCGGCAGCGTCGCGACGGGCAGCGCGTCGCCCATCGTCGCGCTCGTGCATATGCCCGTAAAGTCGGGTGGCTCGAGCCTGGCAGCATGTCCCCAGCACCTGACTTGGCCGTCAGCTAGTGCCGCGCAAGTCGAGCCACGGCTGGCAGCAATATCGCGTACGGCAGCGGTGGTGCCGAGGTCGATGTATGGCAGGAGGGCGGGCGACGCCATGGCGCCGAGCTGCACCGTGGCCTCCGTGCCGTAGCCAGTCGCGCCGCATCGCCATTGCCCCAGCACTTGATGCCAGCGTCAAACACGGCGCAGGCGAACAATTGCCCACGCGCGATGCGCGGGGGGTCGCTGGCAAGCGGCGGAAGTTCGGGAAGGCGTGCGCCTAGCTCGTCCGGCGCGGCGCCCACGCCGCTCGTGCTGAAGCGCAGAGGTAGGCCAAGCGTGTGGTCCGTTTGACGCCCCAGCACTTGAGTTGGCCGGTGTCCAGCAACGCGCACGACGCGTACGTCCCCGTGGCCAGCTCCAGCACCTGCGGCGCGCCATGAGCAGGCGCCGCCATGGCCATGGCCATGGCCACCACGATCACATCGCCATCACGATGGCCATCGCCTTCGCCATCACCAGCACGTGCGAGTACCAGGGGTACCGTGGCACTGTACCGGTACTGTACCTTTTTGTACACCGGTACGTCACGGTTCATGTACCGCGAATATTACTCCAGCAGAAAGACTATGGCAGTGGTCGGCTGATGGCGACACAAGCCGCGAGCTCGCCGCTTGCTGCGCCCCGGTGCCAACTGGTGTCATCTTGGAGTCTCAAAGTACAAAGTCTATCTTGTTTATTGGACAGTCACGACGAGGCGAAGCGAGGGTTGGACGACTGCAACTGCCCCTGCTCTGCGTCGCCGACATGGTTCGAGCCCACAATCGAGCTCACCATGGCTGAAGAGCTGGTCTCGCGCCGTCGCCGCCGCTGCCGCACGAATAGCGCGGAGGCTGCGACCGCCAAAAGCAAACCGCCGCCTGTGGCACCAGTCACGGTCAGGACGGTGTCCAAGTCCTCCTCCGACTGCAGGGAGCTGCGAGCCCTGTGGCAATCGACGCTGAAGTTGGGCTCGACGTGGGCGTCGTGCTTGGCATTGCGGTCGGCGAGGCCGAAGGGGCGGAAGACGGCAAAGGAGTGGGGGATGTTGAAGGCGAGGCGCTCGGACTTGTCGAAGGCGACGACGACGGACTGGCCGTTGGGGTCGTGCTCGGCGATGCAGTTGGCGAGCGCGAGGGCGACGTCGTCGGGCTCAGTGTGTACGGCTCGTACGGCAGAGTCGACTGCGGCACAGCCACCTCGTTCAGATCGTACATGCCTGCGTCGTTGCCGCCCAGCGTAGTCATGGTCACATGGCCGATCCTGGCAAAGTGGTTGCCAGAGGTCGCTGGCGGCTGCAGACCACCGCCCACCGTGCGATGCGTCACCTCGCGCTCCCACCTCATCGAGCCGTCGGCCGACTCCTCGATCACACGAAACTCGAACCATTCACGGAACGCAATGTCGTCGCCCGCCTCGACGTGCATGTAGGCCTCGAACTTCCACACGTCGGTCCCGATCATGTTCTCCGGGTCCGCACCCCAGCCTTCACGCGTGTAAAGCCGGCCTTGGTTGAACCAGTCCGCCCGCGAGGCGCGCGAGGCCGTGTACGCCATGACCGAGGTTTCGCCCCACTTGAGCCGACCGATGCCCTTGTTCTCCGCCAGCTGGCCCACCACGTTCTTGTGCGCGATGCTCACCCAGTCGCGCCCGCGGTACTTGTCCAGATCTGGGCGTCATGCCCCCCGTGATGTGGAGACGGTGGCCGGCTGGCAGCGCCGCCGAGACGTAGATCACGGTCCGCTTCCACTCGCCGAGACTGGGAAGAAGCCGGACGGTGTGCCCCTTGGAAGGGCGTCAGGTCGGCGCCAACAATGTGCAGCAAATAGTCGCCCGGAATGCCCTGCGGCGCGCTGGGTGCGTACACAAGAATGTGGTTGGCGTCGCTGGGGTCAACCTCGAACCGAAGCGGCACGTAGCGCTGGTTCTGGTCATACGCATGGGTGATGGACCCCATGGCCACGAGAGCCGCGCCAGAACGCGAGTTTGGCGCGCTCGCAGAGGCCAAGAGCGAGCCGGCGTTCTTCACTTGCAGACGCAGGAACGAGGTCGGGTCATCCATGCGCAGCGTCGGAATCTCGGCGCTCGAGTCGATCGACGAAATCTCAGGCCGCTGAGTCGCCTCGGTGTACGGCGGGTTGAAGATGCGTGTGCTCGCGTGCTCGCACCCGATTCGACCCTCGGCGTGGCGGCCACCGCCGATGAGGACGCTGCCGCTGTGGAGCAGTGTGGCCGTGCTGTGGTAGCCTCGGAAGGCGCCCTGGTTGGGGTGGTTGGGGCCGTCGCCGGGCTCGACGTCGAGGTTGACGATGTCGTTCGTAAACGGGTCAAAGATCTGAGGCGTGCGAGGGCCGCCACGGCCGCCATGGACACCAGTGTTCCTGGTTGATGTGCCGGTTCTCGCCGTTGATGATAAGGACGTTGCCGTTAGGCAGCAGGAGCGCTGTGCCGAACTCGCGGATGATGCCAGAGTCGATGGTGCGCCACGTATCCGTGACCGGGTTGTAAAGATCAATCATGGACGAGTCGCAGCCGCCGACGACCATGATCTCTCCAGTTGCGACGACCGCGGCAGTCGTCTGCGTCCCACACTCGCGCGGGCGGCGGCTGTTGGGCCGGTTTACAAAGCGATCGGTCTTGGGCCGCATCTCATCCGTGTTGAAGAAGGACATGTGGCCCTTTGCGCCCATCGTGATGACCTGGCGAGCCAGACCGTCGACAACGACGGGCTCGTGCAGCACGTGCAGGCGAATGTAGTCCGCCGAGGTCATCTTCATGTCCGGGTTGGAGCCCTCCTCGTTGTTCCGGTAGATGAGCGCCCACGGGCTGGATCGGCCGTTCTTGAAGCGCTGGTAGTCAAAGGTGGCAAGCGCGGTGCTGGCTGTTCGGTGCAGCACTGCCAAAAGCCCGTGGCAACGAGCATGCGCTGGTCCGGCAGCGCAGCGACAGTCGGGTACCACGCGGTGCCCGTGGGGTTGGGCTCGCTCACGACTGACCACGAGTTGGTTTCCGGGTCGTAGATGTGGGCGTAGTCGATGCCACGCCCCCAGTTGGCGGAGGGCAGGTGGAAGCGCGAGCCGCCGAAATGAAACTTCTTGCCGTCCGGAAGCGTCGCATGGCCCGAGAAGGTGGTCGTGTCCATGAAAGTGTTGTCATACAACTTGGGCTTTTCATCCAGCGGCTGGATGGTCTTGGTCCGGCGCGATCCCCTGCCGACAAGTTCGTCCGGGTCCATGAGAAGCTAGAGCCGTGCGAGAGTTCGCAGCCGTCGTTAAACTCCGAGCTGCGCACCCACGCGTTTGACGAGGACCTTGCCGCTGGGCAAGAGGTGCTGGTGCACGGGCGAGACAAACCAGCCTCCAGCGGGCCTGTTCTGCCGGCGGTAGTTGGTTGTGTCCCGCAGCGTGAAGAAGCGCTCCCAGCTGGCCAGGGCCGGCGCGAGGACCGCGAAGAGGGCGACGATCAGAGCGATGCGTGACATCATGACGGATGAGCGATCTCTCTCTTGTGTTGTGGATTTGGAACGCTAGTTGAATCAACGTCGCCATCATAGTCGTCTTGCACGCACGGACTCGACTCGGAGACACAATCACACACTGCACTTGCATGCGCAGCCGCACGCACAACAACAACGCCATGGTCGTCCTGGCGTGCGACCTCGTCCTCGGCTGCAGGCAGAGTTACTTTTGGTCGCCGTTGCTGTGCGCACCACCGGATGGCTCGTGGCCCTTTTCAAAGTTGCACGTGCCAAGGACGGCGATTCAAAGCTGGCGAGGGCATGCGCTTGGCCCGAAACCATTGCCAGCTATTGCGCGCCTGCCGTTTGGAGCGCTTCAGCGCGTGCGCAAGTGCTCGCCAGCGCGTGCATTCTGTTTTTCTTGTCCCTCCCCCACTTCCTCCTCCACACTCTCGACTCGACGCACTCGCGGAGCACTGTGGTGGGACTACACAGCGCGACTCTACTCGTAGAGAGTGGGCCACATCGGCAGGCGCGTGTACACAGTTGGTACACAGTTGGGAGAAGGGTGTGTGTGTGGGGGGGGGGGCGGATTCGAATGCTAGCGACTATCTTATCTACACGTCGTTGCCATACATTGGGTTGCTGGAGCGGCGCGAATCGGAGCCCGACTCGCTGGCCACATCGCTGCCAAGGAAGTTGGACACTGGCTGCGCCGTCGGCGGGGCTCGACGCTTGGCGCGGACGAAGAGCGCCGAGGCCACGGCCACAAGAAGCAGAAATCCGCCAGTGGCACCAGCGATGGCAATGGTGACGCTCTCCGCAGCGTCCAAGCTCTGCTTGGCGTCCGCGCCACCGTCAAGGTTGTTGGAGTTGGTGTCGAGGTCTGACGCTGCCAACGGGGCTTGCGTGGGCGCGCGGGACGGCGACGCGGTGGGGCGGCTGCTCGGCGAAGCCGAGGGAATGGCGGTGGACGGAGACGCCGACGGTCCCGTAGTTGGCGTCATCGTCGGGCTCGACGTCGGTCTGAGCGTCGGCGAGACTGACGGCGCAACTGTGGGTGCCTCGCTCGGCGACCTAGTGGGGCTCGCCGTTGGCTGCTTGGTGGGCGATGTGGTTGGGGTGACACTTGGTGACGTCGTCGGGGTTCTGCTCGGCGAGGCGCTGGGCGCCAAACTTTGTCGAAGGCGTCGGTGTTCTGCTCGGCGACGCGCTGGGCGCCAAACTTGGGCTTGTCGAAGGCGACAAAGACGGACTGGCCGTTGGGGTCGTGCTCGGCGATGCAGTTGGCGAGCGCGAGGGCGACGTCGTCGGGCTCAGTGTGTACGGCTCGTACGGCAGAGTCGACTGCGGCACAGCCACCTCGTTCAGATCGTACATGCCTGCGTCGTTGCCGCCCAGCGTAGTCATGGTCACATGGCCGATCCTGGCAAAGTGGTTGCCAGAGGTCGCTGGCGGCTGCAGACCACCGCCCACCGTGCGATGCGTCACCTCGCGCTCCCACTCATCGAGCCGTCGGCCGACTCCTCGATCACACGAAACTCGAACCATTCACGGAACGCGACGTCGTCGCCCGCCTCGACGTGCATGTAGGCCTCGAACTTCCACACGTCGGCCCGATCATGTTCTCCGGGTCCGCACCCCAGCCTTCACGCGTGTAAAGCCGGCCTTGGTTGAACCAGTCCGCCCGCGAGGCGCGCGAGGCCGTGTACGCCATGACCGAGGTTTCGCCCCACTTGAGCCGACCGATGCCCTTGTTCTCCGCCAGCTGGCCCACCACGTTCTTGTGCGCGATGCTCACCCAGTCGCGCCCGCGGTACTTGTCCAGGATCTGGGCGTCATGGCCCCCCGTGATGTGGAGACGGTGGCCGGCTGGCAGCGCCGCCGAGACGTAGATCACGGTCCGCTTCCACTCGCCGAGACTGGGAAGAAGCCGGACGGTGTGCCCCTTGGAAGGGCGTCAGGTCGGCGCCAACAATGTGCAGCAAATAGTCGCCCGGAATGCCCTGCGGCGCGCTGGGTGCGTACACAAGAATGTGGTTGGCGTCGCTGGGGTCAACCTCGAACCGAAGCGGCACGTAGCGCTGGTTCTGGTCATACGCATGGGTGATGGACCCCATGGCCACGAGAGCCGCGCCAGAACGCGAGTTTGGCGCGCTCGCAGTGGCCAAGAGCGAGCCGGCGTTCTTCACTTGCAGACGCAGGAACGAGGTCGGGTCGTCCATGCGCAGCGTCGGAATCTCGGCGCTCGAGTCGATCGACGAAATCTCAGGCCGCTGAGTCGCCTCGGTGTACGGCGGGTTGAAGATGCGTGTGCTCGCGTGCTCGCACCCGATTCGACCCTCGGCGTGGCGGCCACCGCCGATGAGGACGCTGCCGCTGTGGAGCAGTGTGGCCGTGCTGTGGTAGCCTCGGAAGGCGCCCTGGTTGGGGTGGTTGGGGCCGTCGCCGGGCTCGACGTCGAGGTTGACGATGTCGTTCGTAAACGGGTCAAAGATCTGAGGCGTGCGAGGGTCGCCACGGCCGCCATGGACACCAGTGTTCTGGTTGTGCCGGTTCTCGCCGTTGATAAGGACGTTGCCGTTAGGCAGCAGGAGCGCTGTGCCGAACTCGCGGATGATGCCAGAGTCGATGGTGCGCCACGTATCCGTGACCGGGTTGTAAAGATCAATCATGGACGAGTCGCAGCCGCCGACGACCATGATCTCTCCAGTTGCGACGACCGCGGCAGTCGTCTGCATCCCACACTCGCGTGGGCGGCGGCTGTTGGGCCGGTTTACAAAGCGATCGGTCTTGGGCCGCATCTCATCCGTGTTGAAGAAGGACATGGCCCTTTGCGCCCATCGTGATGACCTGGCGAGCCAGACCGTCGACGACGACGGGCTCGTGCAGCACGTGCAGGCGAATGTAGTCCGCCGAGGTCATCTTCATGTCCGGGTTGGAGCCCTCCTCGTTGTTCCGGTAGATGAGCGCCCACGGGCTGGATCGGCCGTTCTTGAAGCGCTGGTAGTCAAAGGTGGCAAGCGCGGTGCTGGCTTGTTCGGTGCAGCACTGCCAAAAGCCCGTGGCAACGAGCATGCGCTGGTCCGGCAGCGCAGCGACAGTCGGGTACCACGCGGTGCCCGTGGGGTTGGGCTCGCTCACGACTGACCACGAGTTGGTTTCCGGGTCGTAGATGTGGGCGTAGTCGATGCCACGCCCAAGATGTGGGCGAAGCCCCCCAGAAGGTGGAAGCCCGAAATGAAACTTCTTGCCGTCCGGAAGCGTCGCATGGCCCGAGAAGGTGGTCGTGTCCATGAAAGTGTTGTCATACAACTTGGGCTTTTCATCCAGCGGCTGGATGGTCTTGGTCCGGCGCGATCCCCTGCCGACAAGTTCGTCCGGGTCCATGAGAAAGCTAGAGCCGTGCGAGAGTTCGCAGCCGTTGTTGAACTCCGAGCTGCGCACCCACGCGTTGACGAGGACCTTGCCGCTGGGCAAGAGGTGCTGGTGCACGGGCGAGACAAACCAGCCTCCAGCGGGCCTGTTCTGCCGGCGGTAGTTGGTTGTGTCCCGCAGCGTGAAGAAGCGCTCCCAGCTGGCCAGGGCCGGCGCGAGGACCGCGAAGAGGGCGACGATCAGAGCGATGCGCGACATCATGACGGATGAGCGATCTCTCTCTCTTGTGTTGTGGATTTGATGCGCTTGTGCGTGGCAGGTTAGAAACAGGCCTCGCGCTTGAGCCGACACGAGCGCCGGCGCACACTGGGATGCACGTGGCAATCACTGCGAGCGGAGGAGGCCTGGAGGCTGTCGCAACACCACAGCACCAGTGGAGTTCTCACATGTGAGGAAGCCTGGGTCAAGTCGAGAGCCTGCTCGCGCACTTGAACCGCAGAGGCAGGAGCCCACAGAAGACCTGCTCTCTCGAGTGAATCTCGCAGCTGCGGCTCCTGCGATCTGCGCTTTGACCAAACGTGGGACGCGGCGCGTGGGCGCATGTGGCAGGCTTCCGCACGAGATTAGCGTCGGGACATCCACCCCGGTAGCGCGAACGCGTGTTTTTCCGGTTGCCCGTGCAGAACGCGCGTGGATTGCAAGTGCGGAATCGAGAGTCGCGCGGCACTTGGCCGCTCGAGGCTCGCGTGCCAGAGCGACGCGGGCGCAATTGCAGCGCCCGGACAGGCGTGGCACGCGGACGACAGGCTGGGCGCGTGGTCTTGATCATCACATATGTGTTGTTTTCATTTTGTTGACGCCTCCTTGGCCCTCCTCAGGCGGTGGCAGCCTGAACGGCCTTGCTCGTCGCTTCATCCTCCGCCACCGCTGACGCCCTCTGGCGCCGCCGGAAGACGACCAGCGCCGCGGCAGCGGCAACGAGCCCGACCATGGCGGTGGCAACGCCAACGTAGAAGAGCGAACCGAAGCCCGGCGAGACCGAGGTCCTCCAGCTCCCAGTCCTCCAGCTCGTCCAGGGGCACGCCGCCCTGGAGATCGTCCACCAAGCCGTTGCCAGGCGTATACGGGAGCTGGGACAGCAGCAGCGGCGTCTCGTTTAGGTCGTACATGTCGGCATCGTCCTCGCCAAAGGTCACCGTCGTGACGGCGCCAACCTTGGCCCAGTGGTACTTGCTCTGGCCCGGGGGCGTGTCGCCGGAGACCTGGTAGGCCTCTGTGCGCTTGCCCTCGTACTGCTTGCCACCTTCGTACTTGACAAAGACCTTGAACTCGAACCAGTCCTTGAAGCTGTCCGGCGCGTCCTTGTCAGCGCGCATGTAGGCCTCAAATTTGTGCACGCAGGCAGGCAGGTCGGCCGGGAGCTCAAGTCCGTGCCGTACCCGTACGAGGTGTAGAAGATGTGCTGGGAACGCTGCGCGTGGTTGGCCTCCGAGCAGACCTCGGGCAGGTCGATGCTGGTGCTCCAGCGCAGCCAGGATTCGTCCTTGTTCTTCGCCAGGGCCCCGACCAGGTTGGCGTGCGCAACCGGGACGTGCCGGCCCTTGTAGATGTGCTTAAAGTCCATGCTATGGCCGCCGCGCAGATGCAGCGACTCGCCCGGCCGCAGCTCCTGGTTGTACTTGACGTAGATCACCGTGCGCTTCCACTCGCCCTGAGCCGGTCGCAGGTGAATGGTGACAGCCTCCGAAGGCGCACCGCCGTCGGGGACAAGCACAAGCATGCAGTGGCCTGGCACAGCCATGGGTGTCTTGGGCGCGTACACGCGAATCGCCTGCGGGTCGCTCGGGTCTTGTGCATAACGCAGCGGCGTGTACCGCTGGCCTTGGTCCAGCGCGTGCGTCTGCGCGCTGAGAGCCATGGCGACCACGCCCGAGCGCGTGCCTGGCGCGTCCGAGCTGCCCAGGAGCGGCGCTGAGGACGAAAAACGCACCGTCAGGTACGAAGTGTGGTCGTCAAGGAAGAGTGCGGGCAGGTCGCCCGAGGTCGGGCCGTCCACGCTCAGGATGCGCGGGCGCGAGGCCGCGAACTGCATGTACGGCGGGTTGAAGAGCCGCATGTTGGCATGCTCGCAGCCGTTGCGGCCCTCCTTGTGCTTGCCGCCGCCCACGAGGATGCGGCCGTCATGCAGCAGCGAGGCGGTGCTGTGGTAGCCGCGGAAGAGGCCCAGAGTCTCATGGTCAAGGTTGTCTGCCGGCTCGATGCCCTCAGTATCCATCGTCGTGACGACGCCCGTGAACGGGTCCAGGATTTGCGCGGTGCGCGGGTCGCCCTCGTCCCGGAACGGCTCGCCGGTGTTCTGGTCCACCTTATTCTCGCCGTTGATCAGAAGCACGTGCCGTCCGCGAGAAGCACGCTGGCGGCAAAGTTGCGCGTCAGGCCAGAATCGATCCGCCTCCAAGTGTCCGAGATGGGGTCGTAGAGGTCAATGTTGGACTCAACGTCGCATCCGCCGTACACGAGGATTTCGCCAGTGGCCGCGAGCGCCGCAGTGTTGGCGCGCCCGCAACCGCCAGGGCGCTTGGGGTTCTCGCTGCTGGCAAAGCGCTGCTCGGCCGGCAGGTAAACATCGGTGTTGAAAAAGGCCAACTCGGCGCCCTTGCCGAAGGCGACGACCTGCCGCGGCAAGCCCTCGCGCATCACCGGCGTGGGGAGCAGGAACAGCCGCGTGTAGTCCGAGTTCTCCGGGACGATGTCCTGGCGCGACTCCTTGTTGCCAAGCATGTGCTGCCACGGGTTGGAGACCCCGTTCACGAAGCGCTGCCAGTCGAAGGTGGCCAGGGCCGCCGACTCCTCGCCGCGGCAGCAGTTCTTGAAGCCCGCCGCCACGAGGATGCGCTGGTCGGGAGCGCCAGCGCGGTCGAGTACCACCCCGTGCCAAAGGGCGACGGGTGCTCCGGGCGCTCGAAGGTGCCGGTCTCGGGGTTAAACACCCGCGCGTAGTTGAGTCCCTCGGCGCGGCTGCGCGAGCGCATGTCGAAGCGCACGCCGCCGAAGAAGAAGGGCCTGCCGTCTGGCCCGTGCGTGTGCCCGCCGAACGACACTACGTCGCGGTGCCTGTCGTCCCAGCGCACGCTCGCCTCTTCCAGGGCCGGGGCCGGGAGCACGCCGGGCTCGCCTTTTCCAACCATCTGGCTGGGGTCGAGCACGAAGCTCGTGCCAATGTACGCCTTGCCCTTGCACTTGAACTCGTCTTTGCGGCCCCAGGCCGCGGCGAGCACCTTGCCGTTCCCGAGCACGATCGTGTGCACGGCGCTCACGCGCCACCCATCTTCCGGCCGTCCGTCCCACAGGTCGGTCGTGTCGCGCACGTGGGAAGAGGCGCTCCCAGTTATCCGACTCGGGCACTGCGGCCGCGAGCGTGGCGGCCAGCAGGCTGACCGTCGCCAAGAGCTGCACCATCGAGCGCGTTGGCTCTGCAAGTGGGCGACCTCGGATCCTCTACCTCCTCCTTATTCGGCACTGCTGCCTGCGTCGGTGCTTTTCCAGCCTGTGCTCTGCAGTTTCTCCATGGGTCCATCCAATGCTCCCTGCGTTTGTAGGCGATGGCACAAAGAAAAGCGGATGGGGCGCCATTTTTTTTGGCTTCGTTTGTTCGGCTGTGTACGATAGCTATTTTTTGGCACGGCCAGCACGTCGATAGCGTTTCCCGTAGACAGTCCTACATGGGCTGCCCAACGGACGCCTTCTTTTTTTTCTCCCGAGCAACTGCAACGACGCACAACGGACCAGTCCCGTTGGGTGTTAGAGTTTTCGGTAGGTCTTCTCGTAGGGACTCGAGGTGGCAGCCGCTCCCGGCTCTCGACAATGGGGAAAAGCTGTGCATGACGCGTTGGCAGCGGCGTTGCACTTACATGTCACTCAAGATGGCACGCGGCGATCCTCCGACATTGTCCCTTTTTCTCGCAGCGCCATGGGTTGGCGCTGACTCGTGAGCCGGGATTCGAAGCTGAGCCTTGAGACCCGGACAAGTGCCAGCGCATGGCAGCGCCTGCGAGGGCCCCGTGTCCGACGGACCAAGCAGCCCGGACCGAGGGTGAGCAGAGGCCCAAAGCCAAGCGCTGGATGCCCCCACCGCTCAGCATCCGCTCAGCATCGAGAGACATCTCGAGATGTATCGGGTCCGCACAGAGTCCGTAATCGATCCCGTGACAAGCCGGGGCGAGGAGGCAGGCCAGTCACATGTCACATGTCACTCACATGTCACATGTCAGTAGTTGGTCAAAATCTAATTCGTCTTTTCTAAGGTTCCGCGAGGCCAGTGGCCGCCACCACAGCCTCCGACTTCTCGGGCGCGGTCACGGCCTGGCGACGGCGGCGCACGACCACGAAGGCTGCGCCGAGAACCAAGAGGGTGCCGCCGGCCGCCGCAGCGCCGAGCGCTCCAAAGTTGAGCTGCGAGGCGAGGGCATCCTCCTCGTCAGCCTCCTCCTCGGCGTAGTAGTCAACGACGTCGTAGTCGTCGCTAAAGTCGCTCGGGGCGCGCGCAGCGCCGCCAAGCGCCATAGTCGGGATGTGCTCAGCCTTGAGCGGCGCCTCGTTGAGGTTGTAGATGGTGGCCTCGGGCTTGCCAAAGGTGACGATGTTGACGCTGCCCTTGCGAGCCCAGTGAAAGTCGTTCTCCGCAGGCGGGGTCGGGCCGTCGATAGTAACGTGGCCAGTCTTACCCTCGCGAACGCGGTTGCCCGTGTCGGTTTCCTCATCGAACTCGCGCTTGAACAACTTGAACTGGAACCAGTTGCGGTAGTCGCTGTCGTCAGCCGAGTCCACCTTCATGTACATGTCGAGCTTGTACCAGTTCTGGCCCTCCATGGTGTTCTCCGGGTCAACGCCGCCACCTGGGGTGTTCGTGATCATGGTGTGCTTCGCGACCAAGTCCGGGCGCTCATCCTTGTTGACGCTCCAGACCAGTTCGGTGCCCCCACGCCAGCCCATCTTGTCCTGCACCTTGCTGCCGCGGCCGAGCATGTTGGCATGGATAAACCCCTCCCTCTCGGTGTTGTCGTAGAAGGCCTTGAGATCGCTCGTGTGGCCACCGCGCAGCTTGAGGATGTCGCCCTCCTCGAGGTCCGCCTGGACGTAGATGACCGTGCGCTTCCACTTGCCCTCGCTAACGAGCAGCTGCACCGACTCGGCCTCCGAAAAGGCACCGTCCTCCTGCACGAGCGCGAGCATGTAGACACCGGCGTAGCCCACCGGGGTATCGGGCGCGTAGATGATGAGCGTGTTGGGGTCCTCCGAGTCCACATCGTAGCGCAGCGGCACGTAGCGCTGGGCCTGGTCGTAGGCGTGCGTGTTGGCGCTGAGCGCCACCAGGGCCGCTCCCGAGCGCTTGCCGGGCTTGCCGTTGCTCTTGAGCAGGGGCACATTGCTGGTGTAGGTCACGCGGATGGTCGAGGTCGGGTCGTCCAGGCGCAGCGCCGGGAGGCCCTGGTCGCTCGAGTCGGCCTCGACGATCGACATGGTCGGGCGCCCGTTGCCGCGGTCAAGGTAGCTGGGCGTGTAGAGCCGGATGCTGGCGTGCTCGCAGCCGATCTTGCCTTCCTTGGCGGCCGCCGCCCGTAATGATGCGCCCGTCGTGCAACACACACGCCACGTTGTGGTAACCGCGGAAGGGCCCTGCGTGTCGCTATCCAGGCCATCGGCCGGCTCAATGTCGTCCGTCAGCTCTCGATCTCGTTCGTGAACGGGTCGTAAACCTGCACCACGCGTGTCGCCCTGGTTGCCTTTGCCGTTGTCCTGGTTCATGTTGTTCTCGCCGTTGATCAACACAACGTTGCCGTTCGGCAGCAGCAGCGAGCTGCCGTGGTTGCGCACGATGCCGGTGTCCACGCTGTTCCAGACGTCCGTCTTGGGGTTGTACACGTCCAGGGTGGTCTTGCTGCAGCCGCCCATCATCATGAGCTTGCCGTTGGCGAGCAGGATGCGGTGGTGCCGCCCCCCGCACTTGTTCGGGCGCTGGTTGTTGGGCAGGTCGGCGAAGCGGTCCTCGTTGCGAAGGTTCGGGTCCGTGTTGAGGAACACGTAGCGTCCGGCCTTGCCCAGGGCTGCAACCTGCGCACGAGGCCGTTGACCACGATCGGCTCAGGGAGCACGAAGAGCCGGGTGTAGTCCTTGGATGTGGGCGTCAGATCCTGGCGCGAGTCCTTGTTGTACAGCATCAGCTGCCACGGGCTGCTCTTGCGGTTGTCGTGGCGCTCCGGGTCGAAAAAGGCCATCGCGGCGGACTCGTGGCCGTTGCAGCAGCGCTCAAAGCCGGCGGCGACGAGAACGCGCTGATCAGGGAGCACCACGGCGGTCGGGTACCACCCGTCGCCAAACGGGGATGGCTCGTCGACGTTCTCGAACGTGCCAGTGGTGGAATCGTAGATGCGCGCGTAGTTGAGCCCAGTTGCCCAGTTGTTGTTCTTCAGGTCGTAGCGCGCGCCACCAAAGATGAACTTGCGCCCGTCCGCCAGTGCGGTGTGCCCGCCATAAGTCAGCACGTCCTGCTCCTTGCTGTTGTCCACCTTGGGCTTCTCGTCCAGAGGCGTGATCTCGAGCACGTCGCGTTCGCCTTGACCCACCATCTCGCCGGGTCGAGCGTGAAGCTGACGCCAAATTCGGCCTTGCCGCCGCACTTGAATTCCTTTGTGCGGGCCCAGCCCAGCACGAGCACCTCCTTGTTTGGCAGCACCATCGAGTGCACCGGGTGACGCGGTACCCGCCGCTTGGCTCGTTGTCGCGCACCAGGCCGCTCGTGTCGCGCAGGTTGTAAAAGCGCTCCCAGTCCGCGCTGGCAGGCAGCACGGCCGAGGCCAGGAGCGCCGCGTTGAGGAGGCTAATCATCATCTTCAGTGCTTGCTGTTTGGCTAGGTTCTTCCTTTGCCGCCGAGGTTTTGGTTCTGCGGATGACGCGAGGTGAGCACCGACTGATGCAACAACCTTTCTTCTTCTTTTTTGGGGCGTGGTGTGGCCACAAGGCCAGCCGCCGCCGCCCGTGTCTCGATTTGAAAGGGGCCTCAAGCAGGGAGGCAAAAGACACACGTGCTCTGCTTCGTGGCATCGAAGACGAGGCGTGCGTACCACCATCAAAACCGATGAGGCTGAGAAACCGCGGCACATGCCTTCCGGATGCACAGAACAGATTCTCGCATGCACGAGAGAGGCGTGGCCGATGCCCATCGCATCTCACAAGCAGTTGCTCCCACCTTTGCGCCTGCGGCTGGCAGAACAGCCACCTCCTTTTCGCTCCATTCTCGACAGCACGCGGCTCGAATAGCTGTCCCGCAAATCGTGACACGCAGCGCCTTCGACGACGCCTGGCCCGGCGCGTGCAGCACCTGCGCGGATCGTCACGTGCCAAAAGGTGGGTGGGTGGGTGAGTGACTCGGACGAGATTGTTCCGCGCCACGCGGTCTCTCGAAACGGACCCGAATGCACACCTTTCCAAGGTCGCAGAGGTTTCTCCGAAAACATCGCGGATTGGCGCGGACCAGAGCGACGCGGTCATCGTCGCCTCTGCGTTTCAGGTTCGCGCCGCGGTTCGCCAGCGGCGCAGCCACGCGCCGAAGGTTCTGTCACGGTGCCGCGAGCCGTTGCTCAAGAATGTGCTGGGCCGCGCGAGATAATGCGCGGAATGCGCTCTGAGGCCGCGAGAAGCATGGGCCTCGCGCCAAGTGGGGACATGGCCACCCCAGCGCCAACTTGCAAGGCCAATTTGAGGTGGGTTGCTATGAACACTCGCCATGCGCAACCCAGCCCGAGAGTACGCCTTTGGGCCAGGAAGGTCCGATGTGCCTCCTCGTCCGCATCCTGACAAGGCGACGTAGCAACCTCATCACCAACTAGCTAGCATGCGCTGAGCAATCGATGCGCACGCCTTGCGCCGCTTTGCGCCAAGAAAAGGTTGGTCGATTGTGGAAGCTCAAGCTTCAGCTTGTTTTGTCAAGATTGATCTGAAATAATGAAAGATAGGCGTGGCTATGGCTCTGGCGCTTCGTCTGGGCTCCCTGCCTCGCCAGAGATAGCTTCTGACCCCTCGCCAAGGGCAGAGACAACTTCCGGCCCCTCGCCGAGGCCAGAGAAACCGCCTCCTTCGCCATGATTCCCTGCAAACTCAGTGTCACCCGCCTCGTTGCCTCCTGCACAGAAAGTGGCCGTGTCGGCCTCAGAGGTGGCGTCTGCCTCACTCACGACTGCACAGTCACCCTCAATGTCGCTGCACGCGACAGTGTCCCAGTCCGTTTGGCCCTTGCTCCCTCCGCGGACCGCGTTGACCCGGGACCCGCCTTCTCTGCTCGCCACCCGCCTCCGTATTCCGTGCAGCACTGCCGCGAGAGCCAACGCGCCACAGACACTCGCCGCGGCACCGCCAACGGCCCCAAGCTTGCCCTGCCTGGCCTCTGCGTCGGGGGCTCCGCCGTTGACTGCGCCTGGCCACGACGTCAGAGATGGTGCTGCTGTTGGCACCTCGGGAGACGCCGTCGGGCTGGATGACGGGTGCATGGACGGAGTTGCGCTTGGAGTCGCGCTTGGGAACCGCGTGGGCGCGGCGCTCGGCGTTGACGTCGGCGCGTCGGTCTCCGGCAAGCCGAGCCGCACGCCTCTCACAGCGTCCTCGTTGAGGTCGTAGACATCCACAGCCTCGCCTTGCCCGAAAACCACAGCAGTCGCGTGGCCCTTGCGAGCCCAGTGCACGCCCGTTTGGGCCGGCGGCGATTGCCCCGCCGGCCCTTTGTGCACCAAGGTCTCCGCCTCCGCCTCCACGGCCGCCCCGCTTGCGTCAACGACGCGCAGCGAGAACTCGAACCAGTCGCGAAAGGCCGCCGAGGTAGCGCCAGTATCTTGGTGCATGAACGCCTCGAATTTGAACCAGTCCTCCCCGTAGTTGTTCTCAGGATCAACGCCGGTGCCGTGCCGCGCGTAGAGGATGCCGTCGTCGAACAGATCCGGACGCGCGGCGCGGGAGGCTGTCCAGGCGAGGCGGGCGCCCGGCCCTTGCCACGAGAGCGCTTTGTGGTTCGCGTTGACGGCGTTCGCCCCTACCAGGTTCATGTGCTGCAGCGGCTCCTCCTCTTGGCCACCATAGTGCGCAGCCGCGACGGACGCGCTGTGACCACCGACGAGTTGCAGCGAGTGGCCAGGGGCGAGCGCGCCGTGCTGCACATAGATCACCGTGCGCAGCCACGAGCCGCGCGCCGGCGTCAAGCGCACGTTGCGCGCCACCGAGGGCGTCCCGTCTGCCGCAACCAAGAAAAGCATGTAGTCGCCGGGAATGCCTTGTGGGCTGCCCGGCGCGTAGACGCGCAAGACCGCAGGGTCTGCCGTGTCTTGCTCGTAGCGCAGAGGCACAAAGCGCTGGGCCTGGTCGTACGAGTGCGTCCCAGAGCCAAAGGCGATCAGCACGGCACCAGACCGCGACCGTGGCGCATCCGAGGACGGCAGGAGCGGGAGTGCGTCGCTGCGGCGCAATACCAGAAAGGAGAACTGGTCGTCGAGCCGCAGCTCGGGCAAGCCTGCTGACGACCCATCCCCATTGTCCAGGCTGGCGACTTCCGGCCGCAGCCGAGCCGCGTCCAGAAACGGGGGGTTGAACAGCCTGATGTTGGGCTGCTCGCACGTGGTGAATCCCTCCGCATGCCGGCCCCCGCCCACGAGCACCCGGCCATCATGCAGGAGCGTCGCTGTGCTATGGTAGCCGCGGAAGGCCCCCTGGTCCGGGTGGTTGGTTCCGTCCGAGGGCTCCTGGTCCAGCGGGGTGAGCTGTCGCGAGAACGGGTCGAAAAGCAGTGGCGTGCGGGGGTCGCCAAAGCCAAAGTCCTCGCCGGTGTCCTGGTCGATGATCTCGTTTTCGCCATGGATGACAAGCACCGAGCCGTCCGGAAGCAGCACCGCGTTCGCGTACTCGCGCACGATGCCGGTCTCGATGGAGGCCCAAGTGTCCTCTCGCGGGTCGTACAAGTCAAACGTGCTTGTGTTGCAGCCCCCGGCCACAAGGAGCTCCCCGGTTGCCAGGATGGCACTCGTGGTGGCGCTTCCGCATCGGTTTGCTCGCGCGTCGTTGGGCGGTGTCGCCCAGCGGTCCTCGACGGCTCGGTACTCGTCCGAATTGTAGAAACGCATGCGCGCTCCTTGGCCGAAGAACACCAGCTGTCGCTCGAGGCCGCCCAGTTGAACCGGCTCTGGGAGAACAAAGATTCGCGTGTAGTCGGCCTTGGCCGGCACGATATCCTCCCCCGAGCCGGGCTCCTCGTCGCGAAAGAGCAGCTGCCACGGGCTGGAGCGCCCGTTCCGGAAGCGCTGGAAGTCAAAGGTGGCCATCGCGTTGGAGGCCACATTGCTGGTGGAAAACCCGGCAAAGATCATCAGGCGCTGATCTGGGAGCATCGTGACCGTCGGGTACCAGCCAGGCCAAAGGGGCACGGCTCGGCCACCGTTTCGTACGTTCTGGTGGCTGGGTCGAACAGGTGGACGTAATCCAAGCCGATGCCCCAGTTGCGGGACATCATGTTGAAGCGGCTGCCGCCAAAGAAGAGCTTGCGCGAATCGGGCAAGGTGGCGTGCCCGGAGAACGTGGCGGTGTCAAAGTAGGTCTTGTCCTTGCGCTTGGGCTTCTCGTCGAGCATGTCAACCTCGATGACGCCGCGGGGCCCCTTGCCGACCATTGTGCGCGGGTCGAGGACAAAGCTCCCGCCGTACGCGACATTCCGCTTGCAGTCGAACTCCCCCTCGCGGATCCATGCGTTGACCAGCACGGTGCCGTCAGGCAGCAGGTGCTGGTGCACCGGGGTGACGTGCCATCCGTCTGCGGGCTTGTTCAAAGTGAAAAAGTCGGACGTGTCCTTGAGTGTCAGGTACCGCTCCCAGCTGCCGCGTGCGCGCGTCGCCGCCAGCGCGACAAAAACCAGCAGCTGCCTCCATCTCCCCCGCGCCCCCGTCCCCTTCCCGCCCTCGCGGCCGCCATCACCTCGCGGTTCTCTCCGAAGCGAACTGCGCCAGCTCCGCCGCGCGTGGGACATGGGTCGCGAAAACTGGGCGGGTGGCACCGGCGCGCGTGGAGCGAAGACGAGGTTGCGCTCTCAGCTTCTGGTGCAAGTCAAACAAACACACACCCACGCCACGGTCTGTCGGCCATAACGGGTCACAGACTGTGTCTGTGAGGGTTTGGAGATTGTTGTGAGGTACGATTGTTGGGCGCGGTGTGATTCAAAAGCGTTTCGCGGTTGGAGGCAGAATCGATCGATGGATCGATCGACGATGGCGAAGGAGGCGGAGGAGGCGCTCGACGGCCTCAGCCACGAAGAGCGCGAGTGGTACCTCCGCTGGCACACGGACGCCGTGCGGTCCGAGCTCGGCGATGCGCTCGCCTTTCTGGAGCTCGAGCGCCAGTGTCTTCGAGAGACGCTGAGCGAGTCGGAGGTCCAGCTGACGCAGTTGCGGCGCCAAGTCGACGGCAAAGGCCCCACGGAGGAGGAGGTGGCGCCCGTGGCCGAGAGGAACCGCCTTCGAGCCGAGGTCGCGCAGCTCAAGGAAGAGCTGCACCATGTTCGCGCGGCAGCGGCCAAGGCGGCGGCGTGCGCGCTGCGGAGCTCCGGGGCACAACCGTCCGAGGCGGCGAAGGAGGCAGGGCAAGGCGAAGGGCGCGAAGAGGCGGAGAAGCCCGCGGACCCGCGGACAGAGGAGCGCCAGGACGAGGATCGGCGCGTTCGCGACTTGGAGGCCAAGCTTGCCGATGCGGAGGCCCGGTGCGAAGCCGCCGAGGCCGAGAAGGCTGAGATGGCTGGGATGGCTGAGAAAAAGGCCGCCGCTGGCGAGCTTGCTCTGCGGCAGGAACTGGAAGCGCGTGAGCGGGAATTGAACGATGCCAAGGCAGCCCTCACGAAGGGCATTCAGGAGGCCGCTTCGACGCGCGAGCAGGGCGAAGACAAGGTGCGCACCCTGCGGCAAGAGCTCGCCAAGCAGCGCGAAGAGCAGGAGTTGCAGGCCCGCGCGCTGCAAGAAGCACTTGCGCGCATGGAAGCCGCCAGCAAGTCGAGCGAGGAAGAGTCGAGCAGACTCCGCAGCGAGCTGGAGGTGCAAACTCAAGCGCGGCTTGCGGGCCGAGCAAGCCCTTGAGGACGCTCGCGCGTGCGCTGCCGCTAAACAAGCGCAAACCGAGCGCGAGCTGGCCGAGGTGCGGGAGCAGCTCCGCAAGGCGGAGGAGCGCGCCCAGCACACGGAGCCCGAGCGCGCCGAGCTGGAAAGCCGCATGAACGTGCTGACCAAAAACCTGGAGAAGCACGTTTCGGAAAACTCGGCGCTGCAAGACAAGTTCGCCAGGACAGAGAGCCTGGCGCGATCCAAGGAGGAGGAGCTGCGCTGCGCGGCGGCCGAAAACGAAAAGCTGCGTGACACGGTGCTGCTACAGCGGCGGTACTTTGTCGGCGGTAAGACCGCGTCGCAGTCGCGCGTGACACTTTCCGACGTAACCAATCATGCTTGAGGACTTTGCTTGCTCCTTTCTCGCTGCACGTAGAGCTGGAGGTCTGGCTTGGCGGAGAGGCCGAAGAAGCCGGAGGAGCCGCCCTTGAGCGTCGGCGCTAGCGCCTCGTAGCCCGAGACGGCCAGCGCCTCGCGCCGCAGCTGCGCTCGGGCCTCGCCAAGGTTGACTGCGCTTAGGTTGCGCACGGCGGCCCCGCCCTCCGCGCGAGTGTACCACAAGAACACCTTGCGGCGGTCGAGCGGCTTGGCGACTTTGAGGAAGCCCGCCTCCCGGAGTGCTGCCTCCTTGTCGGGCGCGTCGCCCTCGAGGATGCGAATGTCCGTGATGGGCTGCATCCAGGCCAGCTCGGTGCCGTCCGCGGCCGTGCCATGGTCGGGCAGCGAGCGGCGGATCCACAACCACGAACTGGCGTCGCCGTGCGTGGCAAAGTCCACGGCGAGGCGTTCATAGCCGCGACTCTGCATCGACGAGTCGTCTTCGAACGAGTACACCACCTCGAGCTGGGTGACGACCAGGCGGCCCTCATTGGCGAGTACGTCAAAGGAGTGAAAGCGCTTGGGGAGGCGAATCCTGCGCTCCGAGCGCGACTTTGGCGGGCTTAGGTCCACACCGGACGCGAAGAGGCCGTCCATGACGCGGCGCCGAAAGCGCTGCACGAGTTTCCAGCTCGCGTCCACGGCGGGCGCGGGAATCTTGTCTGCGCCGAGCGGGCGCGAGGCATTCTCGAGGTGGTGCAGGCGCAGCATCTCCGCCTCACTTTCGATAAGAGCGCGGTCCGCGTCGCTCAGCTCGGCGAGCATCTCGTCTGTGTCGATAGCGAGCTTGGCGTTGTTCCAGAGGCCGACGAGCCACATGAAGAGGTCGTGCCACTTGTTGGAGCTGTCGGCGCGGAGCAGGTTGTGAACCAAGTTGAAGGCCAGCTCGTGCACGCGCTCTGCCACTTGCGTGTAGGCCGTGCGTTTCTCCTCTGCGGGCATGTCTTTGTCTTTGTACACTTGGAGCACGCGCTTCCACGCCGCGAAGAGGCCCTCCATAAGCGGAATCATCCCGCTCCCTTGGCCGACACGCTGGACACAAAGTACTGCTGGATGATGGGCAGCGAGACGCGCACAAACTTTTCCAGCGACTCGTCGCCGAGGACTTGCACGACCAGCTCGCCGAGCTGGCGCCGCGACTCTTAACAAAACATGCGCACGAAATGCAGCGGGTGCGTCTCGTCGCTCTCCTCGTCCCCGTTGTTCGCCGCCGACAGCTTGCCGCTGACCTTGCGCACGAGGCGCCGTAGCGGATTGCGCTGCGACTTGGCTTTGGCTTGTACCTCACCAGTGGAGGACACCTCAAAGTCGTCGTCCTCGCTGTCGCTGCCGGCCGCGTCATCGGCGGCGTCTTCTGCTGCATCCTCGGCCGCCGGGCCCTCGGATGCCGGGGGCCCGGCCGCTGGGGCCGCACCCTCGGCCGCGCCCGGGGCGGCGGGGGCCGCACGGCTCGCTGCCTTTCGCATAAACGCCTCGCAGGCCGCACGGAGTTCGGCGATCTTCGCGGGCGGCACTGGTGGACAGCCGTAGCGCTCGGTGAGGTCGTCGCTGCCCAGGAAAAAGAGCACTTCCTCGTCCATGGCGTAGAATATCTGCATGGAGTCCTCGCCCTCGAACGTGCGCAGAAAGGCGAGAGCGCGCGCCTTCATCTCTGGGGAGAGGCGGCGCGCCGCATAGTTGGCAGCCTCTTCAGCATCCCCGACGCCCAGCGTCGTGGCAAACATTCGCTGCATCAGGCTCTTGCGCCCGAACGGCTTGAGCAGGAACAGGTTGGCGGCAGAGTTGGACAGCGCGGTGCCGCCCACATGCAGTTTCATGAGCTTTAGGATGGCGCGGCGCGGTGTAAGCCGGTAGAGACTCTTGATCTTGCTGCGGCTTTTCGGCTTGGCCAGGGAGTGCTGCAAGTTGGCTACCGTAGACTGCACGTGGGCGCGCTCCATGCGGCCAAAAGCGCCGGGGATCTCCTGGATCGAGTGCGCGGACTCTATGGCCTCAAGCACGGTGGCGGCGCCATCGGGCTTCTCGATCTCGCGCAAAAGCGCCACCAGCTCGGTCTTGAAGGCGTCGTTCTTCTCACCGCGGGAGGTTGCCTCGGCCTGCGCCTCGGCCAGCGCGCCGTCACCAAAGGTGGCATAGAACACTGGACCGGCCAGGTAGTTGACGAAGCGCGTTCGTACGGTGGAGCGCGCGTCGCCGAGCTTGATGAGGCGGTCTTCGAGCTTTGGCAGGAACATGAAGAACTCGAGCAGGGCCTCGTCGATGCCGGTGCTCTTGTCGCTGAAGAGCGGGAATTCGCACATCTGCCGGTACACGCGAGCCACCAGCGAGCACGAGTCGTCCGCGAACGTCTCCTTGCCGGCCAGCCACATGTCCAGCTCCTGGCTTACGGCCTCACGGACCATCCAGCGGTTTAGCGCGCGACGTGCCGCGGCCTTGCGCTCCTCCTCGGCTTGCTCTGGGGCTTGGAGGCTCATCACCTTGTCGCACTCGGCGCAGCGGAACGTTGTCACGCCTTTAGGCAACGCCAGCACCACGCCGCAGACGCAGCGCACGGCGATCATCTCGCTGTGCTCTGGCGCAGCCGCCATCGTCGCCATCGTCGTCTGGGCGATCCTCGGTCACCTCAACGCTGACATTTTGATGCTGACAACAGAGGGAGGGAGGGAGGGGATGACGAGGTGGAAGGAAGAAAGGAAGAAGCAAGAGGCGAAGAAGGAGTCTAATAGCGCGAACGAGCCCATACGCGCGCGCTCATCCACGAGCTCTCGCCTCGCTGGACTGCTGCCCCCTGGTTGGTTGAATCCAAGAGGCAAGGGAGAAGAAGAAATATGGGTTGCGCTCCTACTTACCCGCGGCCTCCTCGTCGCGTTGCTTACGGCGCTCCTTGACGTCGTTGTTGTACACGCGCGCGATGCTGACCTCCGTGGTGGTGATCTGCTTCTTGACAAAGCGCATGTCCTCGTCGTACTGCGCAAGCTGCTCCTTCTTCTTGGCCAAGTTCTTCCCGAGCACGTCAGCCGCCTCCTCATAGGTGAGCTCCACGGCCGTGTTGGCGCCCAGCCACAGCACAACTTTGCCCTCGGCCTGATCGAGCTTGGCCTCGGCAAAGATACTCGCCGACACCTGGAAGTTGGTCTCGATTGGGTCCGCGTCCTTCTTGGCCTTGCAGAACTCGAGCACGCGGAGGTTCTCCTCGAGGTCTGGGATGGCCTCCTTGATCTGCTCGCGGATGCCCGTGAGGCGCTGCTCGATGCGGCCCAGCTCCTGGTGCACCTTTTGCAAGGTCTCGATCACGCTCTTGGTGTCTGCGCCCTCCTGCTTGAGCAGCTCACCCACATCGTCCTGCGCAGAGCCCAGTCAGCACTGTCGACACCGACACAGAGAGCGCCCACCACACAGAGAGGCACGTCGCCACTTACCACGAAGAGCACCTTGGGGATGCCGCGGTCCGTGCGGCCCTCGAGCACGCCGAAAGGATAGTCTCCCATCGCCGCTCGTTGATGCTTCGCTCAGTCTGCGTTGACGGTTCCACGATGGCTCTGGAAAGGTTCTGCGGATCATTTTTCCAAGAACGTTCTGCAGAGACCACGTTGAAGTTTTCAAAGAGTACCACGGTACCGGTACGGTAAATTTGAGTTTGAGGTTTTCACATCACCAACGACGTTGGCACCCGAGCGCCGTCGCTGGGCATGGCGTGGCATCTGTAATGCATGCTGCTGGACCCGTGAGCAAGGCCAAGCTCACAACGAGCTGACGGCGACGCGAACAGTACCGTACGTGGTACGGTAGTTGTATCATCTCGAGGGAACGATCGAGTTGTCCACAGAAAGGGGATGGGCGGTAAGGCGGCTCATCAAAGGTCCAAGACGGGCACCGCCACTGGCAGATCCGGTTTGGCGTCCTTCACCTCAGGCGGCTCGGCGCCCTTCGCCTCGGACAGCTCGGCGTCGTCAGCCCCAGACGGCTCAGACGCCTCAGCGCGCTTGGCCTGGAAGCGGCGGCGGAGGACCAGGCCGGCGAGCAGCACGAGCACGCCGACGCCAGTGCTCACGCCGACCAATGCAGCCATGCTGGGGCTTTGGTCAGCAATTGCGGTTGGCGCATACGTAGAATCGTCCACCCCAGTACTTGGGCTCGTCGTGCTTGGGTTGACAGTCGAGTTTGTCGTAGGGCTTGCCGTAGGGCTTGTCGTTGGCGCCGGGAACCTTACAGAGGGAAGGTTGGTGCCCATCTGATCTCGGTATTTGCCCCAGTCAGGATAATCCTCTCCGTGGCCCAGTTGACCGGCGGAGTTGTCGCCCAGCACTTGACCTGGTCGTCCGCGAGGCGCACGCACGTGTACTCACGACAAGCGAGCAGCTCGGCCACTTCCCGGGGCCAACGTCTACCGGAGGCCCCTTGGGGCCAATGTTTTCTTGCTGACCAAGCTGCCCATGAGTGTTACTGCCGAAACACTTGAGCTCGCCAGCTGCGCCGTTAGCGGCTTTCAGCGCCGCGCAGGTATGGTAGCCGCCAAGAGCAACCAGGGCAACATGCACGTCTGGCCCAAAGTCCACGGCCGTCGCGTCCGCAGCCGGCACGATCGTACGTGTGTCGCTCCCCCAGCTGACCATCGTAATCAGTGCCCCAGCACTTGAGGACGCTGTCCGCCTCGAGGATCACGCACGAGTGTTCGTAGGATGCCTGAATGAAGGCAATGCGGCCGCCAAGGTCCAGCAGGGGCAGCAGGGGCAGTGCATCGCCCATGTCGCTCAAACTCGCCCCGACGCTGGCCCCGTCGGTGTCGTATCCGAGCTGCAGCCTATCGTTCTTGCCCCAACACTTCACTTTGAGGCCATCGCCGACCACAGCGCAGACGTGCTTATTGCCCACAGCCATCTGCGTTGCGCTTACGTTCGTGCCGAGGTTCACAAAGGGCAGCGCGTCGCCGAGCTCGCCCTCTTCGTTCCCGCGAGTGGAGCGGTCACCGATGCCAAGCTGGCCTTGGTCGTTCTCGCCCCAGCACTTGATCCGTCCGTGGGAAAACAGCGCGCAGCTGAAACCATCGCCGAGCTGCACGTCCAGGATCCTCCCGTCCTCGGAGCGAGGTCCACGAACTGCGCACCGTCGAGAGGGAGGGAGGGCACCGGTTGCGTCCCGTCTCCGCAGCTGCCCGATAAGCAGACACCCCAGCACATGACAGCACGCGAAGCCGGCGCGGACTTGTCAAAGAGGCAGTTCGAATAGTAGTCGGCTGAGCTCGCGAGCTCCACGGCGCTCGCGTTCGCAAAGTGGTCCGCTGGAAGCATCGCAATCGGAAGACCGTCTCCCATCTCTGACGCCACGTCGCCGATAGAGCTGCCATACCCTGTGCCGGAGATCCCCACCTTGCCAGTGCTGCCCCAGCCCGTAATGGTTCTCTCGTCGACCCTTGCCAGGACATGTCGAGCGGAAAGAAGTAGTGAACCGTAGGACTCGTGCGCCGCGAGCGCCACCAGCATCACCACTCGCGCGAGGCCCGTCACCATCATGCCCATCTCTTTTCGTGTCTGCTGCTGCTGCTGACCTGCTGGGTCTTTGAACATCATGAGCATGAGCATCACATCGGGATGGCTCGAGTTCCACTTCCATTGGAGGATGGCTTGTGCCCACTGACTGACTGTTCATGGGATAAGCTCAGAGTTTCACACCTGGATGTCTCCTCTGAACCCGAGATAGCAACCACAGAGAGCGATGTCTGGGTTAAAGTATCGGAAGAAGGTATCACTGGTTCGTAAAAACGACAAACGATGACTGCGAAACGCATGGTCACATGTCAAGTGAGCACTCAGTTCTGCAATCGTTCTGCATTCGTTCTGAGGCTCCTTTGGGAACGATTGTGTAACAAATTTGGAACGAGTCGGAAGCGTCCAGAAGTGGTGCTCGAAGGCTTTGCATTTGGAACGAGTGAGTGGTGGACGTCGAGCGGCAGACCCCTTCGGAAGCGCAGCAGCAGCAGCCGAGCAGCAGCGAGCAGCAGCCGAGCAGCAGCCGAGCAGCAGCCGAGGACGATGCCCGAGAACATGTTCCCCAAGATTGGCGAGGTCGTGGAGGGCGAGGAGGTGATGCCCACCGCGATGGAGAGCCTTTGCATGGCGTGCTACAAGAACGGCACGACGCGCATGCTCTTGACGGAGATCCCGTTTTTTCGCCAGGTCATCCTCATGTCCTTTCGCTGCCCGCACTGCGGCTTTAGCAACAACGAGATCCAGCCCGGCTCGGCCGTCCAGGAGACCGGCGGCACATACACCCTCCGCATGACCTCCGTGGAGGACCTACAGCGCCAGGTGGTCAAGAGCGAGACCGCCGTGGTGCGCGTAGAGGACCTCGACTTTGAGATCCCCGCAGGGCGCGGCGTGCTGACCACCCTGGAGGGGCTTCTCAGCTCGGCACTCGAGCAGCTGCGCGAGACGCAAGAGGAGCGGCGGCGCGTCGACCCGGCGGTGGCCACGCAAGTGGATGACTTTGTGGCCAAGCTGGCGATGCTCCTGAGCGGCGTGAGCATGCCCATGCGGCTGACGATGGACGACCCCTCGGGCAACTCGTTCCTGGAAAACCCGTGCGCGCCACGCGCCGATCCCAACCTCGAGTACAAGACCTACGTGCGCACGCGCGAGCAGCAAGCCGCCCTCGGTCTGCAGGCCGAGTCGTACGAACTGAGCGAGGAGGAGGCGGCGGCCCGTTGCAAGGAGGCGGAGCGCGCCGAGACGGCCAAGCTGTTCCCCGTCAAGGAGGGCGCGACCATTGGGCGCGACAAGAACGAGGACTCGACCATGATGGAGAAGGAGGTGTACCAGATCCCGTCCAACTGCCCCAACTGCAACACGCCGGGCACCACCAAGACCTGCCTTACGGACATCCCCTTCTTTCGCGAGCTGATCATCATGGCCTTTGACTGCCCGAACGACGACTGTGGCTACAGGACGAGCGAGATCAAGGGCGGCGGCGCCATCCCCGCGCTCGGTCAGCGCGTGAGCCTGAGGGTCGAGCCCAAGGACGCCGCCGACCCGCACACCTGGGTGCAGGACATGAAGCGCGATGTCGTCAAAAGCAACTCGGCGGGCGTGATGATTCCCGAGTTGGAGGTGGAGGTCACGCAGGGCTCCCTCGGCGGCATGTACACCACGGTGGAAGGCCTGCTGGACCTGATCAAAGAGTCGCTTTTCGGAGGCACCGCGTCTGACTTTGCGCGCGGCGACTCGGCCTCTGCCGAAACCCGTGGGCGTTTCGAGGCCCTGGAGGCGCGCTTTCAGGCCATCATTGACGGCGAAAGTGGATTTACGCTCGAGCTTGTGGACCCGCTGGCAAGCTCGTTCATCTACAGCCCGACGGCTCCGGAGCCGGAGCCCCGTCTCACGATCGTCGAGTACGAGCGGAGCCACGAGGAGAACGAGGAGCTGGGCCTCAACGACATGTGCGTGGAGGGCTACGACGAGGTCGTGTCGGAGCCCAAGCCAGAGCAGCAGGACGTGGGCGAGTTCCAGCCGAGCGCGACCTTCCAGGGCGCGCGCCCCGGCTTTTACTTTGGTCTGGGGACTCGCGGCCTCGGCTACTACGAAGACGCCGCACAGCACACGAGCGTGGCGCGCGAAGAGGCGCACAGCCGCATGCAAGCGCTGCAGAAGGACGGCAAGGAGGCGCCCCAACCCGAGCGCGGTGCAGGACTGACTGAGCGAGCATTCCCGGGTTTTGTTGCGATTGATTAGGTTTGGCCGGGCATCGTATCCATGGGCTCGAAGCGCAGCGCTAGGACTGGCCCTTGGAGGCCCCTAGCGGCCATCTTGGCCAGCGCTTCGCTCTCGTCGGCTGCCACAGGGTCTGCGGCCGCGAGCGACTCGTGAGCAAGTGCCAGGTCAGGGGTGTCGTAGCCCACGCAAGTTTGCACGCGCGTCAGCTGGTGCTGGTGCCCGTCCGAGAAGCGCACCACGTCGGGAGAGCGCAGCTGCTCCTCCACGCCGCCGCGTCGCCGCACGTCCACCGTTTTGCGGCCCAGCATAATTTGGACAAGAAGCGCACTCGGTACCTTGAGTTCACACGGCCGCGTCACAGTCCACTTGCCATCGTTTCGCTTCTTGCCCCCGTTCTCGTTCTCCTTGTTGCCCTCGTTCTCCTTGCCCAGGAGCTCGTGCCGCCGCCGCCACTGCTCCTTCTTAAGGCGCTGCAGCTTGAGGCGTTCCTCGCGCGACCGCAGCGAGGACTGCCCGCTGCGCTCGGGCGTCGCCACAACGCCTTCCGCCTGCTTCACCACCGCCGGCGGGTGGTGCGCGCCCATCTGGCGCCGCACGTACGCTTGTGCCTCCTCCACGCGCCGCCGCGTATCCTCCTCGGGCAGCTGCTGCGCAAGCCACGGCTCCACAAGGTGCGCCCAGCCGGCTTGCTGCCGTAAACGCTGCAGCGAGCTGCAGATCTCGCCGTCGCTCGCGCACGCGATGAAGCCCGTGTAGGGCTCCACGCGCTGGCGCTCCAGGTCGCGCATCGCAACGAGGGCGCCCACTGGGACCTTGGCGCTGCCGCGGCGCTCCACGGAGATCACCGCCGAGGTGCCGTGCGGGCCGCGTTGCTCGATGGCCGGCGCGAGGAAGAGAAAGTCGTCGTTGGTGTGCACCACGAGGCCCACGGTGTCGACCACGGGACAGGCGCGCGCCTCCGCCACGGCCGCAAGCGGCACGTAGCTTCGCGGCTCGTACGACGCCGGGTTGTACTCGCGCGCTTGCACGAGCGCCTTGCCGCCCCGGAGACGGAGGATGCTGCTGCTGCGCGACCCGCGGCCCACTTGCGCGCCGTGCAAGTGCAGCAGAGCGCCCTCTCGCGCCGCCAAAAGGTCGGGCGAGGGACCCCACACGGTGAGGTGCGCAAAGTGCTGCTCGAAGGGCTGCTGCAGCAGTAGCTGGAGGCGCGCTTTTACCTGCCGAGTGGCCGGAACGCGCTCTGCCAGCCGGGCTTCCAGCTGCGCGCGCCGTGCTTCCATGATCGCCTCCGCGTCGTCCTGAGAGCTCGGCTCTTGCCAAGTGGCCTCCAGCTCGGCCTGCACCGCCTCCCGTGCCTTGCAGGCCGCGTCCTCGTAGCGCGCCTGCTCGGCGGCTTCCTCATCCGGCGTGCGCGCCACCCAGCGGCCACCGTCCTTCTCGCACATCTCGAGCGCGACGCGCCGCGCAAGCACGCAGATGAGCAGCGGCACGGTCGAGCCCTCCGAGCGCGCCACTTGTGACAGGCGCTTGGCGAAGGCACGCTCGCGTTGTATGCCGAGGCGCGTGTCCCAAGCCACCGGTTTCGTGCAGTTCCGCGACAAGGCGAGCTGTGGCTGAGGCGTCCCAACCGCGGCGGCGTTGTCCACGAGGTTGTTGCACGCCGTCTCCAGGACGCCCACGCCGCCATTCTGCAGGCGCGCACCGCAGACGCGCAGCTTGCCCCCGACTGGTAGGCGACCATCGCGGATCAGCTGCAAGAGCGCCGCGTCTGCTACCGCCTCCACGCCATACCAGCCATCGCTGACCACTACAACAGCGCCGTCCACTGGCCCCCGCGCGAGGAACAACACCATGTGCGCGGTGCTCGGTGCGTCCGTCTCGATCACTTTGCGCAAGATGGGCCGCTGTGCGCGCCGCACTTCGCGCTCGTACCTGTACTCGAGCTGCTGCTGCACGTTCCCAAAGCTAAGACACCCCTCGAAGAGCCGCACGTGCGGGAACAGTCTCGTGTACGCGGCCAGCTTGAGCACCACCCAGCGAAAATGATTGGCCACCCACTGGTCGCTTGCCAGCTCACGCCCAGACTCGCGGAGACGCAGCGCGATGTCACGCCAGCCAAGCCCGGCTCCACCGAGGCCCTGGGCCAGCAGGGTCGAAGGGTCAAAGGTAACGAGCACCGCGTTTGCATACTTGACCTGGAACGCCCACCGCGCCACGCCGTGGCTAATCGCGCGCTTGACCACCCGCTCGGCGCGAGGCCGCTGCCGCATCTCGCCGCCGAGGACCAGCTGCAAGCTCGCCCTTCCTTCCGGGAGAAGCGGTGGCTCTTGGGTGCCCTGCTCCAGCGGCTGCCGCTGCTTGTGCGTGGGCTTGTGCGGGGTGGTGCTCCTGTTGCGCCGCTGGTCGGGTGTACCTCGCTGCAGCGCCTGCCGTGCGGCCGAGTCCTTGAAAGGCGTCACGAAGCCGCGCCGCTTGGTGGGCCGCACGTCACTGTGCGGAAGGCGCCGCTTGTTGCCGTATCGCGGAGCTGCGCGCGCTGGAGTCGACATGGCGCCGGTCCGCCGAACGCGCGCCAGGGGTGTCCTTAGTGTCTGTTGAGCGCCGCAATCGTCTGCCGCGGACAGCACCGACGGTGTGCCCACTTGGCTAACCGGGGACTTGGCCTTGGACACGATCTGCTCCTCGTCCACGAGCATACTCTTCGCCCTGCTCAGCGCTTGCTCGCTGATCTTGACCGCCTTGCCCGCGCCAGACGAGAAAAGCGAGCCACTGGTCGTTGCTGGTGCCATATCGTCCTCGTCGATCAGCATGCTCTTGGCCTTGACAAGCGCCTCCTGGCTGATCGTTACCGACTTGCCCGCGCCGGTAGAGAATAGTGGGGCACCCTGTGGCGCCACGGGCCCGGCGCCCTTTTCCTCCTGCTTCTTTTCCTCTGCAAGCATGCATTTCGCTTTGCTCAGCGCTTGCTGGCTGATCCTGACGGCCTTGCCTGCGCCAGTCGAGAAAAGCGAGTCACTGGCTATCCCAGCAGCAATTGGTGGCTTGCCATCCGTGTCTTCCTCGAGCATACCCTTGGCCTTATTGAGCGCCTGCTCGCTGATCTTGACTGCCTTGCCGCCGCCTGTCGAGAACAGCGAGCCACCCGTGGTTGTTGCTGCTGCTGCCACTGTCGGGGCCGATGCCGCCGCGATAGACAGCTTGCCACCGGTGTCGTCAACAAGCTTGTCTTTGGCTTTCGCAAGCGCCTGCTTGCTAATCTTGACCGCCTTGCCACTGCCAGTAGAGAACAGTGAGCCACCCGCGGCGGTTGCTGTTGTCGACGGGGGCTCTGAAGCGGCCATCGCCTTGCCCTCAGTGCCATCCTCGAGCATACCCTTGGCTTTCGCAAGCGCTTGCTTGCTGATCTTGACTGCCTTGCCGCTGCCTGTCGAGAAAAGCGAGCCACCCGTGGTTGCTGCTGCTGCCACTGGCGGGGCGATGCCGCCGCGACAGGCGGCTTGCCGTCCGCGTCTTCCTCAAGCATGCTCTCGGCCTTTGCCAGGGCCTGGTCGCTGATCTTGACCGTCTTCCCGTTCCCGGTCGAGAACAGCGAGCCACCCGCGGTTGCTGCCGTTGACGACGGGCGCTCCGGAGCGGCCAGCGCCTTGGACTCAGCGCCATCCTCGAGCATACCCTTGGCCTTATTGAGCGCCTGCTCGCTGATCTTGACTGCCTTGCCGCCGCCTGTCGAGAACAGCGAGCCACCCGTGGTTGTTGCTGCTGCTGCCACTGTCGGGGCCGATGCCGCCGCGATAGACAGCTTGCCACCGGTGTCGTCAACAAGCTTGTCTTTGGCTTTCGCAAGCGCCTGCTTGCTAATCTTGACCGCCTTGCCACTGCCAGTAGAGAACAGTGAGCCACCCGCGGCGGTTGCTGTTGTCGACGGGGGCTCTGGAGCGGCCATCGCCTTGCACTCAGCGCCATCCTCGAGCATACCCTTGGCTTTCGCAAGCGCTTGCTTGCTGATCTTGACTGCCTTGCCACTGCCTGTCGAGAAAAGCGAGCCACCCGTACTTGCAGCAGCAGCAACAGCAGCAGCAGCTGCTGCTATTGGCGGGGGCGATGCCGCCGCGACAGGCGGCTTGCCGTCCGCGTCTTCCTCAAGCATGCTCTCGGCCTTTGCCAGGGCCTGGTCGCTGATCTTGACCGTCTTCCCGTTCCCGGTCGAGAACAGCGAGCCACCCGCGGTTGCTGCCGTTGACGACGGGCGCTCCGGAGCGGCCAGCGCCTTGCACTCAGTGCCATCCTCGAGCATGCCCTTGGCTTTCGCAAGCGCTTGCTCGCTGATCTTGACCGCCTTGCCGCTGCCTGTTGAGAACAGCGAGCCACCCGCGGTTGCTGGTGCTGCCACTGTCGGGGCCGATGCCGCCGCGATAGACAGCTTGCCACCGGTGTCGTCCACAAGCACGTCTTTGGCTTTCGCAAGCGCCTGCTTGCTAATCTTGACTGCCTTGCCGCTTCCGGTCGAGAACAGCGAGCCACCGGCAGTTGTTGCGGCCGCTGGCACTGGCCCCGGAGCGGATGGCGTCATGCCATCGGCGTTATCCACAAGCATGCTCTCGGCCTTCGCCAAAGCCTGTTCGCGGACCTCGTCTGCCTTGCCGCTGCCAGTCGAGGGCAGCGAGTCACCGGCGGCCGCTGGTGCCTTCGGGGCTTCACGACCGGCGTGCAAGTCGTTGGCTGGCGCCTGTTCGGAGCTGGTCTCGGCGGCGGTGCCCGAGTCTGCGCACCCCTCACTCTGCGCTGGATCGGGTGCCTCAGGAAGCCTTTCAGGAGCTGTCTCCGCGACTGTGCTGCTCGGCGGGTCCTCTTGCTCCGCAGCCTCGCCGGAACCAGTGGTGGACTGCGAGGAGTCCACGTCGTACTCGAAGGGCACGGGGGCGGGAGGGGGCGGCGTGGCTTCCACGGCGGACTCCTCGTCGCCGGAGCTGTCGAGGTCCGACCACGCGGCCATGAGGTCCGGGCTCTCGGACATGCCGCCGCCGCCAACTCCTTCGAGTCTCGCCGCCACCTCGATGAAAAATCAAATTCGTGACAGGGAGGTCCCCGTGACAATGACGGTCATCGGCACCTCACTGCTTCATTGCTTCGACGTGACTTTGGAGGCCTTGTCACGTCATCGCAAAGGCACTTCGTGCGAGAGCGCGAGAGAAAGCAATTCAAAAAAAAAAAAAAAAAAGGGACCTTGGCCATTACCGGGTTCGAACCGATGAATCTTGCGTAGCAGATCTTAAGTCTGCCCCCTTAGACCACTCGGGCAAATGGCCGTTCTCGTTTTACTGCGCATCGACTTTATGACCCACCAAACTCTCATTTGCCGTAGTACCATCTGAAAATCTGGTTGGGCTCACGCCACCCCACACGAAGGCGGCCACGAACCAGTTTAGGCACGTGTTGGTCACGACGCCCTTCTTCTCCCAGCGACGCGCTGACGACAATGCCACTCCGGACATCGTCTCCACGCTGCCCGTGGCGCCAAAGCGTGCTCGCGCGCCCGCGCGGACAAGTCAAAGTCCTCCATTGCCGCGTAGTCCTGAAGCCACCAGCTCGCGGTAGCTCGCTAAAGTCATCGCCTGCCCTGGTCGCCGTACGGCAGCCAAAGCCACGAGGATCGCAGATTCGCGCCCGACTCCAGACGGCCGAGGGCGGCGCGCATGTGCTCGTCCTCCACGCTGGCCGCGTCCACCCCGAAACGAAACGCGCACAATAATACTGTCGGGTCGGCGAGCGTCTGGCGCACACGCTCGTCAAAGCCTGAGGCTGCGCGTGTCCGCGTGCATGAAAAAGGATGTCCCCAGTGGCCGCCTCGCGCCCGCCCGCATCGCCCGCCCGCGACCAGAGCCCGACCTCACAATCCGCAGCTTGCCGACATGGGGCATTGTGCTGACAAGGGCGGCAGCGTCCGCGAACGACTCGTCCGAGCCCCAGCGTTCACCAGATGACCTCGGTTTGCTGCTTGCCGAGGAGGCGGTCGTGCATGTGAGCAAGCGTTTGCTTGAGGCTCTCGGGGCGTCGTTGTACACGGGCACGACGATGGAGAGCCGCCCGAGGCCGTGTGCCGCTTCGGGCCTGGGTCCCTCGCCACTGGCTAGCAGAGGCAGCATCTGATCGTCGTCTCGGCGATAGCCGCAAGCCTGCAGTCCCAACGAAATCGAGTTGGACAGCCCCTGGGGGCCACACCAGAGGAGTTGGCAGGAACGGCCCCACGTTAAAGTGCGCCGACAAGGCCGGTCATCGCCATGCCTCTGCCCACGAGCCGTCGCGCCATCTGTTCGCAGGATTCCAAACGCTGTTGCCTTCCTTCTGGGGCACCTGCAAGTTGCTTCGCGGCGTGGCTCCTGCGGTCCTGCTTCCCAGTGCCGAGCTCAGCTGCCCGGGCCCAGAGAAGGAGGGCACCGTCGCCTCCTCGGTGTTTCTGGTCGCGAGGCACGCGGCGGCGGTTGGCGGCGGCGACTGGTTGCTCGCTCCACTTCTCGCTCTCGCCAGAGCTGGATCGCTTGCAGCAAGCCTTGGGCCCATGACGTCACCATCAATTGTGTGTGTTCATGCAAATGACGTCATTATTAGAAAATCAGAGTCCTAATATTCAACAATTCAGCCCTTTTTTGGCGCTTTCATTTGATTTTTGTATATTAAAAAATAAAAAATCAAACGATAGTTCTAAAATATTGTACTGCGTTTACATAAATATTAAATAGGTATTGTTTATGGTTTGCGCTTCTATTTTTAAAGATCTAATAAAAACATAAAATCAGTACATGATATTTAAAAGAGCCATTTCATGTTGCGGTACAAGGCGGAGGAGGCTCAGTGCCTGTGTCTGGCGACGCTCACAGGCTCGAATCAGGCTCATCATCATGTTCCCTTTTTTCTTCTTACGTAAAGAGGCGCAATGTAGCACTCACTGTCTGCGCTCCTTTCGCGGGCGGGCGGCGCTGCATCGATCGCCCCGCACAGGAGCTGCGCGACGGCCAAACCCTCTCCGTTGGGAGCTGGTGGCATAGTGGCGCACGCAGCAAGCAACTTTCGCGCGCACTCGAGGCGGATGAGAACACGAGCGAGGGAGGGCGACCGGCCGAGAGCGAACCGGGCTAGCTCTCGGAGAAGTCACGACAAGATTCCTGCAAGTTGACCCAATCCGACGGCTTGCCCTCGCTCAGCCAGTTCAGCCAATTGGCCTGCGCGCGCGATGGCGCTGGCCAGCCGCGTACGTACACGATTCTGGTTTTACTTGGTCTTGTACTCAATAAACGCGGTGACGTTCTCTACGGTGGCGCCCAACATCTCCTCGTCCATGCGAAGGTCCTTGTCCTGCATGCTCGACACAAGCCGCGGCAGGTTGGCGCGCAGCACAGTGAGGACCTTGAGCTTGTCGAAGAGCGCGTCACGAGACTCATCCGCAAACACGTCGATGAGCGAGTCGAGTGCCTGCACTGCGACCAGCAAGGACGCGTCCGCTGAGCAGGTCATGAGCGCGTAGACCTTTTGCAGCTCCTCTTCCGCCAGAGCCACGGGCCCGACCGAGCCGAGGGCGCCCAGCGCGCTGCGACGTTGGCGAGCGCAGTCATGGGCACACCGTTGTTGGCGGCAGCCAAAAGCTCGACATCTCGTCGCGCCCCACGACCAGTGGCCCTGCGGCAACTGCTGCGCGCGGCGAGACACGGACCACAGGAGCGCGGAGGCGTCTCAGTGAGCTCCTCGCAAAGCCGCTTCTCCTCCGCGACGCCAGTTCCGCCGCCGCTCAGCAGGGTGAGCGAAGCGCCCCAAAGCGCTTGCACGCCCATGGCCGAAACGGCTGCGTCGCTCGCGTTCTGCACGAGATTGTCCAACAAGCCGCAGCGCGCGGAGACAGGTGCTTGGCCTCCTCGCTCGCTGGCTCTCGCACGGCCTGCTCGAGCGCCGCGCGGGCGAGGCCGAGCACGGGCGATGCGATCATCGCGTCGGCCACCTGTCGCGCCATGTCGGTCTCAAACTGCTCGCCGGCCTCGTCCTCAAACTCGTCCGAGCAGGTGGTGCAGGCGTTAGTTACCGCCTCGAGCGCAAGCTCCTGCGTGGCAAGCTGCGCGTCCTGCGCCTTGAGCGCCGCAACCGCAATGCCGCAGAGCCGGCCGCTCACCTTGACCGGGTCGGCCAGCTTTTGGTCGCCACGGAGGAAGGCGAGCGCATTGAGCGCCGAGAGCGCATGCAGCTGCGCTCGTAGCGCCTCGGGCGACTCGCATTGCTCGCGCGCGCAGACGGCCTCCAGCTTGTCGAGCGAGGTCACTGCCCTGGCCAGCGTGTGGTTGCCCTCCATCGCCGTGTGCAGCAGGCGCGCCGCGGCCTCGGCCACGTGCGCGTGATCGTGGGCTACGAGGTTGCACAGCTGTGGCGCGGCAGCGGCGATGGCGGCCAGCGCCTCCTCGGAGAAGTTGCACATGTCCGTCAAGAGGTGGAGCGCGTTGCACAGCAGGGGTATGTCGGCGTCCTCGTGCTGCGGCGCCATCACGAGCGTCACGAGCGCCTGGTGCAGCCCATGCTTGGCCAGGTGCTTGCACACGGGCCGCCAGGTCGCCGCGATGGCGCAGAGCGCGGCACTTGCCTGCAGCCTCACTGCTGGTCCACATCCGACACGCGCTTCAGCAGCGCCGGGAACGCGCCGAGCTCCTCGAGCGCCTCAAGCGCCTGCCGAGCAGCCGTGGCGGCCGCCTCGTCGCCCTCCCGGCCCTCCAGCAGCGCCGAGATGGTCACGCAGGCCTCCATCCTCTTCGCGGAATCGGCGCCGTTCAGCATGCGCACCAGCTCGGCCGCGCGCTCCCTGCTCGCCGCGCGGGTGGGTCCGCCGGCCAGCGGGCCAGCGGCCGCGCCGGCCTTCTTGGCGCCGGCCCTCTTCTTGCTCCGCCTGTTGTGCTTGCCCATCCTCTCCTCTCCTCCTCCTTCTGCGTCTTCTGCTCTTGTCATCCTCCACCAGAAAGCGTTCCGCAAATCGTTGGGACCGGACCGTGATATGGTGGGACGATTCCGATGCGATGCGCGGCGCAGTGAGCGGCGGAGTGGGCGGCGCCGCTCGCGCGGCCACTGCCCTGGCGACGCTGGCCGCCGCGCACGCCACCTTCAAGGCCCGCCGCCAGGCCGCAGGCTGCTGGAGGGTGGATTGCCATCGCAATGCTGCGCGGCGCGCTGGCGGCATGGCCGGCGATCGAGGCCGCGGCGGTGGTGTGCGTCGTTCGCGGCATGCTGCTGCGAGCGCCGAGTGGGGCGTTGGAGCAGGGCGCTTGCGACCTCTTGCACCGCGCTGAGCAGGGGGCCGAGTGGGTCGCGCTCACGCGAGGCCGCGAGGCGCTTTTCGCGGCTGCGGCCTTCTTGCTGCCTTCGGCCGCAGAGTCGGAGCTCGAGCGGCTGGCCACCATTCTTCGCGCCTCGCTCATACTGCTGGACCAGGAGCGAGACTCGCGAAGCGTCGCGACGCAGACTGACGGCGACTTTGGCGCGGTCTTTGGCGACTTTGACGCCAGGCGACTGGAGGTGTTGCCCTGGCGCTCTGAAGACGAGATCGAGGAGGTTGCGACGAGGACAGCGTCGCCACAATGGATTCGGAGGAGAAGAGGAGGTACGGCGGTGTCGGCAGTGGCAGCAGCAGCAGCAGCAGCAGCAGCAGCAGCAGTAGCAGTCCAAAGGCGACTGTTTATGTCAGAGAGGACATGGAGAGCGACTCGGTCGTTCGAGCTCTCGGTCGCCACGACGGGCAGCGGCAAGCACGAGGGCAAGCACGAGGGCACTGCAGAGGAGCATCGCTCGCTGTCTCTCTAGCTAGTCCCACAGCCCGTTCCCAATGATGCCAGCGACGAGCGAGAGGCAGAGCGAGATGATGCTCGAGTCCGAGGCCGCCTTCGCGCAGCTGAGGCCGGTGTGCGAGCTGCTCATGGCCGCCGCTTGCGCCGAGGGACCCCCGGACGACGACGTGACAGCCCTTGCCAAGGAGCTGGGGGCAACTCTCGACACGCTGCCGACCCCGGGCGTGCAACGCTGTTGCGAGTACGTGCTGCTCCCGCTGCTCAAGCTGCTGCCGTCCTTCTCGCAGCTCAAGCGCGGCGGGGACGACCAGCCGCGGGCGGATGGGACGTCGGAGGCGCTGCTAGACGCTGTGCGGGCGCTCGTGCGCGCCACCACGCCGGCCTTTGTGCAGCGGCGCCCGGACGTGTTCTTGCGCTTGGCCAACGCGATGCTGGGCGCCCTTGAATGCCCAGGGAGCGAGGAGACCAAGCTGCAAGCTGCCAGACTCGCGCAGGAAATGGTCGAGGAGGCGGGCGACAGCATCACCGCGGTGCCGACGCAAGGCGTGTTCGACCTCATGTGCGGTGGCGACGGTGAGCTGAAGGGCCTCTTCGCGCAGATGACGCTTGCGTTCCTGGAGGGCGCGCAGCAGAGCAGCAATCGGGCTCTTCAGCAGGGGCTTCTCGCGGCTCTGGAGGCGCTGGTGGGCGCCGTAGGGCGCCGCGACGGCACGCAGGTCGCCAATGTGCTGCCTGGGATCACCGGCGCCCTCGGCAAGATCATCACGGCCGACTTTAAGCTCGGCTCCGGTGTCCGTGTGCGGCCATCCGCTGCTGGAGGCGGGTGCTCGTGATTGCGCTTGCCGACGGCGGGGTTGTCGCTGGCCGGAACAGGATTGGCGACGCAAACGGCGGCCAGGACGAAGCCAGCGCTTCCGCCCGATTCATGCAGCGCGTCGCCGGCCAGCTGCCTCCGCAGGCCGCACCGGAGAGGGTAGAGACGGCGCAGCGCGTGCGGCGCGCGCTAGACGCCGTGCTGCAGAGTCGCGCGGTGACGGAGACCGACAACTGGCGCGTTCACTTGGCGCTCGTCGACCTCGCCGGTTCGCTCTTGCGCAGCTGCGCCACAGCCGTGCTCGCTGCGGACGGGCTTGCCGCCCCTCCTCGTGGACTGCCTGGCCGCGCACGCTATGAGCGAGGTAGCCGAGACGCGGGCCGCGGCGGAGGCGGAGCTGGCCACGGCCACAGCGCACCTGCGCGCGCTACCGGGAAACCCGTGGGCCGGGCGCGTGTGCCCTGCGCTCGAGACGCTCGCCCGTCAGCGGCTCCTCGCCCTTCCACGCGCCGCCCGAGGGGCGAGTGAAGCCTCTCTGCGGCATGCGCTGCGCAGCGCGCTCGGCCTCGTTCGGGCGATGCCCGCGCAGGTGGAGGTCTTGCTGGACGTGTCTCTGGACGACACGATCGACAGCCTCCTCCAGACGGTGCAGCTCGTGCGCACCGCGCCGCAGCGGCATGGCGGCAATGCCTACGTGACGCTTCTCGCTGCCGTTGGCGGCGCCCGGAGCGAGACCAGCGGCTTTCCGGCGCCCCAGTACGAGCACTTTGCCGAGCGGCGGACCGCGCGGCTCGTGGACGACCTGCTGGCGGAGCTTGGGGCGGGTCCTGGCAAAGCGCGGCTATTGCGCGGCTCGCCGCGGGCGTCGAGGACGCCGTGCGGCGCCACGCAAGCAGCGACGGCGGTGCCCCCTGGAGGGGGATAGCGAGGAGATCGTGCTCGTCACCCCCGGCAGTTGCCCGAGGCGCTGCTGCTGCTCGCGCGCGTGCTGGTTGGCACGCCTGCCGACGCATCCCAGCAGCTCTGCTGTGCGCCGCTGCCTCGAATTCGCGCTGGAGCTCCAGGTCGACTCGGCCCAGTCGCAGGCCTTGCGGCTCGAGCTCCTCGGGACGTGCGCGGCACTCTCCGGCGGCCAATGGGCTGCCAAGCGCCTCTTAGTCCGCTTGCTCTTTCCTGTGATGCAGCACGTGCCCAGCGATGGCGGCCAGGTGGTGCAGCATGCCGCGCTCTGCGCGTTGCAGCAGCTTGCGAGCTCCGCGGGCTTTGAAGGCCCGCGCGAGCTCGTCAAGGCCAACATGGACTACATCCTGGACGCCGCCATGGAGCGCCTTGAGGACCTGCCGAGCTTTCCAGACACCCCGCAAGTTCTCAAAGCGGTCGTGGAGCTCCTCGACGACGACGACGACGACCGCCCGCTGCAGCCGGGCTTGGCACCATTCCTGGCCGACCTCGTTGAGGCGGTGCTGCGGGGTGTGGACGCCTTCAGCGCCAGTCCAGATGAGCGCTACCTGGTATCGCTGCTTGGCGTCATCCGCCGCGTCTTGCGCTGCGTGCGCCCGCCCGATGCTGGCACGCGCGACGAGCTTGCGGAGGCGGCCAAGCCCGAAAGTGACCCGATCCAAACGCTGTTGGATGAGCTCAACGTCGACTTGTTCGAGCCTCCGCCGGAGGAGGGCGATGGAGGGGAGGCCGATGAGACAGAGGACCACGCGGGCGCCGAAGGGCTTGCGCCGACGCGGCAAGCGCGAGGTCCACTTCACGTGGAACTGGCGCAGACATCGCTACACCGGGCGCGCAACCTGACGCGCCACCGCAGTCTTTTCGTGCGGCAGCTGGTCTTCCAGGTCTCAGAAGAGGCGCTGCAATGCCTTGGCCGCAAGGAGTTGCTGCCGCAGGTAAACGAGCTGTGGCCGAGTGGTCGGCAGTCTCCGCAGCGAGCCGTCGCCGGCGTGCCTTTGCGCTGCTTTGGCTCTGGCCAAGAGCTGCCTTGTCCTCACCGAGCGTTTTTGGCGAGGCGCTTCATGGCCGACGCCCTTCCCGAGGTTGAGCGCCTCGTGCACGACGAGACCGACCCGGTGCGCAGCGCGGCCGAGGACTTGGCGTGCGAGGCGGCACGAAGGTTGCCGTCCACCGCGTTCTCTCGCGCCCAGGTTCGGCGACTTGCCGGCGTGTCGCCCGCACTGCATCAGGCTCTGCTCGAGCGGCACCGCGAGCGGCTCTGGGGCTTGCCGCCGCCTGTGGCTGGCAAGGATGAGGGCAGCGACCGACAGAGTCTGTCCGAGTCATCGCTGTCTCGCTCTTGATCAAGGTCAGGATCGAGTTCATTTATACGTGGTACGTCACCAAAGCCTGCCATAGTGGCAATCGAGTCATTTATACGTGGTACGTCACCGAAGCCTCCATAGTGTCAAACCTCATTCGTTGGTCCACTCTGATGAATTTGCGAGTGATGCTGTGATTTTGTTTTTTTGTGGACCTTCTCGAAGCCATGAGCGTTCTGTGGGTTATATTTTTGGGTTAGGGTGTGGTTTGCACGAGCGCCAATCGATGCAGATTCGACGCGCGCGTGAGACTCGCGTGAGACTCTGACGGGCGCGGCGAGGTGCCTGCGGACAGCGGGAGCGTAGGATGGACCAGGGAAGGGACCCGTGCCCGTGGCGCATCCTCGACGATGTCGGCGGCGCGTTTGCCATGGGCTCTGTGGGCGGCAGCATCTACCATGCCGTGCGCGGGTGGCGGAACTCTCCGCGCGGCGAGCGGATGCTGGGCATGACGACGGCTGTCAAGGCCCGCGCGCCGATCCTGGGCGGAAACTTTGCGGTGTGGGGTCTGCTCTTTGCCTCGTTTGACTGCTCGCTGGCAGCAATCAGAAGAAAGGAGGACCCCTGGAACAGTATCATGGCCGGTGCCACGACTGGCGGCGTACTGAGCGCTCGCATGGGGGTGCGGAGCATGGTGCAGAACGCCGTGGTCGGTGGCGTGCTGCTCGGCCTCATCGAGGCCTTGGCATCTTCATCTCGCAGCGCTTTGCGCCTTCGGCCCAGGACCCCATGGAGATGGGACGGGCGGCCCCGCCGCCCGTCACTGCCACTCTCAACGGCACCGGCGGCTGGCTGGACACTGCCAACATGGTGACGCGTCCGCCAACTCGTTCGACGTGCAGGCTGCCGCGGCAAACGTGTACAGCGACAACGCCTACGCCACCACCAAGTAGTTGGGGTGGAGGACATGGGCCCGTCCGTCCGTCCGTGCGTCCGTCCGTCCGTCCGTGCGCTTGCTTGGTGCGTCCACTCGGCGGACGTGGACGGCCGACCCGACTGCACCATTGACACAACCACAACAACCAACCAACCAACCAACCAACCACCAACGCAACCCTCTCCTCTGTCTTGACGGCGGTGGCGAGCCCGAGCGGCAAGCACTTGAGCAGGAGGTTGCTGCAAGCTTCCCGCGGCCCAAAACCCTCGCAGCAGCAGAGCCGGCAGCAAAGAACGAGCACAACTTCTTTCTTCCTGCCGCAGCATTGCCGCAGCAATTGCCGCAGACGCCCGTGCCGCAGAACAGCCGACCTTGTGCTGCAGACGACCGTGCCGCAGCGACTGAGCTGCCTCACCTCACAAGAACAAGTGGTTGAAGATGATCAAGAAAATGGTTGACAATGTGAAATGGATGGCCCTATGGTTCGCGGAAAGTTCCGTCGCAGAAAGAAACGGAGGAGGAGGTCGAAAGCGCAACAAAGACCCGAGAGAGCGAGAGAGCGGAGGGCGCAGCATGTCAGGGCAGGCGGCCGTGCAGATCAGCCGCGGCGCGCTCGTGGCGCTGTCCGCGGGCGCTAGCACACTCTTCCTCTACGTGAATGGCGTGGGGCCGCCCGGGCTCCAGCCCACTGGGACCGGCCTCATGACGCCCCGGACGGGGCAGCAGGACGCCATGGTTGCGCAGATGGACGCCATGATGTCGGAACTGGCCAGACTGCGCGTGCAGACGCAGTACGGGTCGCAGTACGGCGGTTGGGGCATCAGCTGGACCACGATAGGCACCGTGGGCGGCGTTGGTCTGTTGGTGCTCTACATTCGCGGGTACTCGTGGGCGGACGTTATGTACGTGACGCGGGCCGCGCTCAGCTCTGCCGTGGGAGGCGCTCGAGGAGGGCATCGAAAGCCTCGGCGGCGCGCTGGAGACGGCCAAGCGCGAGCTCACCTACAAGATGGGCCTCATCGAGGACCGGGTGGACGCGGCCAAGAACGACCTGACAAGAAAGATCAGCGATGAGGTCGGCGACGTGAAGCGCGATCTCGTAGACGTTGCTAGCGACGTCAAAGGCATCTCGTTCGCGCAAGGGCAGGTGCATGGCCTGGTGCAGAACATCGAGACGCAGATCGACACCATCGAGGCCAAGATGGAGAACGCCAACTCGGCGCTTACCAACGCCAACCGCGGCATCTACTTGCTCTGCAACGTGGTCGCGGACAACATGGCGGCGGCCTCCGCCAAGGGCTCGGGCCGCGCGCACCAGAGCTCGGCTCGCTCTACGAGGAGCTTGTGGCGTACACGCGAAGCGCCGTCTCGTCCTTCTCACGGTCGACCTCGGCTCCTGCCGCGCCCGCGCCGGCGCCCGCGCCGGCGCCACCTTCGCATGCATTTGCCAGCGCCGTCATCGCGCGCGCCTTTGCCAGCGCCCGCGCCCGCGTCGCTGCCAACAGGCGACCACGGACTCCGCCTGCTTGAGCAGCAGCAGCAGCAGCAGCCACGCGTGGAGATCATCGATAGTCCGCAGCGCACGACGCCCAGGCGCAGCGTAGTGGGGGACATGCTCGAGCGCAGCCAGTCATTCTCCAACAACAACAGCAACAATGCGGGTCAGAGCCCAAGCATCGTCGAGGAGATGCTCAAGAGGAGCTTCACGTTCGCTGGCGAAGACCCGCGGCACGCTGAGAACAAGTGAAAAAGACCAAACAAAGCACATGCACAACCATTGACCTGACTGACCTCTGATGGACTCGTCTCTGTCTGTCTCTGTCTGTCTGTCTGTCTGTCGCCGACGGTGCGTCGTCCATCGACCGAAAAATCCGTTGGAAAACCAGAGCAGCCGCAGCAGTCGATGCCGCCGCCGCCGCCAAGTGGATCTTTCGCGATGGTGGCGCGCGAGGAGCGCACAGCGGCCACTGTGAGCCTGGTGGCCCAGGATGAGCATGGCACCACGGTGACCGTGCATCGTGACCTGCTGGCAAGAGTCGGCTCGCGAACGCCACGATTCTGGACCATCCAGTCGCTGGTGCAGTTCGTGTCGACGTTCTACTCGATGGCGCAAGAGGCCGACGAAGAGGCCGACCTATTCCTGGACCTCTCGCGCTTCCGCGAGCTCGGCTCCAGTCGAGCCGCGTCCAGCAAGGGCCGCCACCGCCAGAGCCTCAAAGAGCACCTGGCCTTTGTTGGCCTCGAGGGCCTTGACCAACTGCTCGCCTCTGAGCTCTTATGCTTTGATACGCGAACCTACTACCCTGTGCTGGACGACGCGGTCTTCGCCCGACTGCTCAAGAGCTGGCTGGCGGAACGCGACGCGCGCCTGGAGCGGGCTGGCCGGGCCGCATTCAAGCAGGTGAAGGACCTTTTAGAGGGCTGCAGCAGCCTCCCCGAGGCCGCCGTCTCGCTTGTGTCGAGCGCGGACGCGCTGGTATTCCTCAACGAGTTCAAGCAGCAGCAAATCCGCGGCATGCACGAGTTTTGGGAACTCGCTCAAGACCCAAGCAACCACGCCAACGTGTCGGACGCGCTCATCACCATCGTTATGGCCGTGCTCGAGAAGGCCGACCGCGGCGGCCTAGTGCAAGAGTATGCGGCGGGGACCTTGCAAGCCCTGGCTGCAAGTGACCCACTGATGCGCGACCGGCTGGACCGCAAAGACGTGGTGGCCTGCTTAAACTGTCTTCGACTTGGGGCGGGCAGTCCCGTGCAGCGGCCCGCGTCGCGCAACATTCGCTTCCTGTTCACTGCCATTGCACACCTCGTGGGGCCCACGCATGCCAAGCAACACCTCCTCTCTCGGCACTGCCAGCCTTCACGGTCTACCTCCAGCCAGGTGCGGCAACCGAGGTGGTCGAGGATGCCACGATGGTCTTGCTGCGCGTCTTTGCGGAAGGTCTTCTTTAGTCCGACCGCCTTGAATTCGCGGAGGAGGATCGGGACGAGGAAAACGAGGAGGCTTCTGGCCCGACGACTCCGCCGCCGCCGCAATCCTGCCGGGTGCAAGAGTCCCTCGAGCCGCAACCGCGCCGCGGCACAATAACAGCACATTTCAACAGCATCGGCCGCGGCCTGGAGCGGCGCCTGGCTCTGTCAATGCAGCGCGCACACTTGTCGCACATACTGGTCGCAGGCATCGCAGTCTCCACCGGCCAGATGCTCGAAATCTTCCGCGAGATGTCCCACCACAGCCTGCAGCCCGCGTCCTTTGACCTCGCCTTGCCGCCACCGCGGTCTTCTGCAACTTTGCTGCGGCCTCCGAGCGCGAAGCCGAGGCGTGCCGAAATCCAACTTGCCCGCGCGCGCCGAGTCGCAGATTCCAGCCGCGCGGAGGAGGACAACCCGCCAGTCCTGCACGGGCTGCGCGAGCTGATGCTTTGCGCGAAAACGATCCCCCTGGACATGGCCCACGGACGCTGGGCGCTTGCCCACGTCACGGCGAGCCTCCTCTCCGGCACCAGCTTGCCACGCGACCTCAACCTGCTCCAGGCGCTCACGTCGCGCACGCCTTTAGCCAACCAGCCAGGCAGCAGCGACGCCATCAATGGCAATGGCGGCCCTGCGGCGGAGGCCACGCGGCCACCGGAGGAGCGCGCCCGCTAAACTTTGGTCTGCTGGACCAGCACCCCCCTTTCTCAACGTGCACGAGGACCTCATGGAGAGCGTCTTCCGCGCGGCACCGACGCAGCTGGGGCGTGGGCGCTTTTGCAAGGCAGTGGGGCGCCACTTTGCCCGGGCTTTGAGGAAGACGAGCTGTTGCGTCTCGCGCCCGAGCGAGAGACAATGCTGCCGTTCATACTGTACAACGTCTGCGCGACGCTCTGCGAGTGGGCAGCTGCCCTCGCGCAGGAGCGTACAAAGTCCGCGCACCGCTTCGTGCGCTTCCGCGCGTACAGCGTCATATCGGATCGAGAGGTTGAGTCAGCCTTTGCGGTCCTGGCGCACGTGCTCGGCTTTCTGCAGCAGGGTTGGGTGGACGACTATTGTGCGGGGTCGTCGCAGCTGCCGGTCCTCCGGTCCTTGCTCGCCGAGACCGCGCGATCTGTGCGCAAGGTATGGCTGACTTGCTCTCCGTGCCACAACAGGCCGCAGCGCTTGTGTATCGCTTTACGCGAAGCCGGCAGCAGCGCGACGGCCGGCGCGTGCACCGGACGCCCGAGCATGGCACCCGAAAGGCTACCCCGGTGTCAGACGTCTCGCATCGTCGGTGGGGGCCTCCGCTGCGCGCGCCGCTTGGACCGGGACGCACCGCGATTCGCAGCTGACGCCTCGGACGACATGGCCCTGGGCCGGACCAGGACTTATCGCCCAAGCAGGGCGCGCTGTGATCTAGACCTGGTGCCGCGCGCGCCGCGCGGGAGCCCCAGGGGTGCCGAAGGGCGTGTGAAACCGAGTGGGCGCGCGCACCGCTGCTTGCCAGCTTTGAACTCGGCACGGCAGACACGGCGGCAGCAGAGACTGCACAGGCGGTGTGCTTGCTCAATGTGCTGCTTCTTGGACCTGCTGGCACGAAGTCGTGTCGAGAGAGCTGGGCTTGTCCGGTCTCATGAGCCTCTTCGAGTCGCGCAGCGTTCGATTCGAACGCGAGGCCAAGTGCGCCAACACGCTTGCGGGCTGCGTTCTCCTATTCTCTTACGGGCCTGTGGGCCTCAACGCGGACCTCGACGTGGTGGACCGGCGGTTGCCGCTGCTCGGGAGCCGCAAGGAGGACCCCATTGAGCTCTCCAAGACGGGACACCGGCCGTTTGCTACTTGCGGCCGACTCTCGCGGAGCTCTTAGCCGCAGTGTCAAGGTCCTCCGCAAAGCCGTCGGCGAGATGGGTCGCGGCGTCCTCTCTGCTCCGCGCAAGGCCCCGAGCAGCTCGCTGCTGTGCGCGCCCAAGGTGCTCTGCCGCTGGCGTCGAACGTAGCCATGTTGGCCATGGCGCAATGGTGCATGGCTCGCGAGAAGAGCAACTGCACGAGCTTGCTGCTTCATACGCCGATCGTGCAGACTTTGGCAGAAGCGAGCGAGGTAGCTCTGCAGATGCTCAAGGGCATCGCCCGCGGGCGGCTCCGGCGCAATCAGAGCCGGGCGGAAAGGCTCGCCTCGGAGGAGGATACGTTGCGCAAGACCGCGCGCTGCGACAGCGAACGCGCCGTACGATCAACCGCGGCAACTTTCGCCCCGACTTCCAGCACCGTGAGAGGACCAAGACCGTCTCCTCGGAAGCTCGCACCGCGGTGCAGCAAGGCATGCTCGACGTGCTCGAGGCCACCACGTGTGCCTTGTGGCTTATGATCTGGCAGCCGCGCAAGCGAGCAGGTATTGGAGGACATGCTCCTCTACAAAACGTTGCCGACGGCCTTCGAGGTGCTCGCAGTGCTGCGCATGATCATTGCCGGGGATCACGAGCGAGGCCGCAAGGATTGCAATGACGCCGCGCTACCACGGCAGCGGCAGCGCGTGATAATGCAGACCCTGAGCCTCGTGTGGACCGCGATCGAGGTGCACGACCGCCTATTTGCGCTACTGCTCCGGCCCAGCGCGCAGTGGATGCTCAACCTCCTTCGGCAGTGCTGCTACGATGCACGGCTGGACTCCCAGACGCGACGCCAAGCGATGATCGTTTTCAGCAACGTGGCGCGCAACGCAAACCGGGTGCTGCAGCGGATCCGTGACCGCGAGAATGCCATGTCGATTGCCAAACTCGGGTCCAACTCGAACGAGGAGTTGAGCAACCGCTCGCTCCTCAACATGAGCCTCGATTTGCTGGACGAGAAGGACCCCAATCTACGCTCTGTGGGCGCGCTCATCATCGCCCGCACCAAGCTCAGCATTCCGCACCACCGGCTTATTCAGTCGAGCGGCAAGATCTTGCCGCTCATTGTGCTTGCCACACAGCACAGCGAGTAAGCGCCGCTGCGCACTGCTTGCGCTGCTCAACTGCGCCGATTCTGCCGTCAATCAGGAGCTCATTGCTCGCGACGGGCTCTACAGATTGCTCATCAGCTCCTGGACGTGCGCCGATACGGCCGACCGCCAGGTGCTGCAGCACCTCACCTCGGTGCTCCTGAGCAAGCTGGCTCGCAATTACCGCAACAGGACGCGCGTCTACGAAGCCGAGCTTCGCGCTAAGGAGATCGCCGGCTGGTGCCGCACAGCGCAGAAGCGGCTGGCGCAGGCGCAGGCGTGCGCCGCCAATCGCACCGCCAAACCCGCCGTGCGCAGCGCAGCACCGACGCGCGGGCAGCGGCATTCTCACGACGAGACCTTGCGCGCGCAGTTTCTCGAATGGGCTGCTGAGCTTGAGGCCGCGGATGAAGAGGCCCTTTCGGCGAAGCAGTCGGCTGAAGCGCGCGAGGGCGCTAAGGCCTCCGAGCCTACTGCCACTGGCCAAGGCCAGGACCAAAGGCAAGAGGCCGGCGCTGGGAACCACGTGGACGCCGAGGCCTTTGAGCACGTGCAAGCGCCGCACCAGTCTCCACTGTGGAAGTTTCGCGAAGCTATCCTGCCGTGCGGTGAGCCCTCTACCTTTTCCGAGCAGAATGCCACCATGGAGGCGCAGATCTTGCACGACCTCGAGGTCATGCGTAGCGCTGTTTTAGAGCAGCCCTCTGTCAACGCCGGCCAGGCAAGCGGCCCCGGCACGGGCGAGCGCGAGGTCATTCGGCCACGCCGGGGCTCTTTGCGTGACGACCAGGATGACCATTACGTCTTCGACCGGAAGCCAGAGGAAGAGGACTGGCTCTCGAGCTGCAGCGACCTGGACTCTGAGGAGGAAGAGACTGCGAGTCAGGCACAGCGCTCTCTTGTCGCACAGAAGCGCATCGAGCTGGAGAAGATGCGGGCGATTGCGCGTGACATTACGCACAAGAACCGCCCGCCCGAAGAGCTCCGTAGCCCTCACCTCCCCTTCTCGGCAACGTTCAAGCTCAAGCCGGGGACCGCGCTGGTGCCACCCAAGGCCAAGACCAAGACGTCTTCGCCGCGCAAGGTGCTTTTGCGAGCGCCGCATCAGCAGCAGGTTGTCGCGCGCACTGCCACCGGCACTATCGCCACCAGAGTGGGGTCGGCGAGCACCGCGGAGCCACACTCACAACACTCGCCGTTCACGCGCGCTGAGACGCAGGAAGCCAACGCTCTGTTCGGGCAGCGCATGCGGCAGCCGGCAAAGGCACTCTGGGAGGGCTACAAGACGGAGCGCAATCCGTGGAAGCCCCGCGTGAACCGCATCACGCGCACGACGGTGGAGGTGGAGAAGGCGAGCTTTTCGTTCGCGGGCAAAGACGTCGGTGGGGAACAGACGCGGTCTGCGCGCAAGGGCCAGGAAAGCGAGACGCCGCGAGAGTTTCTCGACCGCCATATGCGTCGTGCGCGCCGAAAGAAGCGCGATAAGGGCTTCTTGCAAAAGAGTGCGCTGGCGCTCTTTCCGCACGTGCCCGGGTCGCGCATCTTCCGCGAGTTGCCCGTGTACGAGGCGCCGATTGGCAACGAGGGCTTTATGTACTTTCAGGGCGAAGAGAACACGGTGGCGGCCTTCCTAGACGAGCGCGACTTTGGTCTCACGGAGATGCCGTCCACCATTCTGGCGCTCGGGCGCGTGAAGCTGGATGCCGAGGCAGTGGAGCCGAGCGAGGGCAAGGCACGGCAGCAAGAGTGGCGGGACATCGTTGCCGGCGTGGACTTTGGGCCTGGCGCAGTGCCGCCGCAAGAAGCCTTCCTGCTTTCAACGACGCGGCTCTTGCCCATGGCGGCAGTCGTGGACGCCCTCCCAGGTCTGGCGAGCATCGTTGGCACGACGCGGCGCGCTGGTGAGCTGCGCGTGTCGCCGCGCGTGAGGCCATTGCGTCTTGCGGGCCAGCGGCCTGCGCAGTACAGCCAGGAGAGCGACACGCCGGTGCAGGGCGCAGACATTCTCACGCTGCAGCGCGCAGAGCAGGGGCAGCCCGAGACGGGCGTGCGGTGGGACAGGGACGGCGTCATTGTGGACACACTCGTGATGGTCGTGCGATCGCCGGGCCGATTGCGCGAGATGGTGGAGGAGCATCTCCGCATGAAGAACGCGCCGCCTCTTGTGAACCCCAACTTGGTGTTTACGGCCTTCAAGGGCCGGCGAGCGTACCTGGACGAGAGCCCGGTGGGCCGCGCGTGCGTGGCGCATGACTGGGATCTGTGCATGAAGAAGCCCGGGTTTCGCGAGTTTGTCGGCGGATTTGACAAGGAGCAGGTAGCGTCCGCCAAGGCCATGGCAATCAAGGCGGCGCCGCTGCTGGTGTCGGTGTACCGATTTTACTGCGCGCTGTCGCCGCAGAACCGTTTGCATTGCTGAACAAGGCGTACATCCGATTTGTGGAGGACATCCGCTGCTGGACCGCAACTCGAGCGTGCGCACGCTGCGCGAGTCGTGCCAAAACTTGTTCATCCGGCTGTCGTCGGAGACGCCCGTGGACAAATGACGCCGGCAATGATGTCGCTCAACGAGCGCTGCGACCCCTTGGGCCTCAAGAAGAGCCGGCGGCTTATGCGCCACGAGTTCCTCGAAATCCTCCTGCGACTAGCGCACCTCAAGTACTTTGAGTCGAGCGGGAACAACTTTGCGGAGGCCTTTGAGGCGCTCCTGAAGCTCAACGTGATCCGGAACCTCGGCCCCGAGACCGTTCTGGACTTTGACGCCTGGCGCATCCGCCGCCTGTACAACAAGAACGTCTCTGACCTCTTCATCCAGCACAAGCCCATGCTGGAAGCCTGGTTCATCGAGCTTGCGGGCCGCGATCGGCGCTCTGTGCGCTGGGGCGGCGCTGAGAAGCAACGCATGGCCATCGCAGAGTGGAACATGGGCCTGCGCTCCGTAGGGCTTTTCACGGCCAACTTTACCATACGCGAGTCCACCTTTGCCTTCGTCATGTCCACGACGCACGTGGTCGACTGGGTCAAGAACTGGCAGCAGGTACTCTCGCTGACGTACCCGGACTTTCTGGAGGCCCTGGGCCGTGTAACGGAGCTGGTGGTCATCCCGACCCGAGAGCAGCTCGCATTCTTTGGCGTGGACAACATTGTGCAGTTCTACACGCTCATGGAACGCACCAACCTGTGGGGCACGCTCGACCACTCGACCACTGACGCGGAGACGCGCTTGAGCTTTTGGATGACGAACGAGGAGCAGCAGGAGGCCGCGGCGTCATCAATGGCGACGAACAACAGACCGCCCGTGGACGAGCGCACGCTCTCGGAAAAGCTGCGGCAGTTTCTCGCGCTGCTCGCGGCGCGCCAGCGGCTGGAGAAAATGCGCGAGTCCGAGATCAAGTTTTGGCACGACCGCCGCAAGAGGACAGACATCCGGCGCAGGCAGGCCAGGTCCAACGGCACCCCGCCCTCGACGCCGCAGCGCAAGAACCGGGCTTCCATCAAGGAGCTGGAGGCCCGGGACTTTGAGGCCGAGGACATGCTCGACATGGAGAGCGACATCAACAACGTCTCGAATGATCTCGAGTCGTTCGAGATTTCCACCGCCACGCAGCTGCACGAGATCTGGCGGTCCCAGCGGAACCAGCGCCCCGACGGCTCCTACGAGCCGCGCATCAAGCTCATCAACGGCAAGCAATACGACATCGCCAATCTGGTCTTCAAGGACCTGCCCGACTACTTTAAGCTCGAGAACCTGCTCGCGGCGCACTGCGCGTGCGAGTCCATCCGCCGCTGCTGGGCCTACATCCAGGAAGAGGACCCGAAGAAGAAGCGCGAGCTCTTCGCGCAGACGTTGCGCAGCACCGACTTTCTGGAGCAAGCCAGCGAGGAGCAGCACATCTTTTGGCTCAAGCGCAACGGCAAGCACGAGTGGGTCTCGGAGGAGCAGCGCTTGCCGTACCGCGACCTCTCCGAGCCCGAAAAGCAAAAGGACCGCGTGATCGTTCTGGCCGCAATCGAGGTGTACCTGATGCAGCAAAGCCGGAACGGCGACGACGACGGCGGCGAAGACGACAACGACGACGACGACGACGACGACGAGTGATCAGGCCGCCCGCCGCCAGAGTTTGCACGCTCTCGACTGTCAATCAAGACCATGTGATCATCTTGTTGTTGACCAATCCATCCAGATGTCCATCCATCCATCCATCATCAAGATCTTGGCAGTGAGTCCACCCCGCAGACGGCGTTTTTTGTGCCCGCCGTCCGTTCGTCTGTCACCACCACCATCTTGAGATGAATCTTCATCTCGCGACGCAAGAGGCGGTTCGGGGGCGATGATGTTGCAAAAGTTGACGATCCTTCCAACCCGGAAAGCACTGACATGATGGTTCCCAGGGCGACAAAGCTGCGCAACTTGCTGCGCACAACTTGCCATTTGTGCTTTCGATTGAGCGCGCGTGCGCGTGAGTGTGTACCAGAACGCCCATCTTGCTTGTTGCAGCAGCATGGCTTGGCAAGGCAATTGCCAAGGCATGCATGGTTGCATGCATCTATCTGCACATGCACACGCGCACGCGTCGCGTTTCAAGATGATGTTGGAACACCGCCCACCCAGCCACCCAGCCACCCAGCCACCCAGCCACCCAGCAACGAATCTGCTGCAGCCTCCTTGGTTTCTCTTGGGTTGGAGCAGGAAAGCGAGTCCCACCAAAGATTCGACAAGGGCTTGACAGGCATCTTGACTGCCATGGTGGGATTGAGCGGAGGAAGAGGGGGTGGAACTCGCCGAGCAGCAAGCCGTCACGTCGTCGTTGCGAGCAGAAGCAGCTCCGAAAAGCAAACCCCGAACTGGGACTCGCGCGAGCAGCACGGCAGAAAAGAACGAAAGCAAGCATGAAGAGCGCTGTGTCGGTGTCCGTGGCCGCGCTGCTGGCTGGCAGCGCGCAGGCGCAGGAACCGGGCTGGCTCAAGGTGGGAGGATCCAAGGGCGCGCTGCAGTACGAGAACGTGGACCGCGTGGACACCCCGGATGACCGGTTCACGTACACGCAGTCGGTGATGAAGAACGGCGTCAAACTGCCCGTGCGGCTCAGCAAGATCGGGTACTCTGGCAAGCCGCTGGGCGAGAACGTGTTTGGCGCGCTGGTGGACCAGAACGACGAAATTCTCCTCAACGACGACGGCACCATGGTGATCTCCCCGGCCCCCGACTTTAGCAGCATGCTGTTTGACAAGGAGACCGGCGACTCGCTGTTCATGCTGACGCACTTTGAGGGCCCGCGGCCGGGCGTGGCGTACCTGACGCACCTCGAGCACGACGTGACCAAGTGTGAGCTCAACCCGGTCAAGCACACTCCGGTGAGCAACAAGGACGAGGGCGGCATGTGGATCCCGTGCGCCGGGTCGGTGACCCCGTGGGGTACCCACCTGGGCTCGGAGGAGTACGAGCCGGACGCTCGCTCGTTCGAAGAAGGCGTCAACTCGGGCGTGCTCAGCGAGAATGGCGAGCTGCAGCCGTACGTGGGGAACCAGGCGGACGACATCAAGGACTTTATGCGGTTCTTCCAAAAGGAGGCCCCGACGCTGGAGGACTACAAGACCAAGTTCTTCCCGTACAAGTATGGTCACCCCTGGGAGCTGCGCGTGGACAAGCCGACCGGCGAGTACACGATCAAGAAGCACTACGCCTTTGGCCGCGTTGCGTTCGAGCTGTGCATGACCACGCCGGACGGCAAGACCAGCTACTGCACGGACGATGGCAGCAACGTTGGCTTCTTCAAGTTTGAGTCTACCACCGTCGGCAGCTACGACGCGGGCGAGCTCTTCTGCGGCAAGTTTGAGCAGACCGATGCGACCAACGGCGGCGCCTTCAACGTCGAGTGGGTGAGCCTGGGCACCGTGGCGGACGCCGACGCCGAGCTCAAGGCCATCGCCGAGACCACAAAGTTCTCCGACATCTTTGACGTGGCTGACTATGACGACGATGGCGCCACCTGCCCGGAGGGCTTCAAGGCGGTGTTCGTGGGCGGTCGCGCAGACAACAATTTTGTCGAGTGCCTCAAGCTCAAGGACGACTCTGCGGCCACGCGGCAGAAGGCCGCCTTCTTTGAGACCCGCCGCATGTGCGCCATGTTGGGCGGCACCACCGAGTTTACCAAGTGGGAGGGCATCACCATCGATGAGGACACCAACACGATCTACACGGCGGTCACCACGGTGGGCCGCGGCATGGCGGCGAACTCGACGCGCTGGGACACCGTGAGCGGCGACCATGTGCGCGTGGAGGAGAACCCGTGCGGCTGCATCTACAAGCTGTCCATGGCACCGGGCACCATGAGCGTGGCGAGCATGGAGGGCCTGGTGTGCGGCGAGCCCCTGGAGGACGGCGACGCGGACGCGGACTCGAAGCAGTGCAGCGAGAACATGATCGCCGCCCCGGACAACGTGGCCATGATCCAAGGCTACAACGAGCTGCTCATCGCCGAGGACGGCGGCTGGTTCAATCACCTCTGGACCCTTAACCTGGCCAGCGAGGAGCTCACGCGCATCGCCACTGTGCCCAAGCGCGGCGAGGCCACAGGCACGGGCGGCTACCACTTTTCGGACGTGGGCGGCGTTAGCGACGAAAGCGGCTGCGACTACGTGATCATCAGCAACCAGCGCCCGGACATTGGCGCCGCCACGGTTGCGGTGCTGGGCGCCAACTCGTACAACGTGAGCATCCCGAGCCACCCGACTATCGCGCCGACTGCCAGTCCCTCGGTGCCGGCGGGCGACGAAGGCGACGAGGGCGCCAAGGAGGAGGAGGACCCGGGTCTTTCCAACGGGGCCAAGGCCGGCCTGTCGCTGGGCATCTTCTTCGCCGTCAGCGCGGTGCTCTTCATCTACTTGCTCAAGTTCAACAAGGGCGAGCAGGACCTGCTCATCGCCAACCCCGACAAGGTAGAGGAGGAGCCTTGATCGATTGGTCAGCGCTCGCTCACCAGCTCATCCATCTCGCAAGTATTGAGTATGCAAGTCCACGTCAATCAACCAACCAAAATCAACACGAGAATCCTCTGTCTGTGTCCTCTGGCCGACCACAACCCAGAGGCCCTGGCGCTGAGCCCGCGTCCCACGGCCCCGACTCAGCGGCCGTGGGGCCGCTCTCCATCCGCGGCGGCGCCAGGCCGTGGCAGTCGGGCAGCCTGAGCACTTGCCTATTGCGCTCGTGTCCGTTGACCGAGGTGCGGGTGAACAGCCTGATGCTGAAAACGACATGTGTTGTTTGACGGATCGATATCTGCACTTGGACGTCAGACGTCAGTCAGAGGTCAGTTTGACGTCATCCGACATGTGAGGAGAGGACGTTTTCACTCACAGACACAGACAGAGAGGAGGGCCAGTTTTTTCTTTTTCTTTTCCTTTTTTTTTCTTCTTCCTCTCAGAGCACGTCATGATAATGACTGAAAGAGGTGATTGTTTTTCCCCTCTCTGCGTAAGTGTCTGCGTGGACTCTCACCTGCGCCAGTCGTTTTTTTTCACCTCGTGGCATGTCAACAGACAGACCCAGAACGAGCAGAGGCAGGGGGAGGGAAAAAAACAGCCATGACGGCCGTGCACGACTTGGTCGAGTTCTTCGCCGAGCTGGAGGCTCTGGCTGCCAAGTACAAGGGCGTACTGGCCGCGCGCGAGCACTTTGGCGGCGCGCGCGAGCTGCTGGCCGAGCACAAGGAGGGCCGCAAGCGCAAGCTTAAGGACCCGAATGCGCCAAAGTAGGTTGCTTGTCCCAGGGGGGGGGGGAAGGCGGACGGCTCACTGACTCGCGTGCGCAGGCGGCCCACTTCCGCCTACATTTGCTTCTCCAACGACGCGCGCGAGAAGCTCAAGAAGGAGCACCCGGAGCTCAACAACAAGGAGATCATGACCACCCTGGGCAAGATGTGGGCGGACGCCCCCGAGACGGAGAAGAAAAAGTACCAGAAGATGTCCGAGAAGCTGCGCGAGCAGTACCGCCTCGACAAGCAGGAGTACGAGCGCAAGAAGGCCGCCGGAGAGCTCCCGTCGCCGACTTCCATCGCCAAGCGCAAGCTTGACGACGAGCACGACGAGCTGGAGCCGGGCAAACCCAAGCTGGAGGACGACGAGGAGGACGACGAGAGCAGCAGCGACAGCGACGAGGACGACGACGAGGACGACGAGGAGAAGAAGAAGAAGAAGAAGAACAAGGCCGCCAAGAAGGCTCGCCGCAAGTAGGAAGCACGGCACACCAACCAACTATCGTATAATTAGCTTTCGCGCGTCCTTACGTTCTCGTGCCTGTGCTCCCGCGCCGGCCAGCCACTGTGGCCGCGTGCATCGCCGCCGCCGTGGTGGAGTGCGCGAGTGACGTGGCCATCATCGTGCCGCAGAATGACTTGTTCACCAGATGAAGAAGAAAAAAAAAAGAAGGACTTGCCAAGATCCACGCACTTCGCCATGGGCGCCGCGACGTCGCAGGAGGCCGCCACGCCCGTGCGGCGCATCGACAAGCGCCTGCAGGCGCGGCTGCGCCGTGGCGTGGACTGCAACGGTAGGTCGCTCCCCAAGCAACGACAAGGAGCTCGCGCCTGGCTGACCGAGAGCATCATGTGACAGTCCGCATCCTCCTTCGAGGCCCGCGCAAGAGCGGCAAGAGCGCGCTGCTCCTGCGGCTCGAGGGACAGCGCCCAGCGGAATGGGACGACTACGAGGCCACGCCCGAGCTGACCGTGTCCCACGTGCACTGGCGCAACCGCGCCACGGACGAGATTGTCAAGGTCGAGGCCTGGGACGTCGTGGACGTGGCCCAGTCTCCGGCCGCGCGCGTCGACCTGGATACGCCCGCGGGGCTGCCGCCCACGGCGGACATGCAGCGCGCCATGAAGCGCCGCGGCTCGCACAGCCTGGGCCTGCTCGACTCGAGCACCGTGGACGTGCACAAGAACGCCAGCGCCGTGTGGGTCCTCTTTGACCCGCGCTGCGGCGAGCAGGTCGCAGAGGCGCGCCGCTTGGCGCTCGAGGCGCCGCGCACGCTGCCGTGCTGCTGCTGCGCACCTTCCAGGACCGCTGGAACGAGCCGTGGACCACACCGTCGACGGAGCTGCCGGGCTCGGCCGCTGTCGTGGACGCCTTGGCCGCCGAGCTAGCGGCGCCCGGCCGGCTGGTGCACCGCATGGACTGCTCGGTGCGCGAGGGCACGGGTTTGGACCGCTTGTACGACTACATCGGGGTGGTTTCCTGCACACGCGTCGCCAGAGCTGCGGCGCCTTGCCGCCGAGTGCGACGCCAACCTGCAGGCAGCGCTGCGTGCCCTGGACGGCGCGAGGCCGGCCGGCGGGCTGGCGCCCGGCCCGGCCCCTGAGGCGGAGGAGGCCGCCGAGGGCCCGGCGACCGAGTCGGCCGCGGCGGCGGAGCAGCCTGCCGCAGAGACCGCCTCGCCGGAGCCGCGCAGGACGGGCAAGCCGGCCGCGCCGCGCGGGACAAAGAGGACATCGAGGCCATGCAAGCCGACGAGGGGCAAGTGGCCCAAGCCGTGAGCGCCATCCGCCTGGACGACGGCGGGCTGGAGGCCTTTTTCGCGGACGCCAACTCGGACGACGAGGAGCTCTCCGCCGCGCAGCGGCAGACGCGACGAGCAACGCAGGCATACCTCATCTCCTCGTGACGAGAGAAACCCACTCTCAAGTGCCACTGGCGCAAGCGACTTGAGGTGTCACCGAGTCGCGTGGCACCATCGACGATGCCTTATCGTGAGTCATCGGCCGCTTGCGCACGTGCAGACACGCGCCAGCAGCCCATTGCGAGCATTGCGAGAGCGGACAGCGCGCCTCGGCGACCGAGGAGAGATGTGGGCGACGGCATTGCGGACGGTGGCGCTAGCGCTGGCGGTCGGCGCCGCGCAGGCTTGCCCGCCCGAGACGTCCTGTCTGCTGGTGCATTCGGTGGAGGGTGTGTCCCTCATCGAGGATGGCGCGCGGGACGCCGTGTTTGTCGAGCGCGGCGCGGCGCTGCGCGTGACGCTAAAGGCGGCCGCCGCGGACCGCGGACCGGGCGAGTACGTGGCCATCAACTCGGTCCTCGGGACCGACGGCGCGCGCGTGCTCGCCATGACGGAAGGCATGACGAAGCCGGATTTCGATCTGGACCTGGGCGACATGCAGGAGGCCTACGTGATGTACGTGACGCCCACAGAGCAGTGGACCCTGAAGGCCGTGCTGCACGTCCGCCGGGGCAGCAGCCTGGAGGCCAGTTTCGACGCGGACACCACGAGCTTTTGGGCAACCCGGGCGCCGGGTTCTCCCAGGTCGTGCGCTCGCAGAGCGTGGGCATGGTGGGGCCCGACCCGCAGCAGGCCGGCGTGCACCTGTACTGGTGGAACATCTGCCTCAACAACGGCGAGGCCGAGAGCGACGTCCTCCCGGCTGCGCTTCTGCGCGAGCTGTACTGGGCCCTGGCCATGCTCCGCGTGCACGGCAAGCAGGTGTACCTGCGTTTTTGGTACAACGCGCTCGGCGAGTCCACGTTCGTGCGCGGGAGCGAGCCTCCGCTCAGCCGCATCCACAGCCACCAGCGACAGATTGCCGAGGTGCTGCGCCCCAACCTTGCCGCCATCGCTGGTATCGACGCCGGCATGCTCGGCGCGGACGGCGAGTGGCACAATTCGGCCTACGGCGATATCAACAGCATTAGCCTGGGCAGCTCGCTGGAAGACCTGGACGACGAGCAGCGCGAGACGGTGCAGGCGTTCAAGTCGGTGGTGGACCGCTGGTTCTTCGAGTTCCCAAACCCGGAGGACCCGCCCGTCCAGCTGCGCCGCGTGCTCCACAAGAACTTGCTCGTGCAGGACCCGGTGCTGCGCGGCCGCACCAACTACCATATTGACTGTGCGCTCGAGCCCGTCGGACACGGGCACCTTTGCCGGCGCGGGCGCCGTGCAGGTCAGCTACGGCGACAAGCAGTTCGAATTGCCGGCCTGGAGGAGCGGTTTGCGCTCATCGCGGACTCGGGCGCCGCCGTTGGCGGCGAGACCTGCTTCAACGCCGACGCAGGGCAGCTGCGCCTGGGCTGCGAAGCGGCGCTCGCAGAGTTCCGCCTCTACCACTGGGGCATGCTCAACGAGCTCTGGTACCCAGACTTTGTGGACTCGTGGAAGGCCGGGGCTGCTTCGAACCATCCGCGCCAGCCTGGGCTACCGCTGGCACGTCGAGCAGCTCAAGCTCGAGCTGGGAGGTTCCAGCTCTTGGCTTTCGCTGCGCGTGCACAACCTGGGCTGGGCGGCCTCGCCAAACGTCAAGCTCTTCTACCTCGTGCTGTCGCCGGTGGACGGCGGCGCGGCCCGCTCTGTGCGCCTGGACACCCTGCCGGGCTGGGTGCCTTGCCGTCGGTGGCTTCCGGGCCAGCCAGTGACAATGAGCGTGCAATTGGCGCCGACCGAGCCGATTCCCCCGGGAGCTTACCGCCTTGCGCTTCAAATCCGCGAGCCGGTGTGCCTCAAGCGCAACGCCTGCATCAGCGCCGCGCTGTCCACGCGCTTGGCCAACATCGAGGGGCCAGGGTTCGCCTATGACACCGGGACGGGGCTCAACGACTTGATGACGACCGTCGTGCTTGCCACGCCTCTCGAACCTCCGGCCGATGCGACGACGGCGCCGCCAGTCCCGGTCCTCGGGAGCGCCCCCGGCGGCCCCGTGCCGATGCCCGAGGGCTCTGAGCGTGGTGCGCCGGGGACCGAGGACAAGCCTACTACTACGAGTAGCGCGGCGAGCCGCGGCGGGGGCGCGGTTCTGGGCGCTGCAGCGATGCTGGCGGCAAGCGCTTGCAGGAGATGATCAAAAACAGTTGATAGTTTACGAGCAGCAGATTGACCTTTACGACGGCGCAGCCTAGCTCTTGCCTTGCGTGCGTTCCTGCGGGCGGCGGCGGGGCGCTGCGGCAGTGACGGCAGTCTGGCGAGCATTTTGCGTCGCCTCACCAGCACGGCATGGCTGTCGTGAGCGTCACGTTTGCGCGGCCTGATGACACGATCACCAGGTCCACGACCATCTCATCGGACTCTCGGATGCTGCAGCTGCCCAGCGCTGGCTCCATGGTACTTGCTGTACCTGGGTACCACAGCTCTGGCGCACCCCAAGTGGAAGGAGCGAGAGTCGCGGCTCGACGGCGCCAAGGTAATGCTGAGGTGCAGTAACAACGTGAACAGATTGTGGGATTGCGGCGGACTGTCATCGCTAGGAGGCGCGAGAAGCCGCTCAGTGCCTTTCGCGTCGCGCTCGCCAATGGGATGGGCGGCTTCTGGGCTTTGGTGGCCCGCTTCACCTCGGTCGAGTTCTTGTCAAGGTTGCCAAGGACTAGTGCCGTCTTGGTGGAGGTCTCCAGGGCGAACTGGACGACCGGATCGATCTCGGCGATGCCTCGCTTCCTATTGTCCTCCGCGGGGTCGTTGGGGACGGCGCTGGTGGTGGTGGTGGTGCGCGGTGGCGGCAGCAATTGGCGGGCTTTGTGACGCCCCTCAGAAGCACGGAAACGTCGCCGTGAGCGTCACGTTTGCGCGGCCAGACGGCACGATCACCAGATCCACGGCCATTTCATCCGACTCTGGGTTACTGCAGCTGTCCAGGGCTGGTTCCATCGTGTCCACGACAAGGCGAGGCTTGCGGGAAAGGACCGAAGCACCATTTCCACCTTGGTGTCCGCCAGCGGAGGAAGCGCCACTGGCGACGGCCCTGCCATGGTCACCTCGCCGACGGCCTCATTGTTGCTGAGTAGCAGAATCGTGCCCTCCTCCAATCAAGTCGACCGCACCGTGCCCTCGTTCGACAAGGTGGCATCCACGGTGCCAGTCACAAAGTACTTGTCACACACGTCCGAGTTTCCCTGGGTGATGCACGGCTCGTTCTGCCATACCCTCGTGAACCATCTCGCAAGCTTTAATGCGGGTGGCGGCTGCACAACAGCGCCGCGGTCGGCGCCGCGGTCGGCGCCGTGGTCGCGCTGTGGTCGGCGCTGTGGTCGGTGCTGGCGTCGATTGTGGCGACGGTGGTGTTGGCCCTGTTGATGGCGGCGTCGGAGGGCTTGGCCCTGTTGATGGCGGCGTCGGGGGCTTGGCACGGGGGCTTTCGTGGACTCTGGCAGCTCGCCAAGACCGAGGATCCATTGTCGCCCGCAGTGACGACTGCCGCCACTGCCCCGGCAACGACCACGAGGAACAGGCACAGCGAACGAAATGAGGCGACGGCGCGACGGACGCCCGCCCTCCTCCTTCGCGCCGAGGTAGAACACCTCGCCGCTCCCCTTGTCGCCAGCCAGCGCCTCCTCCGAAGCTGCGGGCTGACCCGGCGAGGCTTGAATCACAAAGCCAGGCCCGCTCGACATCGCTGTCGAGGCGTCGTCGTCGTGATAGGCGCCCGCGGCCATCTCCTCATCACGCGCGTCTCCCCGAGGTGCACGCTTCGCACGCCGCCAAAGTTGAAGAAGCCGCTGATGGAGCTCCCCACGTTGTAGAATTCCGGGTCGGAAGCACGCGACTCGGCTCGCCGTCACGACGGTCTGGCAGCGGCCCCACCGACGAGAACGGCGCCGTGGCGCCTGGCCTCCTGCCGTCCATGCTGCGAAGCGCGCCCCGAGAGCCGGCCAGCGCCAGGCACTGTTGCGACTTGCGCTGTTGCTGGTGGTTGATTGCGTCTGGCCCTGTGCAGTTCTCTGTGCATCTGCTCGCAGCTCGCCTGGGAGACAGACGGTGGGCGCGTGCCCATCTCGTGCACAAACTCTTTGGCGACCATGTGTCGAAACCAAGCCGACGGACCAGGCTGCTTGAGGGGACGCCTCTGACCGTATCGTACGGTACCCCGGCACAACGCACGCTGGCAGTGCGGCAAGGTCAACATGAGGTTGGTTGCGCGAGGCTGCGACAGGTGCGAGCAAGGCGTGGCTGAATGAAAATGTTTGAGGTAGTTGTCATGGATTGCGGCAAGGCAACCTGCTCTCCATGCCTCGGTTCGCACGCTGGCGGTGCGGCAAGGTCAACGTGAGGTCGGAGGCTGCGACAGGTGCGAGCAAGGCGTGGCGGAATGAAACATGTTGAGGTAGTTGTCATGGGTTGCGGCAGGGCAGCCTGGATTCGAGGGTGCCGCCGGCGCCTCCAGGAGGGGCGCGAAGCAAGATGCGCCCCTTGCTCTTGAGCTCAACGTCGGTCTCGACCTTGAAGTGGGCGGCCTTCCGGGCTTGAGCAGCTCTCCAGCGCGGGCAGCATTTCCTGCCCGATAAACTCCAGGTCGAAGCCGTCGGAAATCATCACCACATCGATGGTCGTCTCGGTGAAGGGCTCCAAGACAATCTTGTCGTCGGCGAGATAGATCGTGGCGTAGCCTCGCTTCCACTTGTCCTTTTTCGGGTCGTCGCGGTAGCTCACCTCGCCCTTGAACTCCTTGAGCTCTTGCCGCGTGGCCGCGTTGGAGATGACCACGGCCTCCGCGGTCACCCGCACGATGTTCTCGTCGCACACAGGCTGGTTGGCGCACGTAATGGTCACCGCATCGACCACTTTGAAGGTGTTAAGGTACATGAATGGCGTCGGGGACGCTGTAGGCGCTGCAGTTGTGACAGCGGGGCCGCGACGTGGTTGGGCTGGCCGTCGGGCGGAGGGTGGGGCTGAGTGGGCGCAGGGATGGGGCTGTGGTCGGCACTTGGGGCACTGGCGGCGGCACAACGCCCCCTGGCGGCGGCACAACGCCCCTGGGGGCGCACCGTTGGCCGGCTCGTCGCTGCTGCCATCGCCGCCACCGCCGAGCGTGACCACGAGAAGGGTGATGACGAGCAGCGTCGAGGCAAAGAGCATGAGGCCGATTAGCGTGCGGTGACTCGGGTACGACCCGTGGTCGAAGCCCCCACCGGACTGCTTGCCCGCGTCAGACCGCTTGCGGCCGACAGTTTCAGCCGCGGCGGCCGTGGCGGCCGCTACTCGCGCGTTGCTTGGGATCACCACGCTCTGCGGCTTGGGCGTCGAAAAGTGGCGAGCCACGCCAGCCCCAGCGGCCGCCTTCTTGTCTTTTCTTCTTCTTCTTCTTTGTCGCTTCCTTGGTTTACCCTCCAGGGCGCCGGCATGGAGCCGAGGTCCCAAGCCCAGGCTGACATGCGGGTCGCTCGCGACCACCGGCGCGTCCACACGCGTGCTAGGCCCGCTGCGAAAGCTCGAGGAGACTGCGCGGAAGCTGTACCAACCGCGCAACTTGTTACCAAGCTGGCGAAAGTACTCGCTGTTGTTGAAGTCGCTGGCGGCCTCGTCGCGCGCTCTTGGGCTTGGCTGCTGCTGAACAAGCGCTTGCTCAGCTGGAAGCTCTTCATGCTGTTCCTGCTGCTCTTGCCGCCACCGCCGCCGCCGCCACCGCCGCCGCCGCCCGCCTTTGCGGTCCTCTTCTTCTCGCTGGTTGCGCTGCACGCTCTGGCGTCACCGCTTGCTCACGACGCTTGCAGCACTGGTCGTGCGGCCCAATACGCCCCCCGTCTGCGGCACAGCACGCATTGGGTGTGCAGCTCACATTGGCCCCAGAGCCTTCGGGTAGCAGGTGCGACGCCGAGGCGCTCGTCCGGCCCAAGGCATGCGCCTCTGCAAACTACACGATCATCGATCGCCCCGAATGCCGGGGACGCGACTGATGCCGTGGAGCGAGCAGCCAACGCCGCACACACCGAGATCGCCACGTGCGGTGTGAAGGAAAGAGGGACAAGTCCCAAGAGGGAGAGCCGGTCGCCCAAACGAAAGCACAGGGCAGCACGCAGGCTGCCAGCCCATCTCGAGACTGATGACTGTCCGCCTGCTCACAAGAAGGCTCGAGCCCTGCGCGGCCGGCAGGGCAAGGGAGAGGCTGAGAAGAATAAAATGAGTTTACAGGCCTGGAGGTCGCCAGCACGGCAACTCCACGACGACTTGAACCACCTCCACGTCTTTGGTCTTGCCCTTGGGCACCAAACGCAGCACCGTGTTGAAGGCCCCCCGCGCTCGAGGCTGCCGCAGTTTGACAGCGCGACGGCCAAGTGCGTCTCCAGGACGCGGCGCGGAAGGGTGCTGGAACGAAGCTCGAGCGGCACGGGTGCCGCCTCGCCGGGGGGGATGCTCTTGGTCTTGCCCTTTACCGTGATGTCCGCGATGCGGACAGGGCCCTTCAGAACGTCGCCAAAGTCTGTGTAGTAGACCTCGCCCACGATGTCCATTGCCACCGCCGTGCTCTCCGTGTTGAGCACCATGGCCTTCATGGGCAGCTTGAAGGCCAGGGTAGCGCATGCGGCGCCCGAGGCAGGTTGCCGAGTAGTTTGAGGTCATCACCAAAGCGCTCAGTCGCAGCCGCGCGTCTGCCCTGGCCGACGGCGCAGCCGTCGGCACGAGCGATGCGGGCGGCGAGCCGACGGGCGGTGGCGCGGTCGGGCTGTTTCCCCCTCCTGGGGCCGGGGCCGGGGCTAGACTTGGCGGCCCTGTGCTCTTGGGCGAGACCCGGTCGATGATGGCCATGGTTGCCACCACAGCCGCGAGCAGGAGCTGCACGACCACGAAGGCTAGCGCCAGGTAGTAAAGCGTGCGACGGTGTTTCGACAAGAACGAGCTGCTAGACTTGTCGCTCGGAGCCTCAGAGGTCTCCTCGGCGTCCTCCTCGTTGCGGCGCAGCACGAAGCGCACCGAGATGGCCTTGCGGATGCTGGGAATCCCGCCAAAGTTGAAGAAGCCGCTGACGGATCGCCCCACGTCGTAGAACTCTGGGTCGGGCAGCACGCCTGGCTCGTGCACGACGCCATCGAACGGCGACGGACGTGAGGTCCTGACGATCGCCATGGACCTCTCGTTTCCACATCGTCGGCCGGCCCGTGCTGCCTCAGCTTGCGGGACTGCAGCACGTGGAGCCTGCCTGACACTTGTGGTGGCGGCGCAGTGATCAGGGCTCCTGGCGGAAAGTGGAAGGCAGGTGTGAGCTGCCTCATGCAGCCGTGAGGAAACTCGTCCTGCTGGACACTGGAGCCGCTGCGATCTGCGTCGTTCTCGACCTCACGGATCGTCGAGGCGAGGTGTCGATTTCGATCGTCCCTGTCCCTGGGCAATAGTGCGAGCGAGCAAGGCTCGTGATCACCCGAACGACGTCGACCCGAGGGCGAACCAGGGCTGTGCGATCTCTCGAGCGCAAAATCGACAGGGCCGCTAGAGCACCAGCAGTCTGGCTGCTCTCCCGCCTGCTCGCTGTGGCAGCGCGGTCTCTGCCGCGTACAGTGGCGAGAGCGGGCCTTCGGGACCCGAGCTCGCTTGGCAAGGCTGCTCTCAGCGCGGGATTGGCTGGGCTCCCGAGCCAACGATGACGGCACACGCTCGCTGCTCGAAGGCTGGCAAAGCGAAGATAACATCTCTTGTTGTTCAAAGCCGGACGGTCGGTCACCGTCTTCCACTGATGACCAGGTCGATCGGCAGGCCGATGCCGCCGCCATTCTCAAGGGCCCGCATGGCATGTTCGTGACTATGAGGTGCTCCGCGCCCGCCCTTCAACTTGACGTGGAGGTTCATGAACAAGCGGGAGTGGTTTTCGTTCGCGCAGTCCTCGAGCGCGGGCTCGACGGTGTCCCTGAAAAAGGTCTCCCCCATTTTCTCGAGCTCGAGCTCAAACTCCATGGTCTTGGTCTCCTGCGACGCGAGAGCTTTATCTTCGGCCACCAGCTTGGCGATTCCAAACCGCACGGGGTCGCTATTCTCGTTCGCCTTGTACATCACCTCGCAGTCCGTCGCAGAGACCAACTCCACGCTCAGGCCGCCGAGGTTTGTGATATCGCCTTGGACATCCTGCTGGACGCTGCACAGCCCCCCGGTGCACCTCGTGGTGCGGGTGTTCTTCCGGCCGGAACCTCTCAGCCTTGAGCGTCGCGAGGGCGGCCACTGTCGGGGAAGACGTGGCTCGGCCCCAGGAGTCGGTGCCGGCGCGGGCGATGGCGAGGGTCCTGGCGACGGTTCCGGGCCGGGCGCAGGTGTCGCGATTGGTGCAGTGGTCCATCTCAGCGCTGTCGGATGATCCTGGGGATACTGTGGCCGCCAGCACGGCTATGGCGGCGCTAACAACCAGAAGAGCCATAGCAACGCGAAGGACCCAGCGGCGCTTGCCGCCCCTCCTACCCCCTGGAGCGCGTCCTTCTGCGGGACCTCGTCCTCGTCCTCTTCGTCGTCGCTGTCTGAGATGTCCAGCACGATCGCGCCGATTTGCTTGCGGCCAGCACGCAGGCTGGCGTTGCTCGCGATGCCGGCGCTGCCCGCGGCCTTCACACATGGGTTGTTCGTGGACAGCGTGGGCCCTGTCGCCGACGCGAGCGAGATGCGCCCGGGCCCGGATGCTGCGGATGCGCCAAAGTTGAAAAAGCCGCTGACGGACCTGCCCACGTTGTAGAACTCTGGGTCGGGGATCACGCAACTGCCCACGCGCTGGTCCACGGGTGGCCCGACCGACGCCAGGGAGGCCGGCCGAGGCTGGTTCATGACTCGGCTCCACTTGGCGTTGCGGCGCTGTCCGAAACTGTCGGTGGTGCTGCACCGCGCGCGCTCTCGATGCGTATGAGCTCAGCGCCGCCGCCGCCGCCGCCGCCGCCGCGCCAGGAGGAGCAAGCGAGTTTGCCTGATGGCTCGTGGGGCAGAGTGGGGCAGATCAAAGGCTGTCCAGAAGTGTTGGACTGCCGACACCGCCGGCGTGGCACGTGGCTCTTTTGATCGACAGTGGGCGGGCGGGAGTTTGCGTGGTATCCCGGTGATTGCCGGTGTGGCAAGGCCCAGCCCAGAGTGAGCTCCTTGACCCACATCTTGGACTCCCCGTTCGTCGAGACCCGCGCGCGTGTGCCACTTCAAGCGAGGGAAGCAACGCCAAGCGGAAACACCCACGAAAATGGACTATTGCAAGACCTGGGCCTGGAACGGAGCACGTGGACCACCTTTGGCTGACAGTCGCAGGCTTGCAGGTGTACGCTTTCCCACGACGTCCAACCTTATCCGCGTCGGGGAGCGCACGGAAGCCCCGAGTGAACGTGGACGGCCTCGCGGTGTCGAAAATGAGCGTGCTGTGAACGTGGTACTGCGCCGCGCTACAGTCGCCAGTGCGACGGCATCGGGGCGTGCGCGTCGGTAGACATGGTTAGCGAGAGCGTTGAGACGCTGGCTGGCGGCAGCGCTACGGGCGCGCTGGTCAAGCCGATAGAGCCTACGTGCTCCTGCGGCCCCGCGCGGTGCGTCACTTGACCGTCGAAGCGCTCGAGGGTGGCCGGGGCTGACGCCCAGTTGATCAGCGTCGCGCGGAGCTGCACGGTGCAGACGGCGTCGGCGCAGACGACGCCCGTGTCTTCCGCCGTGTCGTGCAGCACGGCGACGACGGAAACGCTGGTGCTGTGGCTAGCGGCAGGCGACGCCCACGAGCCGCGCGCCCGCGCGTCTGCTTTGGCGAGAGCGTAGCTCGTCGTTGCAGCGGTGTTGTTGCCGCCGCCGCCGCCGCCGCGGCCGCCGCCGCCGCCGCCGCCGCCGTTACCGCCACGGTCCCCGGTTGTTGGCGCAACCTGGCCGCCTCGTTGTGCTTGTTGGCTAATCTCCTCCCGCGATCTCTGCGACATTCGAGCTCCTTACGAGCAGGCCGACAGCCAGGCCAAACAAGCCAAGGACGGCGACGCTCGCCAGCAGCATCCACGACGGCCGCTTCTGCGGCCCCTCCCCAATCGTGCGACGCGCCCGCTTGGCGCGCCTGCGCATGCGGCGCTCGTTCGGATCGTCGTAGATCCGAGCCACATAGTCGGCAATCTCCACGTTGGTGCTCTCGATAAAGTTGGTGCACGTCAGCGTGGACCAGACGCCACCGAGGCGCCGCTCATGTGCAGCGCGCCCGAGGCGAGACTCGGCGCGTCCGACTGGCGCCGCCAGGCGTTGCGCGGCCCAAAGTTGTGCCAGCCGCTCACAGAGCTGCCCACGTCCAGCATCTCAAGGTCCTCCTCCTCCTCCTCCTCGCCTGGCCACGGTGTTCGGGCGTCCTCGCCGTCGTCGTCGACCGGGCCGACGGACGACAAGGGCCCGAGGGAGCCGATGCTCGCCATGACCGCGCCCGCTGTGCCGCAGCCGCGCCCGCTGTGCGTGCTCTCGTCGCCGCGCCCGGCCTGTCGCACTGCCTCAGGGTGGTGTCGGTGTGCAAGGCGGCGCAAGATCGCAGGAGCGCACTTACGGATGCACACGAACCGGAACGCAGACTCGGTACATAGGGACCAAGCATACGGAACCGCAAAGGAACGGTTCGGATCAGGAGCGCGGGCGGCAAGTCGGGCGACGGCGCACCTTGCAGCGCACCTTGCGGCGCAAGGGTTGGGAGATCGATCGCTGGTCTCTGTTGGAATAAACATACTATAGAACATGGTCATGATCGACTTTCGGTGCTGCATGGTAGGCTCGTCCGAAAGGTCGTGGCTGGCGCGCCGTCGAATTTCATCGTGAGCTCCGCCTCGAACTCTGCGGCCCGACCGCTGCTGCAGTCCTCGATTGCGGGGCGGAGCTTGTCCTCCCAGAAATCCCTGTCGTCGGTCTCGTGCGTTTCGAGCTTGAGGATGATGTTGTCCCGCCCCGGGCCCGATCTCCACGCCGCCGTCGAGTCGCGCTTGACGCGCGCCGACGTCTGTGCCCTTGTGGTAGAGGGTGCCTGACATGCCGGTCAGGCGGACTGTGTCGGAGAGGTACTTGTTCCGGAGTGTCGCTTTGATGGCACGACGGACTTCCAGCGCACGCACACGAACAAAACATACGACGCGCACTCCTCTGATGGCGCCTCGTCGTCCAGCTTCCACTCCTGCAGAATTTCTCGAGCACCGTGGGCGCCGCTGTTGGCTTCGACGTTGGCGACGTAGTTGGCGCCATGGTCGGCGCCATGGTCGGCGCCTTGGGCTGCCAGATGGGCCCACATACACGGAAGGCGCTCTCGTGGGCGCCAAGGACGGGGCTATTGTGCGGGTCTGCCCGGCCGTGTTCGGCACGGCTTCCGAAGCGTTGTTACCCATGGTCATGCCGAACGAGAGGCCCACGATGGCGGCAAGGCCGAGCGCCACCAGCACGAAAGCGGCCAGGACGCGCTTACTGCGAAAGCGCCACAACCTTTGCGCGGGCTCCGCCGTCTCCGGCTCAGAGTCCTTCGTCACCTTTGTAGCCTGCGCGATGGCGTCGCTATGCTGTGCGCTCAAGGCCAGCGTCGAGATTGTCGAGGTCGACGTCAAGCCCTTCCTATCCCCGACGCACGTCTTCTGGACGGTCGCGAGCGCCGTCGTCGGCCGGCGGACGCTGAAGAAGCGGATGCTGCTCACGCCGCCAAAGTTGAAGAAGCCGCTCACGGACCTGCCCACGTTGTAGAACTCGGGGTCTGGGATCACCGTGTTGGACTCGATGTCCCTCGAGACCCTGGGCCCTATGGACGTGAGCCACTCGGGCCGTCCGCCCATAGCTCGCAGTGGCCGCTGCTGCCTGCTGCCTGCTGCTGCTGCTGCTGCTGCTGCTGGTCAAAGCCTGGTGGGCGAGCTGGGGTGTTCAGGTATTGCCCGCGGCTGCTCGAGGCGCCCCCCGCGCTCAGGTCGCTGTCTCTATGCGTCGATCCCGGCAAGGCGGCGACGGGGTCCCGGATTGAGCGTGCAAGTTTTCATGTTGCGTTTCCCGATTGTGAATACACTCCAGCACCCAGCCAGCATCCAGCCAGCTGCCACGAGCCAGAGCATACAGGTGCATACCTGGTGCGGTACCTCCGCGCTTGTCCGGAAGTGCAGCCTGCGCGCGGGCCTCCAACACACACGCTGGTGGAGCTTGAACACGTGGCTCCGTGGCGTGCATGGGACGACTGGATCGCGGCACCGGGACCAGGAAGAGCGGCTGGGAGCTCCCTCGGGACGACGACTGCCCACGTTCCAGGTTCCAGGTCGACCCGGGTCTTGGGCCTCTGGCAGGACCGTGCACACACCATACCAAGTGCCATCTGGGCCGGCGAAAGAGCATGCTCTGGCGCCCAGGATTGTCGGAGCTCGCCTGCCTGCCGCGCGCGTCCCGCGTTCAGCGAGCCCCAGCCAGGAACCAGCTCGGCTGTGACTTCCTGCCGAGGACAGCGAGGAGCTCGTAAAACAGGGAAAGAGGGAGTTAGTCGGCGTCGGTCTTGGCAAGCCCAGTCAGTCCTCTAACCGGCCGACGTATGTATGTATCTACAGGAGCGCACAGTGTCGAGCACGGAGCCTATGGCACGGTGCCGCGTGATGGCATGCAGCGTCTTGTGCAGCGTGGGCGACCTAGGGCACGGTGCCGCACGGAACGGCCGTTTCGATGGTCTGGTCCCCGGCGCCGCTGAGAGCGAGCTCGTGCCGCGACATGAAGCGCAGCGCCTCCTTGCTGTTGCAGCTTACGAGCGCGGCAGCAGCACCAGGTCTAAAAAGTCCGGGTCGATACTGTAGGTGACGAGCTCGAGGGTCACGACGGCGCTGCCCTCTGCTGGAGGCGGACTGGCGTGCCTGCGCTCGCGAGGGCCAGCGTGGCCATGGTCTCCCAGGGATATTGCTGGGCATATCGGTGATCGAGTCTGCCGCCCCAGGCCGTGAGCTCGAGATCAGACGCGCCCGAGTTGCGCACGGTGGCTTGCACAGTCACGTAGGCAACGCAAGCGTCCAGCGAGCACGACCGCGAGTACATGCGCTCATTCAGCATCGATTCGATGCTGATAGGCTGGCCGGGCACTGGTGGCGACGGCGCGGGCGGCGACGGCGCGGGCGGCGGGTCGCCGCCGCCCGCCACGGGCGAGGGCGTTGGCGGCCCGGGGAGCTCGCCTGGCACGCTGGGCGCCGCGGTGGAGCTCGCCGTGGGCGTGGACGTGCCGAGCAGCTCGGACGAAGTCGGCGCAAGCGTGGCGACCGGAGCTGCCGTGGGGGCGCCCGTCGGGTCGCTCACGAGGCCGCTTGCGGGGGGCAGTTCGTCCGTCTTGCCGCGCACGTTGGCCGTGACTACGATGGCCACGGTGCTGGCCGCCGCGACGACGCCGAGGAAGGCGATTACGGCAACCGCGCTGCACGGAAACCGCCGCGCCTTGCGCCGCGAGCGCGGCGGCGGGGCAAACTGCCGCTTGGGCTTGTCCGTCGAGGATCTCGACGTATGCGGCGACCGGGCTGGGTTGACGTCCACCACGACAAAGTCGGGCGACTTGCTGGTCGCCGTGTCCGTGACCGTGTCCGTGAAGCCCAAGCCACTGGAGCGCGTTGAGCTGGTCAAGGACAGCCACCCGGCGCGCACGCTGCGCACGCCGCCAAAGTTGAAGAAGCCGCTCACGGAGCTGCCGACGTCGTAGAACTCGCTATCCGGCAGCACGCGGCTGGGCTCATCGCCAGCGTCCTGTGCCGGCCCGACCGAGCTGAGCGGGCCGCCGCTGCCTGCGCTGAGCGCGCTTGCCACGTCCTCGAGGCCCATGTCCGCGAGCGAGGCCCCTGGTGCCGAGCTCGTGCCGCCGCTTGGCCGCCTTCTTCCCACCTGGATGGGGCTGGCCCTGTTGTGCACGAGCCGCCGAGATTTCATTCCACACCTCAATCCCTCGCCCGACCGGCCGCCGCCTGCCTGCCTGCCTGCATGCATGGAAACCAGAGTCGACCCGAACCAGAGTCGACCCGAAAGCGACGGCAGCCCGGGCGAGGCCAGGCAGCAGCCAGGCCGCGCATCTTGCAGCCCTCTTGCGGCCTTCTTGCGGCCCGCTCGGCACCCGAGGCGAGTGCGGCTGGTGACAGTGTCTGGGTGTTGCGGTGGCGACACAGTCGATCGAAGCGGACCGAGGGCAGTGGAGGCACGGGTGGGGACATCAGGAGGTTTGCTTGCTTAAGGGTCGTCATTGTACAATGCCGCATACAGTGGTGTTGAGCGTCAAGTCTGGCGGCGAGCGGCCCTGGAATTTTAGCTCCACGAGGAGGTAGAACCTCTGGGCCTCGGGATTGCTGCACGAGCTCACGGCGGGCAGGAACATATCGTCCCTGAAGTCTTTGCTGAGCGAAGAGGTCACCATCTTGGCGTTGATCACGCGCGCGTCGCCAGCGCTGAGGAGCTCGTCGCCAGAGTCGAGCTCCACGCGCGCTGCGACGCCGGGTGCCCGACGTGAACACGTAGATCAACGTGCCGTCAAAGTCTGTCAGCGTCGCGTCGTCGTCGAGGTTATTCTGCACCAATGCCCGAAGATCAAACTCGAGCTGGTATCGGCACTCGCCGGTGATAAAGTCTGGCAAGCATCGCTCCGTGTACGCCCGCTCGACCCGGATGCTCGGATGCTAAAGTCCTCCTCTGGCGGCGGCGGCGGGTGTTGGCCACCGGCGCGGACGTCGGCGTCGTCGGCAGGGTGGCGGAGGCCGAGGGCTGGTTGGTGGCTTGGATGGTGGGCGCAAAGGTAAAGTCCCCGATCGTTGTGGGCTGCTGCGTCGGTGCCAAGGAGCGCACGACGCCGTCACCGTCGCCGCCGCCGCCGAGGCCGTCGTCGGGTTCGCCGACGGGCGAGCTGCCCGAGTTGCCGCCAAACGGTGAGTCGTTGCCGCCGCCAAGCACGGTGGCGAGCGCGATGGCCCCGCCGATAAGCGCCACGAGCAGCAAGCCTCCAAACACAAAGAGGCGGCTGCGGCGGCGGAAGGCGGTCCGGTCCCTCTCGCCGGAGGCCAACGACATCGGGCGGCCGGCCACGCCGTTTGGCGGCGGCACCATCGCAAAGCCCGGGTCCTTGTTGAGCGTGAGCGTCGACCCCGAGATGGTGGACGCCTCCTCCATGGAGTGCAACCCGCCCGCGTTGAGCCGCGGCTTTGGCGCCGAGGGGCTTGCCGAGAAGCGGCTCGACATGAATCGGCGTATGCTGGGGATGCCGCCAAAGTTGTACCAGCCGCTCACGGACCTGCCCACGTCATAGAACTCGGGGTCGGGGATCACGGCGCTCTCCACGTCGCGCGACCTCAGCGGCCCGACCGATGAGAATGGCGCCACCGCGCCAGGCCTCGGTCCCTCGTCCATTTCCGCAGCTGCCGCTCGCGCCGCCAGAGTCGTCGAGCCCCGCGCGCGCGCTGTCGCCGTCGCCGCTGTGGCCCTGCGCGGTCACCCTGTTGCGCTGCGCGCACAGCACAAAGCTCGGCAAGCACAGATACTGCCTGTCCAGAGCCAAGCCTTGCTTGCCAAGCAGCAGGCCGACGGCAAGACGGTCCGTGGATGCCTCGCGAAGGGGGAGAGGAGCAAAGCCTTCCAACCCTGCTGCTGTGGGAGGGCTGCAGCCGCGAGCGTGAGAGGATGTACTGCTCTCGCTTTCACGTGCTCCCAAAAGCGGCATGCGCCACTTTGCTCATGGTGCACATTTTGCACATCGCGCCAGAGAGCAGCCACGCTCCACCGCCCACCGCGCCAAGTCGGCCTTTGCCGCCGGCTGAGGCTGCACACGCCAAACACAAGCCAAGCACTCGCCGAGTGGCTGTCCCAGCGCCGGCCCAGCACGCAGCCTTTTGACCCAAGCTGGCAGCACGGGCCTGCCCGAATGGGTTGCTGCCCGAGTGGGTTGCTGGCCGGCTGGCTGGCTGGCCAACTGGCCGCTGCCGCTTGCCTGACGCCTGCTTGCCTGCCTGCCTCTGCCTGCCTGCCTGCCTGCCTGCCGCGCAAGTCTGGGCCGCAGTGATTTGTGGCCTCGCTGACCCGTGTTGGGTCTGAATTCTGCTCGTGCTCTGCTCGGCTCAGTTGTTCGCGTCACCGACCTTGATGGTCTCGACACAACCCTACGCTGCCCACCCCGCCCACACACCTCGCCGAGTAGTGGCTAGCCATGTACGACAGTCCCACCGTCGTACGCTGCGGAGACCCACCACCCCTCCGCGCAGACCAGAGCGCTCACGGGGTGCTTGTGCGCGGGCAAGGCGCGGCCCACGCCGGCCTCCAAGTCCCACGCCCAGAGCGCGCCGTCCTCGGACCCCGCGACCGCCAAGGACGACCCTCCCCGCCAACAAGCCGGCGGACTTGCGCTTGACTCCCGGCCTGAGCTTGACGCCGGGCTTGACGAGCGGAGGCTCGCTGGCACCCCGGACGCCCACGCGAGCGGCGTGCGCGTGTCGCTGCTGGCGTGCCCGCGCAGCGTGCGCTTGAGCCGCCCCGACGCGACCTCCAGCTCGCAGACGCGGCCGGGCCCCAGGCAGGCGACGAGGACGCTGCGGCCGGTGCCCACGGGCGCCAGCGCGGCCACGCTATGGCCCAGCCGGTCCTCTACGAGGCGGCCGCGGCGCGCGTCGAAGGCGCGCAGCACGCCGTCCGCGCAGCCGGCAAGGATGAGCGCCGGCTCGTCCTCGGGCGCGGCGAGGGACGTCACGGCATCGCCAAAGCCCGTCAAGCGCTGCGCGGGGCGCGGCGGCCGCTGGCGCGCGTCGAATAGCGTGACCGTGCGGTCCTCGCCGCCCGCCATGAGCAGCTGCGCGTGCCTGGACCACTCGCACGCGAGCATGCGGTTCCGCGGCCCCGCCTGGCCGTCGTGCCGCGCCACCAGAGCCCCCGAGGCCACGTCCCACACGCACAGGCCGCGGCCGGCGGCCGCCAGCAGCTCCTGGCCGCGCGCCAGCGCCAGCGCCAGCACACCGCGCGCGCGCGGCGCCATGAACTCGGCATGCGGCTCGCGCAAGCCGCCCGCGGCCAGCGCGGCGCGGCAGTTGGACAGCAGCACGCGGCCGTCCTCGCCGCCGGTCACCGCGTGCGCGCCGCCGCCAGCGCAGCTCAGGACGGGCCCGCGATGGCACGCCAGCGTCGCCACGGCCTCGACCGCCATAGTGCCATCAACGCGGTCCAGTCGTCGATCGATCGATTGTTGGCGGAGATGCGACGGGCGATGGCGCAGGTCGTGGCGGCGGACGCCGCGGGCATCGCCAAGGCCGGCGAGGTGCTGCGCAGCGGCGGCAACGCGGCCTTCCCCACCGAGACCGTGTACGGCCTCGGCGGCAGCGCGCTAGATGAGGCGGCGCTAATGCGCATCTTCACGCTCAAGGGCCGGCCGCTGACGGACCCGCTCATCGTGCACGTGCGCGACGCGGCTGCCGCGCGCGCGCTGGTCAACGCGTCGGGCGCCACGCTGGCCGTCTTCGACGCGCTCGCGGCGCGCTTCTGGCCCGGCCCGCTCACCATGGTGCTCGAGGCGCAGGAGTCCTTGCCCAAGATCGTCACCGCGGGCACGGGTATGGTGGGCGTGCGCTGCCCGGCGCACCCCGTGGCGCAGCAGCTGCTCGCGGCCGCCGGCGTCCCCGTGGCGGCGCCCAGCGCCAACCGCTTCGGCCACGTCAGCCCGACCTCGGCGCAGCACGTGCTGGACGACCTCGGCGACAAGGACATCACCGTCGTGGACGGCGGCGACGTGCGACAGGGCGCTTGCGGCGTGGGCATCGAGTCCACGGTGCTCAAGGTCGCCGTCAAGGACGAGGCGCTACCGCGGCTCGTGCTCTTCCGCAAGGGCGGCGTGCCGGAGGCGGCCTTGCGCGAGGCGCTGGACGCGGCCGGTCTGCACCAGGTGCTCATCGTGCCGCCGGGCGGCGACGTCGACAAGGGGGCTGCCGAGGCCGGCAAGGCTGCCGAGGCTGCCGAGGCCAGCAAGGAGGGCGAGGCTGCCGAGGAGCAGGGCCAGGAGGCGCCGGGGCAGGCCGTGACCCACTACGCGCCGGACGTGGAGACGTGGCTGCTCGAGTCGTGCGCCGGCGACGCGGAGGCCGCCACGAGCGTAGCGGTCGGCGAGAAGCGTCTGGCGCTGTCCACCTGCGCGGTGCTGGACTTTGGCGGGCGGCTGGCAGCGGCGCGGGGCCGCTGCAAGGCGTACCGCGACCTGTCCGAGGCCGGCAGCGCGGAGGAGGCCGCGCGCAGCATCTTCGAGGCGCTGCGCTGGACCGAGACCACAGCGGCCGACCACGTGGTCATCGTGCAGCTGCCCGAGTCGAGCGGGCCGATGGCGGCGGCGGTGGCGGACCGCATGTTCCGTGCGGCCTCTGGGCGCGCCGGGCCGGGGTCGCTCGAGTAGAGCGCTGCTTGCTTTGCCGAGCACGCAGTCGGGGACCAAGAGGGGCGGCGGCGGCGGCCTTTGGGGGGGGGGGGGGGGGCGCGCGTGGATCGGGCGGTGGCGGAGCAGAATGCGCGTTGAAATAAGATGAGCTAGAGCATGTTTTTGACGTCCAGGTTGGCCTGGAAGGCGGGCGAGGCCTCGACGGCGGCGAGGAACTTGGCGTTGGCGCGCGTGTTCTCGATGATCTGGTCGAGCTTGCGCTTGATGAGCGGGACCGGGTGCTCGTTCTTGTGCTCCTCGAAGAACTCCTCGATCTCGCGCGCCTTCTCCTCGGAGGCGAACGAGCCGCACGAGAGCGAGACGGTGGCGGCCAGGAGCGAGGGCGAGGCCGTGCGGATCATGCTGACGATGCGGTCAAAGTTCTCGCGTAGGTAGCGCCAGGTGAGGTCCAGGCCGTCGCGCGAGGAGCCCGAGATGGAGCCAATGGGGTAGAAGAAGTCCTGCTTCTTGATGGCGCCCGAGGTGCACCAGTCGAGCGTGCGCTCCTTGAGCGCGAGCGACTTGGCGGCGCCCATGGCGAGGTAGACCTCCTTCTTGGCCTGCGTGGTCTCCTCCATGTCGATGATCTCGAGGCACTTGTTGTAGTAGCCGTCGTCCTCGGTGGAGGCCAGGACGATCTTGATGGCCGCCGTCTTGATGTCCGAGGGCAGGGCCGAGGCGTTGCCGATGGGATCCTCGGCGAAGCGCTCGAAGCGCTCGATGGCCTTGTCGCGCACGTCCTCCGAGTCGTGGAGGAAGATGCTCTGCAGGCGGATGAGCGAGGCGCGCATCATGCGCGTGAGGTGGCCATCCGACTCCTTGGCGTCCCAGCCGACCTCCTCGGAGGCCTTCTCGATGAGGCGCGCGCCAAAGGCCGTGAAGGCGGCGCCGAGCTCCTCGTTGTTCTGCAGCACGGTGTGGAAGGCGCGCAGGATGTCCTCCATGGCGCTAAAGACCGGGAAGGCGGTCTCGTTGCGGTAGGCGCTGAGCAGGCTGACGACGCTGCCGGGGTCCATGGCGCCCGCCTTGGTGAGGGCGTAGTAGTCGAGCAGCAGGCCGGCGCGGTCCGTGACGGCCATCTCCTGCGAGAGGATGGCGTCCGCGAAGAGCGGGGCCACCTGCTCCGAAATGGGCTCGTAGTTGACGCGCATGGGGATGTGCTGCTGGCCGTTGAGCTTGATCCAGGTCTTCTTGCCGCTCGGGTTGGGCACGACCACCTTGGCCTTGCGCGAGTCCATGATGCCGAGGTCCACCAGCTCGCCGTCGTTGCCGCCCATGGACACGAGCAGAGGGATGCTCCACAGCTTGCTGGCGCTCTCCGGGTGCTCGCTGCCGTCCGCGATGAACCAGCGCTGCTCAAGCGACAGGGTGCACTCGGTGTTGTCCGCCGACCACTCGGCGCTGCTCACGGTGACCACGGGGAAGCCCATCTGCTGCGTCCAGGTGGACATGATCTTCTTGACCGGCTTGCCCGAGGCCTCCTCCCAGCCTGCCACAGGTCCACGGTCTCCGTGTTGGAGTACTTGTGGCGGTCCATGTACACCTGCAGGCCCTCCTTGAAGAACTTTTCGCCCAGGTACGAGTGGATGAGGCGCACCACGCACGAGCCCTTGTGGTAGCTGATCGCGTCAAAGACCTCCTCGACCTCCTCGGCGTGCCGGATGGGCACCTGCACCGGGTGCGAAGACTTCATCGCGTCCAGGCGCATGGCCACGGCCTGGCCGTTGATGATAAACTGCTCCCACATCTGCCACTCGGGGAAGATGTTGTCCACGCAGTGGTTTTGCATCCACGACGCGAAACCCTCGTTAAGCCACAGGCCGTCCCACCAGCGCATGGTCACGAGGTTGCCAAACCACTGGTGCGCCAGCTCGTGCGCCACCACGGTGGCCACGCGCTGCTTTTGCTGGCTCGACGCGGTCGCGCGGTTGATCAGCAGGTCCACCTCGCGGTACACCACGAGGCCCCAGTTCTCCATGGCGCCCATGGCAAACTCGGGGACGGCGACCATGTCCAGCTTGGGCAGCGGGTAGGGCACCTGGAACAGGTCGTCGTACAGGTCGAGCGCCTCCACGGCCACGTCCAGGGCGAACTCGCCCAGCTCCTTCTTGCCCGGCGGGGTGTACACGCGGATGTCCACGCCGTGGCTCGACTTCTTCTCCACCATGTCAAAGTCGCCCACGCAGAACGCCAGCAGGTAGCTGCTCATCTTGGGCGTGGCGCCAAACTCGATCTTGCGCCGCTTGCCGCACTCGAGCAGGGTGTCCGACTCCACGGGCATGTTGCCCAGGGCGGTCAGCCCGTCGTCCACGATCAGGGTCGGCTTGAACACGGCCTTGCGCGCCGGCTCGTCAAAGCACGGCACGCAGCGCCGCGCGTCCAGCGCCTCGAACTGCGTCGACACCATCGTCGCGCGCTTGCCCTCGCGGTCCGTGTACCCGCTGCGGTAGAACCCGGCCATCTGGTCGTTGTGGGTGCCGATGTAGGCGATGTCCAGCACGCCCTGGCCCTTGGGCAGCAGGCCCTTGAAGCTCAGGGTCACGGTGCTGGCCTTAAGGTCGTGCGCTATCCTCGAGATGCCGATCGGCTTGCCCTTGCCGCCCTCGCCCTTGAACGAGCACGCCTCCACGTGCAGCTCCTTGGCATGCAGGGTCACGGTGCTCAGCCCGTCCTCCTTCACCTCGACGTGGATCTTGACGCGCCCGTCGAACCGAAAGTTGCCGCCGAGGTTGGTCGAGATGGTCACGTCGTACAAGGACACGTCGATGTTGCTCGGCAGCATCACGCTGTCGCCGGCCTCGGTCAGCGCGCCATCCCAGCCCTCGCCGCCGCCCGCCCGCCCGCTCTGCTTCTCCCGCCCGCCGCCTCGCACGCGCCCAGCTCGGGCCCAAACTTCTCATTTCTCATCCTCATCCTCTCGGCACCAACCACCAAGCACCTACCGCTCGTCCTTGGGGGACGCCGGCTTCTTGCCGGCGGCCTTCGCCGCGGCCTTGCCGCGGCCTTGCGCTTCGACGGTCCCATGCCCATGGTGCCTTGCCGCCTTCTCCGCCTTCGTGAACTGTCGGTTCTCCACGCGGCCTTCTTTTTCTTGGTTTCTGACTGACACAAAACCCCTTTGCCGCGAGGAGGAGGGCCAAACCGACCTGCGGAACGCCCGTTTCCAACCCGAACGCAATCACCCTACCGCCGCGTAGACCGACCCTACAGAGCGGAACGCATGACCGCGACGCTTGCGCCACCTGCGGAACGCAAAAGGTGCGAGCTGGCCGCGGACTCCTCGGGAGACCGTCTCTGGTTGCAACATCGTTTTTGTTCTCTCCGATTTTTGTGGCAAGCTGCCGACCGCTTGGCCGACCTGGCAGGCTGGAGCTGAGCTCGGCCTGCGCTGGCTGGCAGGAAGGCAGGCATCACGGGCGTCGCCAGCCTGCTGCCTGGCTGGTGCTGGGCCCACAAACGCACGCGCGCATGCAGCAGGCAAAGGGGGACGAAAGGAGGCCGAGGCCTCGTTGCAAGGGTGTCTCCAGGTCGCACGTGCTCTTGGTTTGTTCGCCTGGTGGGTGCAGAGTGCTTGCCTGAACGCGCTTTCAGCGTCACACGTGTGTGCGATCAACTGAGCGAGGCACCAGCCCCGCAGCCGGAAGAATTGGGGCACAAAAACTGCCTCGGATGCTGTCGCGACCATTCCAACTCCGCCGCCCGAGGGTCGCGAGAGGGTTGCGCCCGACTCATGAGTCCCCGCTGCTGCAGAGAGGGGCTGAACCAGTCCTGTGGGGCACCCATGGAACGAACGGCGTGCTTGGCAAGTCGTTGCTCTTCAGCAAGTTCTTCAGCCAGCTCACCGTCCTTGGGGAGCTTTCGACAAGCCGCGGCCCGCTCGCCCCTGCACCTCCGGCCAAGGCCAGCCAGCGGAGTTGCAGCTCTCGCTGGCTTGGTTCTGCTCCTCTGCGCTGTGCACCTGAAGATCAACTTTTCACAGGAGTGGCCAGCAGCAACCAGGTGCCTCCAAGCCGCGACGCCTCGCGACATGGCGCCAAGTCGTCGTACGCGCAACCGCACCCTGACGAAGGACGCTTGTGTTGACTACTGGTGCCTCGCCCTTGCCGCTGCCGGTGCTAGCGCTGGCGCTTGTGCTGGCGCCAAGGCGTCGCACGCGCAACCGCACGTCGCTGCTTGTGGACCCTGACGACGAAAGACGCTTGCGTCGACTACTGGTGCTGGTGCCTTGCCGTTGGTGCTGGCGCTGGCGCTGGCGCTTGTGCTGGCGCCAAGGCGTCGCACGCGCAACCGCACGTCGCTGCTTGTGGACCCTGACGACGAAAGACGCTTGCGTCGACTACTGGTGCTGGTGCCTCGCCCTTGCCGCTGCCGGTGCTGGCGCTGGCGCTTGTGCTGGCGCCAAGGCGTCGCACACGCAACCGCACGTCGCTGCTTGTGGACCGTGACGACGAAGGACGTCGACTACTGGTGCTGGTGCCTTGCCGTTGGCGCTGGCGCTGGCGCTGGCGCTGGCGCTGGCGCTGGCGCTTGTGCTGGCGCCAAGGCGTCGCACGCGCAACCGCACGTCGCTGCTTGTGGACCCTGACGACGAAGGACGCTTGCGTCGACTACTGGTGCTGGTGCCTCGCCCTTGCCGCTGCCGGTGCTGGCGCTGGCGCTTGTGCTGGCGCCAAGGCGTCGCACACGCAACCGCACGTCGCTGCTTGTGGACCGTGACGACGAAGGACGTCGACTACTGGTGCTGGTGCCTTGCCGTTGGCGCTGGCGCTGGCGCTGGCGCTGGCGCTGGCGCTGGCGCTGGCGCTGGCGCTTGTGCTGGCGCCAAGGCGTCGCACGCGCAACCGCACGTCGCTGCTTGTGGACCCTGACGACGAAGGACGCTTGCGTCGACTACTGGTGCTGGTGCCTCGCCCTTGCCGCTGCCGGTGCTGGCGCTGGCGCTTGTGCTGGCGCCAAGGCGTCGCACACGCAACCGCACGTCGCTGCTTGTGGACCGTGACGACGAAGGACGTCGACTACTGGTGCTGGTGCCTTGCCGTTGGCGCTGGCGCTGGCGCTGGCGCTTGTGCTGGCGCCAAGGCGTCGCACGCGCAACCGCACGTCGCTGCTTGTGGATCCTGACGACGAAAGACGCTTGCGTCGACTACTGGTGCTGGTGCCTTGCCGTTGGCGCTGGCGCTGGCGCTGGCGCTGGCGCTGGCGCTGGCGCTGGCGCTGGCGCTGGCGCTGGCGCTGGCGCTGGCGCTTGCTGGCGCCAAGGCGTCGCACGCGCAACCGCACGTCGCTGCTTGTGGACCCTGACGACGAAGGACGCTTGCGCCGACTACTGGTGCTGTTGCCTTGCCCTTGCCGCTGTCGGTGCCGGTGCCGGTGCTTGTGCCGTTGCCGTTGCCGTTGCTAGTGCTGGTGCTGCGACGACGACGCTGATGACTCGTTGAGGCTGACGACTTGTTGAGGCTGATGCCTGGTTGACGCTCATGCCGATGCTGATGCCCCCTCTTGCCACCCACCTCGGGCGGCCCGACCCCGTCAATCGCGCACAGGTGGCGCAGCCACGGCGTGCGCTGTGGCCTCGTGCAGATGGGCGTCGCGGACGACGCCGAGGAAAGATCCATCCGGACGGCTTCGTCGCTTTGGGCGTTCGTGTTTGGGTGTTTGGCGGTGTTTGGCGTCAGCGAGCGATTGGCGGCGCGGGCAGCGCGCAGTCGGGCGCGATGTCGTCGCCGTGGCCGCGCCCGAGAGACCTGGACGAGGTGGCCTTGGACGGCATCGAGACGCCCAGGAGCGACCGCAAGACCCGACGGAAAGCGCGGGCGTGCAAAGGTCCGGCCGCGTTGTGGAGGATGATGTGGAGACCATCGGCGGCACGTTGGGCAGCGTCGACAGCTTCGAACTGCGACGGCGCATAAGCAGCAACCGCATGCAGGAGGCGAACAAGCGCGACGCCGTGGAGGGCCGCCGCAAGACGCCGGAGCGGAAGCCTGGCACGCGCAAGAGCCGTGACGAGGAGCGCAAGCGCAAGAGCAAGCTGGTGGCCACGGAATTCAATGGCGACGCGAAGCGCAGCAAGCCTGACAAGGAGGAGGAGCAGGAGCAGGAGGAGCAGGAGGACATTGGGGCCAGCAAGGTCGAGATATCGCGCGTGCTCGAAACATCCAAAGTCGGCACGACGCCCAGGAGCACAAAGTGCTACGGGAAGAAGCGCACGTCGAATCGCCTGTTGATGGCCAGCACGCCCGTGATGCTCAACAGCGACGGGTTCGTTGGGAAGCTCGGGAGCGGTCGCAGCAACAGGAAGAGCAGCAACAGGTGGCACACGAGCAGCAGCAGCGGCGGCGGCGGCGGCGGCGGCGGCGGCGGCGGCAGCACAAGCAGCAGCAGACGGCACAACAGTAAACAGGAAGAGCACGAGGGCCCGCAGCACAACGATGCGCCACTGACGCTCCCGCTGGTGGGGTTCCTCGGGTGCGACAAGAAATCGTGGCACTACTTTGCCCCGCGTAGCGCGCCCAGCAAGAACGGGCCGACTATAGCGTTCGAGAAGGACAACGTCAAAATCGTTTTGACGCACGACACGCTTCCGTCGAGTGGCAAGCAAGACATGACCAAGTCCTCCGTGCCAAAAGACGTCGTCTCCGGTCGACAGGTCTTCACTATCAAGGTAGGCAAGCGCGAGTGCAAGGCCATGGCTTTCAAGTTCAAGCAGCACAGCAACATCTACTACAAAGTCCCGCGTAGCAGCAGCGACGCGATGCCGATCGACGACGAGGTCGTTCTTGTGGTTCCTTCGCAGGACTTTAGGCGGCACCACGAGGCGATCGAGCGCTGGGGCAAGGCTTGGCCGACGGCACACCGGACCCAGAACGCGGCCAAAACGAGGGCCCGGTGCGATGTGGTCTTCGGCATGATGAAGCTGGAGCTCGACAACCCGAACGACAGCGGGCTGGCCCACTCGGGCTCATTCAAGAGGGCGGATGTGGATCTCCAGCTTGACAAGGGCATCGACCGCGGCGGGCGACGAGGCTCGCTGCCAAACGGGGTCGACGCGTTGCAGCAGCGCAGCACGCTCTTGGGGATATGGCAGGAGAGCCCGCGGCGCACAACGCGCCGCTCCGCCAAGGCCCGTCGGCGCCACAACGTGTCCGCGGGCGAGGAAAACGACGTCATGTTCCGGTACCCGCTTGAATCGACCAACCGCAACATCAGCGCGATCACTGTGCGCAAGTCCGAGCTATTGCGAACCGAGGACGGCGTGTACTTGAACGACAGCCTCATCGATCTCGGCATCAAGATCGCGCTCTGCGAAGACTTGCCGGCGAGCGCGCAGTCCGCGGACGCGCCGAGCAAAGAGGACCAGCGCTTGGTCTACGCCTTTAGCTCACTCTCTTCAAGCGTCTACTCGACGCCTCGCGCGAGAACAAGGGCTCGGGTAGGGCCCGCGAGCAGAAGGTCTATGCCAGCGTGGAGCGCTGGGCCCGTCGCGTGGAGCTCTTCCGCCAAAAGCTTCTCATCATCCCTGTCAACGACGCGCAGCATTGGAGCTTGCTCATCTTGTGCAATGGCGACCAGCTCGTGCACAAGATGCTCGAATTTGCGATCCAGGCGGAGGCGAAGAAGTGCACGGACCTGCAGCTAAAGGTGAAACGCCTGCGGCGCAAGCTGTGCAAGATCTCGGACGGTGGCGGTGACACGGCGGCGGATGACACCGCCGCGAGGAAGAGCTCCTCCAAGCAAGAGGAGGCCAAGGTCGACGCGGCCGAGTCCGCCAAGGCTGAAAAGACCGAGTCCGCCGAGGCTGGCCAGACCGAGCCCGGCAATGCGGAGGCCAAGGCAGCAGGCCTCGAGACCCTCGAGATTGACGAGAGCGCCGCGACCAGCGATGTCGATAACGCCGCGCCGCGCCGCGGGGAACGCAAGCCGGAGACGGCAAAGCGCTACATGGCGGCCGACTCGGGGGACTCGGATCGTGGGCCAGAGGTGGAGGCAAAAGCCCACCATGGCACCGCGAAAGTCCAGCTCAAGATCGTGTGCGACGACAACGATGACGATGACGACGACGACGACGACGGCGACGGCGACGGCGACGGCGAGGAGGACGAGCCGGCGGGCGACGCGGACCAAGCCGCGCGAGTCGCCGCCGACGCCGCCACCACACCGGAAGCCGTGGAACCAGCGACCTCTGGCCCGCGCGGTTCGCCGCCCGAGTTTCCGATTCGCCGCTTCGCCGCGAGCAAGGCGGAGAGCCCCGAAACCCCGCCCCCACGAACCGTGGCAGAGCGCGGCGCGTCGCCTGTCACGAGCGGCGCGACAACGACGACCTTGCCCACCACCCCGGAGCGCGGCAAGAACAGCAAAAGCAGCAAGATGATCCGAGTTGACGTCGACGATGACGAGCAGAAGGAGACGCTCGAGGGTAAGAGCGTCTCTGTTGTCGCGGCGCCCGCAAGCGGCCTTCTGGGCGAAGAAGCACGGCTCGGGGTGTACAACACCGACGACGACGAGGGCGCGGCCGACGACAGCGTGGTCAACCTCCTCGACCCGACCGCAAGCAAGACCGCGAGCTCGGACGACTTGCGCCGGGGCCACAAGCGCGTGCGGGAGGATGCCAGCACGGAGATTAACAGCATCTTCGAGGCGGTGTCGCCCAGTAAGTTGAGCAAGGCCAAGGCGCAGAAGAGTGCGACGGAGGCCCAGGAAACGGCGCCGGCCGAAAAGGATGCCAGCCCAGAGCCCAAAGACGCGGCGCGCAAGGCGCGCCAGCGGGCCGCCGACCAGAAGGCCGCCGGCCAGATCGAGGCGCTCAAGGAGTCGATCGAGAAGGCCGTGGCGGAGCTGGCGGAAGCCAAGAGTCGGCGCGAAGCGTTCACCATGTTCTCTAGTGAGGTGAGCGTCCCGACCGACACGCGTCGCAAGCCGACGATCGTCTTTCTGGACTCGCTGGGCATCCACCCGCACCACAAGATCAAGCGCGTGTTTCGCACCTACCTCAAGGGCGCCCTTCGCGCCCTGCTGCCCACGGAGCCGACGCATGAGGCGCTGCAGAAGACGATGAACACCATCGGCGAGCAGCTGCCCAAGGTGCCCTTCCAGGAGAACTCGTTCGACTGCGGCCTGTACGTCATTCGGTACGCCAAGTGCTTCCTCACGAGCTGGGCCAGCGGCAAGGTGCGCCTGAGGGATCTCGAGGACACGCTGCGCCACTTTGAGGAGGAGACGGCCCACGCCTCGCGCGCCGCCTCGGCCGACCGCAACGAGCTGGGCGACCGCCTCCTGCGCCTGGAGGCGGAGTACAAGGCGCACCTGGAGTCGATGCAGTCGACGAAGCCGCCTAATGACGCGGACGCCGGGGAGGCCGACGGCAGCGACGAAGACGTGGTGCTCATGGAGCGCTAAATCATGTGTGTTTGGTTGCTGACTACAGCGGCGTGATGTCCACGTCCATGGCGAACTCGTCGTAGGCCGCGGCGTTGCTGCGCTTCTTGCCGCTCGGCTTGCGGTCCTCCTGCGGTCGCTGCAACTGACGCTTTTTCACCTTCTCCTTGTGCTCCTGCTTGAGCTTCTCTAGGCGCAGCATGGCCGCGCCGCAGTCCTCTTCGGCCAGCACGCCGTGCTCCACGCACCATTTGAGGGCCATTAGGCTGTCCGGGTTTTGCTTGTACAGGCTCTCGTAGAACACGCGGCTGCCGGCGCCTGGGGGCGGCGTCTCGCGCCGCTGTCCGGGCTTGAACTCGCCGCTGCCGACCTCGGTCTTCACCTTGGTGTCGCTCATCGCGCTGTCCCGCCTCGCCCTTGCCTGGCCTCGCCCTCGCCGACGCAGCGCATAATGCCCAATGTGAAAATAGGCACCTTCACATTTTACCCATGCATGAGAACGCTACGAGATTCGCATGAGCATTAGCGCCGCAGGTCTTCCGGTCGCAAGCTCCCTCGAGTGGTTTTTCCCTTCACCTGGCAACTACCTGCCAAGGTCATCGCACAGACATGGCAAGGTCATTCTACTACCTCGCATGGTACTAAAAAAGACGCACCAAAGTGACGCCAAGGTCAAGCAAGACCTCAAGCGACTACGGCAGAAAGTAGTACGCACGCACGTACGTGCCTGCGCTCGAAGCAAGCATGGTACGGCCGGCCAAGTAGGCGCGATACGGTAACAAGAAAACAGTTGATTTGACGCACGAAGTCCACACATCACCGCTTGGCCTTGCCCGAGCCCGAGCCGCCGCCAAAGACGGACTGGAAGCCCTTGGCGAGCTTGGAGGCCACGCCCACGGCCTCGCTGGCCACGCCGCGCGCGGTGGCGATGACCCGCGTCCTGTCGATCTTGGCCAGCACGGCGTTCTTGGCCGAGGTGAACTTGGCGTTGACGTCCATGGTCCCCACGGGCAGCACGGTGGCGTTGGGGCCGGTCAGCACGAGCGTGGGCATGGGCATGAGGCCCAGCACGCCGTCGCTGCTGCCCACAAGCAGCGCCTGCTCGCTCTCGCACAGCGCGATGCACTCGATGCGTTTCCCGGCTGATCTGGCCAGGCGGAGAACGCGACGGTCTGCAGGTCCTCGCCCATGGCCATCACCTCCACGACGCCGTCGACGCGCGCCAGCACGAGCAGCTCGGCTGCGCCGCGGCCGGGGTCGGCGCGCGAGAGCATCAGGTCGGTCACGCGCGCGTCCAGGCCCGTCCTCGCCACCTCCACAGCAAGCGAGCGCTCGTTCAGGAGAGCGAAGGCGCGGCCGTGACCAGCACCACGCGACCCGAGGTCGGCGAGATGCGCGCCAGCTCCACCGCCTCGGCCTCGTGCAGCATGCCGAGTAGGTGCCCTCCGCCAGCGAGTGCAGCGCCACAGCCTCCCGCGACGCGGACACAACCAAGCCCTGCGCCTCGCTCACGTCCAGCGCGACCACGGGCGAGCAGTGGCCCGCCAGCGACAGCCGCGGACTGCTGGCCACGCCCCACTCCTTGCCATTAGGCGAGCTGTCGGCGTCGAGTAGGTCCCACACGCGCACGACGCCCTCCTCGCAGGCCGAGATCAAGCTCGCGCCGTCCACAGCGAGTGCGCTCAGGTCTGCCAGGTGCGCGTGGACGGTGGCGCGCCAGGTGCGCAGGTGGCCCGAGTCGGTGTCCACGAAGCACACGTCCATGGCGCCCACGGCCTGCCCGGCGTGGGCCACGAGCTTGGCGTCGCGGCTCCACGCCAGCACGCCGCGGGCCAGCCGCTCGCGGACGGGCGCGGGCAACTGCTGCTGCTGCTGCCCGCCGGCACCAGACCACTTGAGCCGCCGCCGCACGCTACTTAGAGGCAGGTGCTGCATGGGCGCACCTTGCATGGCGTCTGCGTCGACTGACCTGTCCACCACCTGCCCGTGCTGCTGCTGCTGGGCGCAACAGCTCTCCTCGAGCTGCTGCGCCACGGCCTCGGGCGACGGCAGGAGCGCCAGAGGCGGCGTTGCCGTCGTTATCGTCGTCGTTGCAGCCGCTGACATTGTCGCAGTCCCTGGCGTTGTTGCTAGAGCCGGAGCTGGGGCTGGGGCTGGGGCTGGGGCTGCTACGGGGTCCGCGGCGTTGGCGTCGTCATCGGGCTGCAGGTGCTCGTCCTCGCTTGCGACTGCCGCCGCGGCGTTGGCGCTAGTGCTGGCAGGTACGCTGCTTGCGGCAGCGCCCCAATATACGAGCAGAGCTCGCCCGACTCGAAGATGACGGCAGCCAGCCCGTCAAGCAGCCGCACGGCCAGCACAGGTCCGTGGTCCTCGCTGAGAAGTGCCGTGGCCTGCCCCGAGGCGAGGAGGGGCCCAGCGGGTGAGGGCCGCAGCAGCGCACCCAGCGGCCGCGGCGGCGGCGGCGGCGGGCCGCGCGGCGGGTGCGGACGCGAGAAAGCTGCAGCGGGCACTGGCCAAAGTGCTTTATCTGCAACTCGGTGGCCAGGCGCATGGCGGGGTCCTTGATGGCGTCCATGTCAACGGCGCCAGGGTAGGTGAGGTAGTAGAAGACGTTGTCGGCCTGCACGGCGTCCGGAAGCCGCGCCTTGTGGCCGAAGATGAGGTCCACCCAGAGGTGCAAGCGGCGCGACACGTGGTCGCTCTCGAGCGCTTCGCGCATGAGCCGCACGAAGCGGCCGGGGCTGCCCCGCGCCCAGGGCGGCAGCTCCACGTCGTTGCAGGGCTTGCCCGACTGCGAGGTGCCCAGCTCAAAGTGATTGTGGTTGACCAGAAAGTCGGGCAGGTGGTAGAACTCGGGCGTGAGCTCCTTGACCTCGCTCATGGCCGTCGTGCACATGTGCCAGGTGCCCGGCACCGAGTTGAAGAGGCGGTCCGGGATGTCCAGGTGACCGTCTTGCATCTTGATGTGCAGCGAGGTGAATGGCTCGAGGCGCACCAGGTAGTAGAGCACGACGCCGGCCATGGTCGAGTAGTGCGACCCGTAATGGAACTTTGGCGTGGACGGGTCGTCAAAGCTGCGGTACCGCTCGCGCGCCTCCAGAAGGCGGTCCTCCGTCAGCGCGCCCATGGGCTTGCTCAGGTCCCTGAACGAGGCCTCGCTTTCCAGGTCGAGCTCCTCCGAGGCGTAGTCGGCCAGCACCCAGGGAACACCGGGTACTGCGTGAGGTCACTCGTGGAGCGGCCGGCTAGTGAGTTGAGGCGCATCAGGTACTCAAAGTTGGACAGCGCGCGCTCCTGCCAAAGCCGCGTGTATCGCTGCACGAGCCCGCGCACCGAGTCGCCCGACCGCTGCGAGCGCCGCCGCGCCGTCGCCGGCAGCTGCTGCCACACCTTGCCCACTAGATGGTCGCGCACCCAGCGGCACGAGCGCAGCTCTGTCTCGCGTACTGTGGGCTCGTCGCTGCCCTCCTGCACGAGCGAGCAGCCGATCTGCGGCTCAAAGTCCAGCAGGAACGACTTGTGGTTCTTGCTGTGCACGAAGAGCTCCAGCGCGCTGTCGCGCATGCGGTACCGCCGCAGCAACACCTTCTCCACGTCGTGCATGCGCCACACGAGCCGACGCCGCCGCTTGCGCTCCCAGGCCGAGTGCCGCCCCGTGGCCGCCATCTGCGCGTCCATCTCGGCCTCGGACAGCTCCTGCTGCCACCTCTCCGAGTTGATGCTCTCGAACTGCGCCTCGTGCGCGGTGCGGGCGGACGAGTAGCCCAGCGGCCGCATGATGTACAGGTCGCTCGCCTCGGGCTGGTCGGGGTCAAAGTAGATCGCGTCCTGTGACACGATTAGCCGCCCAACAATCTCCACCTCGGGCCGGATCAGGTAGCAACGCGCCGCGGCCAGCACAGCCTCGCCCGCGGCCGGCCAGGGCTTCTTGGTCTCGCCTCGGATCGGGTCGGGCTGCCGGTTCACCCACTCGGCCAGCGTCAGCTTGCGGCGGCTCTCGATCGACTCGGGCATCAGGTGCGGCGACACTGGGCTAGCGGCAGGGCTCGGGTCCTTGGTCGTGGTGCCGCTGCTCGTCGTGCCCGCGCCAGTGCCGCTGCTCTTCAGTCCCGAGGGCGTCTGCGTCACCACGAATAGCCCGCCGTCGTTGCGGCTGCCCTTGTCGAACGCCAACCCCATCGTCGTCGTCGTCGTCGTCGTCGTCGTTGCCGCCGCCGCCGCCGCGCTGCGCTGCCGCTCGTCGTCGTCGTCGTCTTTGCTCTCTGCGCTGCTCGCGCTGGGCTCGTCGTCGCCAGCCGCGTCTGCAGCGCCAGCGCCGCCGGAAGCGTCGGTTGCGGCCACGGCGTCCGCGGTCGGGTCACTGCTCGCCGCGACGGCTTCCTGCGTCATGAGCGACATGTCTGCGATGGAGATCTGCTTGGACAGCTGCGCGCCAATGCTCTCCCAATTGGCGGGCTGCTCTTGCTGCCCCTCAAGCGCCGGCTGCTGCTGCTGCTGCTGCCGCTGCTGTTTCACTACTTGCTCGTCCCCGCCGCTCTCTGGTTGCTGTTCCTGTTCCTTGTGTACACCAGCAATGGACCTTGCTGCTCATCTCCATCCTGTTCGACATGTTCCATATGACCCCGACTTGAGCACCGTCGTCACAAGCGCCCTCCTCGACCTGCTGGCCGGCAACTTGGAGCGGGTCCTCCTCCTCTTGTTGCTGGTCTTGCTGTTGGTTGACAACTTGGTGGTGGCCCTCTTGATCTTGGTCTTGGTCTTGATCTTGGTCTTGCTGGCCGACTTCATCGTTGACCTGGGCGTGACGACGCTGCTGCTCGGCCTCCTTGCGGAGCTTGCGCTGCACACGGTCAGCGATGCCGGACGAGGCGCCGATGTGCGGGTCGCCGCCAGGGTTCCTGCGCAGCGTGGAGCGCACGCGCAACTTGGGGTCCACAAAGGGCGCGAGCTTGAAGAGGTTGCGGCGGTGCTGCAGCAGCTTTGGCGCTGCCAGCACAAGCTGGCGGCGCTCGAGCTGCAGCACCTCGTCCTTCTGAAGCAGACCGCGCCAGCGGCGCTCGAGACTCTCCTGCAGCGTGAGGCGACTGACCTGCGCCGTGTAGAGCCGTTCGTCCTCGCGGTGTTGCTGCGCCAGCAGCGCCTTCTTGGCTGCCCGCGGCAGGCCGACGGGGCGCTGCGACCTGCCCGCGCCGTAGGCCGCCACCTCCACGGGGTTGGCGCGACGCGCCATGGCGGTGCTGGAGCTGCGCTCCACGCGGAAGGCCACGTGGCGGTGCAGCGCCTCCGCCTCGAGCTCGCGCTGCACGGCGTCGTCCACGGCGGCCGCCAGCGCCGCCCTCCAGCCCTGCAGCAGCGCGTCCACGGAGCGGAGCAGCTCGTCCAGCACGCCGTTGGGCACGAGCTGCACGAGCTGCAGCGCGGCGTTGGCTACGGAGAAGAGCCCGTCCACCTTGCGCGGCGCGAGTTCCTCGTTGTCGCCGTGCAGCGAGCACAGCCCGTGGTGCAGGCAGTCCAGCAGCACCAGCGCCAGCGTGCGGTTGCCTTGGCTGGGCGCGCTCAGGCTCTCGGCGAGCATGCCGCGCATCAGCGCGCACGCCTCGCTGACCACGGCCTCGGGCAGCAGCGCCGCGTGCCGCGCGACGTGGCCCAGCAGCCGCGCCTTGGCGCGCTTGGCCATGTCCCGCACTTGCCCGGTGGCCTCCGTCTCCTCGTCCTCCTTGGCCGAGCGTCGACTGCTCCTCCGCTTCTGCTTGCCCTCCAGCGCCTGCTTGGCCACGCGGACGAAGCTTACGGCGCGCAGGGCGCTTCGCAGGAAGCGCAGGAGCTCGCCGCCGTGCGCCTCGAGCGCCTGGCGCGCAGTGTCCGCTTCCGCGTGCAGCGCCACGCCGTGCTGAAAGTGGTCGCGCGGCCAGTGCTCTACGTCGCACTCCATGAGCTGCACTTCGCCCACGTGCAGCTTGGCGTACACCTTGGTGCCGTCCAGCGAGCGCAGCACCTTGCCGCGGCGCTGCGGCGGGTCGAACACGATCTTGTACTCGTGGTACAGGCCGGTCTGCTGCACCCAGCACCGCACGGGGTGGTAGCGGCTGGCGAAGCGCACCTCCGTGCGGCGGTCCAGGACGGCCCAGCCCGAGAGTGCGCCCGTGTCCTCGTTGCGTGTGCGCCCGAAGAGCGTCCAACCGCTGGGGTCGAGCTCGGCCATGTCAAAGGCGCTGCGCACGATGTAAAAGACCACGCGGTGCCGCGTGCCGGCCGCCGCGGGCCGGTTGGTGGCCGCCTCGTCGAACTCGTACGCCGGGTAGCAGTAGCTCAGCCACGACTGCGAGCTCTGTGGAACCCCAGCAGCTGCGATTGCCCGCCGCCGTCCGTGTCGAGGGCCACGTCGACCCACTTGGTGTCGTGGTGCCCGTCGATGGCGCACCGCGCGCCGCATACCAGCGTGCCGTGGGAGCTGCTGCCACCGCCGATACCCCCGCCGCCGCCGCCGCCGTTGCCGCCACCGCTCGTGCCGCTGGAGACCGATGCACGGTCGCCGCCCACGCCAGCGCCAACCCCGCTGCTGCCGCTGCCGCTGCCGCTTGCAGCGGCAGAGGCGTCCGCCATAGCGGCCGCTGGCGGCACGGCGACGCCGATGCTGCCGCTGCTGCTTCCCGCACTCGGATGCAGGCAGCGGAAGGGCTTGGCCGAGCTGCTCGCGATGACTCCGCCGGGGCTGAGCGGCTGCAAGCGCAACGCGTTGAGCGGCGCGATGAGCGTCTCCTCGGCCATGGCCAGCGTCATGCGCAGGTTGTGCACGGCGTCCCCGTGGAGACCACCTCCCGCGTGCTGCGCGGCCAGGCGCTCCCATACGCGCTCGAGCGTCTGCCGCAGCACTCGCGCGGACTTCTCCGTGGCGCGGACCTCCACGAGCGCGTTTAGCTCTGGGATGAGGAAGCGGCGGTCGTCCTTGGCGCCGGCCAGCTGGTCGGCCACGCGGCTGCGCTCGCGTTCCTTTGTAATGCGCATGGTGGCCTCGGCCAGCCCTTGCCACGAGGCCCAGCCCTGCTGCGCGCGGTTAAGTTTCTTGGCGACCGCCATCGGGTCGTCCGGCCGCTGCGTCTCATGCTCGAGCAGCGTGCACAGCAGGTCGGTGGCCACTTCGCCCAGCAGGTAGTCCGCACTCTCGTCGTCGTTCTGGTCGAGGCTGTTGTCGTGCAGAAGCATCACGGGGATCAGCCAGGTCTGCCAGCGCGGCAGCGAGGTCACCTGCTCGCGCGCGGCGTGGCTGGCCTTAAGCACCATGGACAGCTTGAGCAGGATCTCGCGCGCCGCGATCGCCTTGGTGCCTTCATCTGCGTGGCTCAGTGCGCCCAGCAGGCCGCCAAGCACGGGTAGCGCGTCCGGCAGCGCCAGCCGGAGGCCGTCGTCGTGCGGCTCAAAGTCGTCGATCTCCTCGCGGGCAACGGCGCCACCCAGCACGGTCGCCACCAGCGCGTCCAGCACGAGCGCGTGCGCGTCGCGCCCCACGCGCAAGGCGGCGCGCTCGGTCATGCGGAAGCTGCCACGTGCGGCACCGGCATCAGCGAGCGCAGCACGATGCCAAACTGCTTTTGCCGCCGCACCTGGTCGGCCTCGATCGCGGCCTCCTGTTGCTCAACCTTGCCCTGCAGCTCGCGCAGCATGCTGCCCAGCTCCTGCCGCTGCTCGAGCAGAATTAGGCGCCCTACGAGAAGCAGCGCGGCGGCGCGGCAGCGCGGGGACACGCCCGACGCAGGCGAGAGCAGTCCGTTCAGCTCCTGCCTGCCGCCCAGCGTCGGCGAGGTCGGCGAGGGCGGCTGCTTGAGCTTGAAGCTCTCCAGTGGCGTTGTCGGCGACGCCGCGTCGCTACGCGAAGGGCCGCCCGATAACCGGCTCAGCAGATTGAAGCCGCCCTGGCTGCCGTGCTGGTTGTTGCCCTCCGCTTGCTCTGATGATGCACGCGCGTCTCCACCTCGCGCGAGCCGAGGCCGAGCAGCAGGTCGATCCCGCCGGCGCCTTGCAGCGCGTCGTACAGCGCCTGCGCCTGTTCGGGCGCGTCCGCGGCCCAGTCGGCCTTGGCCACCGTCAGCGGCAGCATGCCGCCCAGCATCTCAAGCAGCTCCACAGCACTCCTCGCGCGGGTGCCGGAGCAGAAGGTCACGATTGCGGCCACCTCACCCGTTGTGGGGCCGGCCTTGGCCGCCAGCGCCATGCGTGCCGGCGGCTGCTCGTCGTCCTCGTCTTCCGCCGCCGCGCCAGCGCCGCCGCCTACGCCAGTGCCTGTGCCACCGCCATTGTTGCCGCCAGAGCTGCCGTCGTTGCCGCTGGCGCCGCTTGGCGACCCAGCGGCGTCGGGACTGGCGACGCTCACGATGGCGCGCGTGAAGAAGAACGCGCGCACCATCTTCAGCAACGGCTGCACGCACACCTCGCTAAGCCAGTCCTGGTGCAGCGGCACGTTGGCTTCGGCCTCCTTGCTGCAGCAGCTGCTGCTGCGACTGCTGCTGCTGCCTCCTCCTCAGCCGCTGCTGCGGCGCCGTCAGCTTGGTCGCTGCCAGGCGTGTTTGGGTCGCCGTCAGCGCCCAAGGCCTCGACGGTGATGATGTTTGGCGGACGGCTTATTCGCAGCGTGTCCTCGTCCTCGTCCTCGTCCTCGTTCTCCTTGGTCGTCGCCGTCGCCGGCGTCGAGCCCTTGCGGCACACGGCGAGCATGTCGAGCACGGATTGCACACCGACGACGAGGCGCAGCTCGGCCGTGTTCTCAGCGACCAGCGCAAGCATGCGGGCGATCCAAAAGGCCTGCGTCTCTTGCGGCGCGCGCCCCATATGCGGTAGTCGAAAAGCACGAGCATGCCCTCGCAGCGCAGCGCCACGTCGGCGTACCCGAGGCGCAGCACGGCCTCCATGCAGGCGCTGGCCACGGCCACGCTCAAGCACTCGGGCGGCACGCGCTGCAGCACCCAGCCCACGAGGCCAAAGCCGCCAAGTCGCCTCATGTCTGCGCGGTATAGCTCCCGCGAGCGCAGCGCCTCGCCGATGGCCAGCAGCGTGGCGGCTAGCAGGCCGCGCAGCGCTTCGAGGTCGCCGTGCATGCTCAGGTTGGCCGGCGTAGAGAAGGGGTAGATGTGGCAGGCTTGGCGGACATGCCAAGGCAGCAGCTGCGCGCGAGCTGCACGAGCAGCGGGGCCATGCCGCCGCCCTCGAGCGAGGCGTGCCGGTTCTGGTCGAAGACCGCGGCCGTCGCCGCAGAGCCGCGCGTAGACGCTGGCGCCGCGCGAGGGCATGCCGAAGGCCACGCCCTCCAGCGCCGCCGGCCTCGGCGCTGGCCTGCGGCTCGATGACATTGCCGCCGCGCCGTTTACCGCACAGCTTGTGGGTCTCCAGTACGCCACCCATGACGCGCATGCGCCACCAGAGCGCGATTCCTCGCCACCGATGGCGGTGCGCGGGTCGTACGCGAAAACTACGGCAGGGTCTTCCCGCTGCCGCGCTGCGCCGCTGTGCCGGGCCCAGCGCACGGCTTTCAGCGCCCGCCGCTCGCTGTCGCTCCCCCTCCCCCTCCCCCTCCCCCTTGCGAACCTCGCCGTCGACGCTCCCATCGGTGCCGTCGTCGTCGTCGTCGTCGTTATCGTCGCCATTGTCGTCGTCGTCGCGAGGACTAAGATCCAGACGACTCAACTCCTCGAGGCGCTGCACCTTCTCCCGTTGCAGCTCTGGCGACGGCAGCGGCGGCGGAGATGCCGCCAGGGCACGCGACGCGCCTTGCAGCAGCCCATTTGGCGCCGCCAGGGTCCGCTTTGCCAGGCCGCCGGCCGGCCCTGGCGGCGCCAGCAGCAGCGCCTCCTGTAGGTTGCTCTGCAGCTCCGCGAGTCCCTCCGGGGTCACGTGGCCCACCCTTGCCACCGCGAACCGCTTATTGGCGTCCGCCGCCGCGCTAGCCGCCGGCGCCGGCGCCGCAGCAGCAGTGCCGCGGCCGCTGCCGGCGCCGCCATGCCAAGGCACTGCCGTCTTGATACGCGGCTCGCCAAGCCACAGTTCGCGTACCTGCTGCGGCGATAACGCGCCCTCGAAGAGCGTAGGCGCAGCGATGCGCCCGCCCAAGCCCTGCGCGACGCTATTCTTCGTGGCGTGCTCCTCCAGAGCTGGGTACGCTAGCGGAAGCTCGAGACGCTTCACGCCATCGACGTACACGGCGGCGGCGGCGGCGGCAAGATACGGCTGCGAGTGAGTGACCACCACCTGCGCCCAGCGGCCTCGTTGCGGCAGGCCAAGCGCCCCCTGCACGTGCTGCCACGCGCGGTCGCCCTTACTGCGCGCGCGCAGCATCAGCGTGACGTGCAGCGCGCCGTCGGGCACGGCAGGGTCGGCTTGCACGAGGCTGCCGCCGCTCGGCGTGCGGCTGAAGAAACTCACGCGAGGGCGGCTTGGCTGCCGCTGCTGCTGCCGCTGCTGCTGCTGTTGCTGCTGATCGCTGGAACAAGGGTGCTCTGGCTCGAGCAGGATGGCTCGACGCCAGCGCCGTCGCTGGAGAGAAGCCGGAAGAGGACGCGCTGCGCCTCGGGCCGCTCTCGGGCTGAGGGTCGAGGCTGAGCCACGACATGAACGTGTAGCGCGCAGGCGGTCCAACGGCACCGGTGGATGGCTAGCGCGTCCTCAGGGCTCACCGCACTCCACGAAGGGTCCGGCGCCTCAAAGCCGGCCGAGTCGCTCGAGAACTTGCTGCGCCGCCGCGGCGAGCAGCGCGGCGAGAGAGTGCGTTAGCGCCACGCGTATGTCGGCCTGAGGCTCGGTACGCAGCCAGTCAAGCAGCTTGGACAGCCCCAGCGACGTCGCGGAGCATTCGCTAAGCTTGCGCTCGACTTGTCCGGCGACCAGCGGGCCACTTGCGCCTTCCCGTTGCAGCGCCGCCACCGCAGCGGCGAGTCGGCGGGCTGCGCGGGCGTCTCGGGCGCCGCGTCCAGCGCGGCGGCGCCGGTCGCCGGCTCGCCCCGAGCCTCGGCCTCCATCTCCACCTCGATCTCGCGCGTCCCCATCCAACTTTCCATCCAACCGCTTCCACGTCCGGTTCGCCCCTTTTCCCCCTCATTTTCCAAAGTGCGACCCGAACGCAGAACATGCCGTATTGAACCTGAACGCAGACTGGCCCGCATCCTGCCATCAATGTCGAGTTTCCTTGAACCTGAACGCGAACTGAGCGCTGAACCCGTTTTCGGACCAGGCCGACAGGAAGGGTTCCCCGACCGGAATTCGGAAATGCCATCTGGAAAAACCAACCGGAATTCGGGTTGATCTGTCGCTAGCACACACGAACAGTAAGGTAAGTGTCGGTCAACCCAAAACAGTTACCTCCCTGCTCGCCATGAACCGTTTTCGGTTACGTCTCCCTGCTCGCCGTCTTTCTTTCCTTCCTTCCCTCTAACCTCCCGGTTCTATCCTCGGAACCGGACATAGCTCGGAATCCGGCTCAGGCACTCTCCAGCCATGGATGGATTCGTTGTTTGTGACACCTCCAGTCAAACAAGGTCCAAGAAACTCTCGGTCACCTCTTCCGATGTCAGCACCCTCGGGCACCTGATCCTTCCCTCAGAGCCCCGAAGGACGGACAGAAAAGATACAAGTAAGCAGAGGACCGGAAGCCGGCACTGGGCGCAGGAAGGAGCCACCACAGAGCGTGAAAAGTTAGGCCCCTTCGGCTTCCGAGGGCCGGCTTGAGAGGGAGATAGAAGCGAACTCCGGGCGACAGCTTCCGGTTCCGATGGACTGCAATGCATGTGAGGAGGTGGTTTGTCAGGTTCTAATCGAAGCGAGACGCCGGAGAGAGCTCGTCGGGTCGAGCGCGACATTCCCTGCGTACAGTACCGAGAGGTAGAAGACGGCGGCGAGGCGATCGATCGCAGCATGATGAGCAGCAGTGGTGGCGTGCCCGCGAACGGCGCGGCCTTTGGATTCTCGGCGCAGATGGACGCGCAGAAGCACGGGGAGCAACGGTGGCTGCGCGAGCTGCAGGCGAGGAGGATGTTGGGCAAAAGATGCCACCGCAAATGGCGCAGCAGCAGCAGCAGGAGTTTCTTATGATGCGCCGACAGAGGCTGCGCAGGCTGCAACTGGCCATGCAGCAGCAGCAGCAGCCGCCGCAGCCACAGCAGCAGCAGCCGCCGCAGCACAGCAGCCGCAGCAGCCGCAGCAGCCGCAGCAGCCGCAGCAGCCGCAGCCGCAGCAGAGTCCGATGCAAGTGACCGCGACACCGATGGCGCCGCCCGGTGTAGGGCTTGGGGCTGCTTATGGTCAAGATATGCTGCAAATCATGCAGCAGCAGCAGCAGCAGCAAGCTTTGCATCTGCAGCAGCAGGCGATTCAATATCGCGCTATGCAGCAGCAGTTTATGCAGCAACAGCTCATGGAGCAGCAACAGCTCGAGCAGCAGCTGAAGAGGGAGGCCAACGCCAAGCCAGCCAGAGCTAGAACTGCAGGAACTACAGCGCAAAATGATGCTGCAGCGCATGATGGTGGCGGCCAAGGACAACGAGAAGAACAACACAAGGACCAGTGCCGCGGACAAGCCAACGGCCATGGCCACGGCCTCGCCAGGGTTCGAGCAGCTCATGCAGCAGTTTTCTCAGCAACAACAGCAGCAGTACTTCATGATGCAGCACCAGCAGCAACTGCATCTTCAGCAACAGCAAATGCAGTTCGGGCAGATGGGGGTCCAGGCATTCCCAGGCTTTGCGATGGTGCCACAGCAAGCTCTAGGCGAAGCGAATGCCCTTAGCAACCACGCGCAGTCAAGCCAGAGTCGGGATCGCTCCGCGTCGGAGCCAACCCCAGAATCAAGTGAGGTGAATGTGCTGGCGCAGCGACGGCGACGGCGGGGTCGCAACATGGTGATTGACTTGGAAGCCACCGGCGGACCCTCAAGCATGCAGCTCGCGCATCTTCAACGCCTCGGCCTGGAGCTCAACGAAGTCGGGTCGATCCGGACCAAACCGGGCGAGCCTTCGGGACCGGAGCGCCTCGCTCACGTCGCTGCGCGCCAGCGCGGGCCTGCCGATCAGCAGTCAGACAAGGACCCAGCAGACGAGAGCGACGGCGCTGCAAACCTCGACAGTCGCTCCAGCAGCACCAGCAGCACCGGGGCTGTGTCGTCGCGTTTCCGCGGCGTCTGCTGGAACAAGTGCAACAGCGCCTGGAAGGCCAGCATCAAGGTGCGCGGCAAGAACATGCACATCGGATACTTTGACGACGTGCACGAGGCGGCGCTGGCCTACGACATGAAGGCCATCGAGGTGCGTGGAGAGCGCGCAAGCCTCAACTTTGGCACCACGCCCTCTGGGCCTGCCTGGCCGGCCGCCGCGCATTAGCTTGCAGGCAGGCAGGCAGGCAGGCAGGCAGGCAGGCAGGCAGGCAGGCAGGCAGGCAGGCAGGCAGGCAGGCAGGCAGGCAGGCAGGCAGGCAGGCAGGCAGGCAGGCAGGCAGCAGGCAGGCAGGCAGGCAGGCAGGCAGGCAGGCAGGCAGGCAGGCAGGCAGGCAGGCAGGCAGGCAGGCAGGCAGGCAGGCAGGCAGCAGGCAGGCAGGCAGGCAGGCAGGCAGGCTTGGGCTGGCCGCCCGCTAGCTGGCTAGAGAGTAGCTCTGGCTAGCTAGCAGCACAAGCTCTTCAATAGCGCTGACATAATCTACGGTACTGTATTGTGAGCCCCACTTCTCCTCGAACTGATCTTGCCGGCTGCGCCGCTGTGCTGCTAAGATGCAAACCGCCCCAGTAGCTCTTTCAGACTACTTACAATTTTAGAGGACCTCTGCAGCCGTGCCCAGTGCGACTTGGAGCCCAACCCTTGCCGTTCTGCAGAGCCCGCCCTTTCTTTTCGTCAATCATCTTGATCAACTCAATCACCCTTTCGCCGACATCTTCGCTCTTCCCCTGTACCTTAGCGCTAATCTAATCATGGCCCAAAATCAAAACGAAGGGCTTTCAAATCCAAACGGGCATCGGACAGCGCACCTGCCATACGAGCCAGGCGGCCGGGACTCGGCTTGGCAACGCAGGTTCAGACTCGCGGACGACCTTCCGCTCGGAGGCTCCATCCAACGGTACAGAATAAAGCTGAAAGTTTCAACTTTAGTTTCCGTTTGATTGAAAGGAGGCGGAGCAGGTGCAGGTAGGTGATGACAGCATCTTGGTACCTCCGAGTTCCAAAGTCCAAAGGCACTCGTCACTTCCGAATCCCGGTTTGCGACAGACAGCTCGAGTTAGCAAGAGAGAAAGAAGGAAAGATAGCAAGTAAACGACAATCAAAGGAACAGGAAGGAAGGAAGAGAAGAAGGAATGAAGAGAAGGGAAGGAAGGAACAAAGGAAGGCAAAGGAAGGAAGGAAAGAAGAAAGGAACAAAGGAAGCCGGAAAGGAAGGAAAGAAGAAAAGAAAAGAAGGAAGGGAGAAAGGAAGGAAGGAAGGAAGGAAGGAAGGAAGGCTGCCCTGTTCCTTTTTCGCCTGTATATTTTCTCGAGAGAAGACGGAGAATCTCGGGGTTTCTTTTCCAAAGACAAGGTCACACGCGTTTTGGTGATGAGGCTGTTCTGTGAATTGGTCGGCTTTCGGCTGCCACATGTCGGAGGCCTCCACACTGTCCGACGAGGATTGGTTCTCGCAACCTTAAAAAAAAAGGACCCGCAGCCACACAAGAAGGACCCGCAGCCAACCTGGCACTGTGTGCTCTGCGAGTGGTCAAGTGACAGACGCTGGAGTAGTTGACTGACCAACCTCTCTGACTCACGTCCGAGATTCCGAACTTCTTCCACCTCTCCAGGCTCGAAACCTCGCCTCCACACCAAGTGCTGGATTTCTCCCATTGGCGGAACCCAACTGTGTGGGGCACACACCGGGTCAGGACCTCTCCCTTCCGAGCCTGCATTTTCCAACTCCCTCTCTGCCCCTTTTCACCGTGGCTACATCTGTGCTTGTGGGAGGGTGAATGGAAGAGGGTAGGGAAGGCGTTTTAGGGTTCCCACAGTTGATACCGTGTCAAGACGTGGATTTTTCAACCTGGCCTGGAGAGAAAAGAATCCTTGGCACGAGGTGGGTCACACAAAGAGAGCAAGAAGCAACGAGAGGAGCAGACGCCGCGCAAGATCGGCACGCTGGCGGCCTCCGCGCTGCTTCCGTGGGCCGTGATGGGCGACGGCCTCCCTCCGCGCAAGCGCTTTAGCAGCAGCGCCAGCGAGGAAGAAGTGGTCAACGGCGCGCCCAAGCGCGCCAGGCAGCCATCGTGGCACGGCGAGAAGGCCAAGCCCGGGCAGGAGCGGGGACTGGAACAGGCGCAGCGGGCCATGCTCAGTCAGCAGTTTGTGGAGCAGCTCGCAAAGCTGCAGGGGACGGGGCCGACGCTGCACAGCTCGGCGCCAGCGCAGCCACGAACCAGGCAGCCGTTTCTTCCGGGGCAAGCTGCGCTTGCGGGTGCTCAGATGGGGTGCCGGCAGCATTGGTGGCCTCTCAGTCACAGCCGCCGCCGCCGCCGCCGCCGCTGCCGCAGCAGCAGCAGCAGCAGCAGCAGCAGCAGCCGTCGCCGGAACAGCAGCAGCAGCAGCAGCAGCAGCAGCAGCATTTCATGATGATGCAGCGTATCCAGCAGATGCAGCAGCAGCAGTTCATGCAGCAGCAGCAGATGCAGCAAGAGATGCAGCAGCAAATGATGCAGCAAATGCAGCAGCAGCAAATGCAGCAAATGCAACAGATGCAGCCCTGGCCAGGGTTCTCCCCGCTGTTCATGCAGGCTCAGCTTCAGTCGGTGCCGATGCAGCAGCTCATGCAGCAACAGCTCATGCATCATCATCATCAGCAGCAGCAGCAGCAACAGCAGCAGGCGATGCCGGTGGCGGCACCGCGGCTGCAGTCGGGAATGGACGACGACTATGGATCTGACGATAGCGAGGCAGGAGCCGCGTCTTCGCCAAAGCAGGAGCAGCAGCAGCGGCGGCGGCGGCGGCGGCGGCGGAGTCGCAACACGGTGCTTGACATCGCCGCGGCAACATGTCCGAGCTGCAAGAGTCGTACCTCGAACGGCTCGGACTGCGCATCGGCGAGGACGGGAGGATCGTGGCCAAGGGCGACGCGTCAGCCGCTGAGAAGCTTCGCGCGAATCGGAGCGACTGCAGCGTTGCCTGCGACGCTCCGGCGTCCGCGAAGACGGCGAAGAGGCGAATGCGGCAGCACGAGGCCAAGACGGTCCGATGGGCCAGCGCGAGTGCAGCGCCGGCAGCGGCGAGGGCGCGAGATCAGATGCGGATAGCGCGACCGGAGCCTCGTCACGCTTCCGCGGAGTGTGCTGGAACAAGTGCAACAGTGCCTGGAAGGCCAGCATCAAGGTGCGCGGCAAGAATACCCACATTGGGTACTTTGATAACGTGCACGAGGCCGCGCTGGCGTACGACCTCAAGGCGATCGAGGTGCGCGGGGCGCGAGCCAACCTCAACTTTCGCGACGTGCCCGAAGCGGAATCAGACGCGGCAACAGAATCAACGGCGGCAGCGGCGGCGGCGGCGGTAACAAAGGCGGCAGCAGCAGACAAAGGAGACGACGTAGACGACGTAGACGAGGCCGCGAAAGCTGACGAATAACGCACCTGACCACCATCTCTAGCTAACGTGCTCGGGCAAGGCTTGATAGACATCCCTGTGCGGCAGCTCTGCGATAGCTACTAGCTCGCTAGAGCAGCTTGAGGTCGCCCGTGATCTTGTTGATGGCCGACACGGGCGCCGGGCCCACCGCGCAGACCGTGCGCGAGCCCGCCGCGATCTGCGTGCGCCCTGCATCCGCCACGACGTAGTGCGGCAGGCCCATGGCCTTGGCCTGCTCTGCAACCTTGAGCATCTGCTGCAGGTCGGGGCACTTTAGCGCGATCTTGGGCTGCCCTGCGCGAGCCCACGGGCGAACCATGTCGGCCGGCGCGCGACGGAAGGCGCCGAGGCAGGCGTGGCAGCACTGGGCGGCCATCTTGCCCTTGCCCATCTTGAGCTCCATGTTCACCACCAGCACCATCTTGAACTCCTCGGCGGCCTCGTCGTCCGAGTCGGCCCCATCCTCGTCCTCGCTGTCCGAGAAGGCCAGCGACGCGGCGCCTTGCCGCCGCTGCGCGCGGCGCAGGACCAGCGCGGCAGTCACGCCGCACACTGCGGCGCCAAGGAGGAACCCGGCGCCCAGCGCCGCCCAGGGCCGCGCCATCGCCGCCGCGCCCGCCGCCGTCACCTCGCACTCCTCCGCCATCGTCCTCTCGCTCTCGTTCTCCCATTCGCAGTACGGTACACTTGTACCGTGTTCTCCAGGCTCATTGGCGACATGGCTTTGCGGCGACGGCGCCGCGGCGCTGCGACGGCGCCGGCGGCGCGCGACGGCGCCGCGGAGCCGGCCGGGCGCGCGCTGGCAGTGGTGCCTTGCTCCCCGCCACCCGCGAGGCGGCCCTGTGCTGCCTTGGCTGGTCTGACCTCCTCGACCGACTGTGGCCAAGCCGATGCTGTAATGATGACACTGCTGCTGCTGCTGCTGCTGCTGCTGCTGGCTGCTGCTGCTGCTGCTGCTGCCGGTGGGACGGCGTGTCACGGCGAGAAGTGGGCGACAAGCGAGCGCTGAGGGACAAGACAGTCAGGGCTAGGGAGCGAGGCACGGCGAATCCGTCCGTCCATCCGTCCATCCATTTGGTCAGGGAAACTCTTCCAGGGGTATCTCGTGCTCGCGCAGTGCCCGCAGCCACGGCTTTAGCACGTTGGACTCGCCCGCGTCGACGTCGCCGGAGGACACGGACGCGTCGCGCAGGCGCACGACATGCGAGTCCTCCTGCACGAAGAGCAGGAGCTCGTGGTGGCGCACGGAGAAGACCGCGCTGTAGACGTTGGCGAGCTCGATCTTGTAGGTCAGGTTGTAGGTGAAGCCCTTGGGCACGGTCTTGTGCTTGCGGTAGAAGAGCGTGTCGCCCTTGAGCTCAAAGTACTTTGTCTTGAAGTTGCCGCGGCGGCGCGCCAGGTCGGCCATGGCCTGGTTGGAGATCTCCTCGCGCACCTTGACGGCGCAGCGGTCGAGGTGGCCGCACAGCTCGACCTCGCGCGAGAGAAAGTCGGTGTCGTTGGCCTCGACGGCAATCTTGAACTGCGCGCGATTGCGCCGGCTCTGCGTGACGTTCTGGTGCATGACGGCGATGCCGGACCGCACCTGAGAGGCCACGCCGAGGATCTGCCGCTGCGGGCGGGGCACCATGGCCTTGTCGAGCTGCCCCGTGAGCAGGTTCTTGAACTTGTAGCCAAAGTTGAACATGCCGCCCGAGAGGACCTGGGCCAGGGCGCCGCCCAGGCGACCCGAGCGCGCAGCCGAGGTGAGAATGCCGATGAAGAACCCGACAAAGGCGTCGTACGAGGTGATGCCCTCGTCGCCGTTCTTTGGGCGGAACTGCTTGCGCATCTCGAGGATGGGCAACTTGACGCAGTCCGCCGAGAGCGGGCCGCCCGAGCTGTTGACGAGCGTCTCGGGCTTGCCCTTGTGCCCGCGGAAGAGGTCCTGGATGTAGAAGCGCGTGCCGCGCACGGTGAAGCGGCGGATGTCGTAGCAGAAGGGCTCGTGGTTGAGCCAGTCGCGCACGCGCGCCCAGTCGCCAAAGCGCAGGCGGTCCTCCTGGGACTGCATGGAGAGCTGCTCGAGCGCGGTAGCGTCGCTCGGGCACGTAGCGGTTCTGCAGGGCATCCTCGGGGACGTGCTTCCAGAGCACCTCGAGCTGCAGCTGCCCGCAGAGGCCCATGCGCTTCCACTTTTTGCTGGCCAGGGGCACCCAGCCCTCGAAGCCCGTGGCGCCGTCCTCCGCGGGTCGCGCGACCGTAAAGGCGTGAAAGTCCTTGGTGTGGTGCCAGCAGTAGGTCGGGTCCGTGACTAGGTACTTTGTGGTCATGGCCCAGTGGCCGATCATGGCCGCCTGGCCCTCGACGACCGTGTCGCGGTCGTACACGGCCACCTCGATGACCGTGCTAGCGTCGTCCACGTGGAACACGAGCTCCTCATTCCACATGGGGTGCAGCGTCTTGTTCTGGGTGTGCGTCTTGGCTTCTTGCCGCCGGCAGCGCACGACCACGTACGGGTCGCACGTCTTCTTGCCGCGGTGCGGGTCCAAGTGCTTGGCGCGCAGCACGCGCACCACCAGCTGATTGCGCGGCTTGGCGCCGCGGGGCAGCACGGCGTCCACCTCGCCGTTGGCCAGGATGCGCGTGAACTCGTTGATGTTGAACTTGCCGTCAAACATCTGAAAGTTGCACATGGCGTCGTCCACCTCGATGTGGTTAAAGTCAAACTTGATGTACCGCTCAAAGTCGGGCACCTTGCGCAGCGGCACCTTGACCTTGCGCCGCCGAATCAGGTTCCACAGGTGCGCCAGCGGAAAGGACCCCTCGATGTCCACGCGCCGGCACTGCACGAACGACTCGAAGGGAAACCCTGGCGGGTTGCCGAAGGAGGCGTCCTGCACCAGCACGCGCACGTACAGCCGCCAGTCCTTGATCCACGGCGTCACGCTGAGCGCGCCCACGTGGAACGGGTACCCGTTCAGGGGCCCCAGGAAGCGCAAGCCCGTGGCGAACGCCCACCCGAGCAGCACGGGGCTGCTTACGTACAGATAAAACAACAGCGGCATCAGCATCAGCAGCTGGATCACGCCCGACCGCGACACGATGGGCACCAGCAGCGCAGCCAGCAGCGGCGGCACGCCCAGCGCGGCCACCACGCCCACGTTGAGCGCGCCGCCGCCCAGCCCCGGCGAGCGCAGCAGGCTGCGCCAGTCGCCGCTCGCAGCCATGCGCACGAAACTCATCTCGACTCCTCCTCGTCGTCGCCGTCGTCGTCGTACTCGTCCAGGTCGCCATACACGCTTCCGCTGCTGCCCTGCCGCACGGCTGCGAACAGCTCGTGGCCCTCGAGCTCCTCAAAGTCGCGCTGCACGCTCGCGCGCTTATTGCCGCGGCGCCTCGTGCTGCGCCGCCTGCTGCTCCCGCCGCGCTTGCTGCCTCGCGCGCCAGCGGCCGCCCGCTCGCGCTGCTTGCCGTGGGGGATGGCGATGCCATCGGGGAGCTTTTCCACCTCCCCCTGCAGCTCGCGCTCGTCCTCCTCGTCCTCGTCGCCCGAGCTCGCCCCAGCCGCTTCCGCCCCGCGGCCGAGGAGCGGGTTGCGGGCCTCCACCTCCACGAAGCCGCCCAAGTCCTCGTCGAAGCCGTCGATCCATTCGGGCTCGCCGCGCCGCCGGCCCATCGCCGAGCGCCAGCTCGCCCAGGCGATGGACGACACGCCGCCTCCGAGATGGCCCGCGCTGTGCTCTCGCTATGGTATCGGAAAGCGAGGAGCGAGCGCAGCTTTTCGACGATAGATGAACGTGGTTGTGCACGTGCACGTGCACATAAGTGCGCACCCCTGAGGTAGGACGAGGCCTGAACCCTAACCGAACCCCAAACCGGCGGAACGCTTTGACGCGCCCTAACCAAACCTAACCTGCGGAGCGCCCGAGAGCGACCCTAACGAGCGTGTGACCTGCGGAACGCTTTGTTCGCGGTTGGCGCTTTGCGTTGTGGAGGTTGGGGCGAGCGGGCGATGGAGCAGGGCGGCGCGGCGCAGCGGGTGCGCTGGGAGGTGGAGCCCGTGGCCAACCCGGAGGAGCAGGCCAGGTCGGCGGCGATCGACGAGCAGCTGCGCAGCGACCGGCTCGAGGCCCTGCGCGCGCGCTGCTCGGTGGTCATCCTGAGCCCTGCCTCGGCGCATGCGAACGCCGGCCGCCATGCCATGGCGGCAAGCTTTGCGCGGTCGCTCGGCGCGAGCGTCGACGCGTCCCTGACGCCCGCAGACGCCATGTCCTTTTGCGGCACGGCTTCCATCAACCAGGATCAGCAGCAAGAGATCTCCGGCCGGTCATACCCTTGCGCGCGCAAGAACAAGGGCTCGCAGGTGAAGCTGGCCGCGGAGGACCCCAGCGTGCTTGTGTACGTGGTCTCCGTCGACTGCTCGCCGAGCGACTCCTCCTCCGGCGAGGACCTCGCCAAGTCGCTGAGCTCCTCGCTGGCGCACCTGCTCTTCGCGGCGGACGCGCTCGGGCAGCTGGACAACACGGCCGTGTGCCTAGTGCTCGCCAACTGCGCGCAGCTGCGCTCGGCGCTGGGCCAGCTGCGCGACGACGCGGCTTTCCACGAGCGTCTGCGGCGCAACTTTGTGGGCGTAAAGTCGCAGGACGTGGACGACGTGCTCTTGGGCGTGGCCAAGGAGCTCGAGGCCGCCGCGCAGTCGTGCCGCGCGCCCGAGGTGCGCACGGTGCTCGTGGAGGAGGTCCTGCAGGACGCCGCCGAGCAGTGCGACGAGGTTGCGCGCAGATGTTGCAGATCGTGCGGGGGATTCAGGCTGCGAGGCTGCGGCAGGTGGAGACGGCCGACATGGCCAGCGGCGTGCATAACGCGCGCAAGCCTTCACAGGAGGAGCGGCAGGCGGTGCTCGCGCAGCGACAAGCTGCCTCGCAGGCCGCCCAGGGTCAGAATGCGCACAAGGAGCGCCAGGTGCAGCAGCAGCAGCAGCAGCAGCAAAAGCAGGCGTGGCAGACCGCGCGGCGGCGGCCTTGAGCGACCCAACGATGCGACTGGCGCTGTTTGGAGCGTTCATCGCCGTCATCACCTACTTGGTGTTGCAGATGATCAAAGAGGGGTGAGAGACGAAGGGAGGACTGTGTACTGTCTCGCTACTGTCCCACAGAGCTGCAGCGTTCGCGTCGGCTTCGACGTCGTCGTCGGCGTCGTCGTTGGCGTCGGCGTCGGCCAGGCTCTCTTGCTCGCTGGAGTCCCCATCTGCGCACACAAGCGCGCCAGATCGGTAGCGCCATAGCCAGCGGCAACGGCAGAGCGTGATGGGCCACACGGCGGCGGCCATTGGGCGAACGAACGGCGCGGCTGGCACCGTTCTCCAGTAGATTGTTGATCAAGGAGAAAGGCAGGTTTTGTGCGTGATATCTTTCTTACTTACTGTACAACAGAGCTGCGGCGGCCGCGTCGTCGTTGGCGGCGGCGCTGCCAGCAGCGTTGGCCAGGCTAGTCCCGGCGCTTGGTGCGCCACTCAAGGCGCTGTAAGGGCCGCCGCCTCACCACAGCGAGAACATGAGCATCGTCGTGGGCCGCGTGAGCACAAACCCGATCACTGGCAGCGCATACAGCACGAACCAGGACGCCATCTTGCGCTTCTGGATGCGCGAGGTGCCCGGCTTGGCGAAAGTCGAGGGCGGCAAGCGCACTTGCAGCAGCGCCATTTGCATCATCACCGGGGCCAAAAGCATGAGCAGCGCCAGGTGCGCAGGCGTGCTGCCAGCGCAGCCTTCCCATGTCTCCTCGCGCTCGTCGCCATCGCCGCTGCTCGTCTCGCGCTGCGCTCTGCCGCTGTCGGCAGTCGATTGGTCTCTGCCGACATCGCACTTCACCTCTTCGCGTCGACTTTGCCAAACGAAACACTTCGCTACGCAAACACCACCACATCCCCACGACCGAGCGCAGACCTCTCCCTACAAATTCCGTCCCCTAACCACACCCAAGCACGAATACCACGCGAAACACGCACAAGGCAACGCGCACGCAACGCGCGACCGGAGCGCGCCACCACGTTCTGTGTCCGCCCTCGTCGACGACGACCCGCGGGAAGAAATGTTGGTGCAGTGTTTCGTGCTGCGAAGAGAGGAGCGAGGCGGGGAGGGAGCGCGGGATTTGCGCGGGGATGTCGCGCTGCGTCCGACCTTGGTTGTGGCACGTTCCGGGAATGGGGCAGGGTGCGCTGAGCGATGATGCGCCCTCGAGAGACTGTTGAGGTGAGGTGAGATGACGCGTATATAGGCGCTAAGCAGAGGAGCTGACGTCATCGCGGTGGGCACAGGCTTCCTTTTTGCCCTTTTTGTTGGGAGTTGATGTTGACGCAACGACGTTGCGCAAAGAGGTCGCTCGGTGGTCTGATGACGTGTGGCAGGTAGTTGGGATGACCTGCCAAGGTCAGTGGCAGGTCATCGCGATGACCTGCCGAGGTCATTCGAAGGTCGTTGCTTCGCGGACCCATCGCGGGGGGGGTGGAATGACCTGTGATCATGCAGTGGACGTCAGTTGGTGACCTGGGGTGTGATGTGCAAACACGTGGGAAGGTGTTAACGAATGACGTGGTAAGGTCATTCCGCGTCTGGAGATGGCCGTTGGACGCCGTGGCGGCAGTATAGCGCGAGCGAGCGATGCGCGTGAGGACGTTCGCTCGCGTCCGCGGCGGCGGCGGCGGCGGCGTGGAGGGCGATGCGCGCGTCGTCGTCGACGAGGCGCGCGCGCTGGTCTCCGTGGCGAGCGGCGGCGCGCGGCGGCTCCGCGGATCGGCCGCCGGCGGCGCCATCTTTGGCTTCGACGGCGCCTTCGGGCCGCAGCAGGACCAGTTGGCCGTGTTCGAGGCGTGCGTGCAGCCGCTGGTGCGCGACGGCCTGCGCGGCCTGAACGGCACCGTGTTCGCGTACGGGCAGACCGGATCCGGCAAGACCTACTCGATCACCGGCGGCGCTGGCTACGATTCGCGCGGGATGATCCCTCGGGCGCTCGAGCACGTCTTCGCCGACGCGCAGCTCGAGCTGTGCGCGCTGTCGTACGTGGAGGTGTACAACGAGCAGGTGCTCGACCTGCTGGACGACCGCAAGCGCGTCAAGGTCCTCTCGCAAGGCGGCAGAGCGGTGCTCAAAGACGTGGCCGTCCACGCTGCGCAGAGCGAGGAGCACGCGCTGGACCTGTTCTTTCGCGGCAACATGCAGCGCAGCACGGGCAGCACTGCGCTAAACGCTGCCAGCTCGCGCAGCCACTGCGTGTTCACGCTGCGGCTGCGCTCGCGCAGCGGCTTGCAGAGCATGCTCAACTTTGTGGACCTGGCAGGGTCAGAGAAGAACCACGACACGGTCACCAGTCGGCACATTAACCTCTCGCTGCACTTTCTCGAGCAGGTCGTCATGCACCTGCAGAACCAGCAGCCGCACGTGGCCTTCCGCAACTCGACCATGACGGCCTTGCTGCGCGAGAGCTTGAGCGGCAACTCGCGCACGGTGTTCCTGGTCACCCTCAACCCGGACGAGGCGCACCTGAGCGAGACGCTCAGCTCTTGCCGCTTCGCGCAGCGCTGCAGGGCGCTGTCCACCAGCGTCGTGGTCAACGAGACGCCCGAGCGTCGCGCTCGCCGACTCGCGCAGGAGAACAACCGCCTGCAGCGCGACCTCGCGCAGGCGCAGGCCTGCCTCCGCGAGCACGACCAAATACACTCCATGCTGCAGGACCTGCTGCGCCAGGTGGACCGCGACGCCGAGGCCGTGCTCGCCAAGGAGATGCTCTTCAAGGCCGGCCTTGTGCTTTGCGTGGACGTGGACCGACAGGTGCTGCGGGCGAGCAGAGGCCGCCACCGGAGGGCAACCCACGTGCGCAGGGGCGACGTGGTGGCGCTCAAGCGGCGCCAGGAAGCCGCCTCGTCGGCGTCGGCGTCGGCGGCGTCGGCGTCGAGGCGCAGGATGGGCAGGAGGAAGGAAGAGCGGGGGGAAACTGCCGTCGCCGAGTTGCTCGACGCGGGCGGCGCGGTGCTGCTGCGGATAGACTACGCACACGACGAGCCAAACCAGGTCGCGTGGCTACAAGCGCTTGAGCATTGGCTCGACCCAGGGCAGCTGCAAGAGCAGCAGCAGCAGCAGGAGGAGGAGCAGCAGGTGATCGCCAAGCCGAGGCCACCGGCGACCCACCGCGACGCGGCAAGAGCGCGGCCGCCGGGCATCGGGAGGTCCGGATGGCGGCGCAGAGCAGCCCCGCAGGTCGATAGCGGCGGCGAAAGCGGCGAGAGCGACGACGGCGAGGGCCGCAGCTGCAGCGAGGATGACGACAGCGAGGCGGAGCGCGAAGGCAAGGAGGAGGAGGGAGGAGGAGAGGAGAGAACGAGAACGAGCTCTCCCCCGCTGCGCAAGAGCGTGTTCGCCAAGTCGCCGCGCGACCGCTGGCGGACAAGGGCGGCGTGCTAGCTCGAGCAGCATTGCAGCGCTGCGGCGGGCGCTCGCGCTCATCGGCGGCAGCTCAGCAGAGGCGGCGTCATGCCTGCAGACCCGCCACTAGCAGCTCAAGCAATCCTTCATGATGTGTCTGTATCTAACGAGTTGTTGCCACCGGGCGGACTCCTGCCTCCCACCCTCTCTCTCCTGTCACTACGCGTCCTGCACCAGCACCAGGTCGAGGCGCTTGCACACCATCTCGTGCATGCCGCCCACCACCTTGGCCTCGGCCTCGGCCTGAGCCTCGTCAAGCTTGACGCGGAGGTCCTCTCGCGCGTCCGAGAGCAGCGCAACGTCCGCCAGGCCCTGGCCGAGCGCGATGCCGAGCGCCTGCCGCGCCTCTGGCAGGTTGCCCGCGCGCAGCTGCACGAGCGCGAGGCAGCCCACGGCGGCGGGGTCCGCATCGTCGATGGCCAGCGCGGCCTTGATGGCCTCGTCCGCCCCTGCCAGTCGTCCAGCTGGACGCAGGCCATGGCCAGGCCGCGCCATGCCCAGGCGAGGCCCGCGGGCAAGCCGGGCGCAAGCCGCGTGGCGCTGCGGAAGATCACGCGTGCCTTGCGGTAGTCCTCGCACCGCACTGCGAGCGTGCCCAGCAGCCACGTCGCGCGGGCCCTCAGCTGCTCCACGTTGCGCTGCGCTGCGCGATCTTGCGTTCGAGCTTCGCCCAGCCTCGTCAAGCATGCCGATAGCGCGTTGCGCGCCGCGGCCATGGCCACCTCACCGCCGTCATGCTGCTGTTGCTGCTGCTGCTGCTGCTGCTGGAGCTCTGCTTGCGCTACGCCAAGCCAGTAGCATGCTGCGGCAGCCACCACGGGCTTGACACTGCCAACCTGCTCGGGCCCTGCGGCCAAGGCGCTGCGCAAGATGGCGCAGCAGGTCTCCACGCCCCCGAGCAGCTTGAAGCGAGCCCGCAACACCTCGTACTCGACCAGGTCGCTGTCCCAGCTCGGGGCTGCTGGCGTGCGCCCAGATCAGCAGCCGCCGCGAGCTGCGCTGGAGCCGCAAATCCAGCGCCAGCGCGGCCAAACGTCGCAGGCTGCCGCCCAGCGACCTCAGCTCGCCCTCGTCGTCACTCAGCTCTGAGGGGTCGGGCATACTCAGCGCGTGGCTGTCGCCAACCTCGAATCGGCACAGCTGAAGCAGCACGTTCGCGTCCTCCTCGAGCAGCTCGGCAAGTGATGCATCAGCAGCATGCGCCTCAGCGGCGGCGGCGGCGTCGGCGTCGGCGGCGGCGGCGTCAGGTGGTGCCACGCAGCGTCTCAAGTCGAGCGAGCGAGCGTTGGCAGAGGGTACGACGCGCTCGAGCAGCTCCTGCGCGCGCCATAGCCGTCCCTGTCGAAGGCACAGCCGGGCGTACCCGGTGGCTGCTGGGGGTGCATGGCCACGCACTCCCGCCAGCGCTCGTCCGCTCGTACGAGGTCGCCGGTGAGCTCTGCGCACTCTGCGCTCTGCCTGGCCCTTCGCACCTCTTTCTCGCCCAGCTGGTGCTGCTCTTGCTGCCCGAGTTCATCTTGCTCGTCCTTGTCCTCCATCGCGCGCAAGCGGCACAGCTCGGCCTGCAGGGCGCAGCGAAGGGCGTCGGGCGAGCTCGCGTGCTTGGCGAGTCGCGGCTGCAGGCCGTGCGTGTCCTGCGCGAGCGCGTCTAGCAGCAGCAGGCGCACCGCCTCGCGGCGCTGCTCAAGGCGGTCCTCGCCGTGTCGGGTCGCGTCCTGCGGCTCGCCCACCAGAGCAAACAGCGAGTGCTGCAGCGCAGCCTGCAGCACCGCGTCGCGTCGCAGGCGCAGCGTCGCCGCCGCTGCCGTCGCCGTCGGCGGCGGCGTCGGCGGCGGCAGCGTAGCCGAGTGCGCGCTGGGCGTTAGCGGAGGCCAAATGCTGACGCTCAGCTGCGCGAGGCCGTCGCCGGTCGTAGCGGTGCACGACCGCTGGCCGGCGTGCAGCAGCGCGGAGAGGTCCAGGGTTGCCGTCCACTCGCGCGGCGGTGGCGAGGAGGGCTCGGGTGTATCGCTGCCCTTCTTGCCGGCCTTGCCGTGGTCGGTCGGCGGTGCCGCCGCCGCCGCCGCCGCCGCCGCCGCCGCCGCCGCCGCCGCCGCCGCCGATGATGAGCGGACAACGCATTGCGCGCGGGACAGAGCTGCGGAAGCGTCAGAGCGAAGCATGTTTCCCAGCGAGCGCAGGACAAGCAGTGGCACGTCCTCCTCCAGCTCTTCCCCCGACTCCTCTGAACGGGTATGGCGGTGGGCGTGCCAGCTCTGAGTGTCGGCAGCGAATGCCACGCGGTATCGGCGCTCAGCGTCAGCAGCGGCGCCTTGGTCTCCTGCTCTGCCTGCTCCTGCTGCTCCTGCTGCTGCTGCTGCTCGTCAGTGTTCTCCGCGTTGTCGAGTTTGGTCTCGCCGCCGCCGCCGTCATCGTCATTGTTGACATCAGCTTCGTCGTCGTCGCCGTCGGCGGCGTTAATCTCGTCAGCCCCGTCGGCGTCGAGATTGGCATCACCTTCGTCGTTATTGGCGCCGATGTGCACGAGCACAAGCAGATCCATGGCCGCCTCTTCCACCACGGCCTGCAGACGCTGCGCCCTCTCGGGCGTCATGGCAGCCTCCTCGCCCTCCACGTCGCCCTGGCCCTCCTCCTTTTCCTCCTTTTCCTCCACCTCCACTTGCGCGAGCAGGTCGTCCCTGAGCTCCTGCGGCACCTGCAGCTCGCAGGACGCCAGCTCTAGCTGGTGCGCCGCCTCGAGCGCTGCGAGGAGCTGCTCGTCGGGAAAGATGTCGAGGTCGACGTGCGCTTCCTGCACGCCGCTGCCCTCGACGGGCTGTAGGCGCACGCGGCGGCACAGGTGCTCGCGTCGCGCGAAAAGTCCAGGCGCACGACGGCCGTCGCGACCGGCGCCACTGCCTCCCCGGCTCGCCGGCATGGCAGCACCTCCAGGAGGAGGCCGCGGCTCTGCACGACGGCGCACACGTCGTCGAGCGACGCGCGGTGGCGCAGCCACTCGCGCGTCGACCTGTCGCGACTTGTCAGCGTCAGCGTCAGCGCCAGCGTCGACCTCCGCGTCGGCATCGAGCTGCTCTGCGTGCACGTTGCGCCAGGCGCGGGAGTACGCAGGCCAGGCGGTCGCCCAGGCGTCGGGCGCGGCAGAAGGGTGCGGCGACACGCGCAGTGCGCAGTGCACGGCCCCGGCGAGCGGCGCGAGCTTGGTGACCTCGGCAGGGGCTGCGGCCTCGGCGCTGCCTTTGCCACCCTTGCCAGCCTGCTTCTTCTTGCCGTCGCCGACATCGCCGACCACTGCGTCCTGCGCGCCGGGGCACAGCGTCACGTGCAGCGCGCGCGCCACGACCTCCAGCGACATGGCCTTCTCCTGCTCGTCCTTGCGACTGCGCTCGCCAACAACGGACAAGGCTGCCGTAGTTGCCGTAGAAAATGGAAGAAAAAAACGTACCACGTTACCGTACTTTAGCCAGCAGGCCAAGTTTCGCGAAGGTCGAGCTGGGCCTCGAGCTGGGTATAAAGCTCGGGCTCGAGCTGGGGCTCGAATGTTGTGTCCTGCGGCGAGATCTTGGCGTGCTGAAAGGTCGACGACGAACATGACAGGTGCGCAGCGGCATGTCACTGTGCAGCATGGCCTTCGCAGCGGACAGCGCGAAAGCTTTGTGAGGGAGCCGCTACTGAAGCGCAACGCCGTCGTCGTCGTCGTCGTCGTCGTCGTCGTCGTCGTCGTCGTCGCGAAAATGGTGTGGAGTCACACGATGAAGGTCATTGACATGTGACGCCACATGTCTGTGGAACTCCATGGTAAGACACATGAGACGTCAATAAATGACGTGTCGCGACGTCATACTGACACGTGCTCGCTGTGAACAGCGCGGGCACAGAAAACCTTTCTTGTGACGTGAGGCGATGGTGACGACGCGCAGACGGGCAGCGCAGGCAGCACGAGAGTCCGCCGACGCCACGGCAGCGCCCACCTCCCCCCCGCCGACGCCGCCGCCTCCTCCTCCGCGAAGGAGGCTGTCTCTTCCGAGCGCATCCCTCAGGAGAAGGGCCGAGCAGCAGCAGCCTGAGCATGAGCGTGACGAAAGTAGCGACGCCAGGCAGGACACTGCCACGCCGCAGCCAATGGACATGGCGCAGGACAAGCCAAGCCTCAAGCGTCAGATCTCGACAGGCTCGTGCTCTGCCAAGCGCGCCAAGCTCGCCCAGACGCCGCAGGAGCAGCCGCAGGAGCAGCAGCAGAGCAAGAGCAGCAGGTAAAGGGGAGCAAGAGCTAGAGCAGCGGGAGAAGGCAGAGCAAAAGCAAGAGCAGCAACAAGAGCAGGTAGAGCAGCAGCAACTTGAGCAAGAGCAAGAGCCGATCCTCCAGGTGAGCCGCGAGGGCAGCGGCAAGTCCCTCCTCAACCCCTACGGCAGCTCCGTCCTTGCCAGCACCTTCTGGGCATCCGACGCCTCCGCCTCTCTCTACGCCTCCGCCACCGCCGCCCCCTCCGCCCTGGAGGAGGAAGAGAGCATCGACCTGGATGCCGAGGACGACTCTGGCAAGGTCACGCTGAGCACGGCCAAGTCCATGGGGCTGCAGGAGAGCGACCTGAGCGACGTGCCGTGCATCCTCAAGCGCAACCCTCACTACCGCAGCGCGGCGCCTATGCGGCTGTACACGCAGTCGGTGGTGGAAGCGTTGGCGGCGCGCAAGCAGCGGCGCGAGTCGCACGCGGCGAGCGCTCGCGCGGTGGAGGTGCGGCGTGAGTTGATGAGCAAGCTCGTGAAGAACGGCGTGCGCGAGGTGGAAGTGGCGCCCTCGTTGCGAGAGTTTGTCTTTGGCGACTACCTCGAGCACGTGCTCGGCAAGGGCGACGGCAAGCCGAAACGAGGCGTGCGGGAGCTGCGACGCCGCTTCAAGGGCGCCGTGCTGCTGCAGACGCTCGTGCAGCCGGCGTTCTGAAGCCCTCAGCGGCGATGGAGCTGGCTGCGCTGGGCAAGGGCGGGCAGACGCTGCGGACGGGCAAGGACAAGCGCGAGGTGAAGGCCACGGAGGCAGCGCTGCGCAAGGCGCACCCGTCGGGCGTGCTGCAGCTGCTCGCGGCTGCCATACGGCGCTCGCAGCTCTTTCTGCGGTGCGTGGAGATGTGCGCAGAGGACCTGTTCATGCTGCTCAACGCGACGGAGCAGCAGACGCTGGTGCAGGCCTTCCCCACGGCGAAGCTCACGCAGCAGGCGCACCGCTTCAACGACGCGGACGCCGTGCGCGAGCGTATCCTGGACATGGCCGCACACGAGCTGGACTCTGCCGAGGGCGAGTACGAGCTGTCTGGAGTGGATGGCAAGGAGGCCATCAAGGCCGCCCCGCCGCTGGTCAAGCGGCACATCGACGCCGCCTTGCGCGACGCCATGCAGTACCCGGCCAACCGCGAGCTCGGGCGCGCGGCCACTGCCAAGCGCGTGGCGCGGCTGGTCGGGTGGACGCGCGAGAAGCGGCAGGAGCGCCTCGAGAAGCGCCTCGCCGACTTTGGCCTGCGGCGTCGCAGCGACTCGCAGTTCTGCAACGGGTTCATCGCGGGCAGCGTGCCCGACCCGGTGGAGAAGGTCGTCGCGGTCATGCGCATCACCAGCGCGCTCTTCGACCACAGCCACGTGGCGTTCAGCCAGAACAACGAGGAGTGGAAGGCCAAGCTTTGGAACTTTGTCGTCAACAAAGACATGACGTGGGAGCAGGCGTGCGACCGCGTCGTTGCGAGAGAGCCTCGCGTGCGGCACTGGAACCGGATCTGAAACTGAGCGGGCACCTCGGCGCTCACTGACACTGACGTGACACATGACACACTCAACTTGCTACGTACCATACCGTACTCCAGTAGAACTGACCAACTGCGAGCTCAGACTGCCTTGACTCTTAGCCACCTTGATTGTGATTGCAAGAGAGCCCTTGATGGGCATGCGACCGTTGTTCTTGCTCCCACCAATCAAGGTCCCCCTGCACCTTACGTTAGATATGATCATGGCTCAAAAATCAAGGTCTGCCAGCCAGGCAGCCTGCCAGCCAGGCAGTCAGCCAGGCAGCCTGCCAGCCAGGCAGCCTGCCAGGCAGCCAGGCAGCCAGGCAGCCAGGCAGCCTGCCAGCTTGGTTGCTTGGTCAGCGAAAGGACCAAAAGAATCCGACCCCACAGTCGGTCCCACAGACTTTTCTTTCCAGAGTTTTTAGAGTTTTCCCAGAGTGTGAAGACATTTTTCCGATTTGCTTTTTTCGAGATGAGAAAATTTGTGATGCCGCGCTTCAGCCAAGGTTTCGTGAAGCGTTGACGCACCGCCTTCCTTCCGCCGAATTTTCCGCCGCCTCCTGCTGTCTCCGTTCTCTCTCTCGTCCGTCTGTCTATCCGTCCGTCCGTCGATCCATCCATCCAGCTTGGCAAAAGGCGGTGAAGTTGGCTACCTGTTGGCTGGGACACAACAGCAAGACCAGCAAGTGTCCCAGGCAGGCTAGCAGCTAGCTAGCTTTCGAGGGTGGCACCTCCGCGCCGAACCCGCGCGGCCTGGTGGAAAGCAAGCAGTCGCCCAACCCCTGAGCTCGTCGACGAGGATGGCCGTCAACGCACCCAAGCGGCACGCCGCCAAGCAGGCCGCCGCACTGGCGCGCAAGGAGGAAGCCGAGGACGCCGCGTGGACGCTCGACGTGTCCGTGCACCTGTGGCGCGAGATGGAGCGCAACAAGGACAAGAAGGTGCTCTCGGGAGAGCAGCTGCTGGCCTTGCTGGGCCGCGGTGAGGTGGAGGTCCACGGACATGTCGTGCTGCGCGGCAAGGACGAGGCCGAGGAGGTGGTGCGCCAGCTGCCCGAGGGGCTCAACGTGAACGGCTGCCTCGTCGTCGTGGAGGCCGCGGGCGCATCGCTGGCCTTCCCACAGCTGCTCACCGTGTCCGAGTCGCTGCACATCGCCGACGCCGAGCTCGAGGGCCTGTCCTTTGGCAAGAGCCTCTGCGTGGGCAGGCACCTGGACGTGGCCAACATTATTGCCCGCGCGCTGCCCAAGGTGTCCACCGTGGGCGACCTCAACGCGCAGGGCTGCTCGGCGCTGACCTCCATCCCGGAGGGCTTTGAGGTGGACGGCTTTGTGGACCTCACGGGCTGCAGCGCGCTCACTGCGTTGCCCAAGGGCTTTCACGCGAGCCAAGCCCTGCGTCTCGTGGGCTGCACCGGTCTGACGAGCGTGCTGCAGGACCTGCACGTCGTGCGACTCAACCTGAGCCAGTGCACGGCGATCGCGTCGATGCCGAGGGGGCTCAAGGTGGCGAGTCTGCTGGACCTGAGCGACTGCTTGGAGTTGGAGAAGCGACACCGCGACGACACGGACGCGTTCGTGCGCCAGCTGCAAGCTGCCATGGGCGCGAGCTGTTCGCTGCGATTGTGTGGGTGGACGAGCTTGCGCCAGCTGCCGGATGGGCTCCGCGTGGGCGGCATGCTGGACCTGAGCCGCTGCACGTCGCTCACAAGCCTGCCCAAGGGCACCCGCATCGGCGGCGTGCTCGGCCTGCAGGGCTGCGAGTCGTTGACGAGCTTGCCGGAGGACCTGCGCGTCGGCGGCGACCTCGCCCTGCACGACTGCACGGCGCTCACAGGTCTGCCCGAGGACCTTCAGGTCAGCGGCGACGTCTACCTCCAGGGCTGCACGGCGCTGGAAAGTCTGCCGGCCAGCATCCTCGCGTGGCCTGTGCGCGAGGATACTGGCAAGCCCCACGACATCTTCCTCGGCGGCTCGGGGCTGTCGCGCGAGGCGCGCGAGGCGCTGCGCGAGGCGCGAGCCCCCGGCCTGCAGGTGTACGTCGACTTGTGCCAGGACGGTCGCCGCGAGCCGGACCTGACCATGGCCTTTCCGGTGCCCTATTCGATGGCCAGCAAGCCGCGGCTTGTGCCGGTGGCCGCGTCGCCCGCCGTGGCCGCCGCCGCCGCCGCCGCCGCCCGTTGATTAATCAGGCGAGAGGCACTGTCGACCGAGAGTGCCACTAACGCCCCGTGAGCGACGCACGCATTTCCAGAGCCCAGCCTTGTCGTCCGCCCACCCCGGCTCGGCTGCCAGCCTCGGCCTCCAGAGCCGCGCGTCGCTGTGGCTTTCAGGCAGCTGACGCGACGCTGAGGCCGTCTTGCCGAAGGCCGCCCGGCCAGCCAGTCGTGGAGCTGTCTCGAGCAGCAGCTCGTCTGCCTGCCGTGGCTTCCTTCTTCGATGAGTAGGCCGAGGCCGAATCAACCCATTCGGAGCAGACAGCACGCTGGTGCTGACTGGCTGACTGACCGCGTGGCTGCCTGCCTCGCTGACGGCCGCCGGCCCAGTCGCCAAGCTGTCATGAGCAGCAGCTCGTCCGTCTGCCGTAGCTCCCTTCTTCGATGAGGCCGAATCAACCCATTCGGAGCAGACAGCACGCTGGTGCTGACTGACTGACGCTGCGCTGAGGCCGTCTTGCCGAAGGCCGCCCGCCCGGCCCAGTTGCCAAGCTGTCACGAGCAGCAGCTCGTCCGTCTGCCGTGGCGTGGCTTTGGCAACAATCCTTTGGATCTTTCGCGAGCAGATGGCGAAGAACGTTGTCCCACGAGTCGAGGTATGGCGAGCGCGTTGGATAGTCCCGCCTTGCAGGGCCTGTTCCTGTCGCCCGAGCTGCGCGAGGCCCTGGACAGCGCCGAGGACAAGGACGTGCTCTCGGGCGCGGAGCTGCTTGGCGCTCTGCAGAGCGGTGGTGCCGATGTGGACGCTCATGTGGTCCTGCGCGGCAAATCGCTGGCAGAGGCGGTCGTGCGGGAGCTTCCGGAAGGCATGCGCATCCGCGGGTGCCTGGTCATCGCCGAGGCCAAGGGCGCCGCCCTCGCCTTCCCGGCGGGCCTGGTCGTGGACCAAGTGCTGGCAGTGCTGACGCAGTTCTCGTGGATCTTCCCGCGCAACGAGCTCAAGTCGCTGACCTTTGGCGAGGGACTGCGCGTAGGCGAATGCCTCAACCTCTCCAGGTGCACCGTCCTGTCGCAGCTGCCCGACAACGCGCACTTGGGCCGCCTCAACGTCAAAAACTGCACCTCTCTCGCGCGGCTCCCGCAGAGCCTTCGCGTGGACAGCGACTTGATCCTGGTGGGCTGCAGCGCGCTCCAGCAGCTGCCGGTAAACCTCCACGTGCACGGCATGCTCAACTTGCGCGACTGCACCTCCCTCGCCAGCCTCCCCTTTGGACTCAAGGTCGACGGCCTGCTGAGCGTGAGCGGCTGCTCGGCGCTGGAGGCGCTCTATTGCCACGACATGGAGCCCTTGCTGGCGCGGCTTCAGTCCATCATGGGCCCCGAGTCCAACCTTCACATGAACGGGTGGACCAGGGTGAGGGAGCTCCCGGCGAACCTCTCCTTTGGCGGCGGGCTCGCCATCAGCAGGTGGACCGCGCTCGCAAGCTTGCCCCGAGGGCTCCGCGTGCGCGGCGACCTGCACGCCAAGGGCTGCACAGCCCTGGCCAGCGTGCCGGCCAGCGTGCGCGTAGACGGGCTGCTCTTCCTGGACGGGTGCACCGCGCTGCGCACCCTGCCCGAGGGCCTGCGCGTGGGCGGCTCGCTCGTGCTGAGCAACTGCTCGGCGCTCACCCGACTGCCGGAGGACCTGCACGTGGGCGGCGACCTCCACGTGGGGCTCTGCGAGGCACTGGAGAGCTTGCCCGCCAGCGTGCTCGAGTGGCCTGTGCGCGAGGACACGGGCGAGCCGCACGAGGTGTTCCTGAGCGGATCGGGCTTGTCGTACGAGACGCTCGAGTGGCTGCGGGAGGCCGAGGCGCCCGGGCTGCGCTTTCACGTGGACCTCTGGGAAGGCGCGGATGACCCGTTCTCGCGGCCCGGATTCGCCAGCGCCAGGCAGGCGGCGGCGTTTTGGGCGCGCGAGGCCGAGATGGAAATGACGCACGACGTGATCGAGGACACGACGCTGGTGCAGTTCCTGTCGCGGCTGCGGGATGCGCAGGAGTTTGGCATCTCAAAGACGCGCAAGGCGCTGGCCAGACGCGTGGTGGCCGTGCTCGAGCTGCTGGGCACGGAGGAAGATGTGCGCGAAGAGGTGCTGCTGAGAATGAGCGACTCGTTGGACGCCTGCGGCGACAAGCCCGTGTGGGCGCTCAATCAGATGCACCTCACGGTGGAGGTGGCCAAGGCGCGAGGCGATCGCGACGCGCTGCGCGACCTGGGCAGGCGCGTGATGCGGCTCATGGTCGTGCACGAGCACGCCAAGCGCAAGATCGACTCGCTGGCATGGGTGGACGACGTCTGCGTGTACCTGCGCTTCGAGATCGACCTCCGCAAAACGCTCGACCTCCCGGTCGGCGCCGCGGACATGATCTTCCCGAGGTACATCAAGATTGAGGACGAGGAGCTCGAGGCGGCCAAGACTGACGCGCTGGCCATCACGGAAGACCAGTTTGAGGCCTGGCTCGCCGCCTGGCCCGAGTGGCAGCGCCAAGAGCGCCACGATGTGGCCAAGCAGCTCAAGTGGCACGACTTGCCCGAGGCCAGTCCGCAGCAGCGGCAGAGTATGCGGCGCCGCCTGAGTCGGCGTCTGAGCCAGCTCCTCAACATGACGGGCGACCGCATGGCCGACCCCGTGCAGCTCAACGGCGGGCCGGTCTGGAGCTTGAGCGACCTCTTGCGCCACTGGGAGCGCACGGGCCACGACCTGCACAACTGCGTCGTCAGCCCTGACGACCTCCAGCGCGACCTCAGACGCTGTACCAGCAAGTGAGGCCACGCAGCGTGTGGAGCATGCCGCCGCCGCCGCCGCCGCTGCCGCTGCTGCTGCAGATGGTGGCGATGATGATGATTATTGTTGTAGTTGTTGTGTTGACCGTGATGAAGAAGGTCAAGATTCGCCCAGGCCAGTGATGCTCTGGCTGTTGGAGATGCTGCTTGAACAGTCTGGCAACTGACATGTGAGTCGAGCACTCGATCGCTTTCTGTGACTTACGGGCCGCGGCGAGCCGGGCGCGAAAGCATGCGACGGATGGATCCGCCTTGCGCAATGCGGGAGAGAGATCCGGCGTTGCCGTTCTGTCGCACGGCGTCGCGCTCGCCAAGTCGACTCGGGGCACTCAGGAGCGCATTGGCGCGCTCCTGGCCGAGGCCATTTCTTATTCTTGACACTTGTTTCGGTATCAGTTGCTATTGGTATGAGAGCACGCAAAGAGCGTAGCAGACCCAGAGTTGGTTGGCAGGTTGGGGTCGGAGTGGCGAGGCTGCGCCGCATCTACGTAGCTGGGCACCTGAAGTGGCCGACTCCCGCGCAGCTGCAGGTCGAGCTCGCTTGCCAGCCCAGCCAGCCAGACCCGCAACCACCAAGCCTTCACAAGCAGACAAGAAGAAGCAAGCAGACCTTTCAACAAGCAACCGTCCGTCAGCACCATGAAGTTTGCGCAGCTCACCATCGCCCTGGGCTTTCTCGCCGCCGTAGACGCCAAGCCTGGCCGCTCTGGCCGCCTTGGTGGCTGCAAAAAGGCCGTCCTCGCCGCCTGCCCGGACTGCGTGTCCGCGGGCGAGGAGATCAAGCCGGACCTGGACTGCCTGGCGACGTGCGTGCCCACCAGCGACGTGCGCGAAGCCTGCAAGGACGCCTTCCAGGCCCTACTGGACAAGATCGAGAGCGGCCAGGCCTGCAAGGACGCCATCGCGAGCGCCTGCGGCACCTGCGAAGATGGCGACGAGGAGTGCCGTGCCGCTCGCAAGGAGTGCGTCAAGAGTGATCCCGAGGTTGCCCTCGCGTGCCCTAACAAGGGCCGCAAGGGCCGGATGGCTCTGACGAGGGCCGCAAGGGCCGCGATGGCTCTGACGAGGGCCGCAAGGGCCGCGATGGCTCTGACGAGGCCGCAAGGGCCGCGATGGCTCTGACGAGGGCCGCAAGGGCCGCGATGGCTCTGACGAGGGCCGCAAGGGACGCGATGGCTCTGACGAGGGCCGCAAGGGACGTGACGGCGGCGAGCGCAAGGGCCCCAAGCGCAGCAGCGAGTGCAGGGAGGCCATCGAGAGCGCCTGCGGGTCTTGCGAGAAGGGCGACGACACGTGCCGCGACGCTCGCAAGCAGTGCATCGATAGCGACCCGACGTCGCCTTGGCTTGCCCGAGCGCAACCGCGACTAGTCTTCTGCGCGCTCCCTCGCCAACCAAGAGCCTCATGTCATAGCAACCTCGTCTTCGAAACGAAGTGAGTCTCTTTCCCTCGTGCTGGCCGTCGTTTTGAGCCCGCACTGGCTGGCAGCACCGCTTGTACTCGCCGCACTGGCACAGGCCGGACAGGCAGGTCCTTGCTCGGCCTGCTCGTCGTCCGCACTGGTTGCCTTGCATAGCTTTGCTTCTGGCGGCGCGCGGCCGAGCAATGCCAGCAAGCATTGATGCTGCTCGTGCGACCCGAGCTCCCTATGTTTCCGTTGTTGCTCGTCTCTCCATAAGGCTCCTATCGGCCTGGTCGTTCGCACCAGCATTGGTGCTTGTAGCTACTACTCTGAACGGACACCTGCCGTAGTCGTGGTGTACTCGCGAGCGAGCGCGGACACGATGGCACCCACGCTCGCGCACGACCTGCGCGAGTACGCGCGGCTTTTGGTGACTCTGCTGCCGCCCGTTGTCGTCTCTGCCACGCTCGTGGTCGGTATGGTGGTGCTCATGTCTCTGCCGCGTCTGCAGGCGTCGCACTGGGCGACGCCGGTGGCCATGGACGCGGCCATGTCACTCTGCTTTTCGGCGTTCTTGGCGTCGCTCAGCCTCACCATCCGGCGCGGCCTGCTGCGGGCAGTGGCTTGCTGGGCATCATGATGGGGCGACTGGCAGTGCTCGCGGCCGGCTTGTCGCTTTGGCTGCCACCCCGCGAGTCGCCCGGGCGTCAAGGTCTGCTCTACGCGCTGGTGCTGCCCACTTTTTACGTCGCAGTGGGCTTTTACGCCTTGCAGCTGTCGAGCAAGTCGTCGCTGCCATACTCGCGCGTGGTCGTCGCCTTGGTGATGTGCAGCAGACACCGCGGGCTACGCGCTCTGCGTGACGTACGCAGCGCTCGTGCGGCGTGAAGACACGAGCGGCCTCGTGGACGTGCTCTTTAGCGGCATCGTGTTCCGACGCTGACGGCAGGCCTGGTGCGCCTCGTATTTGCCGACCTGTGCAGCTTCCTCTTCAAGGACTGCAGCGCAACGGACGCGGCCAAGTCGCCCCGCGGAGTCGGGCAACGCACTTCACCGTCGAGTGTACCTCATGCAGCTGCTTGGGAGCTACGCCCGCCAGACGTTCCACTCGTGCGGCGCCTGGGTGCTGCGCATGCTCTCGCCTAGCGTCTTCGCGGCCTCCCTGGTAGTCTCCTCGCTCTTCGAGCTGCTCGGTACGTGTACTTTCGCCTCCTGGCGGTGTCCGAGATGTCGGCCTCGTCCGGCGCCTTTGCCGATAGGCTGTCCGGCCGGTTGGCTGTACAGCGGCCAAGGTCGCTGCTGCCGCGCTTCGTGCAGCACTGGCTGCGAGCCCGCGCTCAGGAGGACTGGCGCGAGCGACTGTGCGTGCTTTTCCTTGCGGAGGAGGTCGGCGAGGCGTCAACGTCTTGGCGCTGGGCGTGGCCGTTTTCGCGCTCGAGCCGCTGGTTCCGCTCGATGCTGCCAAAGGGCCCGACATGGCCTTTGCCGCGTTCAAGCTCGTCGCCGTGACACTGGCCGAGCTAGCGGAGGATCTCGTCAAGAAGCGCATGCTGCGCGCCACAATGGCGGCCGGCAGCAGCACCGCAAGCAGCGTCAGCGGCAAGTTGGCTGGAGCGGCGGCGGCGGTGGCGACGGCCGCGCACGACGTGGAGCTGGCCAGCCCGAGCGTGTCGTGGATGAGCGCCGTGTGCCTTGCCGCGGGCCCTCTCTTTGGCGTCTGCAACTCGTTTATGACGGTAAACTAGCTAGTAGAGCCTTGGACCTCACATGTGCACTAGCTCCTGCTCAGTAGCAACGCCAGCGCCCGAGTTTGACGGACGGGCGTTGCGCTCGGTTGCAGAGCGGCCAAGCACGTCGTGGTCCATGGAGTCCAGGCGCTGTTTGCCCGTCTCCGCCTCCATCCGACGCCGCTGCCCCGCCACGAGCGCCGACCCGGCCGCGCCAAGCAGCAAGGCCAGCACCGCGGCAGCCGCGAGGCCCAGGCCCAGGCCCAGGCCGCGGGCGCTTGGCTGCTGGGCGCCGCTGTGGGCGTCTGCGAGGCGGCAGCGAGGCCGTCGGCTCCCCGAATCGGGGCCGCGCTGGGCGGCATAGTGGGCCTCGTTGGCGCCGCAGTGGGCGACCCGGCAGGCGCCAGCGTAGGCGCCGCGGTCGGCGAGGCTGTGGGCGACCCGGCAGGCGCCAGCGTAGGCGCCGCGGTCGGCGAGGCTGTGGGCGACCCGGCAGGCGCCAGCGTAGGCGCCGCGGTCGGCGAGGCTGTGGGCGAGGCTGAGGGCGTCGAAGGCGGCGCAGTGGTGAGACTCACCGGCGACAAGTCGGCGTTGTAGAGCTTGAGCAGCTGCGCGCCGCCGGCCTTTTCGCAAGGCGGCATGAGTTCACCCCCCCTTCTCCGAGTCGAGTCGCAGGCAAAAGCCGCCCGAGCGCAGCGTGAACTCGCCGGCCAGGGACTCCTCCGCGCCCCAGCTGCAGCAGGGCGTTCGGATCGGCGCAGCTGCCGGACCTTAGCTCCAGCCAGTCGCCGCCGTCCTTGGGTGCCGCTGCAACCTTGCAGATCTGGGCGCCCTGGTCGTCGGCTTCGCGAAGCAAGATGGCATCTGCCGCCACGCGGTCCACGCGCCACTCGAACACGTGCGAATGGCGCACCGGGATCGTCAGGTCAACCGGGAAAGCGCCCTTCGCTGAGCTCGAGAAGGTCAGGCATGGCGCCGTCTCGCGCGATCCGCCAGCGGCGCAGATGAGCACGTGATTGGCGGAGCCTGCGGGCTGCGCATGCCGCACAGCGTCGCCGCCGCCGCCGCCGCCGCGAGGGTGACCACCGCGACTTGCGTCATCGCCAAAGATCTGACACCACCCTTCGTGGGTCGACAGATCCGACCGACCACCTTCCGACCAAATTGTTGGTGACTCACACGTCACACAGTGTGCCTGTTATTCACTTCCCACGAGATAGTCATGTGCAACTGTGACACCCGGCTGTGTTGCTTGGCATCACATGTCACATGTCAGCCTGCTGCTGGCAAGTGTGGCACAGAGCGGTGGCTTGGCCAGAGGTTCACACAGTCGCTTTCCTTCACTGTGTGGCATTGGTGGTTTGCTGTCTGGGAAGCAAGCCTTCCTCCTGGGCCAGAGGCTCCGGCGGGGGCTGAGCCCCAGCTGCAGGTCAGAGAGCGCAGACGAGGGCGGCTGCGTGGCGAAAGCGGCCCTGATCCGTGTCCCGCGGGTTTAATTTTACACTCACTTGTGAGCGCGGCGGGCGGGAAAGGGGGTAACCTGCCCTCCTCGTCCTCGTGCGTCCGCCAAAAGATGACTGACTGCCGGGATCACTTGGCGACTCCCCGCTGCCGCTTACCAGCCTTTACTGGACGCTGCTGGAACTCGTTGCGTAACGACAGCCCTCGACAATTTCGTTGGAGCTCCAGCTGGAGGAGCAACGCAGGCCAAGAGCTTGCGTACCGGTACCTGATCATTGCCCAACCTTGGCGCTCGTTGCCCTGGAGTGTTGGAACGGCTACCAAGCGGCACCTGGGCCAGGGGTAACGCCGCACCTGCTCTGCTAGAGCAGGTGCTTAGGAGCTCTTCCTTCGGAAGCACCGCGCTGAAAGTGCGCGCTTATGCAGAAAGCTGGCCTCGGCGACCAGATCAGCGATGCCCAGAGGGGCTTGAGGTTAACTATGGCCTTGATCAAGGTTGAGAGGTCGAGATAAAGAGTGCTGTTTATCTCACTGGCGATCATCAGAGACTTCGTCGCGGCTATTGCGGCGCTGTCTGGCAGGTGATGCCGTGGTCGGCGAAGAACAGCACGCAGTCGGGCGCGGTCCTGCACTCGCGACGGTTGAGCTTGGCGCACGGATCGGCGGTGGTCGCCGTGGGGTCGACGTCCACGGCGTGGCAGCGCTTGCGGTCCTCACGGAGGCCGCTGCCGAGGTAACGACCCCACTTGCAGACGTCGTCAGGCTGCTGCTTGCACTCCTTCTTGCGCAGGCCGTCGCAGACGGTGTCACGGCCGCCGGCCTTCTCGAAGCAAGCCTTCTTGTTCGTGCCCTCGTCCAGGCGCCACTCGCAGCTGTCGTCCTCCTTGCACTTGTTTTTCTTGGTGAGGCCAGTGCAGACCGAGCCACCAGAGTCCTCTTTCTTCTCGTAGCAGCCCTTGCTCTTGCCGGCCTTCCACTCGCAGACGTCGCTCTTCTTCTTGCACTTGCCCTTGGCCAGCTTGCTGCACTTGTTGGAGGAGTCGCCGCCATCGCCTTCAGGGTCCGGGTAGCACACCTCGACGCCGTTGCTGTCCTCGATGACGCCCCAGAGACAGGTGCCTTCCTTCTTCTTGCACTTGCGGCGGTTGAAGCCCCAGCAGTCGCCCTCCTTGGGCGCCACGTACAGGTTGGCAAAGCGCGGCAGCGCGTCGCACATCTCGTTCTCCGCGTCCCAGAAGCAGTGCTCGCGCACGAGCGCCTGCTCGAGATCGTTCTTGCGGGTCTTGAGGCCACGGTAGTTGCGCTTCACGCGCTTGCAGTGGTCGGGCCGTTCCTCGTCACTCAGCTTTTCATCGGCGTTGATGGCCAAGCACGGGTTGACCTGCTTGACGACGGGCTCGCACACGGCGTTGCGCATCTGCAGCGCGTACTCGTCCGCGGTCTCGCCCTTGGTCTTGGCGCCACGAAGCCAGGCCACGTCGCACACGCAGTCCGCGAGCGGCGACAAGTCCTCGGCCTCGCTCGACTGGTAGCACGCCACGGTGACGTCGGGCCGCTTGTTTGCGAGCTTCTCGCGCGCCTCGCACATGGCCTCGAGCATGCCATCGGGCGCGTTGTCCAGCAGGCCCTCTGTGAACAGCAAGATGACCGGGTTGTTCCCGGGCAGCCCGTCGAGGTCTTTGGCGATGCCGCCAACCTGATGGTCGAGTAAGGTGCTGAGATCCGTCCAGCCCTGCGCGCCGGAGAGCGCGTCCAGGTAGTCGGTGAGCTGCTTGCCGATGTAGCTGGCCTTGCCCGGCAGCTTGCCGTTCTCCATCTTGCTGATGCCGTCGCTGGGCACGAGCGTGACCGTCTGCTGCAGCGCGGTGCCGACCATGACCAAGCCCGCGCGCACGCCATAGTCCGGGTCGATGTAGATGGTGTCGAGCAGCGCCTTGGCGACGTCCTTTTGCGCATCCAGCGCGTCGGGCGAGGCGCTGACGTCAAAGGCGAGGACCACGCGCGCGTCCGTGCAAAAGCCAAAGGGTGTCGGCGCTGCCGTCGGCGAGGCGGACGGCGTGGCGATGATGGGCGCGGCCGACGGCGCGGGCGTCGTTGGCGAGGCCGAAGCGACGTTGAGGGCGAGGACGAAGGCGACGCGGAAGGTGAAGCGGAAGGTGAGGCCGAAGGTGCGGCCGAAGGTGACCCTCCGCAGGCCGAGTCTCGCGTGTAGCACGTGTAAGTCAATGTCCCAGTCCTGTGTGTGATCTCGCAATTCGCAGTATAATCGCTGTAGCTGAAGAACGAAACACTGCTGTATTGGTCCTGGTCGATGTGGTCATTCTCAAAGTGGAGCCGGCACTTGCCATTTGCTTCGTTCACGCTCAAGCCGATGCAGTTGGCGCGTCGCGAGCACAGGTCTTGGCACGCCTCCAGCGGGTTCGACTCTTGTAATGTCACACGAAGCTGGTCGAAGCGGCTGTACTTTTCCCCGAGGCACTCCCCGTTTCCCAACAGCGTGTACGTCTCCTCGCCGTGCGTCGGCTGCAGCAGGCACTGCGCGGCAAGCACCGCCACCGCGGCGCCGCGCAACATTAACCATCGTCCTGCTCGTCGCCCAGCTCTCAGCGCTCTGCACCGGTGTCCTCGCCGATCGGGGTCTGCTGCTCGAGCCGCCAGAGCCGCCTTGGCGCAGGAAATCACTGCTCGGCGCTTCGAGCCTTGCAGTCATAGAGGCAAGTGGGCGTTGGGTAACTCTCTAGCTTGCTGACAACCTCGCGACCAGTCTTAACTCGGCGTAAGTAATCTTCATCACATCCGAGGCAAGCAAGCGCGGCAGTAAGGCAATACGGTGCCGGCCGTACCGTACCTAGCGCGGAGAGATTCGTTGATGCGCGGGAGGACTCCGACTCGACAGGCGGATCTCGGGGGCACAGCGGCGTGGAGAGTTTCGTTGGTGCGCCATTTCCCATTCCTCCTCCGTAGGCTAAGAATGGCTCAGTGCAGTGCCTGCACTCCTTGCCTGCGCGAAAGCTGCCATGGGCGCTTCCGAACGGCGTCGGCCGCGATGCCGAGCGGCTTCCGCTTAGCCTGTCTGTCGATGCGGACCTAGCAGCTTGCCTCGGCCTTTGGCTGGCCGCCGCGGCGACTCGAAGGCTTGCTGGCTCACCTGTCGAATCCGGGTCCTCGGCGCTCTCTGCCCAAGGCTACCAGCTACCCCAGAGCGGCACCTGGAAATCCGTTGGTGTTCGCTTAGACTCGGCCGTAGGCTGTTTTCACGAAGGAGGCCCTGCGGCATCAGCATGCAGGTCGAGCGGAGGGAGGCGCAGCGTTCAGAGTGCTCCTGTCTTCGCCCTTGATTTGACAGACTGGCAACATGTACTTTCTTGAAATCAGCAAGATCAAAAAGTCACTCAGGACCAACAGTCCCAAACCTTTGCACCCTGCGAGACAATCGATTGACTGTGAACAGACAGGACACGGACTGACATGTGAGGGCCTTGGTTGCTTTCTTCGACGAGTGAGGAGGCCCACTGATAGCCTCACGGCGCACTGCATCCGCTTGCTGACTCTGAGCAAGTCGGACAAGACAGCCAAGCCCGTCACGGTGCGGAAACGAATCAGTGACAAGGATCAAAACGGCCATGGCTCGGCGGAAGGTGTCTGCTGGGCTCTTGGCGCCTTATGCCAGGCGCGAGAGCACTCACATGTTTGCGCCATGGGTCACTTGAAAGCACGCCAAGGCGTCAGGATGAAGGACAGACAGAGGACAGAGCAGAGTTCTGGTGGACCGCACTGCCGTCGGGCTCGCAGCTCCGTGTTTTACTTGTCGAGCGGATTGAGACTCTTTGCTGTCGTTCATCATCAGTCAGCCTGCTCCGGGAGCGTCATCGCCAACTGGCGTTGCAGCCACCAGCCAAAAATGAAACGTTCAGGGCCAAATTTCGCTTACAGATGCACGTGCATTCAAGGGTGGCGTATGCTGGGAAACATTCGAAAGGCTACATCGCAAGTTACAGGGAGTGTGCATTACATGAACATATTTTCTCCTCTACCCCCCTGCCTGTGATGGCGTTCGTGATGGCATTCGTGAAGTGGCGTCAATGGTGTGCAGAAAAGGCCCAAAAACGACCTCGCGTTTCGCATGCGTTCTTCCAAAACTGAGGAGTTGGAATTGAGTTGGACGGTTGAATGGAGGCCGAATGGAGGCTGAATGGAGGCTGGCGCAAGGCAGGCTTTTGTGAAAAGAACGCGTGCGCTGGCTGCATTGGACAGCAATGGCGGACCGCGTTTCGCACGCGTTCTTCCTCCAATCTGTGGCCAGGAAGTTGGCCTGGAAGCAAGGTTGTGCGCAGGAGGTCCGCGTCGCCTCACAAGAAGAACAGACGCAAGGAAAATGCTGCCAGGCTCAGGCTTGTTTCCGCCTTTGCTGTTTTGCTTGTGACAGAGTTCACGTGTGCGGGCAGGCAGACACCCAACACGGTTGGCTTCAGAAGCGCTTGGAGAGGTACAACAAGAGATGATCAGCATGCTGGCGCGCACGGCGGCGCTCGCGCTGGCGGCCGCGGCCGCGTGCAGCGGCGAGGACGTGCGCGTGGACCTCGGGAGCCTGTCGGCCACGCTGCTCGATGGCAGCGGGCGCGGCGATAGCAAGGTGGTCGCGACGCTGCCGTTCGTGGACGGCAGCCAGCGCACCTTTCTGCTGACGCCCGAGACGGACACGATGTCGCCCGAGCTGCGCGCGGCGTACCCGGGCATCGCCAGCTTTGTGGGCGTCGAGCTGGGCTCGCGAGCGCCCATGGCGACCACGGTGACCTTTTCTCGCGCGCTCGGCCTGCGCGCGCAGTTCCGGCGCGGCAAGGACATCATCACGCTCGACCCGGCCGGCGCAGGCGAGGACCTAGAGCTGATGACGTTCAAGGACGGGCGGCGGGGCGGCGAGTTCCACTGCGACGCGGAGGACCACGTGCACGCGGCTGCGCCGGCGCCGGCGCTGGACGCGAGCGAGATGGTGGCGCCCGAGCAGCTGTTCAACCGCGGCGCGCAGAGCTGCCCCAACACGTACCGAGTGGGCGATTTGCAGTGCGACCCCATGTACAACAGGGCCGAGTGCGGGTTTGACGGCGGCGACTGCTGCTCGCCCTGGGCGGAGTGCAACGCGGCGGCCGACGAGGTCTGCGAGTGCCTGGACCCCGAGTGGAACGTTGTGCGCCACCGCAAGTACCGTATCGCGATCGGGGCGACGACCAGGTACGTGTCGCGGCTGCCAGGCAACAGCACGGACAACGAGGTCGTGGTGGCGTCCTTTGTGGCGGTGATGGCGCGCGTGAACGCCTACTTTAAGCGCGAGCTGTCTATGAGCTTTGAGATCATCGGCGAGGTGGACCAGCTCATCGATCGCGACCAGGTGCTTGCGGACTATTCCAGCACGGCTAGTGCTTCTTGGCCCAACTACCTTAAGGCGCGCGTGCCAGAGACCAAGTACGACGTGGGCCACCTCTTTGGCTTTTACCGCAACGGCGTCTCGTACGGCCTGGGCATCGTGTGCGGCAGCGACAAGGCGCGCGGTGCCACCGGCTTCGACTTTGACATGCCCGAGCTGGTCGTGGCGCATGAGCTGGGCCACATGTACGGCGCCGCGCACACGTGGGCGTACTGCAACGGCCGGGGCAGCTTCCCCGTGGAGGCCGGCAGCGGCACCTCCATGATGGGCTACGGCGGCAGCTGCTCCAACGACAACATTGACGTCGACCGCGACACCTTCTTCCACTCGGGCAGCATCGCGCAGATCCGCGCCTGCATGGCCAACCCCAACAAGTGCGGCAAGTGCGGCACCGTCGTGACCGACGACGCCGCGCTGTCCAAGCCCGCCGTGCGCGTGGACCTGGACCAGGACGACAACGGCGGCCAGGCCTGCGCAAACACCACGGAGCAGACCAAGCAGCCCTCGCCGCAGACGCGCCAGCTCACCTGCCTCGTGCCGCCCAGCACGCCCTTTCGTCTGGCCATGCGGCGCGACGCCGACAGCGCGTCGCGCTTCTTCTCGTGGGAGCAGGCACAGGTGGGCCGCCCCGCGCGCATCATCGCCGACCAGCAGCCCGACACCGTGCTCTACTCGAGCGCCTTTCCGCAGCGCGACGCGCCCGTGCGCACCTTTCCTGACATGGACCGCGTGCGCAACGGCATGGACGTGCTTGACTGGCGCGAGCGCCTGCCCGACCTGGAGCGCGACCTCGAGTTTGTCTTGGTCACGCGCACCAGCTTCCTCCCCGAGCCGAGTCTCAACATCCGCGGCGCGCCCGGCGCCGAGCCCGAGCCCGAGTGGGACCAGCTGCCCGTCCCCGAGCTGGGCGCCACGCACATCAGCGACAAGGTCACCGTGCGCGTCGTCGAGGGCGCCCCGCTGCGCATCGCCAACATCACGGGCAAGATCGCGCCCGGCGGCCGCCTGGCGCTGGCCTGGACCGGCGGCCTGCAAGCGGCGACCTCGCTGCGCGCACTGCTCTCGCTCGACGACGGCCGGACCTTCCCCGTGCTGCTAGCGCCGTCGCTGGACGCCGCCGCAGGCGCCGCCGAGCTCACGGTGCCGGATGCGCTGCCCGGCTGCGGGCTCGGCCTCGCGCGTCTGCGCCTCGAGTCCGCGGACGCGCTCGAGGGCTGCAGCTTCTTCGCCGTGAACGACGCCGCGCTCGACATCGACGGCTGCGCGGCCGGCACGCCGCCGCCCGTCGTCGTGCCGCCAGGGATCCCGACGCCGCGGCCTACGACGAGCCCGACGCCGTACCCGACGCAGAACCCGACGGTGCCGTTCGTGCCGCCGCCGGCCATCGAGGCCGAGGTGGGCCCGGGTCGCGGCCGCGTGGACCACCTCGGCCGCGAGGGCGCGGAGGCGGCCGCCGACGGGTACCCGGACGGCCAAGTGTCGCGCATCACCGTGCGCGCCGAGCCAGGCAGGGGCGTGGTTCTGCGCTTCGTGGAGTTCGAGCTCAGCACGTGGTGGTGCTGCGACTATGTCACCGTGAGCACGGGCAGCGGCGAGCAGCTGTGGCGCGGGAGGTCCTTACGTGAGGACAAGTTCGAATTTATCGGCGAGCAGGGCGAGGATCTCGTCGTGGAGCTCGAGGCCGACGAGCAACGTAGCGGTGACGGCTTTCTGTTCGAGTACTGGTCCATCGACGTGCGCAAGGCCACGGTCGGGGAGCGCTCGGGCGTTTTCGACCACAAGGCGCGCGTCGGCGAGGACGCCGTTGTGCTGGACGGCTTTGGTGATGACATGCTGAGCGAGGTGGTCATCGAGTCGCGCGGGGTTCTTGGCAGTGGCAGTAGGGACTCTCTCACGGTGCTTCGCTTCGAGTCGATCGCCACGGACGCCGAGGTTGTCAGCGTCGCCACTTCGGATCCGCGCATGATCACCACATTCAACCCGCTCGGAGATTCGCAGCAACGGCGACAAGGTGCAGACTGTCGTGCCGCGGCTGTCGTCGGCCAGGAACCGCGACTTATTCGTTCGCTTCATGCCGCGCAACAGCAGCGCGAGCGCGACGGGCGGCTACTTGGCGCGCTACTTCCAGGCCGAGCTCGGCAACACGGTCGACCACGACACCTTTGACGCGCGCGGCCGCGTAGGCTTCTTCGCCGCCGCCGACGGCTACGCCGCCGGTGAAGCGAGCATGCACGTTGTGCCTGGCACAAAATTCATGTCCACCTTCGTCACCTTCCGCGACGTCGACCTAGCGCCGGGCGACCTGCTCATGGTGCGCCGCTCGCCGGACATCGAGGTCTTCAACTCGGATGCGGAGGGCGGCGCGGACGCGCTGCCCTCCAACTTTACGGTGCGCAGCCCCCGGCTCGGAGACCCGCTCGAGGTCATCTTTGTGGCGGCCGGCGCCGAGCCGCGCAAGGGCTTTGTGGCCACCCATGGCCAAGAGGAGCAAGCGGTTTCGGTGGGGCCTGAGCCGGGCCTCGTGGATCATCTGGGCCGCGAGAACGGCAACGCGACGCTCGACGCCCTCCCGCTCGATTTCTCGGCGAGCGTCATCGTGCGCTGCGTTGACGACGACGCTGCGGTGGAGCTGACCTTCACCCAGTTCGAGAAGACCCCTGGGATGCGTGTCACAGTGCACGAAGCGGACGGCTGGACTGTCGGCGGCGTGTACCGTGCAGGACAGAAGATCACCGGCCCCGTGGGTGAAGACCTGCGCATCGTCATCGAGGACTCTGACGGCAGCAACGGCGCTCAGAGCGGCTTTGTCGTCGAGCATCGCCCAGCGTACACAACGTCGCGACCCACGTGGAGCCCCACGGCGCGGCCTACGCGCCCGGAGCCAGTCGATGTGCAGGTCGGCCCGGACGGTGGCCGCGTGGACCACATGGGCCGCCGGGACGAGAACGTCACTCTGGGCAGCTACGCCCGCGGCCAGCAGAGTACGATCCGCGTGCTCGCCAACCCCGGCGCTGTGCAGCGTGTTCGCTTCGCCGAGTGGAGCCTGAGCCGATTCTACGGCGACAGGGTGGTCGTCCGCTCTGGCAGCCGGAGCCTCTGGAGCGGCGACGGGCGCACGCGGCCAAGCAAGGACCTGTACGGCGAGCTGGGCGAGGATGTCGTTGTGTCCTTTACGGCGGACGCGTCGGAGCCGGGCTTTGGCTTTATCGTGGAGCACGGGCCTGTCCCCAAGCGGGTGATCAACCTGGGCTCGGCCTCGGGCCGCTTTGACCAGCGCGGGCGCCTCAGCGACGCGGCGGTCCGCGACGGCTACGACGTTAGCCTCCTCACGGCCGTGCTGCCCAGCGAGCCTCTCGCGGTCCAGACCGTGCGCTTCTCTGAGCTCGAGCTGCCCGATGAGGACGGCACCAGTCTCGTCGTACGCGACGCCGACCGGCCCTCGGACGTGCTCTGGTCGCTCGAGGACAGCCGCCTGCCGGGAGGCAAGCGAGAAGTGACCTCTGCGCGCGGCAGGGGTTTGTTGGTCGAGTTCTCGGCCAGCTCCAGCGGCGCGGACGGCCTCGGCTTTGTGGCGCAGCACGAGCAGCGCCGGCTTACCAAGGTTGGCCCAGGCTTTGGGGCCTTTGACCACAAGGGCCGCGCGGGCCGCAACGTCGCCTTGGACGGGTACGAGGCTGGCGCGCTCGAGGAGGTCATCATCGACTCCAACTTCAACGCTGTCACCATCTTGCGCTTCCCGCGCCTCCAGCTCGCGCCCTGCTGCGACGTCATCACCGTGGAGGACCTGCGGGGCAACGTGCTCGCCGACGTGCGCGACGTGTTCACGGACAGCCGCGTGCAGACGGTGGTCTCGGACGAAGACATGCTCGTGCGCTTCGAGGCGGGCGCCGAAGGCAGCAGTGCCACCGGCGGCTTTATGGCGACCCATTTTGAGGCTCTCAGTGTCTCTCACTCTGAAACTGTCTTCGACCATCAGGGCCGCAGGGGCGACGACGCCGCCGCGGACGGCTACAAGCCTGGCGATGCCTCGGTGATGCGCACCAAGTCGGAGAGGTACCAGATCTCTTTTGTGCGCTTCACGTTCGTCGACATTGGCGAGGACGACCTGCTCATGGTGCGCCGCGACGACACTCGCGAGGTGCTCTTCTCCACAGATACGAACGGCACGATCATCCCGCCCGGCTTTGAGGTGCGGCACCCGGAGGAGGCCAAGAGGCTCGAGGTCATTTTCGTGGCCTCCGACAGCGTGTCCAGGAAGGGCTTCATGGCCGAGCAGGGCACGGTGTATACGGGCAAGGTCGCGGGCCCCGAGGCGGGCGTCTTTGACCACTATGGTCGCCAGGGCGAAGCCGCGGTGAACCTCACCGGCTTCCCGGACAACTATGAGTCGGGCATGCTCATCAACTCGCGCGCAGACGAGGCCGTGGAGCTCCGCTTCCGCGCCATCGACTATGGGACCGGGTATGGCATCATACGCGTCTTCGCAGCGGACAGCAACCGGCTCCTCGAGACGATCTACAGCAACTCGGTGGCCAAAAAGGTGCTCGGCCCCATCGGGGCTTCCTTGCTCGTGCGTTTTTCCTTCTCGAGGAGCAGCACGTCGGGCGGTATCATCGTCGATCACCGCCCCGTCAAGACGCCCGGCGTCGGGCCAGAGCCAGGCGTCTTTGACCACCGCGGTCGCACGGGCACCGCCGCCTCGGCCGACGGCTACGAGAACCGCATGCGCACGGAGACTTTGGTGCTGCCCGCCGCCGGCAGAGCGACGCGCCTGCGCTGCAGCCCCTTCTTCACCGAGATGGACTTTGACTTTGTGGAGGTCTACGAGCTGAGCGGCCGCAGCTCTCCAAGGCGGATCGCGCGCTGGTCTGGCAACCTCACCGCGCCAGACCTCGTGCCCGAGGTCGTCGGCAGCGTCGGCGCCACGCTCAGGGTCGACTTTGCTTCCGATGGTAGCACCACCGACGCCGGCTTTGTGTGCCGCCACGACACCGTCGCGCCCGAGGACGCCGCGGGCGCGGGTCGTGGGCCCGCGGGCGGCTTGGTCTCCAAGCAGCTCACGCTCTGGCGCGCGGGCGACGACGACGCCGGCAGCGAATTCGACGTGGCCGTTCAGGCCGCGCCGGGGCGCACGCTCGAGGTGCTCTTCGAGGTCGTCGCCCTGCCCGCCGGGCCCTCAGTGAGCGTGCTGGATGCCGACGCCGTCGTGCTGCACGTGCTCAAGCCCGGCGACGACGTCTTGCCCTTCCCGATCCTCTCCAACTCGCGCACGGTACGCTTCAAGGGCGTCGGTCTCAACGCCTCGGCCCTCGCCGACGGCCTCGAGGGCCTCGTGCTCGCGCGCACGACCGAGCTGCGCCGCGCGCCCTCGTGCGAGGAGGCCGCCGCCCTCTCCAACCCGGACGCCGTGCGCGACGGCGACGGCAACGGCAAGGGCGACGAGAGCGTCGCCGGCAGCGGGCTGGCCCTGGCCCTCGCGGCCGGCGCGAGCGCCATCGTCGCGCTCGCCGGCGCCGCGTTCGCCCTGCGCCAGCGCAGGCGCCGCCAAACCAGCAGCGTCGACCTCGCCGACCATGACGGCACGAGCAAGGCCATCAGCGCCGCCAACCCGCACTTTGTAGCCGACCCTTAAAGAAGAGCATTCATTCAGAAGAGCCAGGAGCGACCAGGGCAGCCGACAGGGCAGGTCTTTGGTCGATGCAAGTTGGTCCAACTCGTCTCTATGCTGTATTGACCGAGCTCATCTCAACGCGAGGCGGCAGCCGCGGCGCTTCTTGTTGCGCGTCGCGCCTAAAAAAACTTGCCCCACGTCCTTGCACTGGCCGCCGGCGGACGCCAGTCCTTGCGCTTCTCGCCCCCGTTGCGGAACTCGTCCCGACCTGGCGTCCAGTCTAATCACGTGTGGCCGGTTGTGATGAAGATTACTTACGCCGAGTTAAGACTGGTCGCGAGGTTGACAGCAAGCTAGAGAGTTACCGGCCGGTTTATACCGGTGGCAGCCCGTGCTTCCTGCAGCCCCGCTCGGCATCGAAGTGCGAGTTGCTGTTGACCTCGCGACCAGTCTTAACTCTGCGTCAGCAACATCTCCAATGTACTGGTACGTAGTGGTACGTAGTACAGTAACATTGTCAGAGTGGCCCAGAGTACAATAATGCGACATGATCGTGGAATGTGATGTTGCATTCTATTGATACATCCACACGATGGCCAGCGAGTCGAGCAGGCACTTGAAGAGCAGGATGGCCACGCCAACCGCCTCCGAGCCGCGCTCCCCCTCCGCCGTTGCCGCCGTAGCCGCAGCCGCGTCGCCGTCGATCTTGTCCGCCTCGAAGGCGTGGCAGCCAGCACGAGCTGCGCGATGGCGACCCACTGCACCTGCGAGAGGTAGCGGCCGAGGCCGTAGCGAAACAGCAGCCCCACGAGCACGATGCGGCTTTGCTTGACGACCGAGAAGGTGGAGGCGGAGATGTGCTGGAACATGAACAAGTTGAGCACGTCGCTGGCGACATACAGGAGCGTCGGCGGCAGCAGGTAGGCCGACAGCGCCAGATTGCGCCGCCAGCCGTTCGTGGAGCGCCGCTGCGCCTCTGGCGCGAGGCGGAAGAGCAGCAGCGAGCCCAGCAGCACCATGGCCTTGACCACGACGACCCACACCGAGAACCGGAAACGGGTAGCGCCGCTCGCCGCCCTTCGCCCATACGAGCGAGCGTGATGGGCCGCAGCCCGTCCACGATCAGCGCAAGCGCCACCAGCGCTGTGGCGAGCGCCAGCTTGAGCCGCGCCTGCCGCTGCGGCGCCGACAGCGCGTGGGTGTCCCCGCGCGCCTTGAACAGCCGCTGGAAGAGCACTCCAAAGCCGCCGCGCCCATGGCCCTCGGGCTCAATGTACTCGAACCGCTTGGGCTGCGGGCCGTCCACCTCCGCGAACGACTCGGACGGCAGCGCGAACGGCACCGGCACCACCAGCGAGTCGCGCTTGGGGATCAAATAGCCCTCCTCGCGGTGCCCCGCCGGCCCCCCACCGCAGCCGCCTTGGGGATAATCCCTCTGTTGCACCGCCGGGCGTCATTGTTGCCAGCGGCGCCATTGTCGTAAGCGCCGCCGTACGCGCGCGCGCCGTCGCCGCCGCCACTGCCGCCGATCAGTGCCGCGTCCTCGCCCGCCGACATCTGGTGCGCGCGCTGCTGCTGCTGCTGCTGCTGGACCTGGGTGCCATGACCCTGCGCGAGGCGACGACGCGCGCGGTGGCGGACGAGGCCAGGGCCGCGCGCGGAGCGGGCGGCGGGTAGGCGCCGCCGCCCCTGCTGGTCCTGCTGGTCCTGCTGGTCCTGCTGGCCGGCGCGCGCCGATCTGCGGCGAGCTGGTCAGGGTGCAGACGCTGACGGGGCATGGAGCGCGCGCGCCGGACAAGGTGGTGGCGCGGCAGTCGTGTCGCGCTGCGTGGCCCTCGGTGGACAAGCTGCGCACCGACTTTGCGGCCGAGCCGGGCCTTCTCACGCCGCAGGGCGTGCAGACCATGGTCGATGTGGGCGCGATGCTGCGCGCGCGCTACGTGCACGCGGCGGACGGCGCGGCGCGCGGCGCGCGGCGCGCTCGGCACGCCGCCCACGTACCAGGCCGGCCTGAGCGACTGGGAGTTCGTGGCGCGGCAGGGTCTGCGGCAGCGGTCCATTGCCGCGATCGCGCAGGGGCTGTTCCTGGGCGAGCCCGTGCCGGCCGGTGGCCGTGACGCCGCGCACGGAGGACAGCGCGCTGGGCGGGCCGGCGCCCGCCTGCGGCAACCTCACCGCCGTCATGATCGTGCGCTGGCACGCGCGCCAAGGCCGCGACCTCGTGGACGGCGCGCATGCCGCGCTGGCGCGCGAGGCCGAGGCGCTGTGTGTGCGGCGTGAACCTGACGGGCAACCGGTGAACGCCAAGCCGGGCGGGCCCAACCCGCACGCGTGGATCGGCGCATCAGCGACGCGCTGGACGCGGCCGTGGCCTGCGAGGTGCCGCTGCCGCCGGCCTTCTCGCCCGAGCTGCACGCCAACCTGACGCGGCTGGCGTTCGCGCTGCAGGAGGGCAGCCACTACGACGACCCGCGCGGCGCGACCATGTTCGCGGGCGCCTTCCCCGAGCAGCTGCTGGCGCCGTTCGAGGCCTGGCAGCGCGCGGCGCAGCGGCCGAAGAAGACGCCGCGCGCGCGGCTGTTCTCGTGCTCGCGCGAGCTCATGTACGGGCTGGAGCACATGTTCGGCTGGCGCACCTCGCCGCCCGGCCAGCCGCCCGGCCGCGTTACCAGCGGGACGTCCTTCATCTGGGAGCTGCACAGGCGAGAGGGCAACGCCACCAAGGGCCGCGGGGCGGAGTTTGCGCTCCGGGCGCTCTGGTGGGCGCCCGAGATGGCCGCGCCGCAGCCGCTGCCCGGAGGTCTCGCTGGCCGAGTTTCGGGCGGCGTACGAGGCTTACATTGGCGCCCACGGCGGCGGGATGCAGCTCTGCGACTTTTGCACTGGGACCTGCTGCGCGAGCGCCACGTCTCGAGCGGGTGGCGCAACCCGCTCGCGGAGACCGCCAAGGTCGACACGGTGGCGCCCGAGACCGCCGAGCAGGCGCTGGCTGCCGCCGGGGCGAACGAGACAGACGGCGTCGGTGGCGATGGTAGCGGCGATAGCAGTAGCAGCGCGGCGCGGTGGCGCTGGAGGTGCTAGTCGGCGGCGGCCTGCTAGTGGCGGCGGCTTGCTGCGTCGCGCGGTTCCTCGGCTTCAACGGCGGGTACCAGCGCATCTAAGCGCGAGCGCGGCGCGGCTGGAGTGGCGAAAGGAGCGGCCGCTGCTGCTGTTCCACTGAAGCCGAGTCGAGACTGGTCGCAAAAGTAATCCACGTCCCTCTTGAATGCCGAGCGGGAAGCACAGGCTGCCACGGGTGCCAGACCGAGGTCTAGCGCTTGTGCCCTCCTCGCGGCTCCTTGGCCGCGAGGAGCAAGTGAAGGTGCTGGAAAAGATCGCGTCTCGACGAGGAGGCAGGCGACGGCTGGCAGCTTGGCCGTCAAGGCGATGGGCGGTATAGTTGTCGCGCGCGAATGCCACACAGAGCTTGGGCCAGTCGCCGGCCGTACCGCCTCCAGCGGAGAGGATCGGGACGAGGGAGCTTGTTTCCGGGCCGAGGGCGGCGTCGCACTAGTCAGTCTTGGTCCTGTACCACTACGCTGCTACAGCTCGTTGGAGCTGATAGTGTTCACAGTCGGTCACATCGATGATGACCGGCTTGGCAAGGGGTGGGCGGGCAAGGTAGCATGGACATTACTGAAGCCGAGTCGAGGCTGGTCGCGAGGTCAACAGCAAGCCAGAGTTACCCATATAACCAAATCCCACATCCCATGGACGTCAACGTGGAGGTTCTCGCTCACCCAACGTGCCTCTTGCGAATACCGGTACCGTACCACGGTACCGGTAGAGTACCACGGTACCGGTACTGTTACTGAGTGCTTCAGAGTAACGACTCCAGAGTATGAAAGATGCGACATGATCGTCGACTGCGCTGGCATGGCTTTCCAGTTCGGGCACGCGACAGTGGACGGACGGAAGGGGAAGGTCCTCGGTTTGTGCAATCGAAGGGCGGAGGTGGCGTGGGCTTGCAACACGATGGCGGAAGACGACCAGCGACGCCAGCAGGGCACGGCGATCCGCCTGCCACCCGACGAAGCGCGCGAGCTGCTGGTGCGCGGCGAGGCGCCCGCGGGAATGCACGTTGACGGCGATCTCGACATGTCGCAGAGCACACCTGGCCAGCCTGCCAGACGGCCTCAGCGTCGGCGGGAACCTTTTCTCAACTACTGCTTCGACCTAACGCGCCTTGGCGACGGCCTCAGCGTCGGCGGTAACCTTTCTCTCAACTACTGCTTCGACCTAACCAGCCTGGGCGACAGTCTCAGCGTCGGCGGCTACCTCAACCTCTGTGGTTGTCAGGCCCTGACCAGCCTGCCAGACGGCCTCAGTGTCGGCGGCCATTTCAATCTTCGTGGCTGTAGGGCCCTGCAGGAGCGGCACCGCGGCGACATGGGCGCCTTTTTCGAGCAGCTTGCGGCGGTGCTGGGGCCCAAGGCCGGGCTCTCCCTCGTTGAGTGGGATGCTGTCGAGCAATTGCCCGATGGCTTCAGCGTCGGCAACGACCTCTGTCTTACGGCTGCTCGGCCCTGGCCCAGCCTGCCAGGCAGCCTCAGCGTCGGCGGCCATTTCAACCTTGGTCTTTGCTCCGCGCTGCAGGAGCGGCACCGCGGCGACATAGGCGCCTTCTTTGAGCAGCTTTCGGCGGTGCTGGGGCCCAAGGCCGGGCTCTCTCTCGCTTATTGGGATGCTGTCGAACAAGTGCCCAATGGCTTTAGCGTCGGCGGCGACCTCGATCTTAGCTCCTGCCAGGCCCTGACCAGCCTGGGCGACGGCCTCAGCGTCGGTGGTCATCTTGAGCTCTACGGCTGCTCGGCCCTGCAGGAACGGCATCGCGGCAAACATGGACGCCTTCTTCGAGCAGCTGTCGGCGGTGCTGGGGCCCGAGGCCGGGCTCTCTCTCGCTTATTGGGATGCTGTCGAACAAGTGCCCAATGGCTTTAGCGTCGGCGGCGACCTCAACCTTTGGAGCTGCTCGGCCTTGACCAACCTGGGTGACAGCCTCAGCGTCGGCGGCCACCTCACCCTTCGCGATTGCTCGGCCCTGACCAGCCTTGGCGGCGGCCTCTGCGTTGGCGGTCATCTCTATCTCTTTGGCTGTTCGGATTTGTCCCAGCTTGCCAGATGGCCTCAGCGTCGGCGGTGACCTCCATTGTCATGACTGCTCGGCCCTGACCAGCCTGCCCGCGAGTCTTATCAGGGTCAACGGCAAGCTGAACCTTGTGTTTTGTCGGGAGCTCAGCAACGTGCCCGAGGGACTCTTCGTGGATGGCGACCTGGACTTGTTGGGCTGTACGGCTCTGACAAGCTTGCCAGCGACCCTTCGCGTCAACGGCACGCTCGACCTGGACCGGTGCACGGCGTTGGAGACACAGCACAGCACATGAAGGCTTTTCTGGTGGCCCTGCGGGAGATTATTGGGCCAAGTGGTGGTCTGCGGCTTTGCGGCTGGACAGCCATTCGCGAGCTCCCTGATTGCTACGCCAGTACCGGAGGCGAGCTGGACCTGTCCGGGTGCACCGCCCTCACTCGTCTTCCTGAGGGTCTGCACGTGCGTGGCAAACTGCGGCTTGATGGGTGCACAGCGCTACGTCGTCTTCCCGATGGCCTTCGAGTGGATGGTCAGCTTAATATCGAGGCCTGCACGTCGCTGGAGAGTCTGCCGGCCGGTCTTCGGGTCTCTGGTAACCTCTACGCCAGGCAATGCACTTCTCTCACAAGCCTGCCGGAGGACCTGCACGTCGGCGGAGGACTTCAGCTTGAGCAGTGCACGGCGCTGGAGCTGCCAGCCAGCATTCTCGAGTGGCCCACGGATGAGGACGGCGATCCGCACGACATCTACCTGGGCGGTTCGGGGATTTCGACCGAGACGCTCGAGTGGCTTCGCGAGGCAGACGCGCCAGGTCTCTGTTTCCACGTCGACCTTGAGAGATTCGCCCGTTGGGAAGACGAGTCTGGCGACGAGTCTGACGAGGAGCCTGATAACGAGGCTGTAGCAAGGCCTGGTTTCGCGAGCGCTGCCGAAGCCGCGGCGTTTTGGAGCAGCGAGGCTCAAGTGGAGGCCGTGGCCATGCCAACGGAGGCCGACGACGCGACGCTGGTGCGGTTCTTGTTGCGGCTGCGCGACGCCAAGGAGTTTGGCATCGCCGAGACGCGCAAGGCGCTCGCCAAGCGCGTGGTCGATGTGCTCGAGCTGCTCTCTGGCGACGATGAGCACGTGCGCGAGGAGCTGCTTCTGCGGATGGACGACTCGCTGGACGCGTGCGGCGACAAGCCGGTGTGGGCGCTCAATCAGATGCACCTGGTCGTGGAGGTCGCCAAGGCCCGAGAGAGCGCCGAGCAGCTGCGGGACCTCGGGCGCAGGGGTGATGCGGCTCATGGTCGTGCACGAGCACGCCAAGCGCAAGGTCGACTCGCTGCGCTGGGTGGACGACGTCTGCGTGTACTTGCGCTTTGAGATCGACCTTCGCGAGACGCTAAACCTGCCCGTGGAGGCGACGGCCATGATCTTCCCGAGCTACATCAAGATCGAGGACGCCGAGCTGGAGGCGGCCAAGGACGACGCGCTGGCCATCACGGACGCGCAATTCGAGGCGTGGCTCGCCGAGTGGCCGGAGTGGCAGCGGCACGAGCGGCACCAAGTGGTCGCCGAGCTGAGGTGGCAGGAGCTGGCCGAGACCAAGCGGCGGCAGAGCCTCCGCAAGCGCGTGAGCCGGCGTCTGAGCCGGCTGGTGAGCGTCGTGGGCGACAAGGTGGTCGACCCGGTGACTCTTGATGGCGGCAAGAGCGTGTGGAGCTTGAGCGACCTGCTAAAGCACTGGGAGCGCACGGGCCTGGACCTGCACAACGCGCCGGTGTCCGTCGGGCAGCTGCGCAGCGACCAAGCGCGGTAGTCGCCTGACCTTTTCTGCGGCCGTTTATCCGTTCCACGTTCAGTTCGCATGGTGGTATTCGAAAACAAGACTCGGTGTCATTATATAACAAAAGTTGAACAAATTCCGGGTCATGTAACACAAAATAAAAATCATTTTAGCGGCCGAGGCTGAACATCTTTGACGGTTTTTGACGGTTGTTTTTCAGTTTTTTGAAAGCGGCAGGGAGTGACACGGGTTCTGGCGACAGGCATCGATCGCTTCACAAGCTCGAGCTCCTCAGCGCGATGGTCTCGAAGGCCGTTCTCGTGCGCTTTAGCCTGGCCATCCCGCGTAGTGCTCTGCCGACGGCCCTTGCGAGGCGGAAACACCGTGTGATGGTGCCCCGCGGCAGTCACTGGCGCGCTATGGCCTTGTGCGGCCGGCCAAGTGAGCGCTGCGGCGCTCGATGGGAAGCCTTGTCCTTGCTCGTGCTGTCCGTGGGGGGAGACAGCATGCCAACCGTCGTCCAAGCTTGTGTCGTGGCCTACCAGAGCAATTGTGCTCTGGGCGACCACGGCCAGGCTATGAACCCGGCCAATGGGCTCTCAAACGGACCGAGCGGGAGCCTGCCCGGCGGCGGCAGATGTACTGCAAGGCGCGCGCGACGGCGCAGGAGCCCGGATCGCTTGGAATGGGTCCGTCAAAGCGGCGCGAAGGCACGTGGCTGGAGCGGCACTCGAGAGCGGCGCGGCCGTCCGTTCCGGCGCAGATGCAGAGCCGCTGCCGCGCGCACGTGCAGAGCCGCTGCCGCGCGCACGTGCAGAGCCGCTGCCGCGCGCACGTGCAGAGCCGCTGCCGCGCGCACGTGCAGAGCCGCTGCCGCGCGCACGCAGAGCCGCTGCCGCGCGCACGTGCAGAGCCGCTGCCGCGCGCACGTGCAGAGCCGCTGCCGCGCGCAGATGCAGAGCCGCTGCCGCGCGCACGTGCAGAGCCGCTGCCGCGCGCAGATGCAGCCGCTGCCGCGCGCAGATGCAGAGCCGCTGCCGCGCACGTGCAGAGCCGCTGCCGCGCGCACGCGTGCGCGATCGGCGCGGACAAGACTGGTCCCTGCTGATGCCCTGGCGGCTGGCGAGGGAGTGTCTCTTCGAGTACAGCGCGGCGGGGAGCGCGGCCCCGCGCGAGGAGCCGGTGGGAAGAGCGCGCCCTCGCGCGAGAGGACAGCAGTCCCGGAACGGAGGCTAGTCGGATTACCAGCCGACGGCGCAGCGGAGCGCGATATCCTCCGGAGCAGCACTCGAGAGGTCGCCTGCACGCGCAGTGGCCAAGCCGATTGCGGCCTTGTTGCCCCAAGCTTTCCTTGAGGCCGGGACTCGTTCTGGGTCTGCCGCGCGCAAGGCTGCGCGGTGCTACCTGCCAGCCGCCGCCGCCGGCCTGGCCCTGCGCCGCAGCGCACTCCCTTGGCGAGGTTCGCCCTCTTCCGGTCTGGAGATGGCCATCAAGTTGCGTCCCTTCCAGGCAACGTATTCTCGACCGGCAGCGAGCCGAGGCAGAGATACTGCTCCCGAATACCGCTCCGGGCGTACCTCCGCGCTGCCACAGGCACGGGAGCGCTTGCGCCCCCGCGCCGGCGCTAGCGTGGGTCACTGCCTGCCGGGCGTCACCGTCTGCCGCGCCCCGTCCCGCGCCGCATTCCAAGGGGCCAGACCCTCGCCGCGACGCTGATCGAGCTGCTCCATCTTCGAGGCGACGCCTCCGGATGTTCGACCGGGAGCGCGATCGCGTCGGCAAAGGTTGTGGCGCTGCTTCCGAACAGCGCTCCAGGCTAGCGCCTCCGCGCCTCCGTGCTGCCCCGGGCGCGGGACACGCCGGCGTTCCACGCCGTTGCCGACGCCTCTCACGCTACTACCGGTAGCTCTCCATTAGTAGCTTGCTTGACAGGAGAGGCGAGGCACAGGGCGAGACGCACCGTGAAGGAGGTCTCGACTACCGTAGCACTCGCCTCACATGTCACATGTCACATGTCAGTCAGTTCGAAAAAAAAGGAAAAGGAAAGAAGAAAAAAGGGGGGAGAGACGGGCTACCCTTCTCCAGTCGGAGGCGGGTGAAACAGGGCTCACGGAACCCTGGTCCTCGTTACCTTGCGGTCTGACATCGAGCAAGCTCGAAGCCGGAAGGCGTTCTGGAACCCCAAACCAGTCTCAATCACAGTACTTGCCAGACATCGGAACAAGTCTCGCCGTCTGGCCTGTCCTCCCCCCACACCTCGCCAGTCTGCGACTGTCAAGGATGCTAAAGTAAAAACAACAAATGAGAAGCGCGCATCACGAACGCGCTGCACGCGAGAGGGTTTTGAACAACAGCAGCATGCCGTTCGTCAGGCCGAGGTGGTTAAAGTTGAGCAGCCACAGCCGAAAGTCGTTCTCGTCCGAAGGCGCCGAGCCATCCTGACCGCGACATCGCGATGGCTCTGGGTGGCAAAAAGCGAGAGCATTGCCGAGTGCAGCGTGCGCGCCAGACAGTTCCTGCCCATACTGCCCCTGCCGACGTGGAAAGCGACTCCGCCAGCCATGCGAGGCACGGCGCAAGTCACGCAGAGCTGCTGTCCCAAGAGCTTGGCACGGTAGGGGCCGTCTTGCCTGCGTGAAGCGCATTGCTGCGCGCCGCCTTGATGCTTGGTGGCGCACGCAAAACACCTGTGCGAGCGCATGACAAACTTACACTGGTTGACGCTGCCGCAGTTGGGCTCACCATGTGCCGCGCAGACCAGGCACTGGTGACGCTGC